>JALAZF010000488.1:77500-1277500 GCA_022829125.1 Lathyrus tuberosus | reverse complement strand
GCATAATATTTGAGTTTGGAAGTTTTCTTCCGTTTTTGTGTTTGTGATATAACATACTTAGAACCTTCTGGTTCTGGACAATTCAGCTTAGTGTCAGCACGTACAAAATGTTTAGACAGAGGTATTAGCTTGATATTCTTGGTTTCATCATATGGTTGTGATGGTCCTGAATATCCCAGACCTCTACTTCCATTTCTGCTAAATCCATAGATCATTGAAGCCATTTTACTTCTATCTATGCTTTTAGCAAGGAAGTGCTGAAAAGCTCAATCATATCTGACCACTTCATTAGTGACAGTTATGTCAGACGTGATCTCTTCTTCTAACTTAGATACTATACCTTTTAAAGCAGCATTTGATTTTTCTAAGAAGAATCATTTTTCGTTTAATCCAAAAATAGTTTACTTGCTCTTAGTAAGGTCCTCTGAAGGAACCATAAAAGTCCTTTTCAGAGTTTTGTGTTTTCTTAGAAGAAGTTGATACCTTTCCATAATGAAATTCTGGTACAGATGTGTGATGTCTCGTGCAATGTCACAACATCGCAATCTGCTGTACGAACAAGGTAATAATAGTAACAATAAATCAACACAAGGATTGTTCACCCAGTTCAGTTCAACAACCTACATCTAGGGGCATACCAAGCCAGGAAGGAAGTCCACTATTAGTAGTATCAAATTACAGACTCAACAGACCAGTTGACAATCTACCTAATTCAATCACTACCCAATGACCCTTCTACCTAAGTCCTCCCTAGGTAAGAGACTTCATCTCACTCCCAATCATCGCAATGATGTCTAGCAGTCAACAACTCCGCCACTGCATCGACAACGTGTTTACCAACAACTTTTCTAACACAGAAAACCAGAAGACACACTTCCATGACTCATATTGGAGTTGCTTAACAGCTTCCTCCAAGAACAATACAGTACTCATTACCTACAGGTTTCTGAGTAATAACACAGTGACCATCTCACAACCAGAGTGGTTCACTTAGACAAAGCCCTAATGTTCTACATCTTGGACCCGTGCCTTTTCTTAGGTTACAAGCATTCTATTTATAGCTTTTTCCCAACTGGATTTGGGCCTTCAAATCATATCAAATCTTCTGTACCAAATCTGCAAAAGATTCTGCTCCTAAGTAGATCTTCAATCAAATCTTCAATTAAATCTTCAATCAAATCTTCATATTTTAAATACTCAATCTTTACTAGATTTTATCTTTAATCTTCCACACCTTTAAATCAGCTCCACATACTATTTCCAGGATATTATGTATCTTTTAAATCTTCACTTTTTAATTCAGCTGCAAGATCTTCTCCACACAAATAAGAACAATTCTCCATGTCTATTTGCACAAAAATAGTAACAAACTATTCTCCACAAGATATGCAGAATTAATTGTATCAGAATAAATCTTCTCCAATAAATTCGCCTGCAATCTCTCTAGCTCTCAGCAGAAAATCTTACTAACAACAAACTTGCACATGCGCAACCCTAAGACTTACCAAACTGATGTTCTGTCATCTGATGTTATGACATCGGGTTTGACATCAGCACAAAACTGCAACCCTTAAAAACCAGAATGTTAACTAAACATAACCAGGCTGTTAAAAACTCATGTTGAAACATCAACCATGACATCAACATTGTTTTACCAAAATTCTAGCCAACTACAAGAACTAACAATCTCCCCCTTTGGCTAATTTTGGCTAAAACAATTTCAGCCTACATCAGAACAACTTGCAGCGGCAACTCCCCCTCAAAACTAAAACAGCTGCACAAACTACACATTCCCTCTCCATCCTAGAACCACAACAGACAACTAGGCAACTTCTAGGCTAACTTATCCAAAAATCCTTGCACACCACGTGCCAACAATATTCTATCAACAGACAACTAGGCAACTTCTAGGCTAACTCTCCCCCTTTTTAGCCACAATTGGACAAACTCTGAATCTGCCAACCAACATACTCAGAACAAAATCCAGACTCAATAGCTCCTATTGTACATTCTCTCCCCCTTTTTGGCCAACAATTGACAAACATTTGGGTAAATGTATACTTCTGATTCAATCCATTGACACACCATGAACTTCACCAAAATATCCAAAACAAAAGATCAACTCCCCCTATCTAAGATAACCAGTGCTCATTTGCAAGAAGAACACCTTAAATGAATGGAAAACATAAGACTCATCTTCATGTCTTCAAGAGCGCACCCTCTGTTCAACACACCTGCTGAACGCATTCACTTAATGCTTTATCTTCAAATAATCCAAATACCAAAACTCACATCTTGCCAAGTTGATCAACTTCTCTCTGTAATATACACATGTATGATCACAATGAACTCCTTGATCATAACATTTGAAAAATCCAGTCAAAGTCTTCATTCATCCAGTCAGGAATGCTTCACACAATCATCCACAAGTTATGAAGCACACACACAATGCCTTCCACTGAACTCTAAGTCAACTCCTCACACTTAGAATAACACACACCAAGACAAGTGTACAATCTATTCAAGGCCATGATTCAATCTTGTCTTCAGACATCTCCTCAGAAGCATGTGCGCATATGATTCAAACAATTAGCTTCACATGGCTAAAACCATTCATGTCCACACCAACATGTCATCCAACAGCCTAATGTCATAACATGTTATCTGACATTATCTCCTCACAAGAGGCAACCTATCTCCACAAGCTTGATCAGCATGCAAGCTTCACAATATATGCACCTTTGCTGCAAAATCCATAGACAATTACTCCCCCTGTCATGGTTAACTAAGGCTCTAGATGGAGATGAACATTTGAGCACACTTGCTGAGCACTTTCACATATTGTACTTCCACTCTCAGAGAGCACATTTAATTATCCTGACTGGTATGACACTGCTCACAGACTCCACAAATTATCAGCTTTACTGAGATCTAATCTCTTCAAGAGACACTTGTAGCAGAAAAAGAACAGCTCTTTTTAAAAAAATTTCTGATCAGATCACATCATATGACACAATTCCTCTGCCATTACATTCAAAAATTAGTAGTCATGCTTTGCCAGAACATACTACTACAAACAAGCTCAAAATCTCCACATTCTAATCCACATAGTCAGAAACACCTCTTTTGACAATAATGCTTGAGCATCCATCTCCACATGAAGTTACCATTAGGCTATTCGTGAGGAACATAAGAATCACCATCCTCCTTCAAACAAACTGTTAGATAAGGATCAAAGTCACATAGATCCCCCAACTCTCCAAAAGCAGTCATTCCCTATCATACTCTTCATCTTCAGCAATCAATAACTGATCTACTTCAGTCTTCTCTACATTCTCCATCCAAGGCAGACCTTCTACTTCATCATTCTCCCGTATGACTATGTAGACGCTCCTTAGGCATAATGTATGCACCAAGCTCCTGAATTAGAGCATAATTATCCTTCATCAAGGATATTCAACCAGATAATGTCCCAACACAAGTTAGAACATCTGCCACACACCAAGACATCATCACCATGATTCTTGATATGCTCCACCAACTGGACTTACTATTGCATAGTGATCCAAAGAACTAGAGAGTTAACTTCTCATCCACCTTCAAGAAGACTAATCTCCTTGAGTCTTCAACTCATCACCCTTCTGTCCAAGAGTAACTTGTTTTAAGACAATCCTCAATAATAACCAGCTGCCACACTCTGATTATATTGATTCTTCAAATCCACTACTGAGATCAACCAACAGCCACAGTTTGATCACCTCATTCACGAATCCTCATATGAAAGCAGCCAAATGCCATATTTTGACCTTTTTCACGTTTGTCAGAACTCTCACAACGATATCTTGATCTACCAAGGAACCTTGATCTTCAAGTCACATGTTCCTCTTGCCCAAAAGCAACCACACTTAGATTCCCTAAGCCATGGTCATGTAACATCTTCTCCTTCCAGCAGCTCCCACAAACTGCTATGAGAACGATCTTTTTGAAGCATCCTTTTGTTCATTCCTGTAGATCACCCTATCATTAGCTGATGTGCCACATCACCAGCTGAGACTCCTGATGTTAAGCTAGATGTCAAAACATTATGATATCTAACTGTTGAATTCAGCTCTTCCTTCTGCCACTTAGAAGAACCTCCTCCCTTTGCAGAAACAGATTTCCATGCTCTCATAGACATGATTCAACAATCAAGTTTGAGTAGACAACCTCCATCCTGCTTAGAAACTCCAAAGACTTCAAACCTCCCACATCTGAATCTTCAGAAAATAAGTAGTCCAAGACTACCCCATAACAATACTAAAGAAAGTCACTTCCCTTAGTAGAGCCGTCAGTAGAAAGCCAGAGATAACTGCCATTTATCCTCGACCTTCACAACCAGGGCAAACACCATTCTCCAACCTGATCGAAGCTGTAACCACCAAGATGTGATGTCTTCATATCTTTCAGCCTTAAAGCCAACAACTTGTCTGACTTGAGATGTTGGATGTTATCAACATTCCATAATCAATCTGCCTCTCATAATCCAAACCCATCCCGGACTATTTGGATGATACTCCATAGTAACCAATCAACCCCACTAGTTGATTCAACTCCAAAGTGCTTAACCCTTGAAAATACTTCCAAAACGGCTACATAGAGAAAAGTAAATTCTCAACACTTCTGCAGTCCTGCACTTTTACCTCAAACATATACATAGTCTCCCGTCAATGTATATTGTCGTTAGTTGAATGCACAATATTATCAAAAGCAGACAAATACTCAACTATTGTTAAGCTATTTATCACAAGAAACACCATCTGGTCTGACATCCTTTTCCTGCAGACTTGATGCACTAGTTGATCCCTCTTTTGCTAATCCACACCACTGATTACTTCAGATTAGGCAAGTGGCTTGACCTGATACTTCACCATGAGCACACCTAACTTTCTTTGGCTGAGAAAGCAAAGAACTGAAATGATGTTTCAACATCAGTTCCGACATCACCTTAAACAACTGCTATGGCTTTGGAGACTATATCCACACATATCTCTTGGAGGGAACACATGAGAACAAATCAAGCTCAGCTTCTTTCTTCATGTATATACAAGAACTATATCATAATTAGAAAGATCCTCCTAATTGGGACACCACTACTTAAGAGATAAGTTATCAAGTTTTTCACTCCCGCATGAAAGTTTTGACAGTGACACTCTTTTGCTTTGGTTCCACCCTCTACTTTCATCAATGTTCTGAACAGATTGGTCTTCAATGCCTGATTTGAAACAGAACCTTACAGTCTTCAATTTGATCCATTCATCTTTTTGTCACTTCTTTCCCCAAAACAATGATATGAGATAATCCTCAAGTGACTATGGTATCTCTAACAAAACGGTTGAAGTTGTCTTGTATCAACTACAACATCATAGAATATCCTGCTGAGGAGATCAAACCCTAATGTCTTTACAAGAGAATACCTTCCTAGAATCTTACCACCAGAGATACAGGAACCAACCAGGGTTACATCAGATACCAAGCAGCAGAACACACACCAACTCCTCAACCACCTTTAGGCACTACTCAATGATCCATAAACCAAGTGCCAACAAATCAAGCAGTTCTCCAATACATACGCTATCATGAATAGTCCATCCTACACTCCAAGGGATCATACAACTGAACAAGTCCAAAACTCAGCAAAACTATCTTCCTTGCTCATGAACCAGAAAGTATCTTCCCTAGATCTCATCCAGAAACAGACAGGATGCCTGCTCTGATACCAATTGAAATTCTGGTACAGATGTGTGATGTCTCGTGCAATGTCACAACATCGCAATCTGATGTATGAACAAGGTAATAATAGTAACAATAAATCAACACAAGGATTGTTCACCCAGTTCAGTTCAACAACCTACATCTGGGGGCATACCAAGCCAGGAAGGAAGTCCACTATTAGTAGTATCAAATTACGGACTCAACAGACCAGTTGACAATCTACCGAATTCAATCACTACCCAATGACCCTTCTACCTAAGTCCTCCCTAGGTAAGAGACTCAATCTCACTCCCAATCATCGCAATGATGTCTAGCAGTCAACAACTCCGCCACTGCATCGACAGCTTGTTTACCAACAACTTTTCTAACACAGAAAACCAGAAGACACACTTCCATGACTCATATTGGAGTTGCTTAACAGCTTCCTCCAAGAACAATACAGTACTCATTACCTACAGGTTTTTGAGTAATAACACAGTGACCATCTCACAACCCGAGTGGTTCACTTAGACAAAGCCCTAATGTTCTACATCTTGGACCCGTACCTTTTCTTAGGTTACAAGCATTCTATTTATAGCTTTTTCCCAACTGGATTTGGGCCTTCAAATCATATCAAATCTTCTGTACCAAATTTGTAAAAGATTCTGCTCCTAAGTAGATCTTCAATCAAATCTTCAATTAAATCTTCAATCAAATCTTCATATTTTAAATACAAAATCTTTACTAGATTTTATCTTTAATCTTCCACACCTTTAAATCAGCTCCACATACTATTTCCAGGATATTATGTATCTTTTAAATCTTCACTTTTTAATTCAGCTGCAAGATCTTCTCCACACAAATAAGAACAATTCTCCATGTCTATTTGCACAAAAATAGTAACAAACTATTCTCCACAAGATATGTAGAATTAATTGTATCAGAATAAATCTTCTCCAATAAATTCGCCTGCAATCTCTCTAGCTCTCAGCAGAAAATCTTACTAACAACAAACTTGCACATGCGCAACCCTAAAACTTACCAAACTGATGTTCTGTCATCTGATGTTATGACATCGGGTTTGACATCAGCACAAAACTGCAACCCTTAAAAACCAGAATATTAACTAAACATAACCAGGCTGTTAAAAACTCATGTTGAAACATCAACCATGCCATCAACATTGTTTTACCAAAATTCTAGCCAACTACAAGAACTAACACATAAGTTCAGATAATCCTATTTCAAGTTCAGAACGAGATAAGGAAGAAAGTACCTCTCTGTCATCATCAGAGTCTGATAGTTCTTCTTTTGATAGAACTTCGTTCGTGCTGGTCTTAGCCATAAATGCCACATTGGCATGTTCTCCATCAGAATCTTCTTCTGACTCTGAATCATCCCAAGTTGCCATAAGACCCTTTTTAGCTTTTCTAGGTCTTCCATCTTTCTTGAACTTTGGACAATCATTCTTGATATGTCCAGGCTACTTGCATTCAAAAGATGTAATTTCTCTTCCATAAGCTTTCTTCTGACCATGTATGGACTCAGATCTTCTTCTTGGTCCTCTAAACTTATTCTTTCTGTATTTCCACAGTTGGCTTATCTTCTTTGATATGAGAGATAGCTCATCTTCATCTGAATCTTCTTCTGATTCTTCAGATTCTTCCTCTTCTAGATAAGCCTTTTTCTTTTCAGACTTAGCCTTTAGAGCAATAAATTTACCTTTCTTCTGAGGTTCATCTTCTTGAAGTTCTATTTCATGACTGCTTAAAGAACTAATTAGTTCCTCAAGACTTATCTTATTCAAATCCTTTGCTAGTTTCAAAGCAGTTACCATTGGTCTCCATTTGACAGGCAGACTTCTGATAATCTTCTTGACATGATCAGTAGTAGAATAACCTTTGTCCGGAACTCTGAGTCCTGCAACAAGCATCTGGAATCTTGAAAACATAGTTTCCACAGATTCATCGTCTTCCATTCTAAAGACCTCATATTTCTGGATTAGTGCAAGAGCCTTTGTCTCTTTGACTTGAGTGTTGCCTTCATGAGTCATTCGGAGAGAGTCAAAAATAGACTTTGCAGTCTCCTTGTTTGTGATCTTTTTATATTCCGTATATGAAATTGCATTTAACATAATCGTTCTTGCTCTGTGATGATTCTTGTAAATCTTCTTTGGAGCATCTGTTAATGCACTTCTGACAATCTTTTTGCCTTCAGAATCTACAGGGTAACTGTAGCCATCAACTACTAGATCCCATAGATCTAAGTCAAAAGCCAGAAAGTAACTTTCAATTATATCTTTCTAATAGTCAAATTTTTCCCCATCAAAGATAGGAGGTTTTGCACTATAAGAATCTCTTTCATTAGAAGTAACATTTGGTTCAGGTGCAGCCATTGTTTTTCACACTTGGATCGGTACTGAACAATGTTAAGTGTTTGATAAAAATTCAACCGTTTTATCACCCCAGAACCAGAGCTCTGATGCCAATTGAAGGTGTGAAAAACACAAGAAAGGGGGGTTTGAATTGGTTTTTCAAAATAAAATCGTTTCTTTATACTAATTCCTTTTTAACAACTCTTTAACTTATGAGTAATAATCTTAATGAAGCTAGAAAGAGATAACACAATATGTTTATACTAGTTCACTTGAGAATTCCTCAAGTTAATCTAGTCCACCCGCCAAGGTGATTTTGCCTCTCTCAATCGAGGTCTTAATCCACTAATCAATCAGATTAATACAATGCACAAGCCAAACTGCTGGTGACTAACAACAACCTCTAAAAATTTCAAGTTCTAGACTTCTCAAGAAATCCAACCTTACCGGTCTTTCTCAAGGAACAATCCTCTAAGACAACACGTCTCAAACGTCTCAACAAATCCAACCTTACAGGTCTTTCTTAAGGAATACAAACCTAAGTTTGAATGAGTATCGTTTACAGAAAAGTGCTTCTTATACAAGCTGAAATGTAAACAAGTTTAGATCTAAATGACTTTAAGAAAGATATTAGTAAGAGAGTATTTTGCAGTGAGCTTTCATGTGTATCTTTCTTCAAGTCTTTATGTCTTTATATAGTTGTGTAGAATATGACCGTTGAAAAGTAATCATAGCTATTTAGACTGATGGTGGCTTGATAGAGACGTGGGGACATATAATGCTTTTGTGTCCTGTCTTGTCAAGATATCTTCATTAGTATTGTTTGCACTATTTCCAAGATATCTTCGTTTGTACTGTTGTACTGTTGTACTTGTTGCTTAGTCTTCTAATCTTCTTAACTTTAGAGGCTTCTGGGAGCATGGGTAAGAAGGGAAAACATAGCTTGGTTCTTAAGATCTTCAAGTCTTTGAGTCCTCAGAACTGCGCCTTTGGAGTCTTCAGCACTTGATCTTCAGAACCTTGTTTGCTTAGAACATTGTCTTCATATCTTCAGAGGCTTCTGATGGTATTTAGTTAAAGCATGATTAGAGACTATATTGGGTCTTCATAACCTTTTATCTAGAGAGCGTAAGTCTTTCAGCATCTGAACTTTGTTCATCAAAACCTCTGTCTTCAGATCTTCAGAACTTGTTCTCTTTACATATTATATCAGAGTCTTGCAATCTTCAGATTCTCCTGAAGCAGTTAGCAGATTAAGTGTAGCGCGTAGGCATAATATTCTCTTTTAAAAACATATCCATGCCATTTAACGGAAACTGAACCTATTTGTTAGATTTTTAAAAGTAACAAACATTTGACTCACAAAATTGTTCATACAAACATACTTGTTTGATATCATCAAAACTCAGAGGATATAACCCATAACCAAATCTTGTTCTTACACTATTATGATCCCCTGGATGACTTGCCTATCTGGAAGTCGTACCCAAAAGACTTGAGGCAAAAGAGTCAACCAAACGATGCCTATCAGCTGAGTAATATTGAAAGGAATACGCACGTCCCACCAGATCATGGGATCATTACTCAGAACATTCCAAAGATATCCAGCACAATGATGAATCTGCAAAGATTACAGGACAAGAGTTCATCAACTATGCTTTACCTGAGGTCAACGTCATTGAGAAGGATGGCTCCTCTATCCCCACAGAAGTATGAGACACCTTAGGACAGCCAAGTGGCAAGTACGACTTCTTGGTCAAGTACATCGCTCCTGAAAGCTCTCGCATCAGATACGAGGACATCCAGCCAACTGGATCGGGAGATCCTCTTGAGAGTGAAAGCACTAAGGAAGATACAACAGAAGAGTTCATTTATGATAACTCTGCATGGGAGGAAGACTCCAACAATCCTACTCCGCCAGAAATCAGTGTCATTTCTAAGGACAAACCAAGAAAGAAGGTACCAGACTTTGTGATTCACCAAGGAGTTCGTCGCCAATGGGTTGCTGTCGATGTCCCAAAAGTCGTCCATAAGTCTAAGTAATTGCCATCTTTGTTTTAACCTTTCACCCTGCCCAGGTGAAACAAATGTTTTTATAGGGCTCACTTTTCTGTAAATGTCCCTCTTCACTTTGCCCAAAGCGACTGAGTTTTGTTTTACAGGGCTGTATTTCAAGAATCGACAAATCGTAAATAAATAATGTCATTCTGTCATTCCCGCATTTATTGATGTTTTCACTTTTTCGTTTTTCAGAAAATGGTAATCCTAAAACAACCCAAAATAAAAACAAGCATTTTTTTGAAAATACACTGCACACACTCTTGCATTATCTCTATCTCTTCTAAAAAATGAATCATCACGTCATGCAGATTGCTTGTTTTAAAACCCATTGAAACATACGATCCAATGCCTTCTCCCAACTTTGAATTCCCGGTATTTGAAGTGAAGAAGAAGAGGACGAAGAAATTCCAGAGGAGATCTCCCGACTACTCAGACAAGAGGAAAGGTCCATTGAACCTCACAAAGAGCCATTAGAAACGGTCAATTTGGGATCAGAGTAAGAAAAGAAAAAAGTTAAGATTGGAGCACTGCTCAGTCTGACTGTCAAAGAAAGCTTGATAAAACTTCTCAAAGAGTTTCCAGATGTATTTGCTTGGTTCTATGAGAACATGCAAGGGTTGGATACCAGCATCATGGAACATCATTTACCGCTAAAGACAGAATGTCCTTCGGTGAAACAAAGGCTGAGACGGGCTCACCCAGATATGGCTATCAAAATCAAGGAGGAAGTGCATAAACAAATAGACGCAGATTTCCTTGCCACCTCAGAATATCCTCAATGTCTAGCTAACATAGTGCATGTTCTGAAAAAGGACGAAAAAGTTAGAATATGTGTAGACTACAGGGATCTGAACAAAGCAAGTCCAAAGGATAACTTCCCCTTACCGTACATAGACATGCTGGTAGACAGTACAACAAAGTTCAAAGTCTTCTCCTTCATGGATGGATTCTCGGGCTATAATCAAATCAAAATGGCGCCGGAAGATATGGAGAAAACTTCATTCATCACCCCATGGGGTACCTTTTGTTACAAGGTAATGTCGTTCTGTTTGAAGAACGTCGGGGCAACCTATCAAAGGGTTATAACTACTCTGTTTCACGACATGATGAACAAAGAAATTGAAGTGTATGTCGATGACATGATTGCCAAATCTAAAACAGAAGAAGAGCATGTGACACACCTGTCCAAGTTATTCGAGAGTCTAAGAAAGTACAAACTCTGCTTAAATCCCAATAAATGCACATTTGGCGTCCGCTTGAGAAAACTTTTAGGGTTCATCGTCAGCCAAAAAGGAATTGAGGTTGATCCTGACAAGGTCAAGGCCATTCAAGAAATACATTCGCCAAGGAAGTATTTTAGCCGATCATTTGGCTTATCAACCGATTGACGATCAGGAATCAGTCGGATTTGACTTCCCAGACAAAGATGTCATGTACTTGAAAATGAAAGATTACGATGAACCGCTACCCATTGAAGGGCCAGAACCAGGTTCCCAATAGGGATTAATTTTTGACAGAGTTGTCAACAAATATGGAAACAGAATTTGGGCAATCATTGTAACACCTCAGGGTACCCATATTCCTTTCACCGCCCAACTCACTTTCAAATGCACAAACAACGAGGTCGGATACGAAGCTTGTATCATGGGTCTCGAAGAAGCTATTGACTTAAGGATAAAAAATTTGGATGTATACGGAGACTCAGCCCCGGTTATCAATCAGATCAAAAGAGATTGGAACACATACCAATCAGGACTGATTCCTTACAAATATTACGCGAGAAGGTTGTTACCATTCTTTAACATAATCGATATTCATCATATCCCTCGTGAAGAAAATCACATGGCTGATGCACTAGCCAATCTCTCTTCCATGATTAGTGTGGGTCAATGGAACGAGGTACCTAAGATTGACATAATGCGCCTAGAATGGCCCGCTTACATCTTCGCGATCGAAGCAGTCATAAGCGACAAACCTTGGTATCACGATATAAAAATGCTTCTTTCAGAAAGAAGAGTACCCACATGGGGCATCAAGAAAAGACAAGAAAACCATCAGAAGATTGGCAGGCAACTTCTTCCTGATCGGTGATACACTCTATAGAAGAAACTTCGACATGGTCTTGCTCCGATGCATAGACAGCCAGAAACAAACATGCTGATGAAAGAAATTCACGAAGGATCCTTTGGCACTCATGCCAACGGACACACAATGGCAAGAAAAATTCTGAGAGTAGATTATTATTAGCTGACAATGGAAGTCGATTGCTACAAGTACATGAGGAAGTGTCACAAGTGTCAAATATACGCTGACAAAATCCATGTACCGCCAACGCATCTCAAAGTTCTTTCTTCTCCATGGCCTTTTTCTATATGGGGAATCGACACGATTGAACCCAAAGCTTCAAACGGACATCGGTTCATCCTGGTAGCCATTGACTACTTCACCAAATGGGTCAAAATAACATCATACACCAATGTAACCCAACAAGTCGTGGTCCGATTTATCAAGAACAACCTCATCTGCCGTTATGGTGTTCTAAGCCAGATCATCACTGACAATAGATCTAACTTGAACAACAAGATGATGAAAGAATTGTGTGCTGAGTTCAAAATCGAACACCATAATTCATCTCTCTACCGACCTAAGATGAACGGGGCGGTAGAAGCGGCTAACCAAAACATCAAGAAGATTGTTCAAAAGATGGTTATAACCTACAAAGAATGACATGAAATGCTGCCTTTTGCTCTTCATGGTTATCGCACATATGTCTGCACTTCAGCAGGGGCAACCAATTTCTCTCTAGTATATGGCATGGAAGCAGTGTTTCCCATAGAAGTAGAGATTCCATCAATCCGGGTATTAATGGAAGCTAAGCTAACAGAGGCTGAATGGTGTCAAAGTCTACACGATGAATTGAATCTGATAGAAGAAAAGCGAATGACGGCTCTGTGCCAAGGTCCTCTTTGATAGAAGCTCAGGATGTCCAGAGTTCAAAGTTGGTAGAAGGATAACGGTCATTATGTTTCAATGTAGCCCCTATCCCTTAAAATTACCATTTTTTAAACTTTGTAAATGCTCTATGGGATCACGCGCTTGGTTGATTTCCATCCTATCAATAAAATTTGATCCCTAGTGATTTTGTTTGCAATTCTCATTTGTTTTTGCTTTACAGAATGACATTTTTAACATGATCAACGATTCTTGAAACAAAACAAAAAAAATGAAGTTTTACTTGTCAAACTTTCTTCCACTTTTAAAATAAAGATGGCATTTCTTTTTAAACTGATGAACGCGCAAAGATCATCGATAGCTTCTCCGAAGATGATTGAACCTCAAAGTGCAGAATTAAAGTACTCCTTCTAAACCAGTATACCTGAATGAAGGAACAACCGTTTCAAATATAATATCCCATCTGACATTCTCGACAGAGTTTGTACCCCTAAGGACCGATTGGTAGTTTCTTTCTTCCCACAGGGTCTACCTCTCCTAAGCAAGACAGGATTGCTATCTTGAACCGATGGTACTTTTCATTCCCCCGCAGTGGCCGAGTATCCAGTCATGTTCATCCACTAGTCTGTATGCCGCGTTAGTTTTGTTAGCATAAACATACATACATAAGGCATAATTGATTCCCACTCATAATCATATTGCATTAATATCGCTCTGGTCATACTCTTTCCCCAAGTGATAAAGTCCTATTTCAATCAAGTTGTCAGTTGTCCTTTCCGTGTCGGATAAGACAAAATCTCGGTTTAAGTTCTTTCCTCGTCAAGAAATGTATCGTCTGAGCAATCTCTCCCTCAGTTTATTTCTGGATTGGGGACGGTCCTCGACCACTTTGATAACTTGAACCACTAAAAGGCAAGAAGACATTCGACTGACACCTTTGGAACGTCACTCTTCACCATCGAAGATGATATTTCTCGTTTTCCCGGATTAAGGAAAATCCCCAGAGAAAGCCTCTTAACCGAAGACTCTCAGCAATACATCAGGTTTTCTCCCAAGAAAATTGATGTTAATTAAGTCATCAGCATCTCAAAATTGGATTACATCACATGGCATTTCTCCGAAAAGATCTCGAAGAAAAGTATGATGTAATACCCCCGAGCAAAAAGCAGTCTTCTCGTTTTCCCCAATATAGTCAGCAAATGGCATCTCCAACAGAGAAGTTTGTACATCTCTACAGCTTAGACAAATGGACACCCCCAACAAGTCGGATCTCTAGTTTTTCCATCAAATGGCGTCTCCCCAGTAAAACTCGGCGAGAAGTTTGATGAAAATTGCTACAAATAACATCTCTTGTCAAGGAAGAAACTCGACAAGAAGAAACTAAGACCAGTTCCTTGGCTGAAGACCAGGATCGAGGGGAGGTTTATTTCAAAAAAAACTAAGACCAGTTCCGTGGCTGAAAACCAGGATCGAGGGGAAGTTCATTTTAGAAACTGAGACCAGTTCCGTGGCTGAAGACCAGGATCGAGGGGAAGTTTCACCCTTTTCTAAGTATCGTCACTTACCAAAAGAAGATGGATGAGCAAACTGCCATTCATAACCACCGTCAAAATTTTTGGTATTCCGATATTTAATCCTCTTGCACCCAGAATGTCCGAACATCTTCGCCATTCACACCTTCAGGTCCAAGAAGATTAAATATGGGCATCTGTCATACCCCAAATTTTGACCACAAGATTTCCCATCATTGTGTAAATCATCACCACAATATGGATGTACCTTCATGCCTCATTAATCTCCTCAAAGATGGTTGAGCATTCACCACAATCAAGAATTAGGGTTTTAAGCCCTGTCAGAGCACTTAGACAAAGGATCAATCAAAAAATGACATGATTTTTAACTTGTTTAAACCTCTCAAACACCCATAAGGGATCAAGAGGACTCCCACATCAAGAATCAGGCACAGGAGTGCAACATTCCAAGTGGATCAAGCCTCGAGATCGCTAGTGTCACCAAATTAGGGTTTTGGTCGACCAAGGCCTCCAGATGAAACTTTTCTTCTGGGCATGAGCCAATGCTTCAAAGCACAACCCAAGATGCTCAAAGGGGCCTCATGGACCTAACCATCAAGTCAAAATAACCTCAGGGGATGTATTCATAAAAAAATCAGGAATTAGGGTTTCTTGTCCTAATTCACCCCTAAGTTGACTTTTGAGGCAAGGCATGAACCAAGACCTCAAGATATGATTTGAGGGCCTCAAATACACTACATTGATCCATTTACAACAATGGATTGATCCAAGAGGCTTGCTTCACAAGTTTCAATCTCATCTGGACAACAATTAGGGTTTTGAAGAAAAAGTCAGCTGTGCCTTTGACTTTTGACCAAGACATGCTCCCAAACCTTGGGACATGATTCAAGACACCCTACAACACCTATGGAATCCATCTATTAGGTTTGAATTCAGTCAAGAACTTGATTGTACAAAGAATCACATAGTTTGGATTTCATCTGACAAAAAGTTAACTGTGCCCAAAATCAAGTTTGACTTTTTGGAATTTTTCACAAATATGGTTCCCCTAAGTAAAAAACAATGTTAATGTATGGTATTGATCATCATTCATCAAGAAAAATCAAGAAAAGTGAGGTTTCTTGCAAAAGGGGCAACCATGAGAAACCAAAATTTTTCTAAGTTATGGAACAAAAGTGATTTTGTACCAACTTTGCAAGGTCATAACTCCTAAACCACAAGGCCTTTTTCTCCCATCCAAAGCTCAAATGAAAGTTCACATGACATACTTCAAATATGTCAACTACAAGAGATTCCAAATCCTCATGGATTTTGAGTTATGGATTGATCAAAATCACAAAAGTGGAAATAACCACTTTTTTCAACACTTAATGAAATTTTCAACAAGTCAGAATTTGTTTCACTTTTTCCAAACTTTGAGGCCATTTTTCACCTTGATCCAAGCTGAACCATACCCATTTGTGAACATCAAAGTTGAAGTATGTCATGAGAGCTTTCCAAAATGTACAAGAACTCATCCTAATTCAACTTGAGTAGGGAGTTACAAACATGGAAACGTGATACCTCCAAAACTGTTTTTCACAAGACAACTTTGTACATGCCACACGATTTTGGCATTTTCATGACTTGGCCAACCTTGTCACCATACAAGACAAGTTTCTGAAGTGCAATGAACATGATCGCTGCAAAGGTACAACACCATAAAGCCTTGCAAGTCAAAAACCTCATCATTTGGCAAGTAGCATTCAAAGTTCAAAATCTAAAACTTTCAAATTTGTCATGGAGCATTTAAAGGATGCATAGAGCTGGCATGTATCAGTCCATGATCAACCAAATGAGTCAAGATAAACTCATGCAACAGAGGACCATAGGGCTGCTCCCTAATCTTAAGTTAATGGCTAGAGGAGACTTGAGATTCCATTTGATAACCATTGGCCACAGAACTGTACCAGTTGCCATTCACTATTGCTTGGAAAACAAAATTGCTCTACTATAAATAGAGCTCATTTGTGATCAGTTTGAGTACACCAAAGCACCCAAACTGAAGCTTTACTCAAAATCTCTCTTTCACTCCAAAAATGCCTTCATTTGCAAGTCACTATCGAATTTTTCATTAGAGAGTCATTCCATCACAACCAATTGTTCTAACACATCCTATACAACATATGTGAGCTGATCAAATACTCCTCACACTTCTGTAACCCCAAAATCACAAAGCTCAAAATCCACTTAAAGCTCATATGCAGCTGAGATGCCATGAAATGATCCAAGCATCTCCAATCAAGTCCAAGCTTCCTAACACACTGCATAGGGTATAGTGAAGCTGTTCAAATCATCACAACTCATATGGAACACCTCTAGCTCCAAATTTGAAAGTCTCTTGCACAAGCAAGTTCAAGTAAGTCTGAAACCTTCAAACTCCATATTACATGCATCATAAATGAATTTTTGAGTTACCATCTTGTTTCTGCATGGAATTTCATTGTGTTCATGCTGAAATTAGAGTTCTTGAGGTTATCCTTTGATTTGTCACTCCACACTTAATATAAATGCAATTAATTTATATGGTTGTGATCCTTGTTCAAAAACGAGTGAGATTAGTGTTTGAATTGTGCAAAACCATTGAGTAATCAGAGAGAAAAGTGAGAAAATGCAAATTGGAGCAAAAACAGGGCACGCGGGCAAAAACAAATTGTTCTTGGCGCCCTTTTTCAAACTTTTGAATTTTTGAATTTTAGTTATTTTATTTAATTGATTCAAAAATTAATTTCTCTCTGAATTTTAATGTTTTTGAATTGATTATTTTTTTCATAATTCATAAAAATGTTAAAATATTTTATTCTACAAAAATTTCACAAAAATATTATTTAATTTGTATATTTAATATTTTTATAAAGAATTTATTTTTATTTGTTTTTAAGCATTTAAAAATGTTTCTTTCTCTTGATTTTTCAAACTTAAATGATTTTTAAATCATTCTAGGGATAAAACATGATTTTTCAAACATTAATCCGAGATCAAAAATTGTTTTACACACATGTTGATCATTTTAATTGAATTTTATTCAATTAAAATACATTTTAAAAGAAAATTGGGGTTTTGATTATTACACACCCTCACAAATCTTTTTCAAAACACTTTTGGGCCTCTAATAGAGCGTAAGATCCATCCCTTGTCAAATATAATAAAATTTGGGCCTCAGCCATTGTATAAGTCTCACTGTGTTTTCTAAAACCGCGGCGCGATCGTCGCCTTTTAAACATAATCATTTGGGCTTCCTTTGTGTTGTAAGTCCCATATTTCTTTTTCAAACATTCTTTTGGGCCTCTAATAGAGTGTAAGACCCATCCCTTTGTAAATAAAATTTTTTTTGGGCCTCCGTCATTGTATAAGTCCCGACACGATTTAAAAAACAACAACGGTGCGATCACTGTTATTTTTGGGCCTTTCCTTGAGTTGTAAGCCTCATCCTTTGTATAAAAATAAACTTTTGGGCCTCTAATAGGGTGTAAGACCCAACCCCCTTTGTACATTAATATTTTTGGGCCTCAGTTATTGTATAAGCCCCGGTACAATTTCAAAATAACGACGCGATCTTCACCTTTTTAAAAGAATTCATCCGGGTCTCTCCTTAAGTATAAGCCCCAAACTTCCTTTCAAAACAACTTCCCTTTTGTTTTAGATTCAAATTCATAGTTGTTATCAAAACTTTCTTTAATTTCTTGAATAACTAACCATACAACTGTAACACTAGAAGCTTGCTCGCCTGTAAGTTCTATCAGCTTTCTTTTACATACTTGTTTATATATTTCTTCTGTATATATATATATATATATATGCCTGTATATTACTTGCTTAGAGTTTTCCCCAGCAATTAGGTCTAGGATTAGATCAAGCTAGTGGTCACTCTTTCAACACAGTCAAAACTAGTTCCCCATAGGAAATTCCAGATACAGTTTTGCCTCCTCTTGGGCTTATACAATATGCAACACAGAAAGGCATTATTCCCGGTGAAACTTTTCTCAAGACTGTCACTACTAGAAATTTGTCTAAGAAATTCATTTCCCCAGAGAGGATTAATTCCCGGTGAAACCTCTCTTGAATTTCTTCAAACCCTAGAATTGTTCACTAAAGAAAGGATTATTCCCGGTGAAACCTTTCTTGAACTTTTCTTAGGTTTGAATCCACAGGCTTCCTAAAAGCATCCCCAGCCACCTCTTGGGCTTTGTACAAGGACCTTCAAGCTTCTTAGAAGTTCTCATGCCTCCTCTTGGGCTTAATACAAGGACCCAAAGACCTTCTACAGGTATAAGACATAACTTAGTCATCCTTTGATAGTTCAATCCTCCAGAGAGTCAGAATCTCAAAACATCAGAACCATTTAGGGTTGATTCTCATCCCTTAAAACACCAACCTCCTCTTGGGCATCATACAAAGGTAAACCTCTTCATACCAGTAGACTTGGACAGTCTCACCTCCTTTTGGATCTCCAGAAACCCTCAAGTTTCCTAAAAACACAGGAAAAACCCTGATCAATTTCCAACAGAGTTAAGACCTCCACAGGTTTCAAAACTCAATCTTTAAACCCTTACTTTGAAATTTCCTCAGCTAGGGTCAAGTTGCTACCAGTAAAGCCTCAGAAAACTAAGAACCTCATGGTCTCTATATTTCAACTCTTCTGCAACCCTCAGCAATAGTTGATTCCCCAATTTGGGCCTACCTCTGGATCTCAATAATCCTCAGCAGAAGTTAGCCTCCTCTTAGGCTTTATATAAGAAATTCCCCCAACCAGCCTCCTCTTAGGCTTTGTATAATGATCATCCCCTAATACTTTTTAGCCTCAATCTTGGGCTATGTACAAGACACCCATAAACATTCTCCAGCTGAGTCAGTTAACCCTTTTTAGCCTCAATCTTGGGCTTTGTACAAGACACATATGGAACCTCCCCAATGGAGTCAATCCTCTTTTAGCCTCAATCTTGGGCTTTGTACAAGACACATATGGAACCTCCCCAATAAAGTCAATCCTCTTTTAGCCTCAATCTTGGGCTTTGTACAAGACAGATAAAACCTCTCACCAGTAGAGTCACTCCTTTTAGCCTCAATCTTGGGCTTTGTACAAGACAGACAAAATAATTACCTGGAAGAGTCAATTCCTTCTAGCCTCCTCTTAGGCTTTGTATAATGATCTCCCTAAGCAGAGTCAATCTCTTTTCAGCCTCAATCTTGGGCTTTGTACAAGACAGAAATAAAATTCCCTAGTAGAGTCAACCTTTTAGCTTCAACCTTGGGCTTTGATCAAGGCACACAAAAAAAAAACCAACATCCCCTCAGAGGAAATCAAATTCTCTCTGTAGGAAGACATTTCTCTGTACAATCACATATCAAAACAGACAATCAAAACAAACCTTAATCCCAGATAACTGCTGTAAGTGGCACACTTGTTGATTCAAAAATCCAAGTTGTAGTTCATCTCTTATCCTAGTAAATCCCCTTCTTTTATCTAATTGCTGTAAGTGGCAAGCCTCTGGATTATTTACATCCAAGCCAATGTCCCTCTCTTAGCATAAAAGATTCCTAAGGAAAAATGGCATTGCTCTACACTGAGTTAAAGTTTTCTCCTTCAGGACAAATCCCTTATAAAGGAAATTATGGCATTGCTGGATTCCATATATTCTAGTTAAAGTAATTCTCCTTTATAATCAGTCACCCCAACAACTGTGATAAACAGATGAGATATCTCCCTTTAGAGATGAAAAATTCTCTCTCAGTCAAACCTTTTAGCTTCAATCTTGGGCTTTAAACAAAACACAAATACTCAACCCTTTATCTTCAATCTTGGGCTTTGAACAAGACACCAAACATCTTTCCTCCCATAGAATAGGAGGAACTACGATTGCTCTGATTTCCCTGCTTTATTTAACGGGAATACGTAGGCATAAGATTGCGAAATCTTAGCGAACACACTAATAAAAAACTTTAGGTCCAGTACCTTACCAAAAACATCAGAAAACCCGAAAACAACAAAAATACTCTCTCAAACATTCCCAAAGGAGAAACTTTCCCAACCCACAACATATAAACACCAATAAGTAGATAATAGTAGAATTTGTTAAACGATCTATGGATAACCATATATAGGATGGGTAATTGACAACTCCCCATTGTATAACCTGACCCCGGACCCCCCAATCTCTTAGCATTTGTTAAAGAAAACATTTGTGTGCAAAGTTAGTTTTAGATATCTTTCCTTTCCTTTCCAGCTTCATAGGATAAATAAGAAATCAGAAAGTAGCACCCAATTCCAACCAATGGCGATAAGGTGGTCGCGTCACCGACAAAAATCGCAAGTTACACCAACTACTAGAAATCAGATGCATATAAGAGGGATCTTATGTGATACAGTTAAGAAATTTAAACATGGATTACTTCTTTGACTTATGTTAGTTTAAACCAATCTTCAAGGGAGCATGGTCAGATATGTTGGGAGCATGAACCTCCATTATGGTCTCTTTGTACTTTTGGAACACTACTACGTAAATACTAATTAAGAACGGTTGGGAAAGGTATATAATAACGTTGGCGCAGGCGTTGTTATGTAGAGTGTCGTTGTATAATGATACTTATAATCATTGTTCATTAACCGTTGTATTAACCTGGAAACAGCGCGCCCTATCACAATGGTTATTCAAACGAACCGTTGTGATAAATATAACGGTCCTTGGTTCGATTCCCAGCTACGCCATTTTGATATTTATTTTTTTCTGTGCAGCGCGCGAGATATTATGACGGTTATATTATATAACCGGCGTTATATATTCTGCAGACACAAATATACAACCACAGATAGGTTTTATAACCGCTGTCAAAACTTCATATGTTTTAAATATGCATTTCTCAGCAATTCAAATTCATCCCATTTTTGAACCTGTAACCATTTTAACCATAACAAATAAGGTATACATGCATAAAGAGCATAAAATACTTCCTATGTTTTAAATATGCATTTCTCAGCAATTCAAATTCATCCCATTTTTTAACCTGTAACCATTTTAACCATGACAGATACGGTATACATGCATAAAGAGCATAAAATACAGCTAACTTGTTCATTTGTAAGTATTGTAACTATTATAACCATATTTACACAGCTATTATAACCATAAAATACAGCTAATAGATAAGGTATACATTCTGTAAGTATTGTAACTATTATTTTCATATTTACACCAAACACTATATTCATGTCATCAAAACAGAAAAAGTGTCATTCATATCATCTCTACAGAAAATTATTATTCATATCATCAATCAGCAGGATCCTTAAGAACATTGTGGATATATGCCCAACGTTTACGAAGATCTACGAAGTCCTCAACGGGGAATGGGCTTTCGTCGTTAAACATCTACATAAAAAAGAGCGAATAACATGTATGCTAATAATTCAATAGTCAACTTATATATTAATATATGTAAACATTTTATGACATGTATACCTTATACCATTAATCAACAATGCCGGCAAGGACAATGTTTAACATGTGTTTCATGACATAATAACCACACTCGTATGTCCTGGGTTGTTTCCTTGTCTAGAAATTTAAGCAAAAATGACATGAATACAACCACACATGAATGTAAATGAAAGAAACATGTAATCAGGCCACTTACTTTAGGACAGATCCATGTGGGCTTTCTTCTGACATTGTTCATCATATTCACTTGCTCCACAACACTGTACATTGAATTTGAATTAAACATATTAAATGATAAACTAATTACAATGTCAAAGAAAATGAATTAAACATACACACTTATGAATTAATAATATCTTTCATTTTCTTTTCCAGTGGATCATGCAAGGAACACAGAAAAGTTATCGTATTCGTCCTAAATGATATGATGATCAATTGCCAATGACCATTGAATAAACAAGAGCATACATAGGTTAATGGTATTTGCTAAAACAAAACTAAATATAGAATACATAAACATCAATTCCAAAAATACTTATGAACAGAGGAATGGTGCTAAATAACATTCTTTTCCTCCCTCATTTAACCTTGTTTTCAAGTACTCTCGGATATCTCTTGGTTCATTAAAAGCCCAACGAATAAAAAGTGGATCCAAAATTCCATAAGTACTCGATTTATTCAACTCTATACAAAGACGGTGAATGTACCTAAATGGTTAAAGAAAATGAATAAATTAGGGGTGATGTTCTATAAATGATAATGTTCTATAATGACATGTATATTCAACTATATACTTACGTGCATCAAACTTGCAATATCTCGATGTCCAGCCACTTATACCCACCAAGAAAATCCCTTACATCTCCAGGTCTATAATAGAATAAATCCAAACGTGGACAATGTTCTAGCGGGAGAAGTTGCGTTTCATTTATCACCGCAACTTTCAAGTATAACATTGTGATTTCATTTGGATTAGGGTCCATTATATCATTGCGGTTATCCGCAGGGGGGATGGGCTGAACAATTACTTCCTTTTGTAGAAGCATGACGTATAACACTTCTACTAGGAGTTAGATCATCATCATCACCATCAACATTACGGTGATCTTCATTTGTCCATTGTTCAAGGTTTTTACTTAATCTCTACATCATAATATTCAATTAAAACATAAAACAAAAGTAAGCATAATATATATCATAGATTTCCGATAAAACACTAACATCTCAAGTAAAGTACATACCGAATATAACTCTTGAAACCTTTCCATATCTTTCTCCCTTTTTTCCTTCTCCTCTTCTAACATTCTTCGTTGTTCTTATAATTGCTTCTCAAAATTTTCAATCTTTTGTCTTTTTGCAATAATTTTCGGGCTTTCGGTACTTTTTCTTTGAGACCCAAAGAATGACCTCAAACCGACACCTTCTCCAACAGCACGGACACGCCCTCCATGCTCATCCGATCCGATAGCTTCGACTAATATGTCATGTCGTGCTTTCGGAACAAATGTGCCTTCACGGGCTGCCTCAACCAACTTATCCTACACAACATGAGAAACTTACATATATTATTACCAACGCATTTAAATAAAAAATAACATAAGCAAAAAAAATCATACTTACAATTTTTTCGGCGACTACTCTTGACGCCTTAGAGGTGTACTCTCCATCTGGTCTTAATCGAGCCCTATTCCATTTCTCATGTCTTGAAGGTAGAGATGGGATGCTATCATCTCCTGTTTTCTGATTGTTTTTCAAGCATAATTTTTTTCTCAAGTTTCTTATAACCCCCATGAGACAATCTATGGGGGTACATGTTCTTGGCCTTATTGAGTATTCCGACTTCGCTTTTAACCTATTATGAACATAGTGAAAAAAAATATATGCTTAGTATCTATAACTCATTAGCATAACATTATTGGTTACATGAGAATAGTACTAACCTTGAATTCCTCAGAACGACGTATTTTTGCAAACTTTTTCCATTGCTTATTCGATATAAAACTATATCGAATCCATGGATGAGCAAGGCTGCTCTTAGGCCTCTTAATGTAGTCAGTCGTGAGTTGTGCCTTAAATCCCCTCCAACGAGTACCAGCATATGATATCCACTTGTTTTTCAAATTTGAGTCATCGGTAAACTCAAAATTCAACTACATTTAAATCAATATATAAGTATGTTTTAGAAATTATAGATATTGATATCGGCGATATATGAAAATTATAGTATGTAATACCTTAACGTCAATCCATATGCTTGCTTTGACGTTATCATCAACTTGTTTCCAATCATCAATCAATATACTGACCTTACTACGTGCAAGGAACGAAATATAACTCTTAAAAGTAGAATAGTGTTCACAATCCACTACTCTGTACAACGAATCAAACTGGATAGGAATTTTTTCACTTGATGAGTTCCGGACTGATGTGAATTGGGGCATCATTGTGACACCTCTTTGTGATCTTTTCGTTTGACTTTCAGTTGTTTGAGTTTCATTGGCTAACCTATCATTAGTTTGAGTTTCTTCGCTGGTTTCTGATGAAGAACTCGACAAGGTCGACATCTAAGTTCAAAAACAACAACAACAACAACATGAAAAACAAGAACATAAACATCAACCACAAAATAAAACAACAACAACCACAACAATGGCAAATAAAGTTTACTGTAGATTCATGGGGAAAAATATTTTATGTATCCTAAACCTGATGACTAAGTAAATGATGTTGGTGTTGGTGATGGTGTTGTCTTCCTTTGTGGTGACAACAGTGTTGTTGTTGTTTTCCTTCTAGACGGTAACAACTTGGTTGATCGTGATGGTCTTGTCGACTTGGTTGACGATGATGACGACAATGACAAATACACAGTGAAGTGTAAACGATGGTGTTTTGGATGAAATCGTGTAACGTTTCACAGTATTGAACGTTATGGTTTAGGTTGAAATCGTGTATTGTTTAGTCTAGTTTCTATTTGCAATGGAAAAAAGGATACTGAAGAGGCAAGCTAACTATAGGAGTGTATAATATTATCAAGCTACCACTACGGCCAATACATGCAACCGTAGTGATATTTTACTTTCATGGTGAAATTTCATAAAAAAAGCGCCAGAGTATTTACAATTAAAAATAAAAAAAAAACAAAATATATCACAACGGTTGTAATTATCAACTTTAAATTTTTTTATTTAAAATAATTAGAAATGAAAAGGCGCGACTTAACAACGGTGGACTCTTCAACCGTCGTGATAAACTTTTAAGTTTTTTATTTAAAAATAATTAAAAATGAAAATGTGCGACTTAACAACGGTGGAACTCTTCAACCGTCGTCATATACTTTTAAGTTTTTTATATAAAAATAATTAAAAAGGTAAAGGCGCCACTTAACATTAAAAAAATAACATATATGAGGAGGGCCCTGAGGTTCGAACCCATGAAAGCTTGTGTATATAACAACGGTTGGCTCCTTAACCGTTGTTATATACAAATAATTTTTAATCCAAAAACAATAATATTATGATAGCGCCTTAGTTTAGAGATGTCACAACGGTGTAGGGAATAAACGTCGTGACCATGGCGTTGTTGTTTACGCGTTTTATAGTAATGGAACTACTTTACATTCCCAATCACCTTGTCAATTATTAAATAAATCATATCAGTTGTGTGTTTATTTGACCAAGTAAAATGATACCCCTTAATGTTGGCCTCAAAAAAACTTGCAATTCGCATCATATTAGCAAGATCTCTATAGTCAGTTTCATTTAGGGGTGTACATGGTTCTTAAACCAAACCAAATTGAACCAAATATATAGATCAGTTTGGTTTTTAAAATCACTTTGACAAAACTGGTTTATTTTTCTAAAATCGGTTTATGTTTGGATCGGTTTGGTTAATAACTGGTTTGCACCAACAAACCAGTTTTTATTTGGAACAATTTTAAAACCAAATTTTCCTCAAATTTGTTTCAACTAAAACTCAATTTTCAATTCAACAACTTATTATTCACTCCATCCAACTGTTTTTTAAATCAATAACCATTCGTCGGCGATGAATTCTTGAATCTCGACCGAAACATTTCCTAAAATTACATAGCTCAATAAAAATGAATAGAAATAATAAGTAATAATTATGAAACAAAACTACTATGAAATTGGAAAAAAATATTTAATTTTCAATTAAAAAAAACAAAATTGAGTAATTCCAGAAGCAAAGTTTTAATACAAGTTATACTTCAACAGTTGGAAAAACAAAATGAATAGAATTTAATTTGAAATTTCATTTTGTCACTTATGACCATGAAACAAGACAAAGCAAATAATACACTATGTTTGAAAAGTGGATTAACCATTTATGTATTGGTTTTCAAAAGTGAATACTGATTTTGTATGATTTTAGTAAAATGGATCTGAACTAGTTTTTAAACCAAATAATATAGACTTTTAAAATCGGTGCACCATATTTTTAAAATTGGTTCTTATAAACCAGTTTTTTTGCAAATCCCTAGTTTCATTCACACTATTTCCTCCAGGCTAGTCAAGACATTGTCGTAATCTCCCATAGAAATCCAAGGATTTCTCATGTTGCTGCCTAGTTTTTCAATATATTTCTAAAGAAGTTTTCTTTTTTCAATCTGGTTGAAGGCATATATAATAGTTACATTGTACTGCAGGGCTTGGTCCAGACCATACACCTCAGCATGAATAAATGCCTAGCTATCTCCAGCACTTTCACATCCACTTCATTGTGATTCCACTTAAGCCAAATCCTACCATTCTCATGATGAGTATAATTATCGACATACTTTCATCCTTGCTTCTTCTTTCTTGCTTTTTAAATTTATTTATTTATTTATTTGTGTCTTGTGTTAGCTGCACTTTGTTGCTGCATTTTTGTAACATTTTACTTATTGTTCTTATTATCATTGCATTTTGCTTTGTTGGTGGATTTTTTGCAACACTTTTGTTTTTTGTTGATTTTTTAGAGTTTACGTTAATGATGTAGTATTTTATAGCACAAATATTATTTTTTAATAATGTTATTTTTTCATGTTGCTAGTTAGTAATGAACAAATTAAATATTTGTATTATCACTTTATTTTTATAATTTTATAGTAAAAAAATCTATTAGATACTTTTTAATTGCACTATGTTGTTAGTTTTTTTTTTTTTTTTTTTTTTTTTTTATAAAATGGTATCCTTCCTTCCGTACCGACTAATTCATCTGAGAGCTTTCGCCCCACGTAGCCTCCGAAAGTTGGACCTAGACACCTTCGAACTCAGGACCTCAAGGGGAGCAAACCCTTGAAACCCAAGTTCCCTCCCACAAAACAATATTTGTACTACTATTTCTTTTTTTAAATGACTAGATGTATTTTAGAATTTTATTGAAGAAATGCAAAATATTATAATTTGGCCATTTAAAAGTTATGGTTTTTTAGAGAAATAATAAAAAATAACAAAAATATTGAAACAATAGTTAATTAGATGAACATCTATTTTAATCGTTGAGTTTTTAAGATACAAATTACCGCAATTTAATTGTCTTAAGTCTCTTGTTTACTTTAATAATTTTTTTAGATTAATAGAGATTAATCATGTGGATATCATTTTAGTCCTCGAATTTTTCGGATACAAGTTGTATTATTTTCTCATTTTAAAATCCATCTTCCTTTTTGAAATAATTATAACAACTTTGTATAAATTAACAAGCTCGTCATATTTAATTGCTTATTTTTTTTATCAAATATCAACAACAATGCTATATCATCAATAACGCAAACAAAAATCTTTTTTTATATATTTAAAAGCAATCAACACACAAATATTTTCTAATTAAGAACTATGTAGTTTTGAATTTTCCATCACACCAAAAAATACGTAGGAGCAAGATAAACTCTTGTCAAACACATTAATAAAAAATCCATATTTTTCCTTCAATTTCCATTGCATGTTAATTTTCAAATTAATAAATAAATATCCAAAATATTTTATTGTTTAAACTTGAATTTGAATTTGAATTTAATAACAAAGAAAAAATAAATATTTTAAAAGTTAGCAATATTTTTTTTTAATAATCAAAATATCATTAATTAGGTCTTAAGTATAGACCAAATTACAAAGATGCCTACAATTATGCAAGAAAAATAGGAAGTTTCAAAACAAACCAGACCATAAATCAGTATTGGTTTGAATTCAAACTCCATTTAGCCATCCTCTATTACAAATACAATTCAAGAGGCGTCTTATACCACTCATACAAAGTTCCTACTGTATTCTTCTTTACGGCCAGCTCTCTCCATCTCCAAGTCCATAGAACAATGTCATGAAATATGTTTTTTGGGGAAGCGATGAGGTCATTGAAAACAACTTGATTCCTTACTCTCTAAATACACCAGCAAGTTACCATCCAAAAATAGCTTAGAGACTTTCCCCTCCCTAGATGATGACTCCAAGTTATAAGGTCTTCCATACAATTAGGACCTCTATGCAAGTTGATTCCCAACCATAATGTAACCTCCCTCTAAACCTGTCTGGTTTTGTCACAGTTTAAGAATAGGTGTGTTGTATCTTCAATAACTTAAAAGCAGAACACACAAGATTTCTGATGTGGATCTGTGGTTATGCCTCTCCTAATAAGATTCTCTCGAGTTGGTAACTTGTTTTACAATAATCTCCAGCCAAATATTGAAGTCTTGAGAGGGATCTTGATATTCCACATGGAATCTACAACTGTATTTAAATCAACACCAGCACTGTCCACTTCTTTGTTCTGCACCAAATTCGCATAACATGTTTTCACACTATAACTGTTATTAGTGTTTTTTGGCCAAATGATTACATCATCCTTCTGAATATCCAAAAATGCCTCTTCTACTAACTGGCAAAGTTCTGTTTCAGAGTCATCCTCCACTCCTTCAACAGACCTAATAATGTTTCTTCCAACCAAATCCCAAGACCACCTATCACCACTTCATTCCCCACATTCTGCTATTAAAGCATTCTGATTCATAGAAGAGTTAAACAGGTTTGAAAATTGAGTTTTGAGAGCCTTTCCACCCAACCACCTTGAATGCCAAAACAAAGTCTTCCTTCCATTGCCCACTTTCCAGATCAGTTGATTGAATATCCCTTGATCATTTGAGTGTTTGGCAGGGTTTAAGATATTATTCCACCATCTAGGCCAATGTCTTGGATTTGCCTCTAATTGATTAGTAAGCATACAGAGAATGGACTCTCCATACCTGACTTTCAGAATTCCACTCCACAAAGAAACTGGTTCATGCAAAACCCTCCAAATCCATTTAAATACTAGACCTCTATTGAGAGTGGATACCTCTTTAATTCCTAATCCTCCAAGCTGTCTAGGTTTGCAGACTTGATTCCATCTCACCCAAGCTATCGACTTCTTGTCACAATCACTCCCCCAAAGAAAATTTCTTTGGATTGCTCTGATTATCTTTACCACTTTGACAGGTGCTAAATAGAATGATAAATTGTGTATTGGGATGTTGGATATAACTGAGTTGATTAGAGTTACTCTCCCTCCTATAAATAATCTTCTTCCCCTCCAAGTAGCCAATCAAGATTTAATAGATGAAATGATTGGTTTCCACATCTCTTCCATAACATGCCTGCCTCCCACATAAAGTCCTAGAAATTTGAATGGAAACTCCCTAGCATTGCAGAATAGAAATGTTGTTGCAGCTTCTACTATGTCTCCTTTTAATCTCAGTCCCAATAACTTACTTTTACTATAATTCACCTTCAGACCAGTCAATACTTCCAGGCCTCTCAAAACTGATTTAATTGCCCAAATGTTAAACCAAGAGTCATCACATATTATCAAGGTAGCATCTGCAAACTGTAACACTGAGTTGACTGTCTCCCCTTTAATTTTTATACCTCTAAAATGACTTTTATCTTCAACTTTCTTAATAAGCAAGGCAAGAACTTCTGATACCAACATAAACAGGAAAGGAGATAGTGGATCTCCTTGCTTGAGACCCTTATCCAACTTAAAATCTCTAGAAGAACTACCATTCACAAGGACAGGCCCAAAATTATTGCAAAGCAAGCCCTTTATCCATCTTATCCATACAGGCCTGAAATGCATTGCCTCTAAATTCTTGAATAGACAATTCCAACTTACACAGTCATATGCTTGTGCAAAGTCAATCTTAAACATAAATCCCTTTTTCTTTTTCCTAATGGCATAATCTAGTACTTCATTTGCCACTAAAACACCATCCATCAATTGTCTGCCAGGGACAAATGCAGTCTGAGTTAGGGAGACCGGCTTCCCAATAACTTTCCTAAGTCTTTCCACAAGGATTTTAGACACTATTTTGTGAATGCATCCAATCAAAACAATAGGTCTAAATTCCTTTAAAGTTTGAGGATTGTCACAATTTGGGATAAGAACAAAGAAAGAAGAGGTAAAACATTTGGACATTAGGGCTTACTCATAAAACTCAGAGATGCAGTTGACAATGTCTTGTCCAATTATTTCCCAAGTCACTCTGATAAATTTCATATTGAGCCCATCTGGTCCAGGGCTCCTATCTCCATCACAGGATTTTATTGCTTCTAAAATATCTTCTATAGTGAAAGGGTCTGTAAGCATATCATTATCCTCCTCTGATAGTTTGTTCAATGCACTTAGGTCCATATGAAAACCTTCAATCATCCTGTTCTTATATTTCTCAAAAAAATGTTCATGTATCACTTGTTTCACTTTCTCCACCTTATCATGTTCATCCAGGCCTATGTTTAGAGGAGATATAGTGTTAATCCTCCTCTTATTATTGATGATCGAATGAAAATACTTGGCGTTGATATCTCCCTCCATCAGCCATTTTGTTCTTGCTTTATGATGAAGGATGCTTTCTTTGATCCTAAGCTTACTCCACAAATCCTCTACCAAACAACTTCTAGCCTTCAACCGATTCTCATAAATGTCTTCTTCCATATCAGCCATCTCATCTTCAATTTCAGTTATGATCTCAATATTCTCCTCTACATTAAGATCCATAATGCCAAAAACCTTTGAATTCCACCATCTCAGTTTTGCCTTTAGCAGTTTCACTTTTTGGTAGAAAATGTTGCCTACATCACCCACCACATTACAAGACTCCCACACTTCCTTAACAAAAGGTACAAACTCTGGATGATCCAGCCAGGCATTAATTGTTTTCAAGGGCTTTGGTCCCCAGTTTCTATCATTTAGACTTAAAGAAACAGGCCTATGATCAGACATATCCCTCTTTTCTACTTTTTGTTTCACAATTTTCCAATGTTGACATAACTCCTCATTGATAAGGAATCTATCTAACCTGCTTTTGCAAGACCCATTTGAGTTAAACCATGTGAACCTGTTACCTACAACAGGTAGGTCAATAAGTTCCATATCCTCTATGAACAACCCAAACCCCTCCATTTCTGGATGATTATATCTACCTCTACCTTTTCTCTCTTCCTTAACTTTGATGGCATTAAAATCCCTCCTACAATCCAATCTCCTTTTGGGAATTCAGACTTCAATCTAATAAGTTTCGCCCACAACTCCCTTTTCTCAATAAGTGAACATGAAGAATATATGTTAACTATATAGATGGCTCTACCTCTACTATGGTCATGAACACCTAAATATCCATTTCCAGAGAAACTAAAATCAGAACAGAAAGAGTTTTTATTCCAAATGGATAACAAACCTCCAGACTGTCCCTTAGACCAACTAGCAGACCAGTCGAATTCTTCTATACTCCACAAGCTTCTTACCACGCCATCTTCTATGACCTTGCACTTTGTTTCTCGAATTAAACAAAACTCAATTTTATTCCTTTCAATCAATTGTTTGACTCTTCTCTTCTTGATAGAAGAGTTTCACCAGTGACCTCCTTCATACTTTCGAATCTGGCTTTGTCTCTATTTTCCAATCCTCTTATGATTCCTTCTAGTGCTTCATCATCTTCTTCTCCTTCTATGCCCAATTATTTCAAAATTGACCACACCTTGCCTGGCACATCGTTTGATCTCTTCTTAACCTTGCATTTCCCATTTCCACATCATTATCAGATAATGAATCACAGCATAAGATGGATCCCCCAGAGTTCCTTGATCCCGAGTCTTCTATTTGAGTTGAAATAGTTATTAATTCATCATCTTTTCCTTCTTTTCCAGTTAAAGAGTTAACTGGTTTAAGGCTAATAGAGGAGTGTAAGAGTGCTGAGTAGTAGGATGGCGCGAAAGGAATTTGAATCTTTAAATAAATCTCTTCATAATAGCTGAGATGTTGGGCCTATCTCCAACAACGGTCTCATTCTGGTTCAGAGAGCCCAAAGCCAACGTATTTTCATTCAGATTCCTATGACCCGATAGATCCTCTAGAGTGCCATTTCCTTGATCCAAAAACACTTCCCTTGGAGAAATAATTTTCTCAGGCACGTTTCCTTCATCTTGTCTCATCAAAGTATCTTTAGAAGTACAGACATTTAATGCCTTTTCCCCTTTAGTCTTTCCTGTGGTTTGACAGTCCCTTCTAATACCTTCAAAAGTAACCTTTTTCAACAACTTTTTTGTCTTCCCCAAGTTGTCGGACTCATGATGAGATTAGCCCTAGTTTTCATTAGTAGATTGGCTTGTGTAGTTCCTAGTTTCTGTCACTCCTCTGACTTCACCATTGTCGAGATCTTCTCTCACTTCTCCACCCTGGTTTGCTGTATCATCTTCTTCTTCTTCCGAGCCAACTTCATGGCTAGAACCTCCATCATCTTCATCTTCTTGTTCAGATTCGTCTTCTGTTTCTTCCACAACTGATTCATCTGAGTTTAGTGTGAGAACAAGATTTGGTTCTGCAATATTATCTCTAAGTTTTGATGATATCAAATGAGTATTTATGTATGAACAATTTTGTACAACTAATGTTTGTTATTTGTGAGAACTTAACAAACAGGTCATGCTTCCGTAAATTGGCGCGAACACAGTGCTTAAAGGAAAATACTCCGCCCATACCTTGAAAAGTAAAGTTCACAAGACTCTGATACAAAAGGAAAAGAGAACGAGTTCTGAAGATCTGAAGACAGAGGTTCTGATTGAACGAAGTCCAGATGCTGAAGACTTGAGCTCTCTGATCAAGGTTATGAAGACCTAAATTAAGTCTCTACTCATGCTTCAACAAGATACTATCAGAAGCTTATGAAGAAATAGAGACAACACACCAAGCGGACAAGGTTCTTAAAGACAAGTTCTGAAGTTCTGAAGACTGATTCCTAATGGACTTCTTTAAATGACTGAAGACTTAAAGTATCAGATATCCTATCAAGAAGGCTCTATTCATGCTTCATCAAATTACCATCAGAAGCCCCTGAAGTTGAGAAGCCATGAAGACAAAGCTACATAGTACAGCTGTACCATAATACAATGAGAAAATATCTTGGTAACAGTGCAACGGTACAAATAAAGATATTCTGACAAAACAGGACACGCAGCACGTACACATTTTTATCTGTCCTCACGTTTCTAGCCGCCAGCCTAGTTAGCTATCATGATTACATTTCAATGACTCTTTTATACACGACTATAAAAGGAAGCAAAAGACTTGAAGAAAGACACACACGAACGCTACTGCAATATTCCTTCTAAATCTTTCTTAAGCCATTATGGTCAAAATTTGTTTACATTTTCAGCTTGTATAAGAAGCACTTGTCTGTAAACGAAATTTATTCAAACTTAGGTTTGTGTTCCTTGAGAAAGACTGTGTGGTTGTATTTCTTGAGAAGTCTAGGACGTGCAATCTTAGAGGTTGTTCCTTGAGTAAGACCTGTGAGGTTGTATTAATTGAGAAGTCTAAAACTTGAGAGTTTTAGAGGTTGTGTTAGTCACCAGCATTTTGGCTAGTGCATTGTACTGATTTGATTGAATAGTGGATTAAGTCCTCGTTGAGAGAGGCAAAATCACCTTGGCGGGTGGACTAGATTAACTTGAGTGTTTCTCAAGTGAACTAGTATAAACATAACGTGTTCATCACTTGGTTATCAAACGAAGGTCATCATTGTTAAAAGAAAGAGTTTTATAAAAGGAACCTATTTTATTTTTAAAAAACCAATTCAACCCCCCCCCCTGTCTTGTGTTTTTCACACTTTCAATTGGCATCAGAGCTCCGGTTCTGAGGTGATAAAAAGGTTGAATTTTTATCAAGAACTTAACAGTGTTTAGAACCGATCCATGTGTTAAAAACAATGGTTGCACCAACTCCTGAGTCAAATGTCATTATAAATGAAAGAGATTCATATACTGCAAAACCTCTTGTCTTTGATGGGGAAAAATTTGACTATTGGAAAGATAGAATTGAAAGTTACTTTTTGTCGTTTGACTTAGATCTATGGGATCTGATAGTTGATGGCTATAGTCACCCTGTAGATTCGGCAGGCAAAAAGATTAAAAGAAGTGCTTTTACAGATATACAAAGAAAAAATTACAAGAATCATCACAAAGCAAGAACTATTATGTTAAATGCAATTTCATATACAGAATATGAAAAAATTACAAACAGGGAAACTGCAAAGTGTATTTTTTACTCTCTTCGTATGACTCACGAAGGCAACGCTTAAGTCAAGGAGACGAAGGCTCTTGCACTAATCCAAAAATATGAGGTCTTCAAAATGGAAGAAGATCAATCTGTGGAAACCATGTTCTCAAGGTTTCATATGCTCGTTGCAGGACTTAGAGATCTGGACAAAGGATATTCTACTGCTGATCATGTCAAGAAAATCATCAGAAGTCTGCCTGTCAAATGGAGACCAATGGTGACTGCCTTGAAACTGGCAAAGGATCTGAATAGTATAAGTCTTAAGGAACTTATCAGTTCTTTAAGAAGTCATGAAATAAAACTTCAAGGAGATGAACCTCAGAAGAAAAATAAATCCATTGCCCTAAAAGCCAAGTCTGAGAAGAAAAAGGCGTATCCGGCAGAGGAAGAAGTGGAAGAATCTGAAGAAGATACAGATGAAGATGATATATCTCTCATATCAAGGAAAATAAGTCAATTATGGAAATACAAGAAGAATAAGTTCAGAGGACCAAAAAGAAGATTTGAATCTACATATGGTCAAAGGAGAAATTATGGAAGAGATGTTACATGCTTTGAATTCAAGGAACCTGGACATATAAAAAATAGTTGTCCAAAATTTAAGAAAGAGGAGAGACCTAAGAAAGCCAAAAAGGGTCTTATGGCAACTTGGGATGATTCAGAATCTAAGGATGATGTCGATGAAGAACGTGTCAACATGGCATTCATCGCGGAAACCAAAGATGTTTTATCTGAAGAACAACTATCAGACTCTGACGATGAAAGAGAGGTACTTTCTTCCTTATCACGTTCTGAACTTGAAATAGGATTATATGAACTTATGGAAAGATATCAAATTCTTCTAAGAAAACACAAAACTCTGAAAAAGACGTTTGTGGTTCCTTCAGGAGATCTTACTAAAATTAAACAAAACATCTCAGAATTAAATGAAAAATTATTTGTTTTGGAAAATTTAAATGCTGTTTTAAAAAATAAAGTCTCCAAGTTAGAGGAAGAAATCACTTCCAACACAGCTAACACTAATGAAGTAGTCAGATATGATAAAGCCTTTCAACATTTCCTTGCTAAAAGTGTAGATAGAAGTAAAATGGCTTCAATGATCTATGGAGTCAGCAGGAATGGCAATAGAGGTCTGGGATACTCAGGACCATCACAACCATATGATGAGACCAAGAGTATCAAGATAATACCTCTATCTAAGCATTTTGTGCCCTCTGGTACTATCTTGAAATGTTCTGAACAAAAAGGTTCAAAATCTATCACTACACAAACACAGACACTAAATAAAACTCCTAAATTTAAACACTATGTACACATTCCACAATATTATTCCAATGTAAGGAAGTCCAAAGGTTTTAGAACCTCTGGAAAAACTAATGTGAAAGGACCCACAAAATGGGTACCTAAGAATAAGATAATTTATGTTGCAGACATCCTTAATGGCACCATTGAAACACCAGTCATGGTACCTGGACAGTGGATGCTTGCGACACATGACGAGAGAAAAGCAAATGTTCCAAGATTTGAAACTTAAGCTCGGAGGTGTCGTCGATTTCGGAGGAAATCAAAAAGGAAGAATTATTGGCTCCGGAACTATTAGAAATGGTAAGCTTCCTTCTATTAATAATGTTATGTTAGTTGAAGGTCTAATGCATAATCTATTGTCAATTAGTCAACTTAGTGACAACGGTTATGACGTTATTTTTAATCAAACATCCTGTAAAGCTGTAAGTCAAAAGGATATATCTGTCCTGTTCAACGGAAAGAGGAAGAACAATACTTACAAAATTAAATTATCAGATTTAAAACTTCAAAATGTAAAATGTCTTCTTTCTGTAAATGAAGAGTAGTGGGTATGGCACAGACGTCTTGGTCATGTTAGCTTGAGAATAATTTCTCAGCTGAACAAGCTAGGTCTTGTCAGAGGCTTGCCAATTCTGAAGTACTCTTCATATGCTCTTTGCGAAGCATGTCAGAAAGGCAAGTTTTCAAAATCTTCTTTTAAAGCAAAGAATATTGTTTCCACCTCTAGACCGTTAGAACTTCTTCACATTGATCTCTTTGGACCAGTAAAAACTGCCTCAATCAATGGTAAGAAATACGGACTAGTCATCGTTGATGATTACAGTCGTTGGACATGGGTGAAATTCTTAAAACACAAGGATGAGTCACATTCTGTGTTTGCCTCCTTCTGCACTTAAGTACAAAATGAGAAAAATTGCAAAATCATCAAAGTCAGAAGTGATCATGGTGGAGAATTTGAAAACAAAGACTTTGAAAACCTTTTTGATTCACACGGGATATCCCATGATTTGTCTTGTCCTAGAACTCCATAACAAAATGGAGTTGTAGAAAGAAAGAACCGAACTTTACAAGAAATGGCTCGCACCATGATCCAAGAGACTGACATGGCTAAGCACTTTTGGGCAGAAGCAATTAACACAACATGTTATATTCAAAATAGAATCTCTATTAAACATATCTTGAATAAAACTCCTTATGAATTGTGGAAGAATAAGATTCCCAATATTTCCTATTTTCATCCGCTTGGATGTACTTGTTTTATATTAAACACTAAAGAGAATCTTAGCAAGCTTGATTCCAAAGCACAGAAGTGTCTGCTATTGGGATACTCTGAACGCTCAAAAGGCTACAGAGTTTATAACACAGAATCACAGATTGTGGAAGAATCAATTCATGTTAGATTTGATGACAAACCTGACTCTGAAAAGTCAGAGCTAGTTGAAAAACTTGCAGATTTGGAAATAAGCTTCTCAGAACCTAAAGAGAAGGCAGATGAAGTTAAAGACCAGCAAGATCCTACGCCGGATACCACTGATGTAACTCCAAATACTCCACATCAAAAGAAATGAAGAATGCCTACTTCTCATCCTGAGGAACTAATTCTGGGTAGCAAGGATGCTCCAATCAGAACCAGATCAACCTTCAGACCATCAGAAGAAACACTCTTAGGATTAGTGTCACTAATCGAAGCAGTCACAGTTGAAGAAGCTCTTATGGACAACGACTAGGTTCTGGCCATGGAAGAAGAACTTAATCAGTTCTCGAAGAATGATCTTTGGGATTTAGTTCCTAAACCTAAGAATGTTCATGCAATTGGAATCAAGTGGGTATTCAGGAATAAGCTAAATGAGAAGGGAGAAGTTGTCAGAAACAAGGCAGGACTTGTTGCTCAAGGATACAGTCAATAAGAAGGAATTGATTACAACGAAACCTTTGCTCCGGTCGCCAGACTTAAAGCAATACGATTATTAATTTCCTTTTCAGTAAATCACAACATCACCCTATATCATATGGATGTTAGAGTGCATTCTTAAATGGCTATATATCAAAAGAAGTCTATGTAAAACAATCTCCTGGTTTTGAAAATTCAGAAAATTCAGATTTTGTTTTTAAACTCAAAAAGTCACTCTATGGTTTAAAACAAGCTCCCAGAGCTTGGTACGATAGATTGCGGAAATTTCTTTTTGAAAACAATTTCACCAGAGGAAAGGTTGACACAACTCTCTTCTGTAAAACATATAAGAATGATATTCTTATAGTTCAAATCTATGTTGATGATATTATTTTTGGTTCTGCTAACCCCTCTTTATGCGAAGAATTTTCAAAGTTAATGCAAGCAGAATTTGAAATGAGTCTGATGGGTGAGTTAAGGTTCTTCCTGAGTATTCGAATTGATCAGAAACCAGAGGCCACTTATATTCATCAAAGTAAGTACACAAAAGAACTTCTGAAGAAGTTCAACATGATGGATTATAATAAAGCTAAAACACCAATGCATCCAACATGTATCATGGGAAAAGAAGAAACAGAAGTTAAGGTTTGTCAGAAGCTCTATCGTGGTATGATAGGCTCTCTCTTATATCTAACTACCTCAAGACCTGACATATTATTTAGTGTACATTTATGTGCTAGATTCCAATCAGATCCAAGAGAATCTCATTTAACTGCTGTTAAACGAATTCTAAGGTATCTGAAAGGAACAACTAATCTTGGCTTGATGTATGAGAAAACATTAGAGTACATTCTTTCTGGTTATTGCGATGTAGACTATGCTGGAGACTGATTGGAAAGAAAGAGCACATCTGGAAACTGTCAGTTCCTAGGGAACAACTTAATCTCATGGTCAAGCAAGAGGCAATCTACAATTGCTCTCTCTACAGCAGAAGCTGAATACATCTCCGCTTCTCTATGCAGTACACAAATGCTTTGGATGAAAATCAGATGGAGGACTATCAGATATATGAGAGTAACATCCCTATCTTCTGTGATAATACTGCTGCTATTTGTTTAAGTAAAAATCCAATTTTACATTCTAGGGCCAAACACATTAAAATAAAACACCATTTTATCAGAGACATTGTTCATAAGGGAACCTTATGCTTAAAATTCATTGATACAAACCATCAATTGGCTGATATTTTTACAAAACCTTAGCTGAAGATAGATTTTAAATTATTTTAAAACATCTGAAAATAGACTACTGTCCAGAGTGAAAGTATTTCAGAACCAAATGTGTTTAGTCAGAATAAACAAGAATTTTAAAATCATCAGAATCACTTTTGTGAGATGTGTCTCAGTTCTGATAAATCTTTCTTCTAAGTCTGTTATGATGTGTCATTTAATTAGAAAATATTTTTTGCATGTGATTAGATTATATCTAAAATCACAAATTTATTCAAATCAAACGAACAGTAATTTTCTTGGGATTGACTTAAAACTTTATTACATTCATTTATTTATCCCCTGTACGGTGTCTATCACTTTAAGTTTTCAAAAAAATTCCTATTCCCTCTTTCGCTCAAAAAGAAACCCTAATCGCTTTTTTTCCTCCTTCTCTCTATCTCTCCATCATAACAACTCACTCTCTATCCTCATCCTCTCTGATCTTAACTATCATGATGACCTCGACTCAAGAAGATACTGTCAAATTTTCCAAAGAATTGGAAACTTCACCAAAAAGGTTATCATCTTCCTCATCAGTAGCGCCGTCCACAACCTCCAAAACTACCACGACGATCGCTCCAGCTCCACTAACTCTTCCCACGATCGATGCAAACCATGTAACACAGAGAAATCCCTCTGTTACATGTGTTGTCCATGCAAATGAACTAATCATTCTGAAAGAGCTCGATGTCGACTTCCACAATCTTCGTGATAATGGGTTCAATCTAGTTGATCAACTAAATACTCAAGGATGGAAAAGCTACTTTGACAGACTTAGGGGTCCCACCTTTGATGACCTAGTAAAAGAATTCTGGAGATAGGCTAAAACAGATGATCTTCATGTTGCGTCTTTTGTTATGGATCAAAAGATCATTATTACTGAGAAATCTATTTCAGAACTACTAGGGATACAGTTCTTGGAAGGAAAAAGGGTTTATGGAAAAACTGAAATATATGACTCTGTCATCAACAAAACAATTTTCAAAAATTGTTAACCTGAGACAACAGAGTACAAAAGCAAGAACTTGCGTGACAATCTGAGGATCTGGCATAAAATTATTCTTGGATGTATCAATCCAAGACCTCCAAAGAGTGCTGCAGATTTCTTCAACGCAAACCAAAAGTACATGCTATACTACCTGCACAAGGGTGAGAAAATGTGTCTTTCATCCATTCTATTCTACTACCTGAGAGATATGGTGCGCAAGACAAGAACAACAACCTTACCAAATAGGAAGATTGTGAACTACATTCCCTTTGGAAGACTTCTCTCTGATATCTTTGTTGAAAGTGGCCTAGTAGAGTATCTAGTCAAGGAAGCTAAATATACAGATTATCTGACTGGTAGAGTAGGAGATGTTTTCAATGCTGTGAATCTTAAGCATATGAAAATGATTAAAAGTGTTAATGTGAAACCCATGTCTATCCCTCACGACACTATGATCAGCAACAGACTTCTAGTAACGAACTACCCCGTCTATCATAAAGAAGATAATCCAACAACAATTGCTTCATTTGTTGCAATAATGAGAGAAGAAGGGCATGGCATGCCAAAATACAGAGTTGAAGATGTCGCTCCTAAACCTAAATATATAACCAGGAGTAAAAGGAAGCAAACTGAAGAAGATACTGAGCTTAAGAAGAAGAAAAAGGATGAAACTGAAACCCCCAAAACTTCCAGACTGGAGTCTCTTCCTCTTGAGAAAATCAATTGATCTGCTATGTATGTCACTGAGAGTGTTACTGCAACATCATCATCTCAAACCTTCTTCATTCCTACCTCAAATCCACAAGTAAAGTTTAAACCACCATCCTTTTCAATTGCTCCTCCAACTACCATTATCCAATCATCACCCAACTCATCAATCAGTACCCCTATCTCGTCTGAAGTTGTTCTAACCTACACCTCGACAATAACCACTTCAACCATTCAGCCGAATGAACAAGGTTTTACGAACCTAATCTCTGAATCTCAAATCCTCAGCATTGAGTCTAGCTCTGAAGAAACCATCCCTGAATCTCTAGAGAATGTTACACCGGGAACTCTCATGGTTTCAGACACTCTAGAAGTATCATCTCATGCTGATCAACCAACCAATGAACATTCTCATACTGAGATTATTTCATCTCAGCCAGCATCATCTAAAATTAATTCTGCCAAGCCTGACCTTGCGTTGGTCATCTATGACATACCTGTTCCAACAACTTTTGAAGAGTGCACAAGTCAGTTTCGTGATAACGCACTAAAGAAGTTTGCAAAATTAAGAGAGGAAATCACCAAAAGTACCAAGCCCTTGGAGCTTGAAAGTTCCTGTCAGAACTTCCAGAAATGGTTGGATACTGAACTTGCAAAAATTGTAAGCTTCTCAGACGCAACCATCACTGCTAGAATTCAACAAGCAAAGGAAAGAGTAGAAGCTGAAGAGCGGATCAGGGTACTTAAGTTCATGGTTGCAAAGCAGAAAAAAGTTGAAGAAAAGGCTGTTGAGGAAGCAAGACTTCTTGCAGAAAAGGATGCTGCAGAAGCCAGAATAACACAAGAAGCTAAAGCCATGGAAAAGGCCAAGCAAGATGCTGCAGTTATTCCCACATCTGATCATGCAGTAAAGCGTTTGGAAAACGCAATTGGAGAAATCAGAAAAGAATAACAGAAGTTCAGAGAAAACTTTGAAGAACAAAAGACTGTCAATGCTAATCTTCTGGGCATGCTTCAGAAAATATGGGACAAGATGTCCTCTGGAAGCACCTAATCTTTATGTCTCTTTTGTCGTTATCTTTGTTTTTCACCCTTTCACCACTAAAATTTTTTATTAATGACAAAAAGGGGGAGAAGTAATATGAATGTGATATTTTGATTTTACATGCTAACAAATCAACTGTTATTTCTATTAGAGTGTTTTTCTTTTTCAGGAACTCTGATCCAAATCAAGTTTCATTAAGAAAATCAGAACTCTGCTGAAAAGAGAATCAAGACTAAGAGTTCATGACCTAGTAAAATCAGGGGGAGCCCAAGCATAGAAATTCATCAAGTCTAAGACTCAGGGGGGGTACTTCATACAAAGGATAAGCTATCTTTAAAATCTGTTATTTTCCCTGCATTACATATATATAAAAATTGTGTCATCAAAATACATAGTTTTGTCATCATCAAAAAGGGGGAGATTGTGAGAACAAGATTTGGTTCTGCAATATTATCTCTAAGTTTTGATGATATCAAATGAGTATTTTTGTATGAATAATTTTGTACAACTAATGTTTGTTATTTGTGAGAACTTAACAAACATCTCATGCTTTCGTAAATTGGTGCGAACACAGTGCTTAAAGGAAAATACTCCGCCCATACCTTGAAAAGTAAAGTTCACAAGACACTGATACAAAAGGAAAAGAGAACGAGTTCTGAAGATCTGAAGACAGAGGTTCTGATTGAATGAAGTCCAGATGCTGAAGACATGAGCTCTCTGATCAAGGTTCTAAAGACCTAAAGCAAGTCTCTACTCATGCTTCAACAAGATACTATCAGAAGCTTCTAAAGAAATGGAGACAACGCACCAAGCGGACAAGGTTCTTAAAGATAAGTGCTGAAGTTCTGAAGACTGATTCCTAATGGACTTCTTCAAATGACTGAAGACTTGAAGCATCAGATATCTTATCAAGAAGGCTCTACTCATGCTTCATCAAATTACCATCAGAAGCCCGTGAAGTTGAGAAGCCATGAAGACAAAGCTACACAGTACAACTGTACCACAATACAATGAGAAAATATCTTGGTAACAGTGCAACAGTACAAATAAAAATATTCTGACAAAACAGGACGCGCAACACGCAAACATTTTTATCTGTCCTCACGCTTCTAGCCGCCAGCCTAGTTAGCTATCATGATTACATTTCAACGGCTCTTTTCTACACGGCTATAAACGGAAGCAAAATACTTGAAGAAAGACACACACGAATGCTACTGCAATATTCCTTCTAAATTTGTCTTAAGTCATTCTGGTCAAAACTTGTTTATAATTTTTAGCTTGTATAAGAAGCACTTGTCTGTAAATGAAATTTATTCAAACTTAGGTTTTTGTTCCTTGAGAAAAACCGTATGGTTGTATTTCTTGAGAAGTCTAGGACGTGCAGTCTTAGAGGTTGTTCCTTGAGTAAGACCTGTGAGGTTGTATTACTCGAGAAGTCTAAAACTTGAGAGTTTTAGAGGTTGTGTATGTCACCAGCATTTTGGCTAGTGCATTGTACTGATTTGATTGAATAGTGGATTAAGTCCTCGTTGAGAGAGGCAAAATCAACTTGGTGGGTGGACTAGATTAACTTGAGTGTTTCTCAAGTGAACTAGTATAAACATAACGTGTTCACCACTTGGTTCTCAAACAAAGGTCATCATTGTTAAAAGAAAGAGTTTTATAAAAGGAACCTATTTTATTTTTGAAAAACTAATTCAAACCCCCCCTTTCTTGTGTTTTTCACACCTTCATTTAGTTCCAAAGACTTCTTCTTGTCATTAATTACAATTCATTTTGGTCCATGGTTGTCTTCAACTAATTTGATACAAAACACCTTGCCATTGACTTCTACACTGACACTTCATTGAGATTGCTCGTATATCTTGTCTTAATCAGGATTCTTGCTACGTCAAACTTGGATTAGACTTTCGTTTCCTTGCCACAACACACAAACTCCCTTGTTCTACTAGTGATGTATTTGAAGAAATCATTTCTCCAAGCATGAACAGGAACTCCAAAACATTTTACCCAAGTGAGGCGCTCTTTATCCACTTCTGTTGGAGACCATCCTTTAACATCGACAAATCAATTTTTGAGCCAATCTTCTTCTTCTCTTATTAAGTTCTTCATGGAATTTTCTTCTAAATCTTCGAGTAAACACATGTTTGCTCCCATGGGGGTGGCTTTTATCTGGAAGAATCCTTCTCTACTGAACACATTATGTATATTGTTTGCGTTCCCGAATTCCTTGATAATCCCTACATATGCTGCTTCGAATCGTTTCACCTCCTTATCTTCGATATGAAATAATAAACCAAACCAGTTCTATTTAGTTCCTCCAGTAACCTGAGCATATGACTTGCCCTGAGAAATCTTATTCCAACCATTGGTCTTACTATTAGGAATAGGACCAGGTAGTCTGATCTGCTTCATACCACCAGTTCTCTCGTCTTCAACCTTTCTCATATTGAATCTGGGAGTATTGACAAAGATTTTTCTTCCATTGATATGGATACTATCTAATTTGATAGCCAAGCTTCTCTCATCATCCACTTTTCTAAATCTAACAAATCCATATCTTTTACCTCTGATGTCTTTCTTGGCAGGGATAAAAACCTCAAACAACAAACCATACTCCATAAATATATTTGCCATGTCTCTAGCCAAATAATGAGTTGGAAACTCTGTAAAAACGAATGAAGTAATTTCTTCATGTCTTCCCAAGTGTTTATCACTTCTTTCTTTCCATATTGGCGCCTTCAACTTGTTATCAACACTGTTCTTTCTTCCCACAGTCCTCCACTCCATATCTGACTTCATAATCTTTTCATTCCACAGACAAAACTTAACACTAACAATCCAGACCAATCCAACTGTTATGCAAAGTAAAATTTTTTGGACTTCTAATGCATGTTGTTTTAACACATGTTGCTGGAGTCCACTGTGCCACCAATTACATGAAATTATATGGATATAAAGTTAGCAATTTTGTTGTAGAATTAATTAGTATTAACCGGTTTTAATGGGTGTCGTAGGATGCCAATACCTTCTCTATGCATAATTATCTCCCATACTTAAATTTGATTTCAAATATATTTTCTTATCTAAAATACTTTTATCAAACGTTTTTCCTATTTAAATATAGGGATAAATATACGATACCCCTTTACCAAAGTAGCGAGATTTGCTTTTGCCCCCTTGAAGTTTTTTTTTATTCCCCCTCAACAAATCAAGATTCCCTTTCCCCACACCCCTCATGCTGACTGGTCCATGGAATCTTCCTATGTGGCGTTTGACCCATGGTTGACTTTGAAAATATTAATGCCATGTCATGCACTTCATGTATATTAGTTTGTGATACCCCCTTGAAAAATTAGGGTTCATATTTCCTTCTTCTCCTTCTTCAACAAGCTTGCGACATCTTCAAATTTTCTTTCTTCACCATGTTTGGAACCAAATCCAGTTCAAGCAGTAACACAAGTGAAATCGATTTTAATGGGATACCCAGATGTGGATGCAACCGTGCGATGAAGATGTGGGTCTCTAACATAGCTCAAAATCGCAATAGGAAGTTCTGGAGATGTAGAAATGCAGGGGTAAGAATTTTGGTTTGTTATATGTTGGGATAAATTGACCTAATGATGTTGTCTGTGTTAACCAGGATTTACATTGTCAATGTTGATGTAGAATGGAATAGGGTGTGACCTATTTTTGTGGGATGATGAAATGGGAGATTCTTTGAAGGGGGACTTTAAGAGTGCAGCATATTGTCAAAAGTGTGAGATACGTGAAGTGAAATTAGAGGCTACATTGCAGAAGTTAGATAGAGTAAAGATGAAGGTTGAAGGCCAAAGAAAGATCAATTTGAAGTTGAAGATGGCACTTGTTTTATCTTGGGTTATTATTATAATGTTGTTCAAGGGTATATGATGTTAGGTTGGGTTGATTTGTTACTGTAATGTTGTTCAAGGGTATTAGCTGTTAGGTTGGGTTGATTTTTTACTGTAATGTTGTTCAATGAAATGTTAGGCTGGGTTGAAGTTGATGTAATGTTGTTGTAGTTTGAATGTTATCAATGAAATGTTTGAATTATATCAATGAAAGTGTGAATTGAATTCATTTCTGCCATTACAATAGTGCACCAAAAGTGTGCTTTGAAGTATATGTTGAAGTATAATTATATTCTTTAAAACACAAAATATGACTTGTATTCACTTCTGTCATTACAATAGTGCACCAAAAGTGTTCATTGAAGTATAATTATATGTCTAAAAACACAAAATATGACTTGAAATAATTTCTGTCATTACTGTGCACCAAAAGTATGCATTTTTGTCAATACGAAATAGCACCATGCTTAAAGAGTGGATTTCTGTCAATACAAACATTGTGCATATCAGTTAACACAAAAAGAACACATACAGTGTGCATTAGATTCATTACAAAAGGAGCACCAAAAGTGTGCATAAAAACCCTACATAAACATTATAACAAAGTGTTCTACTCTTGTTTTGCTTTATTTATGGCCTTCTTTGTAACTTGGGATCCTTGTCTCTCTTGAGTCAGAATGCCATCCTTTTCTTCAGTCAAATACATTGGTTGGTCTTCTTTTGAACCAGGACCAATGATTGGTTTTTGAAACCTCATAAGTTTAATTCTTTCACTAACCTTCTTTCTAACTGGTTTTGCTTCCTTCTTGACCTTATCCTTTGCCTTCCCTTTGTGACTTGTTGAGCCTTTGCTAGAACCTGGTTGTAATGTGTTGATATCAGGTAGGCTTGACATCACCTCATCAGAGATATCACCAAACACATCTTGGTCTTCTTGAGCTGCATCATTGGGATGCACTGCACCAGTCTGAGCTTCATCAGGCTTGGGAGGCACTGCACCAGACTAACCTTCATCAGCCATAATTGCACCAGTCTGAGCTTCATCAGCCATAACTGCACCAGTTTGAGCTTCATCAGGCTTGACCTTAGCATCTTGATTTCCTGCAGCATGTTTCATTTTTTCTACAAATTAAGCCAAACAATGAACATGTATTAGACAGTCATATATACAAGAATGGCAATGATAAGATAATATAATTACAATTATTCACATACACACCTTTCTTTTCAAGGCATTGGGATCTTGTTCTTTGCTTTTGCATAAAGCAACATTGTGTCCAATTTTATCACATTTAGTGCACCTATAAGATACTCTTGGAAGCCTTCTTCTAGCACCAACCTCACCACTTTCCCTTATCCTTAATTTCCTTGGTCTACCAGGACCCTTTTTAAAATTGGGAGGTAGTAGTTCTTCAGTTTCTACCTTTGGCCACATTTCTTTCCCATTAATGGGGCTCACAGCAAATTCATAGCATAGGGCATATTTTTCCCTAGAATAACAGTCATCCACAAAACTTTATGGATCTTGTTGCCTAAAGCCTAGTGTTGTAACAACATGCCTGCAAGGAATACCAACTAATTCCCAAAAATTACAAGTGCATGACCTTTTTGCAACATCTACTATAAATTCTTGTTTGTTATAGGAATGAGTAACCTGAAACTTCTCTTCCATAGCCCATGTTGGCAACCAATGTCCACTCATAAATACCTCAGTGTCTAATCTCTTTCTAGGGATTGGCATAACTTTGTGTGGCCATTTTTCAAGCTTCAAAGTAGAGCTACTGCATCTATTCATCAAGTATTTTCTAACCCATTCACACATGGTTAAAATAGGTTTGTCCCTAACAACTAAAATGGTAGCATTAAAAGACTCAGCTATGTTGTTCATTAGAACATCACATTTAGGGTAAAAGCTAAAAGTATGCTTACACCATGATTTTGTAGGGACTCCCATAAGCCATTCCCAAGCCTTCTGATCCACTTGCTTCAACTCATTCATTTTCAGCATCCACCCTTGATAGTAAGTGGCTTTGGCTGCTCCCATCATGAGGTCTCTCATCAATGAACCACCACCAAACTTTTTTTTAAAGTTGGCATACAAATGCCTCAGACAAAGCCTATGCTCAATTCTTTGTTCCATCTCTTCAAAAATAGCAACCAATCCCTACAATAGACATTAACACATGATAACAACATTGGGCATCCTCAATTAAAAATAGATACACTATGGTTGAATTGGCACCCATCAACACCCACAAAAGGCCTGCATCCATTTATGAACCCTTTTTTGCACCCCTCAAAACAAAAGTAAAAAGACCCAAACCTTGGTTGAATTGATGGTGTTGGTCTATCAATGTTGATTTTTACTATATTCCCAATACTTACCCTACGTAACTCAGCAGCATACCTCCACAATAAGGCATATTGCTTGTCTGCATCTCCTTCAATGATCTTCTTTGCCATCAACTTTGTTTTCCACGCACGAGTAACAGTAATACCCACGGAATAATTTTGCCTCAGGTCTTGAATGATGTCACTAAGCTTAACTATGTCAGAAGTTTGCATCTTCTTCACAACAAGTTTGGAAACCCACATTGAATTAGCCGATCTGTTATCCAAAACCCTAGCACATGTATGTTTGTCTTTTATAGTCTTAATGGCAAATGTGTGTTTATGGCCCACCTTTGAGTATAACATCAAAAAACCACATTTAGCCCTACACTTCACCCTCATCTATAGCTCTCATTTTTCACAAACGTAATTTCCCTACCATTCAAAACTGACCACTCACGAATTTCCTTTCTAAAGTCATCTAGAGAATTGAATTGCATACCCCACTTAAACTTAAATTTCTTATTAAGATCCTTTTTCCTATACTTCTCAAACTTAGTCTCTTTCTCATTTTCAGAGGCATCTGGATCAGAACTATCTAGTTCTTCACTAACATAGTTATCATCTTCCAATTTTGTCTTGCTTGATCCAGTTAACAAACCAATCACCATTGGTTCTTGTCTTATGGGAATAGTCACATCAATCCCTTTAAATCCATCTAAAATAGCAGTCGCTCTTTCATCTTCACTATCATTCAATGCTTCTACTTCCTCTACCTCACTTCCATCTGACTCAAACTTTTCATTCACACCCTTAGGGTACCTAACTGAGAGGTCATCACTGTCATGTTCCACAAACAATTCACCATCTACTTCCATGGCACAACAATAGTGAGCTAAGTCATACGCAACATCGTCGTTTCTTATCTGGAAAAAATCTTCATCAATATCAAGTATTTTGGTCCAAATAGGATAAGTCCCTTCTTTGTAACCCCAACCTGCAACTAACTCACGTGCGTTACCCAAACACCAATTCTCAAAATACAATGCAGAAACTAGAGTAGGAACCCCACCCATATAGATAACATCACCATCAGACAACCTCATAAACTCTCCACCATGATTAAAGACGACATTGAACAGTTATTTGTTCTGAGAATAAAAAAACCCAAACTCAATAGAGGTCCTACATGATTCGAGTAAAAACAAAGAGAAACCATACTTATCGGTGATGAATCCACTCCGTCTTGGCCGTTATCCACCGTTTTCTTCATCTTCTCCGACACCTTCCTCTTCTCCGATGACTTTCTCTTCTCATTTCGCTTCGTTCGCGCCATGGATTTTCCCAAATTCTGAACTCTAATTTTTCAAGGGCGTATCACAAACTAATACACATGAAGTGGATGACATGGCATTAATATTTTCAAAGTCAACCATGGGCCAAATAACACATAGGAAGATTCTGTGGACCAGTCAGCATGAGGGGTGTAGGGAAAGGGAATCTTGATTTGTTGAGGGGGGAATAAAAAAAAACATTCAAGGGGTCAAAAGCAAATCTCGCTACTTTGGCAGGGGGTGTCGTATATTTATCCCTTAAATATATTTTGATGGAAACTTCATTTTTTTTAACAGCCCTCAAATTTTTAGGTTGCAACAGATTACGATTTCATTGAGGAAAATTACGATTCGACTGAATATACTATTATTGTATTCTCTTAAAATATATGAAAACCAACAAAAAAACCATTGTCAATTCACATATCTTTTATCATTTAATCATGCAAATCATCATCAAACATGCATATCTATGCATCTTATAAAAATAAAATAAAAATTGCATTTTGTTTTTTTAAAAGTAACTTGTTACATTACTTAAAGATGACTCTAAATGTTACTTTCATTTCAAAAAAAAAAACTTTATTTCATCATGTATTTGCATTAATCATCAAACTACTTAGTCATTAATCATGTTTTATGTATTTGCATGTCTTTTTTCCTTATCAAAAGCACAAATTAGTAAAATAAAATGGAAAGATGATACTCTATGGTAAATATTTGTAAAATTTTTGGGTGGTGTTGTTTGTTTCAAAAGGATACCTAGGTGCAAGTAAAATTGAATTGAAAAACTCTTTGGCATGATATTGAGAACTTACAGCCTAGAATCATAGAGCATTTGTTCCTAATGAGGGATTTTAATAATGTTCGTCAAATCCAAGATCATATAGGAGAATCCATGGTTCATAAAGCTGGATTTCATGATTTAGTTAATATGATGAGGAGAGTTGAGTTATTTGACAAAGATAGTACAAGGGATCACTTTACCTGGTTCAATAACCAAGTGGAAGGCCCCATATACTCAAAGATTGATAGGGTCTTTGCCAATATGAAGTGGCACCAAATGAATGCTGAAACTATTTTGAAGGTTATGGAATGTCGTGTATCCTATCATGCTCTTCTTTTCTTAGTGGATCAGAATTACAAAAGACCTAAAACATCATTTCAAATTTCAAAATGTTGTAACTACTACTGAGGGATTCATAGAAGGAGGGAGAACTAATTGGAACCAACCTATGAGAGGGAATGGTATGGGGTCCCTGTGGAGAAAATTGAAGAGACTCCAACCTTTCATCAAATAGAAAAGTAAGAGATTTCAAGGTATCACTAAGCAAGATGAAGTTGCTAGAGTGGAGCTTAAGGAAACTCAACACAAACTAGCCCAAGACAAGATGAACATTGAAAAAATTATGGCAACAAAAGGGTGTACTGAGAAGGTCATTTGTTTGAATAATATGGAGGAGCAGCTCCTGAGACAAAGAGCAAAAATAGACTGGATGAAGTAGAGTGATAGTAATACTACCTATTTCTCTACCATGCTGAAGAGTAAAAGATCCAGAACTCAAATTTTGTATGTGGTTAACAATGTTGGTTCTACTCTATCCAACCAAAAGGACATTGAATAGGAAGTGTTAATATTTTATGGTAACTTGGTAGGCATGACTTCAACTAATATTAGAGGGATTGATATAGTTGCTCTAAGAAAAGGCAAACAACTAACTTTGGAGCAAAAGGAAAATCTCATTTCTCTAATCACTGTTGAGGAAATTACTCATGCTCTGGAAGGTATCAATGATATTACTTCTTCGGGATTTGATGGCTATGGTGCCAAGTTTTTCAAGTCCACTTGGGAAATTACTAAGCATGATATGTGTGATGTTGTTATGGAGTTCTTTGACAAAGAGAGAATATTATATGCTTTTAATAGTGCTTTTGTCACTCTCATTCCTAAATCCAAGAATTCTAATATGATTAAAGGCTATCGCCCTATATCATGTTGCACGACTGTGTACAAGATCATTGCTAAAATATTGACCACAAGACTTGGGAAAGTTCTTAAAAACATTATCCATCACAGTTAAGCAACCTTTGTGCCAGACCAGCATCTTCAAGACCATGTCCTCCTTGCTTATGATATGATCAAGGGTTATAACACCAGAGGTGGGTCCCCTAGATGTATGATCCAAATGGATCTTTAGAAGGCATATGACTCTGTTGAGTGGAATGCCCTTGAAATCATTCTGCAGGAATTAAGCTTTTTTCCCAAGTTCATCAGATAGATTCTCCTCACTGTGAAAACCGTTACCTACAGATATTGTATCAATGAAGATCACACAATAATTTTGAAGGCTAGAAGTGGTTTAAGACAAGGGGCCCCCTCTCCCGCTCGCTCTTTGTTATAATCATGGAGTATCTTCATAGAATCTTTGATAAGCTGTCTAACAATACATATTTTAATTTCTACTCTAGATGTGATAAGCTGGGTATTGTGAACCTTTGTTTTACTGATGACCTCTTAGTTTTTACAAGAGGAGATACGATGTTTGTGAACCTTGTTATGAAGGATTTTAGGGATTTTTCTGAGGCGATGAGGCTTGCGGCTAACCCTCAGAAATGTAAAATTTTCTTGGGTAATGTGGATGAGAGCGCCAAGCAAGAAATCCTCAACCTTACAACATTTAGTGAAGACACCCTCCCCTTTAGATATCATGGTATTCCTCTATCTAGCAAGAAGTTATTTGTGGCGCATTGTAGGTTACTTGTGGAGAAGATTGTGGCTCGGATTAATCATTTGAGTGTCCATCTTCTTAGTTTGCAAGTAGATTACAATTAATTAAAAGCACTCTGTTTGCTGTTGCTAATTTCTGGATGCAGTGTATTCCTCACCTTAAGAAAGTAATCAAGCAGGTGGATGTCGTGTATCGATCATTTCTTTGGCTAGGCAGTGGAGATATATCTAGGAAATCCTCTATTTCCTAGAAGAAAGTCTGCAATAGTAAAAATTAAGGTAGGCTGAATATTATAGCTATTGAGGATCGGAATAAAGCCAAAATTTTCAAGCTTTTATGGAACCTTAGTGGTAAGAGTGATAATCTTTGGGTTAAATGGATACATTTTTATTACATTAAAGGTAAAGATCTTATGGAATTCTCTATGAAAAATAACTGGTCTTGGATAATTAAAGTTATCTTTAAACAAAGACAAAGGATATTCCAAAATCAAGCCTGGGGGAGAATTATGAACCAGCAATGTGTTACCACCAGACACATATGCAATGCATTAGTCACCTTGTGGATGGCTTGTAATCGCAGATTAGCTACTAAAGACAGGTTATATCATTTCTTCACTATTACAGAAGCAACAACTAACATGGTCAATCATGCTAAAACGATATAACCTGTCTTTAGTAGCTAATATGCACTTATTGTTTACTTAACCTATCATGAAGAATATTTGGGTCTATGTGTTGAATTAGCTTCATGTTAGGCATAACCCATTAGGTTGGAATGAAGAATTGGTTGGTTGAAGACCCATTGTAAGGGAAAAGGTTGGAGATCTAAGGTCCTTAAATGTGCCTTTGTGGAGACGGTGTATGAAGCCTGGAAATTCAGAAATCATCATTTTTTTTGGCAACAAAATTGATGTAGACACCATTGGTTCTAGAATCATTGATGTTTTAATTTATAGATGTTGGACTAGGCCTAACCTAAGACACCACATTAGTCACTTTATACTTCCTTAAGTTTGGTAGTTGTTGTTTTGTTTCTTTTTAGGCTAGATCTTTTGACTGCCTTTCTTGCGTTGTAAGGTTTTTTTGGGTTTTAATAAAATACTTATTTCTCCAAAAATAAGTTGAATTGATTAATTCTTCTTAAAAATATTAAATTTGTCAACTCTTGATAAATTGCACTCATAAAATTGAATTGTTGCTTTTAACCATTTTTTAATTTGAGATTGCGGAAAAACCTTTTAGTCTCTCTTTTAAAATATTGATAATACAAATAGTCAAATTTGTTAACTAATGTGATTGACATAATAAAATTGTTTTTACTGGTTCAAAATATAAATATCAACTCTCTTTAAAGCATTCATTTAATAAATTTGAATGGCATGCATGTATTTATACTTTTGCATGAGACAATGTCATATTCATCTTTTTATTCATCCTTCATTTATAATCTCGTCTAAACTGCTTTGAAATATTTGGTCTTACAAATATAAGTTGAAAGATTTACTTGATTTCCAATTACATAATTTCGGCCAAATATCATTTCAAGATTTTCAAACTGTGGCAATTCTCTTGTTTTTGTACGATCATCAAAATACTTGAAAATTTCGTGCAAGTCCTTTTCAAAAAGAAAAAATAGTAAAAAATAATGTAACATGAAAAGTCTATTTGATTGAAAATTTGTAAAGGAAAATCTAAGCAAAAGTTAGAAAAAAAAAAAGCTCTGTAGATTGAAAACTCATTAAAAATATATGGAACAAAATGCAATATAAATTTTTTACATGAATACATCATGGAGTAAGCTTTAAAAAAACAATAAAAAAGATCATTTTCCTTGATGTACCCTGAGATAACTATTTGAGTTTCTTTCAATACCTTTCATAGTCATTAATCACACTACAAGCAAAATAAAGGTTATTCTGATCAATGATTGATTATTTTCTTAAATTTCAATTTTGGGACAAAAACACTCAAAAGAAAAAAAATAGAAAAAAAAGATCTTAAGGCTTGCACACTAATACTTTTTCAAAGAAAATACATAGACAAAGCTCATCAATTTTTTTTTTTTCTTTTGAGTGTTTTTGTTCCAAAATTGAAATTTAAAATTTGTAAAATTTGTATCTTAACTTTTTGTGAATCTATAACTTGCACACTTAATGGTTTTCCAATCCCAAAACATTGAGCTCAAGCTAGGAATCACTGTAGTATCCCATTTTTGTCCGGACAATTTAAAAAATCGGAAAAATATGTGAATATTGTATTTTATTTTATTGTATTTTCCATCGTTTACTTTAAAAAAATTAATTCTTTATTTTAAGTCATTACTACATTTACATTAATTTTTAATTTTCATCACAATTTAAAAAAAAAAAATTATTTTATCACAATAATCTTTATTAACAAGAACTTAAAAATTATAAAAGTTGAATAAAAAGTATTGTAAGAATTTTAATAACTTTTATTATATATAATATATATAACAAAATAGAGAATAAATAAAGATTAGATAATCTTCTACATTGTTGTAAAATCTTGACAAAATCACCATTGAAGACAAAGATTGAAAGCTTACAATAGAAAAGAAGATGAAGAAGAAGCTTATTATTTCCACAACTAAACTTTACAATACACTACAATAGAGTTTATATAGTACACAATGATTAGTTACCAACTAACATTTGTAACTACTATAACAAACTCCCTAACTAACTAATAACTAGACTCTATCTTGTGGAGTAAGAAACCTAGCTATGTAGACAGTTTAGTGTATTCAACATCTCCCCTCAAGCAGGAGTAGATGTCAATCATCCCAAGCTTGCTTTGAAGATGACTGAATGACCCAATGTGTAAAGACTTTGTGAAAATATCTGCTACTTGATCTTTTGATATAATAGGCAATAAGTGCACGATTCCAGCCTGCACTTTATCTCTCACTACATGGAAGTCGATCTCTATATGTTTTGTTCTCTCATGGAAAACCGGATTAGAAGCTATGTGGAGAGCTGATTTGTTGTCACAATAGATCATGAAAGAGGCTGTATGCTCAACATGTAAGTCCTTTAATAGATACAAAATCCATTGACCTTCACATGTTGCTTGGGCAAGTGCTCTATACTCAGCTTCTGAGGAAGACCTTGACACTACTGTTTATTTCTTGCTCTTCCAACTGACCAATGAATCACCAAGAAAAAAACAGAAACCTGTAGTGGATCTCCTAGTATCAAGACAAGCTCCCCAATCTGAATTTGAGAAACCTTTTAGAGTAAGATTGGATGAATATTTGAAGAATAGACCCTTTCCAGGGCTTCCTTTGAGATATTTCAAAACATGAATACCAGCCATCATGTGCTCATCAGTAGGATTGCTCAGGAATTGACTGAGTTTGCTAACTGTATATGATATTTCTGGTCTAGAATGTGTTAAATACAATAGTCTTCCAACCAGTCTCCTATATTCAGTAGGTTCAGAGATAGGCTTTCCAGAACCTGTATGTAACTGAAGATGTGGTTGCATTGGTTTGTTGTTTGGTTTGGCTCCAGTCAAGCCCACATCTTGTAGTAAATCCAATGTATACTTTCTTTGGCACAGAGTGATGCCTTCCCTTGATCTGCTAACTTCAAAACCAAGAAAATACTTTAAAGCACCTAAATCCTTGATGCTGAATTTATTATGCAGAAGGGTCTTAATGTTGTTTATCTCATCAATGTCAGTCCCCTTTAAGACCAAATCATCAACATAAACAAGGATCACTGTGAAATGGGATCCAATGGACTTAGTGTATAGAGAGTAATCTGACTTGGACTGGATGTAGCCAGATTGAATGAGAGTCTCAGTGAGTTTTGTATTCCATTGTCTACTTGCCTGCTTCAAACCATACAAAGATTTCTGAAGTTTACACACATATTTGGATGGGAAATATCCAGACCAGGAGGAGGTAACATGAAGACTTCTTCATTGAGATCACCATGTAAAAAGGTTGTATTAACATCAAGTTAGAAAAGTGGCCAATGATGAGCAGCAGCAATGGTGATAAAAACTCTGATTGTGGTCATTTTCACAATAAGACTGAAGGTATCCATGTAATCTAATCCTTCAGTCTGAGTGAATCCTTTAGCTACTAATCGAGCTTTATATCTTTCAACTGAACCATCAGCATGTTGTTTGAGTTTAAAAACCCATCTACAACCAATAGCTCTTTTATGCTGAGGTAAAGGAACCAATGTCCATGTGTTTGTCTGTTGAAGGGCCTGCAATTCAGATTGAATAGCTTCTTTCCAATTTGGATTCTCAACAGGATCTTCATATGTTTGAGGCTCAGAAATGGAAGACATATGAAAGATATATTGTTTGTGAGCAGCAAACAAACGATTATAAGATAGAACATGTGACAAAGGATACTTACTCTGAGAGGATAATGGAGCAGCAATTGAAGTAGGAGGTTGAATTGTACTTTCAATCAGATTGCATTGGTAGCCCTGAAGGTAGTTGGGAGGTTTAGTATTTCTACCAGATCTTCTGACTGGAGGAATATGGTCAGAAGATGGAGCAGACACACTAGGAGAAGGTGAATGAGTAGGAACAGACACATTAGGAGAAGGTGAATGGTTGGGAATAGAATTAGAAGATGTGATATCAGGAATAAATGGTGGGGTGGACTCATGTAAAGGAGTATGATAACTGTGTTGTGTATCATTATCAATTATGTATGGGAAATCAAAGAAAATAGAATTTGAATATGTTGAGGGTGTATGATGGTTTGCAGGAGATGGAATAGAGGCTAAAGAGGTTTGTTTGTAAGGGAAAGTGTTTTCAAAGAATACAACATCTCTAGATAAGAAAAGTTCCTTGGAACACAAGTCAAACATAATGTGACCTTTTACTCCAGTTTTGATGCCTATATAGATACACTTTCTGGATCTAGGATCAAGTTTCTTCCTATGGGCTGATAATGTAGTGGCAAAGCATAGATAACCAAACACTTTAAGAGAATTGAGGTTGGGTAATTTGTTGTGGAGAATTTAAAAAGGTGAAGAGTTATTCAAAAAGGGTGTGGGGAGTCTGTTTATAATATGGGTGGCATGACTAATAGCATAAGACCATAATTGCTTTGAAAGATGAGCTTGGAATAAGAGAGCTCTAGTGATGGCAAGAAGATGTTGATGCTTCCTCTCAACTATCCCATTTTGTTGAGGAGTACCAACACAAGAAGTGTGATGTATGATTCCTAGAGATTTGTAGTACTCAACCATTAAAAATTCACTGCCATTATCAGATCTAATACACTTAATAGCTTTGTTATGTTGGGTTGAGGCCATGGATACAAAGGATTTGATTAAATTGCTAGTTTCAGATTTTTGTTTCATAAGGAATATCCAAGTGAAACGACTCTTATCATCAACAACAGTTAGAAAATACCTATGACCATTGATAGAGGGGATGGACAAAGGTCCCCAAATATCCATGTGAACAAGATCAAATATATCATTAAACTTATGACTACTATCAGGAAAAGGAAGTCTCTTTTATTTGGCATAGAAACATATATCACAAGGTGTGTTAGATGGTGGAACAATAACAAAAGGGAAAACTTTCTTTATTTCAATAAGTTTGGCATTGGAAGGGTGACCAAGTCTCCAATGCCAAATGTTACAATCAGGTGTATAGTCAGATGGTACAAATTCATTTGATATACTTGCAATGGAATGAGAAGTGGAAGGGATGGTTACTGCAGGCTGATGAAGTATGTACAGTCCTCCTTTCAATTTAGCTGCACCAATCATCTTCTTGGAGAGAGTATTTTGTATGAAACATGTGGAGTTGTCAAAAATCAAATGGCAAGTTAAGCTAGCTGTGAGTTTGGGCACATAAATGAGATTAAAAGAGAAATGTTGTAATGCCCTGTATAATATATGTCTAGAATAATACGATACACGCATTTTATTTGGTACTGACGCATCAAAAGTGCCTAATGGCATAGTTCACATACTTGTCCATTCTAAAAGCACAAATACAATCTATGGCACAAGTCATGGAAACTAGCCAAAGAAAATAAAATCTAAGAATGTACAATATTCCTCATTGTACAAGAACAATAAAATACACAGCGGAAAAACTAAAACTGAGCTTCTCTTGAAACATCCAAGCATAGCTCCATTTGTAAATCAACCTGCAATCCGAACCTGAAATATAGCAACTATAGTGGGGTGAGATACATCAAATCTCAGTGAGTTCCCTATCCTATAGTCCTCTCGGCTTTACAAGGTTCTAAATAAACCTAACTCATGTCAAAGGGGAAAGGGGAAAGACCATGAGTACACACACACAAGTAACCACAATGGTGAGCCTGTAAACTCACACTAGTGCCGAAGTACCTCTTGAGCCTGTTAACTCAAGAATTCACAATGTACCGAAGTACCTCTTGAGCCTGTTAACTCAAGAATTCACAATGTACCGAAGTACCTCTTGAGCCTGTTAACTCACGAATTCACAATGTACCGAAGTACCTCTTGAGCCTGTTAACTCAAGAATTCACAATCAATAACCATACCAAGGCATCCTCTTTTCCCGTCCGCTTCTACGTCTAGAAGACGACCCGAGTCATGGATCCTCGAATTACTTGACATACGAAATGGATTCGGGAACAACGGCCTATTAGCCGTGAACCGTCACTTCTCATGGCCTGTTAACCATCACAAGTCTCTACCCGTAGGTCCCATTCGTACTAAACGCGGGAATCAAACCTGCCAAGTAATGGTGCATATGTTTCAGAGGAGCTCGAGACCCATGAAACGCACTATCAATAATAACCGGTTACGATTGCACAATACACACGCCTCGGCCTTTCACGCACGAGCGTTACCACAAAGATTCTCTACCACAATTCTAGTTACAACCTAGAATTAAACCATTTTATTTTGGGGTAAAGTTTTCTCACTCTTCCTAATTTTTATTTTAACATGCATATTCTTTCAATCAAGTTAACATCAATTAGGCAAAGCATATTACAATTTCACATTTGAAATACATATAATAATTTCATCACAAATTATACAAAAGCATATTACAATTGTATAATGGAGTCACATATAATGATTCATCACATAAAAACCTCACTCTCATCTCGTAGGATATTTTCACAGCTTTCCAACGGCTATACTCTAGCCTCGATCGGATTCACGATCCAAAAGATATGGATTCACACATACCACATATCATGGTTTCCATCATTTTCCACTTGAATATAAAATCCCACACCATACCCAATATTTTCACTTTTTATCGGATAGAGGGTCGTCATAGCTTTCTAATGACACCAAGAACGCCCCGATCCGAGTTACGGATCAAAAGTTATGAAGGAAACAAAACTGCACTATCTGTCATGTTCGCTAGGCGAACACCCAGCGAGCATTCGCTCCAGCCTTCGCTAGGCGAAGCCCCTGGCGAATGAACAAACAGAACCAAAACAGACATAAAGTTCGCTTCGCGAACTCTCTAGCGAACCTTCGCCTCGCCCTTCGCTTCGCGAAGCAAGTCAGAACCAAACAGAACTGAAAACACACAAAGTTCGCTAGGCGAACGTCTCTGGCGAACATTCGCTGACCTTCGCTGGCGGGTTCGCGGCGAACCATGCGAAACCCAGAAATCTCAGTAGCGTCACAGCTGGGCCTTTGGGGTCCAAAACCCACTCCAAACACCACCCAATGCACAAACAAGCATAAATAGATGATTCTACACACGTATTGATCATACAACACAGTTTATAACTCATTTTATCCGATTAATCATTTTCTCTCAAATCTAACCTAAGTTCAAATCATTGATTTCTAGAACTTAGAGTTTCTATCTAGAACCCACCTAATATACGAAGAGGAGTTTGAAGAAGATGGTCCAAGCTTTTCTCTCTTTTCCTCTTCTCCTCCTTTCTCTTCTTCCTCATTTCCTTCTTCTTCTTTCTATATCCTTTTCTTTCTCATTCTCTTACCAAATATATATATATATATATATATATATAAACCAATATTATATAATATAATCTAATAGAGCAAAATATCTCCAATTGATATTTTGTCGTTTCAACCAATTGATCACTCATTTGAGCTATCATAAAAGTCTCTCTTGAACTAATAATAAATTGATCTCCTCAGAGTTCATTAGTTGCTCTATTGATCCCAATTGATAATACTTAAGGTACTTAGAGGATTCCATTAATCCAATTAATCAAAGATAGAGTACGTAGATACTCATCTGATATCCAATTGAGCATTTAAAATAATACGGGGTATTACAAATGTGGCATAAACAACACATTGGTTAACACAAAATTGTCGTCAAAGTGAATAGTGCCAGCATGACTTGTGGAAACTAATGAACCATTTGGTAGTTTGACAGTGATTTCAGGTATTTTTGTGAGACATGAAAACAATCTTCTAGAGAAGCAAACATGATCAATTGCTCCTGTATCCAAAATGAAGGATTCATTTGCAGCTTGAGAAGGAAAAGTACAGAGAATACCTGAATGAGGAGAATTTTGTGTAACTATGTGATTTACACTATGAGCACTAGAAGATTGTTGAAGTAATGCTAAAAGGGCCTTGTGCTGAGCTGGTGTGAAACTAGCAAAACCAGAAGTAGCATCTTTAGATTGCTCCTCAGAATTCACAGATGGAACTTCATCTACATTTCTTTGTTCAGTTGAACAATTATTGATGTTGCCTTGTTGTTGCCAATGAGGAGGGTAACTATGCTTCTTGAAGCATGTATCAACAGTATGATTGGTCATTCCATAATGAGTACATACCCTCATGTTTTTTCCATGACCAGATGATGATCTGCCTCCTCTTGATCCTCTACCACGAAAACCAGTGTTTCCTCTGCCTTGAGATTGGTTTCCACCTTGAGATTGATTATTAGGAACTGCTAGGAGCTTAGCATCTTCAACTGGTACAAGAAATTGTCTTTCTTGTTGAACAAGTAAGGAATATACCTTAAAAATGTTAGGGAGTGGATCCATTAACATAATCTGTGATCTAACAGCAGAATAAGTATCATTCAAACCCTTCAAAAAAATGAATCACCTGATCAGAATCACGATAGCTACGCATTTTCTCAATAGCTATGCAAGAATTACTACATTCACAAGTTGGAATGGGACGAAAATTATCTAGTTCTTGCCAAAGCATTTTCAACTTGGTGTAATATGAAGAAATAGAAGATTCACCTTGTTTAAGAGTGCAAACTTCTTCTTGAATTTCTGATATTCTGAACACATCACCATGATAAAATCGATCCTTTAGTTCTTGCCATATACCTGAAGCCGTCTCCATCCATAACACACTATGAGAAATTTCTTCTTCAACAGAATTATTGAGCCATGACATGATCATTGTATTACATCTATTCCAAGCTATGGAGTCACGATCTTCATCCGGTGGTCGAGGAAGAGCGCCATTGATAAAGTGAAGTTTGTTCTTGGAGCGTAAAGCCATCGTCATTGAACGTGACCAAGAATGGTAGTTATTCGCATTCAATAGAGGTGACACAAGAACTAACGCTGGATTCTCATTGGGATGCATGAAGTAGGGGTTAAGAGTGTCATTTTGATAACCCTTGGTAGAGTTAGAATTCGCGATGTTGTTATGGCTGGAAGTGGAGGAACTTGATGAACTTTCATGAGACATGATGAGAAACGATGGTGAAAGAATACAGATGTAAAAAACAAGAGAAGACGAACGAAACGATTGAGAAAGAGAGTTGTGGAGAATGCAGCGGAATGGAATTGAAAGATTAGCCACAGGTCGATGATACCATGTAAAATCTTGACAAAATCACCATTGAAGACAAAGAATTGTTGCTTTTAACTATTTTTTAATTTGAGATTGCAAAAAAACCTTTTAGTCTCATTTTAAAAAAATTGATAACTCAAATAGTCAAATTTGTTAACTAATGTGATTGACATAATAAAATTGTTTTTACTGGTTCAAAATATAAATATCAACTCTCTTTAAAGCATTCATTTAATAAATTTGAATGGCATGCATGTATTTATACTTTTGCATGAGACAATGTCATATTCATCTTTTTATTCATCCTTCATTTATAATCTCGTCTAAACTGCTTTGAAATATTTGGTCTTACAAATATAAGTTGAAAGATTTACTTGATTTCCAATTACATAATTTCGGCCAAATATCATTTCAAGATTCTCAAACTGTGGCAATTCCCTTGTTTTTGTACGATCATCAAAATACTTGAAAATTTCGTGCAAGTCCTTTTCAAAAAGAAAAAATAGTAAAAAAAAATGTAAGATGAAAAGTCTATTTGATTGAAAATTTGTAAAGGAAAATCTAAGTAAAAGTTAGAAAAAAAAAAGCTCTGTAGATTGAAAACTCATTAAAAATATATGGAACAAAATGCAATATAAATTTTTTACATGAATACATCATGGAGTAAGCTTTAAAAAAACAATAAAAAAAAATCATTTTCCTTGATGTACCCTGAGATAACTATTTGAGTTTCTTTCAATACCTTTCATAGTCATTAATCACACTACAAGCAAAATAAAGGTTATTCTGATCAATGATTGATTATTTTCTTAAATTTCAATTTTGGGACAAAAACACTCAAAAGAAAAAAAATAGAAAAAAAAATCTTAAGGCTTGCACACTAATACTTTTTCAAAGAAAATACATAGACAAAGCTCATCAATTTTTTTTTTCTTTTGAGTGTTTTTGTCCCAAAATTGAAATTTAAAATTTGTAAAATTTGTATCTTAAAATTTGTATCTTAACTTTTTGTGAATCTATAATTTGCACACTTAATGGTTTTCCAATCCCAAAACATTGAGCTCAAGCTAGTGATTAGGAATCACTGTAGTATCCCATTTTTGTCCGGACAATTTAAAAAATCGGAAAAATATGTGAATATTGTATTTTATTTTATTGTATTTTCCATCGTTTACTTTAAAAAAATTAATTCTTTATTTTAAGCCATTACTACGTTTACATTAATTTTTAATTGTCATCACAATTAAAAAAAAAATATTTTATCACAATAATCTTTATTAACAAGAACTTAAAAATTATAAAAGTTGAATAAAAAGTATTGTAAGAATTTTAATAACTTTTATTATATATATATATATATATATATATATATATATATATATATATATATATATATATATACAAAATAGAGAATAAATAAAGATTAGATAACCTTCTACATTGTTGTAAAATCTTGACAAAATCACCATTGAAGACAAAGAATGAAAGCTTACAATAGAAAAGAAGATGAAGAAGAAGCTTATTATTTCCACAACTAAACTTTACAATGCACTACAATAGAGTTTATATGGTACACAATGATTAGTTACCAAGTAACTTTTGTAACTACTATAACAAACTCCCTAACTAACTAATAACTATACTCTATTTTGTGGAGTAAGAAACCTAGCTATGTAGACAGTTTAGTGTATTCAACACAAACTGCAGCAACACAACAAACTATTACAATTTTGGTGCATTTTTTGTCAAGCAATTATCTCACAAAACTTTCATTTCACATCTTGCTACATCGAAAATGTCGTACCTCGAAAAATACGATCCTAGCGATGGACGCGGAAAAAACTGTTCGAAACAGAGTCACCACCGAACTTTATTCATCCCAAAAGAGGGAAGGGAAAATATCGATAAAACCTTTAAAGGGAGATAAGAACGTGGTCATTGCAACCTAATTCGGGTTCGGGAGTCGGTTACGCAAGAGGGAAGGTATTAGCACCCTCTAGGTCCGTTGTACTCAACGGGAACCTCTTGATTCGATTCGTGAGAAAATTAGCTAGGTTTGTTTGTTTATCTTCTAAGGTAAAAGGATTAGTTTTTTTTTAAAGGGAAAATGGGTGTTTTTTATTAGGGTGCTCGGCAAGGATTAGAACCCTTGTGCCTACGTATTCCCTCGTGCAATGGGAAAGTCAGAGCATTCGTAGTTCGTGGGACTACAGTTGTTTAGTTGGTGTTTTTTAAGTGAACAAGTGTTTAGGGGGGCTAAACATTGTGCTTTTGGAAAATGGTTTTAATCGCACGACGGCGAGGAGTTGGATTAATGTGTTTGTATTTTAATTGGGTGACGATTACTTGAACTTAAGAAAGATTCCTCGGGCCCAAGTAATCGGAAAAGCGAGTCAAAGAACCGACTCTCTCTCTTTTTCATCCTTAATTATGAAAGAGTTTTAATATGGTTAGAGTATGTTAAATAGATGACAATTACTTGAACTTAAGAAAGATTCCTCGGGCCCAAGTAATCGGGAAAGCTAGTCGAAGAACCGACTCTCTCTCTTTTTCATCCAAGTGTTTAGGAAAAGAAGATTTGATTTGATTTATTGTAAAAAGAATTTGATATGTAATCGCGTTATGAGTCTTTTAAAGAAGACAATTGCTTGAACTTAAGAAAGATTCCTCGGGCCCAAATAATTGAGGAGAAGAATTGAAGATTCCATTCTACTCCTTTTAAGAAAATTGTTTAAGTATGATTAAATGTATTAATTTAATTTGAAAAATGCTCGATGTTGATCGAGGTTTGAATTTGCGTGTGAAATGGTTGGGGACTAATGGAAAGGAGATCCTAATGGTTAAAGGTAAGGTCGATTGCGAGGCAAAAGCGCTCGACTTACAAGTTAAGTGAAGGGACTTGATATGTGGATCAAGTAAAAGTTGGAAATCAATTGAATTTGATTTGGAAAATACTTGACGTTGGATCAAGCTTATTTGTTGTTATAAAAAGGGGTTGATTTTAATCTTATGGGAGAGGGATGTAATTAATCAAGTGGGAATAATCGAGCCATGATTAAAATGAGCCAATCACATACACGCATACAAACCAAAGTGAAATGTGCAGCAATTATCGTTGTATAAAGCCCAAGAGGAGGCATTGTGAGGTCGATTGCGATCGTGAAAATGATCGACTTACAAGGTATTAAAAGGGCTTGACATTAAGTCAAGATATTAGTTTGAAAAGAATTTTTTGTTTGGACAAGCATAATATGAATAACATAAACATAATCAAGGCATGAAATAAATCTACAAGAGAAAATTATACACCTCACATAAAGATCCTAAATAAAATGGGGGAAGACATAATCAAGCATGTTAGCACAAATAGTAACCTAATTCTAAGGTTAATCTAAGGAGGGGAAATCTCTAAATTAACTAATTAATTGTTTTTTAGATTTTTTTTAATATGTTAACAATAAAACAAAAAGAACACAACAAAAACTAAAACAAAAGAAATGTAGGTCAGGACTCAGTAACAACAAAGGAGGTGCGAACCGAAAATTTTCCCCAGGCCCACAAACAAAGGCCCACACGCTGGGGGAGGTCTACCCTGGGCCTTAATCAAACTTAGAGAAATCCAGGGCGTTGATCAAAAGAGAGGTCAACCAATTGACCCCATCAATGGTTAAGATGCAATATCACACGGTGGGGGAGCATAGAGAGAAGCGCGTGGGATTAGGGAATGAACGAATAACCGGTGACACTTATCATCTGCGGGAGGCGGACACCACATCAAAACCATTTATGCATAAAAACAAAAAAAAACGGTGAATCTTATTCAAATAGACAAATACCCTCAGAATCTCTCTCTTCACTCATCTCCTTTTCTCGTTTCTATCTTTCTCACTCCATACCTCTGCAACCTATTTCGCCGGAGAAGGCCGACGGTGGCGCCACCGTCTTCTTTGGCAGTCCACCACCAAACGTAAAACTCAAGATTCCGACCCCCTTTTATTTTTAATCCTCAACTCGAATCTGACCTTATTTTTCCCTAATTCCTCCTCAACTAGCCAAATCGGCCGTGTTCCTAATCTAAACCCTATGCCTCAAGCTTCAACAGAAACAAACAGACAAAACATTCAGACGAAAATAATAACGAACAAAACAAGTAAGAAAAGTTTAAATCAAGGAAAAACGGAATTTAAAGGACCTCTTAAAGACCTTTCTCAAACAAAACTTTGGAAGTGATTTCCAGGTACGTCCGTTTCCTCTTTTCTTTATGTTTTTCCTCTACTCCTTTGATTTCTTTGTATGCTACTTTGTTGCTGTGGTCGTGAGTGTGGAGGTGGCGACGGGGTTTAAGGGAGTTCTATTATTGTTATAGGGAGAGTTTGCGAGGTCCGAAAAAAGAAGGAAAGGTTCTGAAGATTGTTTCAAAACCGAAAATCAAGAAGCAGTTTTCGGTTCAATATCTTCTCCTCTTCTTTGGTTTTTCTGTTCTGATTTTGGATTGGGGTTGAAGTAGTTGTTGAGGTGATTTGGGGTTGTTGTGGTTGAGTGGAGATGTGTTATTCGGTTGAAGAAATTTGAAGGTGGGTGAAGAGGTGTTCTTTGATGGGTTTTTATGTATAGCAATATTGTCTTGAAGAAGCATTGATGGATTTGACGTGTAGTAGTGGACTCAAGGTGAAAGTGAGTCTTTGCAGAGAATTTCTTTCTTAATGATATTGTTGCTCTCTTGTGGCTGATTTTTTCTCGCCCCCTTTCTGAACTGATGAGTCTCATTTATGTAATGTAGAATTAGGGTTTAGTCTGATGGTATTGATGAATCTGGAATGGAGCAGAGGAATCAAAGTGATTTGGTGAGTGTTTTGCCATTCTAGTGAAATAGGACCTTGTTGTATTTGCTGGATTTTTTTGTCACGTTTCCCTTGTCTTGTTTTACAGATGGGTTGCTGCTTGGTGTACGGTTCGCAGAGGTGTTGAAGTGTCGTTGTTGTTGGTTTTGGATCGTGGCAGCGTGGCTTGTATAAAGGCTTGCGAGTTATATTTTGAAGCTACAGAGTTTGGGTTATGATGCATTACGATTTAGGCTTTTGTATGTAGTGTTGGTGGTCTGGCGGATTTGGTACGGTTTTGTTTTCACTTGTAGCAACTTGTGTAATTTTTCGTTCCCGTCTTTTTGATGCGTGAAGAGTGGTATATGGCTTGCTGCAGAAGAGATACTATTTTATGTAGCAATGGGAGCAGTAGAAGTACGGCCTGCAGGATGCAGTTTTGTAGGTTTTGACTTGGTGTGTAAGCCATTGTGGTGGTTGTGCAAGTATAGCAGGTGCACAGAGCTTTGTAATTTGGAATGGTGTGGTAGCATGCCTCACGACTTGGATGGGTTTAGTAACTTGGCTAATGTAGCTGATATTTATGTGAAATCTTGAAGTGGGCCATGTATCTGTCGTGTAGCTCTTTTTTCTTTTTTAAAAAACTTTTCTTTATACAATTATTGTGAATGAAAATGTATCATGGGTTTATAATTTGTAAATAGGCTTTATTGGCTTTTGGATTTTGAAGGATTTTTTTGAGTTATGGAAAAACAATATGGATAATGAGAGGTAATTAAAAAATGACATTGAATGGATCTAATAGAAATGGCTAAATAAAATGGGTCTAGAAAATGGACTTTTTGAAATGGATATTTAGAAGAAGAATTTAAAATGGATATATGGATAATGATGAATTATAAAATGAGTTTTTTTTTAAATGAATATGGAAATGAATCAGAAAAAAGGGTAACGGAACTGGATTTGCACAACACTTGAAATTAAAGCCTTGAATCAATTCTTGATAAAACCGAAAAGAAGAATCAATCTTGAGAATGAAATGCCCTTAATGAATATGTCTTGAACCTCAATGCACGACACAAAACTCTAATTGATGATGATCTCTACCTTACACACACCCTGATAACTTGATCCGTGCACAACCATCTTAACTTGACACACTGGCCCTAATTGGAGCGTACACCGTCTGAACTGCTACAAACCCTGGCCTTGATCTTGCAACAAACCTTTCTCCGACTGACAGATTAAATCAACGACCATTGTACTTCAGTTCACACTACATATATACCAGACCTGACAAACTAGCTTGAAGCCCGACTCGCCCAAGCAAAACCTTGAGCAGGAACAACATATTTGTTGAAATTTTGAATATTAGTTAGTGGATGGTTGTATAGATGAAAACTAATCACAGGTAGGACAAATTTGGGGTATGACAGATGCCCCTATCTAATTGGCTTGAACCTAGAGAATGAAATGCTGTATAGCGTTTATTTTAAGGGTAGAAGTCAATTAGATACAAGAAGACCCCAAAATTTATCCGACAAAAGGTAAAGTGCCATGGAGTAAGAGTTGACAGAAGGAGATAGCAGAGTTCAAACTGAACAAAATAACTTGAGATCCTTTGTGTGGTCGAAGCAGTCCCTTATCCAATAAGGTTCTCCGATGATACCAAAGTTGTATCTTTGAAAAAAAAAGCATATGATTCTCTGGGTCGTCGAAGCAGTCCTTTATCCGTTAAGGTTCCTCGATGATACCAAAGCAGTATCTCTGAAGGCAGACGATTCTCTGGGTCGTTGAAGCAGTCCCTTATCCATTAAGGTTCCTCGATGATACCAAAGTAGTATCTCTGTGGGCAGACGATTCTCTGGGTTGTCGAAGCAGTCCCTTATCCATTAAGGTTCCTCGTTGATACCAAAGCAGTATCTCTGTGGGCAAACGATTCTCTGGGTCGTCGAAGCAGTCCCTTATCCATTAGGGTTCCTCGATGATACCAAAGCAGTATCTCTGCGGTAAATTTGCTGAGGAATAGTTGAGCAAAATTCATGTTGGAGTAAATGTGCCGGCTCTGCAGGGAAAAGCTCACAAGAAACTTTCTAGGATATCCTCTGCTTGGGGAGTAAGAATAGCAACAGCTGCTGGGGATTGTCAATATCAACTTCCTGGCTGAAGAATGACTTGCTGGGGAATAGGATTCCATGAGCACATGCGGGGTATCAACTCTTTTTAGAGGAATACTGCCAACTTTGATGGAGGACTGGCCGAGATGCTTGTGAACTGATCCTGGATCCTGTTATGCTATGTTGCTGGGGATGGATATGCCATGCAATGCGAGATGCACTGAAACACCTGCTAAAATGCAACTGCTAGGGAATCTAATGCACGTATGATATGATAGTGCTTGATATGATTATGTAATGTTATGCTAGCATGCTATGCACATGACGATGCAAATGATTAGGCATGCTGGGGATAAGTTTCCTTGTCGAGGGTATCACCAGGGATTGGATTTAGAAATCGCCAAATGAAATTGGACTTTGGTAATTTTGGTGTTTGCCAATAAATTGGACTTTGGTTATTTTGGTGTTATGAGGATGCCAACGACGGTGGACTTTTACTGGTTGCCAATGAAGACTGGACTTTGGGTCAAACTTCCGGACTAAAACTGGATTGGAGGATAAATTACCAGACGATAACTGGTGTTAAAAGGGTATTCGCCAGACGAGAACTGGGCCTTAAAGTGATTTGCCAGACGAGAACTGGGCTTTAAAATGATTTGCCAGACGGGAACTGGACCTTTTAATGTTTTGCAAGACGAGAACTGGACCTTAAAATGATTTGCCAGACGGGAACTGGACCTTTTAAAAGATTTTCCAGACGAGAACTGGACTTTTTAAAAGATTTTCCAAACGAGAACTAGACCTTTTAAAAGATTTGCTAGACGAGAACTGGACTTTTTAAAAGATTTGCCAGACGAGAACTGGACTTTTTAATAATTTGCCAGACGAGAACTGGACCTTGGATTGCCAAGCTAAGTTGGACTTTGGACTGCCAAGCTAAGTTGGACTTTGGTGTCAAGTCTTGCGATACCAGGCTTTGAGACGTCAAATCTTGTTGGAAGGTTAGGCTTGAGGTATGATACACATGTCTATGCAATGAGCGAAGCGACATGACTAATGCATATGAGTGATTTATGCAATGATATGAAAGTTCCAAGGATGCCCCAGTAGAGGATAAGGTATGGGTAAGTTCCTTTGCGACAAGGTTTCTTGTTAGAAGGAAGGCAAAAGGTTATTTGGTGGGGTGATAGCATGATTCCCCGACACTCATCTTGAACTCAAAGGTCACATGACGGTGTTCGCTTGATCTTGAAAGCAAGTAGAGATTTTTCCCCTCTGTAGCTCATCTTGCCCCAGTCTGGGTCTATGAAGAATTTTTCCTTGACAGGAAATTGGAAACAACTGTACCATGAGATGATCTCGAGATGGCTTGCCCCAGAATTCCAAATCGTGAAAGGCTTTGTCTTTGAAAGGAAGTTGGAAGTGGATGTACCATGAGATGAACTCGAGATGGCTTGCCCCAGAATTCCAGGTCATGAAAGGATTTGTCCTCGAAAGGAAAATTCAGAAGCAGATGTACCATGAGATGAACTCGAGATGGCTTGCCCCAGAATTCCAAGTCATGAAAGGATTCTTCCTTCATTGAATGACTCTTGAAGTATTTGGCTTCAAAGTACCCCTGAGGTAGCTTTCCCCAGAATGAGCGTTGAAGCGACTTGACTTGTGCTGATTGAACATCGAAGGGGTTTTCCTTTAATCAAAAGAACCTCTGGGTGGCCCGCCCCTAGTCGGTAGAGTCTTGAGATGATTCACCATGATCAACCTGTTCTGGAATGATTTGCCCCATAATCAACTAATGCTTCGAGGACTTACTTTATACTGACTGATTCCATAATCATTGGATGTCAATGCCGCTGTTCCATAGGGTTATGAGGTGTTGTTAGTTCAGATCAACTTTGTTGAATGGCCCAGCCCCCTTTGATTGCTCCTTGTTAGAATTTCCTTAATGTCAAACACTGACTTGCAGTCAAAATTGTTCATTCACAAATGGTAATTTTAATGCGATGCTCATGCAAGTTTTAAAATCAATCATTATTGGAATGATGTGGCAATGTTGATTTAGCTGATGTATGAAAAATATGACACCAAAACAAGTGATTAGCAAATTTATTGGAGTCAGTTTACGCAACCTTGCTGTAGTATACTTTCAGAATAAACCCTGCCTCAATTAGGTCTTTTAAGGGTTATAACGTGGTCTGGTTCCTGGTTATAGAAACAAAGGATATAAGGCCCAAGATATATTTTGTACCCGCCCTTTCTTCGTGATGATCTTCAGTCCTACGTTCAGTTAAATCTGCACATGTTGGTTTTCCAAAAGGGTTGACGGTGTAAGAGTGATGATTCAAGGTTTGCTCGAAATGGCAGTCACCTTATTTTGTTTTGATGGATGTCAGTGACCCTTTATTTTTGATATGGTGGTCACTAAATCTTATTTTGCTTCGCTTGAGGATTTGAAGACCTCTTTTGGTATTGTTTTTTATCTCTATCCTTTGCATGGATTGATTTTGCTTTTCGAGTCCATCGGGATTGCCTTGATTTTTGCCTAAGTCTCCTTTTGAGGTGTTCGACTTAGCAGGCTTTTTTTTTTGACTTTGTCAGAGAATTGTGACTGCCAAGTCATGGGTAATTGATGAACAACCATCATGTTTTTGGATTTTGCTTTTGTGAACGGAGTGCGTAATCAGGTTAACCGAACACTACCCTGCCCCAGGTTGAGTGTAAGGGTTTGAATATCCGAAGGAAGCTGCTACTTCTAGGCTCGAAGTGGTTTACTATGGATTAACTCCTTATCTCTCCAGTGTTTGGGGATTTGAAACAATGTCTGTACATCATCAGCATGATTTTATCCGAAAGCATATTAGCAGCAATTATGGGTATCTTGTTTTCATCATCCTCCCTCCAATCTTTGCTAAACAAAAGTTTGATAAAGAGAGTGGACAAGAAGTATATGGAAGAATCTTTGCTTTTTGATATAAGTGAAGAAAAAATGAGCGAATGCGACGTGATTAGTTCAAAAAATGCATGATCACTTCATTAATATTACCATTCACAACAACAATATTCAAAAAACAAGTAGCACTTAACATAAAGAAATTACAAATGCAGATGATAAATACCCAATGGTTGCCAGTATCTGAGGAAGTCTTCCTGTCTGAACCACTGGCTTTTAGGGGATGCCTTTTGAAGTCTTGGAACTCATTTGGGCGAGAAGCTGACGTGCACAACCAAGTTCCCTTCTTGAAAGGATATGTGTTTTTTGTCAATCAACTGTTGCACCTTGGCTTGAAAAGCTTTGCAATCCTCAGTTGAATGCCCCATTGATCCAGCATGATATCCACAATGTGCATTGGGATCATATCCAGGCGGGTACGGTTTTGGCAATGGCTTGATAGCTTTGGGCTCTACCAGTGAGTTTCGGACCAGATGCGGCAAAAGCTAACTGTACGACATAGGAACTAGGTGAAGAGGAGCAGTCCTTCTTTCCAAGTTGTTTCGAGGCCTATGATGATTCTGATGATGATTCTGGTATCCTCGACCACGGGCTCGTTGATTTGCATGAGGAGAAATCATAGGTTTCTGGTATGACGCCCTAGGATTGACAGGTCGCCCATAAGGATGATATGGCGCTGACAATGATAACTGCCGAGAAGCTGAAGGGCCATAAAGTCTTGCTGGTGTACCCTGAGAATACTTAACATTTGCTATGACTGCATCAATTTCATTATCCTCTTCCTCTTGGGGATTGCTGAAGGATTCAGTCTCACCAGCTTGATTACTCGAGATGTCTTGGACCTGTTTAGCTTTTTGGTAACTCTCGATGTGTTCTCCTACTATTATAAGGTCAGAGAAACTTGAGAATGAACTACCAGTCATTCTTTCAAGATATGTGGCATGCAAACTTTCCAAGAACATGTTAATCAATTCCTTGTCCAAGAGTGGTGGTTGCACCCTGGCTGCCAACTCTCTCCATCGTTGTGCATAATCCTTAATGGATTCACCACTCTTCTAAGATAGGCTTTGCAACTGCGTGCGACTGGGAGCCATGACCAAATTGTACTCATATTGCTTTATGAAAGCATTGGATAAGTTTTTCCATGATTGGATACAACTTCTTTCTAAATCCATGTACCAATTCAAAGATGCACCACTCAAACTGTCTTGAAAGCCGTAAATCATCAACTTGTCGTCACGGACATGAGAAGTCATCTTTCGGTAGAACATCACCAAACGATGCTTCGAGCAACTGAGACCAGCGTACTTGTCAAAGTTGGGTACTTTGAATTTTGGAGGAATTACCAGGTCTGGCACTAGGCACATATCAACAACATCGAGCCCAAAAATATCGCGCACTTTCATAGCTTGGACTTTCTCTTCGAGGGCACAAAACCTTTTCTCCATGGAATTAGTCAGCGACATCATCTGAGACTGAGCAGGGATGTTCACTCGTTGAGGATGATCACCAGGTAGACAATCATACAATGGGTTAGTCGATACAGCAAAACCTGAAAGGGGGTCAAAATCCCTCATCCCAACATGTTGAAAGTTATCCTCTGACGTGGCTATCACAACTTTCAAATTGTCTATGCCCCTCTTATCTTCGCTTGAACTTGCTTTAAATGTTTTGCGGCTACCACAGGTTCAGTATGAGCGTCGGGAAATTAGCTGGCAGGAAATGGACAGAGGATCGGATGAGTTGTTGGAAAATGATATGTTAATGTCATGAGTATGCAATGCAGGGTTCCAGGATCAAAACAACATCTGATTCTGAGGAAGGAGTTAGACACAAGATATCTCTGATTACAGGGCCCTCCATAGGTAGGCTCTAAACGGGTAGGTGTCTAGAGTTACAGATATATTTCGAAAACATTATAGCCACGACAAAGATTTGTCCGACTATAATATTCTTGAAATAATCTCGTCTAGGTGTGGTCTTCGTTTCTTCCCCACGAGAAAGATTCCTCGGAGGCGTCCACTACACAACCATCGACACACATGTTCTAAGTAAGGTTCTCAGAATCCTAGATCGAGGTCGAAAATATTACTGTCAAGAAGTAATACGTTCGAGGGATCTCATCTGATTGGGGCATTCGCATTAACCCACAAAGAGTTAACACTACCAACCACCATGGATAAATGGGTTAATGGTCCTTGGGATCGACGACTCACCTCAAAAATATTACCGCCATGGCAAAGATTCACCACAACAATAATATCTCTAAGGGAGTCTACTTCAAGCAGGGTTTTCGCTTCAACTCACGCGTAAGAGACCACGCAAGCCTACACTACACAACCACCGTCCTAATCCTAGGGTTTTACCCAGACTCGGGTGTAGAGCCATCTCACAGAGCACAAATGATCAGAGAACCCTGTAGCGAGCGATTTTGGACGCGGTTCTTAAGCGCTGGTCGCTGTCTGCGGTTGAGCTTAAAACTACAGGTCGATTCATTTTTTATCCTATTGTGAGCTGAATAAGGAAGGGAAATAGATGTCTCCAATTAACCCTGCTTTGCATACTGAGTTTAAACAGCGGTCTGTTAGGTTACGGATGCTATCAATGTGGGGGGCCTTTGTACTGGTTATTTGTATTTTCGCCAATAATGTTCTCTTTCTTTTTACCTGGGCAGAAGGTTTCTGGCGGGGAATAAGGATTAGGATGTTAGGACTGGTGCTTTTGAATACTGCTTTTGATTGACGGAGATATGGGATTTGGGTTTTTTGTTGATTGCGCTCGCTAAGATCTTTTCTTTCGATCTTATGCCTACGTATTCCCGTTTACCGAAACGGGGAAATCAGAGCATTCGTAGTTCCTCCTATTCTATGGGAGGAAATTGGTTTTTGGTGTCTTGTTCAAAGCCCAAGACATGAAGCGAAAGGTGATTTGTATCTTGTTCAAAGCCCAAGATGTGAAGCTAAAAGGTCTATTTGTGTCTTGTTTAAAGCCCAAGACGTGAAGCTGAAAGACCTCGACTTTAGAGAGAATTTGTCATCTCTAAAGAGGGGAGAAGGAGAATTACTTTAACTGGGATACGCGGATCCGAGCAATGCCATAATTTCCGAAGAAAGGGTTTTAACCTGAAGGAGAAGACTTTAACTCAGTGTAGAGCAATGCCATCTTTCCTTAGGAATTTCTCATGCTAAAAGAGGGACAGTGGCATGGATGTAGATGATCCAGAGGCTTGCCGCTTACAGCGATTAGATGAAGGGAAAGGAGTTGTTGATGTTTGTGTACTGTGAACGAGGCACAGCTTTGATGCTAAAAGGTTGATTGGATCAACCAGTGGTTTTCTTATACAAAGCCTAAGAGGAGGCTAACTTCCGCTAGGAAAATCATTATACAAAGCCTAAGAGGAGGCTATTTTGTGTCTCGTACAAATCCCGAGAGAGAGGCTAAAAGTTTTTGACCCAGTGGGGCATATCGTTATACAAAGCCTAAGAGGAGGCTAGCAAAGAGTTGACTCAGTTGAAGAATCTTTTATACTCAGTAAGAGGGTGTTTTTGTATCTCGTACAAAGCCCGAGAGAGAGGCGAAAAGGTTGTTTTGACTCCACTGGGGAGAATTTTGGTATCTCGTACGAAGCCCGAGATGGAGGATATTGTAACTGTTTCAGTTGAGTGACAGATCCAATATACTAATTTAAAAGAGAAAATCAGTTCTTATATGAGCAACACTGTACACAGGGATTTAATTTGAGGATCAGGGATATTTCCTTCTCTTTGAGGAAACAGGAAATCCAAAGGGTATTGAGACTATCCGAGTCTGCGGGTTTCCTTCCTATTTAACGAAGGGTGCTTGAGAATGTCTTTGAGACTCAAGGAAGTTAGATTGTCCAAGTCTAGAGTTTTATCTTTTGTACTATGCTTCGAGAAACAGTAGTAGACTCTATGAAAGGACTGTTCTATGAGGATGACTAGGTTCTTTTCCTATACCTCTAGGAGATCGTCGGGACAATTTGTACGAAGCCCAAGAGGAGGCTGGAATCTTTTAAGAAGCCGACGGGTCCTTGTACTAAGCCCAAGAGGAGGCTATCATTCCCGGAGGAAGAGATCATTATACGAATCCTAAGAGGAGGCTGTGAATACTTCTAAGAAGCCGTAGTGTCCTTGAATAATGCCCAAGAGGAGGCCGATGCTTTTAAGAAGCCCATGGGTCTATCACCTCCTTTCCATCAGGAGAGATAACTCTTTTAAAGATGAAAACCACTGGTAAACGTGCGAGGTTTACTATCCAGCGGTTTTTAGGTTTTAAAGAGGGGTCCTTAGTTAAAGTCCAAGATTATGACCGTAGTGGGTACCCAAACCCCGAGACATTCAAGGCAAGCTATCCACAAGGAATAGATCAAGTCAGGAAAGTTCGAGAATTGGGAAGAAACTCAAAGATGCCATTCACGGAGAATACATTCATCTTGGGGAGTAGAGCTTCTTGAATCAATTAAACAAAATCACAAAATTCAAATATTTGAATATATGAAAATGGCGCCAAGAACAACACCAAGAACACGCGCGTTTTTCAGTTTGCCCAGATTTGCATTTTCTATCCAATCTCCATGAATACGTAACCATATCATGCAATCCACATATCATTATGCTCGTCTCAACCTCACGATCATGTCTATGTACTTTAATTTCATTTAAATTAAACATACAACAAGAAATGACGAAGAAACCTCAAGAACCCTAATTTCTGCATGAAGGCTAGGATTTTTGATACACGATTCAAACAATGCAATTAATTGAGGGAAAACATTCCATGCATGATTATGAACATATGGCCAAATTATTGTGCGAGGAAATACGCATAGATCGAGAGATACCCAAGTTTAGGCTTACCTCCAAGTCGTGACAGCAAGTTCAGATGTGATTTTGAGTTGGAGGTGTTACAGATGAGTGGTGATGATCTGGACAGCTTCCCTACACCATATGGAGTGTGTTTGAACACTTGGATTGAATTGAAATGGACTGGATCAGTTTATGGCATCTCAGCTGCAACTTCTCTTCAAACTTGTGTGGATGGCAAGTGATTTTGAGATTTTGATGTTTCAGATGTTATGTGAGTGTTTGATCAGCTCATATGTGATGTATGTGAGGTGTGTGAGTGATTGGTTTGTGCAGAATTGCTCTCAAACTCAAAACCCGATAGCTACCTTGCTAAGAAAGGCATTTTTGCCAAGAGAAAGAGATTTTGAGGAAAGCATCTGTTAGATGGCTTTGGTGTACTTAAACTGACCACAATTGAGCTCTATTTATAGTAGAGCAAGTTTGTTTTGCAAGGAATAGTACATGGCAGCTGGTAAGTAGGTTTCCTCAATGTTGGCCAATGGAAATGAAAGTCTCCTTTAGCCATTGACTAGAGGTTAGGGCACAGAGCTTTGGTCCCCTTGGTCTTGGATAAGTCTTGACTGATTTCAAATGAGAATGGCTCAGTCCATGCTACCTTGATGGTTCCATTGAATGCCTCATTCCAAATTTGAAGTCTTGTCCCTATTTTGGCAACTCTAGGTTCAACATGCTATTCTTTGTTCTTTGGACCTTGGAGGCTTGGCTCAGTGATTGTCCCCTTTGGATTCAATCCTCTGAGGTGTCCAAGTGGATTGGAGCAATTGCAATTGGCTGATTTTGGCAAATCGAGCCAAAATGCAAATTCTGCCTTGCCTTGACAGATTTCAGCAAGGCAACTTGCCAATGTTGTATCTCATGATGTAGGTTGAATTTGGCAATGTTCTTGGCCATTTTGGAAAGCTCTTACATGATACAACAACTGTTTGAACAAGTTTAGTTTTGATCTCTTTTGATTCCAAGTGAAAAATCCCCCTACATTTGGCAAAAAGTGAGGCAGAATTCTGACTTAGTGAAAATTTCACTAAGTGTTGGAAAAAGTGACATTTTCACTTTTCAGCCACTTTGACCATTCCATAACTCAAAATCCTTAATGAATTGGAATGACTTGTAGTTGAAGTTTTTGTAGGTGATAATGAGGGCTACAAATCCATCTTTGGATGAGAAAAAATGGCCTTGTGGTTTAGGAGTTATGGTCCTCCAAAGTTGGTACCTTTGCCACTTTATTTTTAACTTAGAAAAATTTCTAAGTTTTATGGTTACCCCTTTTACAAGTTATCTCACTTTTCTTGATTTTTCTTGATAAATGATGATTCAAATCATACATTAACATCATTTTAGGGTTAAAAATCCATTTTGGTGAAAAATCTCAAAAAGTCAAAGTTGACTTTTGTGCACAGTTGACTTTTTATTAGATGAATTCCAAATTGTGCAATTCTTCAGGAAATCATGTCTTTGACCTAAATCAATCTGGATGGACATGTTACATGGGTGTCATAGGGTATATTGAATCATGTCTTAGGGTTTGGGAGCATGTTCTGGTCAAAAGTCAAAGTCACAGTTGACTTTCCTCGCGAAACCCTAATGGTGGTGCAGATGAAAATGAGACTTGTTGCTCAAGTTTCTTGGATCAATCCATTGTTCCAAATGGATTAATAGGGTATATTAGAGACCCTCAAATCATGTCATGAGGTCTTGGTTCATGATTTGTCCCAAAAGTCAACTTAGGGGTGAATTAGGTTAAGAAACCCTAATTCCTGATTTTTGATGAATGCATCCCCTGAGGAAAAATTGACTTGATGCATGGGTTCATGAGGTTCCATGAAGAATATTAGGTCATGTTTTGGATTATTGCCCTGTGCCCAGATGAAAATTTCCATCTGGAGGCCCTGGTCGACCAAAACCCTAATTTGGTGACACTGTCGATCTTGAGACTTGATCCACCTAGAAGGGAGCAGCCTTGTGCTTAATCCTTGGAGTGGGAGTCCTTTTTGATCCATTGTGGATATTTGAGAGATTAGACAAGTTGAAGATCATGTCATTTCTTGATTGATCCTTTGTCTAAGCACTCAGAGAGGGCTTGAAACCCTAATTGTGATTGTATTGGATGCTCACCCATCTTTGGGGAGACTGATGAAGCATGATGATTCATCCATATTGTGATGATGATTTTCACAATGATGGGAAATCTAAGTGGTCAAAATTTGGGTTATTACAGATGCCCCTATTTAATCTTCTTGGACCCGAAGGTATGAATGACGAAGGGATTCGGGCATTCGGGGTGCAAGAGGATTAAATATCGGAATATCCGAAATTTTGATGGTGGTTATGAATGGTAGCTTACGCATTCATCTTCTTTAGCTAAGCGATGATGCTTAGAAAAGGTAAACTTCCCCTCGATCCTGGTTTTCAGCCAAGGAACTGGTCTTAGTTTCTGATATGAACTTCCCCTCGTTCCTGGTTTCCTACCAAGGAACTGGTCTTAGTTTCTTTTGTAAACTTCCCCTCGATCCTGGTTTCCTACCAAGGAACTGGTCTTAGTTTCTTTTGAAATAAACTTCCCCTCGATCCTGGTTTCCCACCAAGGAACTGGTCTTAGTTTCTTTTGTCAATAAACTTTATTGACAAGGGACGCTATGTGTAGCGGTTTTCCTTCAAACTTCTCGCCGAATTTTCCTGGGGAGATGCCATTTGAGTAGAAAAAGTTTTGATGTCAGACTTGCTGGGGAACCCATTCGTCTGAGTTGTAGAGGTACACAAACTTCTCTGTTTTGGAGACGCCATTTGTCGATTCTACTGGGGAAAGCGAGTCTCTTGAGAGACTGTTTTTGTTTGGGATCTTTCATCATACTTTTCTCGGGATCTTCCCGGAGAAACACCATATGATGGGGTCCAATTTTGAGGTGCCAATGACCTTCTCATCAATGGTTTTTCGGAGCAAAACTGCCGTACCGCCGAATCTCTAATTAAGAGGCTTTCTCTGGGGATTTTCCTTAATCCGGGAAAGCAAGGATATCATCTTCAATGGCGAAGAGTGATATTTATTGAAAGTTTTCTCTGGCTTTTCAGAGGTTCAAGTTATCAAAGTGGTCAAGGACCAACTTCTTTCCAGAATTAACTGGAAGCGAGGTTGTTCAGACACAGTATTTCCTGACGAGGAAAGAACTGACAAACTCGATTGAGAAAACTGTTTATCACTAGGGGACAAGACCGACTCAAGTGATAGCGATGCAATACGAAATGCGAACGCAAATAAAATTCATGAAGTATGTATGTATATGTTGACAAAACAGATGCGACATACAGACTAAGAGATGAACACAATTGGATACTCGGCCATCGCGGGGCAAAGAAGTACCGTTGATTCAAAATAGCAATTCCACCTTGCTTAGGAGAGATAGTCCCGTTGAGAGCTATGTTGATCGGGCTTAGGAGATGAGAACTCGGCCGAGGATGTCAGACGAAACAAGGTCTCTGACACAGTTGATCCCTTCATTCAGGCATACTGGCTTAGAAGGAGTACTTTGATTCTGCACTTTGAAGTTCGCTTACTTCGGGAGAAGCGATCGATGTTCTTCTGATGTTCAACAGTCAAAAGAAATGCCATCTTTAATTTAAAAAGCAGAAAGAGTTTTTACAAGTAAATTCATTTTTGTTTTATTTCAAGAATCGCTGATTAAGTTTAAACAACGTCGTTCTATAAAGCTAAAACAAGTAAAGAATTACAAACAAAAGCACAAGGGCTCAAATTTTATTGATAAGATGGAGATCAGCCAAACGCGTGATTCCAAAGAGTATATACAAAGTTAGAAAACGGTAATTTACAGGGCAAAGGGCTACGTTGAAACATAACGACCACTATCCTTCTACCAACTTTGAATTCGGGGCATCCTGAGCTTCTGTCGAAGATGACCTTTGACTGGAGATTTCCTCCGATAGATGATGTAACTACTGCTGCTGAGGGACTTGCCTCTGTTGAACATAGTTACTTGCCATTATCCCTAACTTTTGCCTGGATTGTACTATGAGATTTCCAATCCATCGGGATGATTCTTTTTTTTCATGTCTCTAACTTTTTCCTGGACCGCCCTTTCGGGTTTTCAATCCACTGAGACGTTTTTTTTTTAGTTTAGACGAAGTATTTCTTGACTACATCAACATTCGTGGGGTAGGCAAATTCCTCTCCGTCCATGGTTGCAAGTCTCAAGGCGCCGCCTGAGAAAGCTTTCGTGACCACATAGGGGCCATCATAATTTGGGGTCCATTTGCCCCGAGGGTCAGTGAGAAATGATTGTATCTTCTTGAGCACGAGGTCTCCTTTCCTGAAGACACGAGGTCGGACCTTTTTGTTGAACGCCCTCTTCATTCTCTGTTGATACAACTGACCGTGGCATAGTGCCGTGATTCTCTTTTCTTCGATCAGGTTCAGTTCATCGTGTCGACTTTGACACCATTCAGCTTTGGTGAGCTGAGCTTCCATCAATACCCGAATTGATGGGATCTCTACTTCTATGGGGAGAACTGCCTCCATGCCATATACTAGAGAGAAAGGGGTTGCCCCTGTTGAAGTGCGTATAGATGTTCGATAACCGTGAAGAGCAAAGGGTAGCATCTCGTGCCAATCTTTATAGGTTACAACCATTTTTTGAACAATCTTCTTGATGTTCTTGTTAGCCGCTTCTACCGCTTCGTTCATCTTGGGTCGGTAGGGAGATGAGTTATGGTGTTCGATCTTGAACTCTGCGCATAACTCCTTCATTATCTTATTGTTCAAGTTAGATCCATTATCAGTAATGATCTCGCTTGGAACACCATAACGGCAGATGATATTGTTTTTGATAAATCGGACCACCACTTGTCGGGTTACATTGGCGAATGACGCTGCTTCGACCCACTTGGTGAAATAGTCAATGGCTACCAGGATGAACCGATGTCTGTTTGAAGCCTTGGGCTCAATCATACCAATCATATCGATTCCCCATATGGAAAAAGGCCACGGGGAAGAAAGAACTTTGAGATGTGATGGCGGTACATGAATTTTGTCGGAGTATATCTGACACTTGTGACACCTCCTCATGTACTTGTAGCAGTCGGATTCCATTGTCAACCAATAATACCCAGCCCTGAGAATTTTTCTCGCCATTGTGTGTCCGTTGGGATGAGTGCCAAAGGATCCTTCATGAATTTCTTTCATGAGCATGTCTGCTTCTGGTCGGTCGACGCATCGGAGCAAGACCATGTCAAAATTTCTCTTATAAAGAGTGTCACCGCTCAGGAAGAAGTTTCCAGCCAATCTTCTGAGGGTTTTCCTGTCTTTTTTGAGTGCCCCAGATGGGTACTCTTATTTCTGAAGGAAGCATTTGATATCGTGATACCAAGGTCTGTCGTCTATGATTGCTTCAATCGCGAAGATGTAAGCGGGCCGTTCAAGGCACATGATGTCGATCTTAGGTATGTCATTCCATCGACCTACACTAATCATGGAAGAGATAGTGGCTAATGCATCAGCCATGTGATTCTCATCACGAGGGATGTGATGAAAGTCGACTCTGTTGAAGAAGGGTAACAACTTTCTTGCATAGTCTTTGTAAGGAATCAATCCTGATTGGTATGTGTTCCAATCTCCTTTTATCTGGTTAATAACCAGGGCTGAGTCGCCGTATACGTCCAAGTTTTTTATCCTTAAATCAATTGCTTCTTCGAGGCCCATGATACATGCTTCGTATTCGGCCTCGTTGTTCGTACACTTGAACGTAAGTCTGGCAGTGAAAGGAATGTGGGTACCCTGAGGGGTAACAATGATTGCCCCAATTCCGTTTCCATAATGATTGACTGCTCCGTCAAAGATAAGTCCCCACTGGGAACCTGGTTCTGGCCCTTCACTGGGTAGCGGTTCATCGCAATCTTTCATCTTTAGATACATGACATCTTCGTCTGGGAAGTCAAACCCGATTGATTCTTGATCGTCAATCGGTTGATGAGCCAAATGATGGGCTAAAATACTTTCTTTAACGGCTTTCTGAGCATGGTACTCTATGTCATATTCTAATAGAAACATCTGCCAACGGGCAATCCTTCCCGTGAGAGCAGGTTTTTTGAAAACGTACTTGATTGGATCCATTTCGGAGACCAACCAAGTAGTATGACGAATCATGTACTGGCGAAGACGTTTGGCTGCCCAAGCCAAAGCACAACAAGTTTTCTCAAGCATTGTGTACCGAGTCTCGCAGTCGGTAAATTTCTTGCTTAGATAGTAAATGGCAGACTCTTTCCATTTGGTTTCATCTTGTTGGCCAAGTACACACCCCATTGAGTCCTCTAGGACTGTGAGGTAAATGATCAGTGGTCTTCCTTCCACTGGAGGTGATAGAATCGGAGGATTCAACAGATATTCCTTGATACTGTCGAAGGCGGTTTGGCAATCTTCTGACCAAACGCAATCCTGGTTCTTTTTGAGTAATTTGAAAATCGGCGCGCATGTCGCGGTCATAAGGAATATGAATCTGGAGATGTAGTTCAAACGTCCCAGGAATCCTCTGACTTGTTTTTCAGTTTTCGGAGAAGGCATTTCTTGAATGGCCTTGACCTTGTCAGGATCAACCTCAATCCCTTTCTGGCTGACGATGAACCCTAGTAGTTTCCCTGAACGGACACCGAAGGTGCACTTGTTGGGATTCAAGCGGAGCTTGAATTTTCTTAGACGTTCAAACAATTTTGACAGATGTTCAACGTGCTCATCCTCTGTTCTTGATTTTGCAATCAAATCATCGACATATACCTCGATTTCTTTGTGTATCATGTCATGAAACAGAGTAGTCATGGCCCTTTGATAGGTAGCCTCGGCGTTCTTCAAACCGAACGGCATTACCTTGTAACAAAAGGTACCCCATGGGGTAATGAACGAAGTTTTCTCCATGTCTTTCGGCGCCATTTTGATCTGATTATAGCCCGAGAATCCATCCATGAAGGAGAAAACTTTGAACTTTGCTGTGCTGTCTACCAGCATGTCAATGTGTGGTAAAGGAAAGTCGTCCTTTGGACTTGCCTTGTTTAGATCTCTGTAATCGACACACATTCTGACCCTTCCATCCTTTTTGGGAACGGGTACGATGTTGGCTAACCATTGAGGATATTCAGATGTAGCGAGGAAACCCGCATCGATCTATTTTTGTACCTCCTCTTTGATTTTGATGGCCATGTCCGGGTGAGTGCGTCTCAACCTTTGTTTTACTGGCGGACATTCCGATCTCAACGGTAAGTGATGTTCCACGATGCTGGTATCCAACCCTGGCATATCCTGATAGGACCAAGCAAATACATCGGGGAATTCTTTGAGAAGCTTTATCAAATCCTCTCTGGCAGTTGGACTGAGCAGTGCTCCGATCCTGATTTCTTTTCTCTCTTTTTCTGAACCCAAGTTTACCGTTTCCAACGGCTCTTTGTGAGGTTCAATGGACCTTTCCTCTTGTCTGAGTAGTCGGGAGATCTCTTCTGGAATTTCGTTGTCATTTTCTTCTTCAGCCTCGAATACCGGGAACTCAAAGTTGGAAGAAGGCATCGGATCGTATGTTTCAACGGGGTTTAAAACAAGCAATCTGCATGACGTGATGATTCGTGTTTAGAAGAGATAGAGAAAATGCAAGTGTGTGCAGTGTATTTATTTTACTGCTTGTTTTTATTTTTGAATGTTTTTTAGGATTACCATTTTCTGAAAAAGCAAAAAGAGAAAACAGCAATTAATGAGGAAATTACAGAACGACGTTATTTTATTAATGAACAAGTCGAATCTTGAAACTACAGCCCTATAAAACAAAACTCTGTCGCTTTGGGCAAAGCGAAGAGGGAAATTTACAAAAAGCGAGCCCTAACAAAATATCCGTTTCACCTGGGCAGGGTGAAAGGTTAAAAGATGGCAATTACTTTGACTGATGAACGGCCTTCGGAACCTCGATAGCAACCCATTGGCGGCGAACTCCTCGGTGAATCACAAAGTCTGGTACCTTCCTTGATTTGTCTTCAGAAATGACGCTGATTTCTGGTGGAGTAGGATCATTGGAATCTGTCTCCCAGGCAGAGTTGTCGTAGGAGGATTCTTCTGTTGCACTTTGCATAGCATTGGTGCTCTCAGCTGTATCTCCCCATCCAGTTGACTGGATATCTTCGAGCCTGATACGAGAGCTTTCGGGAGCAGTATACTTGACCATAAAGTCGTATTTTCCACTTGGTTGTCCCAAAGTGTCCCAAACTTCTTTGGAACTGGAGAAGTCATCCCTCTCGATGACGTTGACCTTAGGAAAAGCATAGTTGATGAATTCTAGTCCTGTAAACGTTGCGAATTCATCTTCATGTTGAGTAGTTTCTGAATGACCTGAGTGTTGATCCCATGACATGGTGGGGACACAGGTATTCTGTTCAATGACGCTCAGCTGAGTTTCATTACTCGGCTGACTTTCTTGCCCCAAGTTTCCTGGGTAAGGCTGCCACATTGGCAGGCCATCCATCGGGCCATAGTAATTGTAGTCAAAATTGTCTTTCATCGGAGTGTTCTCCTCTAATGAATTTGGCGGAGCATGGCATCCTTCCGGATCACCATCCCCGTAGATCATTTCGACATCTGATCTTGGTATAAATCTCGGACTTTCTGTAGGAAAGCAAAAAGGCATAGGCACCTCTTCCTGAGACATATAGCCGTCCTTGTTAAGGTAGGACTTCCATTCTTCATCTGTGTCAGAGGGATCTTCCTCATTGATAACATGAACTGTCTGAGACACTGGGTGAAGAAAACCTCCACTGTGGAAGAAGTTTTGAAGGGGATGAAGACTTTCATCGTTGGCGGCTGTCTGGGTATAGGTCGCAGAAAAACCAAGACCCTTCTTTGTTTTATTGTCAATAGGAATGACAAGCCGTCCCCATCCTATCGTATCGGTACTCTCGACCGCTTTGATAGCATCTTTGTATGAAGAAATTGAAGTTCCTTCTTCGGATTGATCGTTCTTGCTCACTGATAGTGCTTGGAACTGAGTTCCAATAACCTCCTCGGGTTCTACACAAGTAAATGATGATAAGTTGCTCACAAGCAAGGCTTGTTCCCCACAAACTGTGACAAGTTGATCGTTCTTGACGAACTTTAGCTTTTGGTGGATGATTGAAGTAACCGCTCCAGCCTGATGTATCCAAGGTCTTCCTAATAAACAACTGTACGTTGCCCGGATGTCCATGACCTGGAAAGTGATTTGGAAAGTGTGAGGACCAATAGTTATGGGAAGATCAACTTCGCCGATAACTGTTTTTCTAGATCCGTCGAATGCTTTGACGACGACCTCGCTGATTCTCATCGGAGGGCCCTTAAATGATAATTGCATCAAAGTGGACTTCGGCATAACATTCAGGGTTAAACCTGTGTCTACCAGTACATTGGCTAAAGCATCGCCCTGGCAGTTAACTGTAATGTTGAGCGCCATGTTATGACGACGACCCTCTTCAGGTAATTCATCATCACTAAATCCCAAATTATTGCAGGAAGTGATGTTAGAGACAATACTATCGAACTGTCTGATTGTTACATCCTGTTCCACAAAGGCTTGCTCCAAGACTTTCTGTAGAGCCTCCCTGTGGGCTTCTGAACTGAGTAACAGTGATAATACTGAGATCTTTGAAGGAGTCTGTAACAGTTGATCGACAATGTTATATTCACTCCTTTGGATGAGCTTTAGCATCTCATCTTTGTCTTTTGAAAAGTCTGGATTACTAGATTGACCGACTGGTGGATCAGGAATTTCCGCCCGAAGTTCCTTTTCTTTGTTGGATTCTCCAACCCCTCGGTTGAAGATTCGACCGCTCCGTGTTACACGACTGATGTCTGCAATATTCACGACGGAGGGTAATGGAATTTCCTTTCCATTCTCGATTATTGTTGCACTGTATTTGTAAGGGATTGCCTTAGCTGATTCATACGGTAGTGGCCCCGGTAGATAGATGACTATGGGAACCTTCTGATTTTTTTGACCATCATAAGTAACCTTGATCTGTTCCCAATTGGGAACTTTAGATTCGTCAAGTAGAGGGATGATGGCAAAAACATCCCTGGTCCTATGATGACCAGAGATCGTGACAACATCCTCAACTTGCTCGGCAAGGTAGTTCGGCGACCAAATGATGGGTCCTGAACTGGGATATGGACGAATTTCTCCATGATCGACCTGACCCTGAAGAGCTGCTCTCACAAGGTAACACCCTTGGTTACTTTCCGAACAGACGCTACAACTGTCATAGTTGTGTGGTGGCACCTGGCCACGCCCACTTTGAATACAATGTAACCTCACTAGGTTATCTTCCATTGATCGGACATCCTGACTTTGACGACGAGTAGGATTCCTGTGATTGATACTAATCTGCTGAGTATCTTCGTCCATATAGATTGGCATCCACCAGTGATTTAACAAGTGCTGAAGTGCCTCCTGGACAAGGGTACAACCTCGATCGTTTTCGCAACCTGCTTTACAGTTTTGATAATCATGTGATATTAAGAATCCGAGTCGGACCTGCTCAGCAAGTAACTCTACCAGATTGGTATTCATTACGCGGATGACGAAGATCTGAACCATGTTGATTTGATAGGAGTTCCTATCATGGTAGTCTTGGATCCATCCAAGATCCATCTGACGCTGGAGGGCTTCTTGTATGAAAGAGCATCCCTGTTTGTTTACCGAGCAAATCAGACAGGAACTGTAATCGTGCCGCGGCAGATTATGATACTGGCTTTGCCTTGAGTGCATCACCACCAAGTTGACATTCATCACACGGATGTCGTGGTTTTGAATGACGTTGGAATTCGTGTAAACCATGTTAACTCCATGAACTCGGTGCTCTTGGATCCATCCAAGATCCATTTGTTCTTGTAGAGCTGCTTGCACTACAAAACACCCCTGGTTGTCTTTAGAGCAGATATCACACTGGTGATAATTATGAGGTGGCACATGGCCATATCCACTCTGTCTACAATGCATCTTGACCAGATTGGTCTTTAACAAGAGTACATCATGAATTTGATAGACATTGTTAGTCTCTTTCTCAATCAGATTGACTGCAGCTTTCTCGTGTTGAGGCAGCGGGTTCGTAAGAACATTAGGGTTCGTATCTTTGAAAGATAAGAGCCCGCTCCTAACAAGCTTTTGCACGTCGGATTTGAAATTGAGACAAGTCTCAATGTTATGCCCTGAACCTCCTTGATGATAAGGGCATGTTTGATCCGCTTTGAACCAAAAAGGCGGATTTTCCGGAACTGAAAGGGGAGACTTAGTCTGAATGTGCCCCTTAGCCAGCAGTAACGGAAACAGCTCTGCGTACGTTACGGGTATAGGATCAAATCCTGGTGGCCGTGTTGTAGGGTTGTTGTTATATGGAGGACGAGCCTGCTGAAGAGGCTGTTGTGTCCTTTGTTGGTCAGGTTGGCTCTGCGCAACCTGAGGTTGATACGTAGGAACAGGCGCGGGGCCGATAGCAGGAGTAACAGCTGCTACTGGCTGATAACGACGCCTTTGCTTTCCGAGAGAGATATTCCCAATATCTTGCTCTTTTTTCTTAGGGAGAGCACTACCGTATTTTTTAGTACCGCTCGTCGATCCAGTGTCTTTTACCAAACGTCCTTCTCGGACGGCTTCCTCAAGACGTACACCCATACCGACCATTTCGGTGAAATCACTGGGTGCACTGGCAATCATTCGGTCATAGTAAAATGAGCTTAAGGTCTTTAAGAAGATTTTTGTCATCTCTTTTTCCTCAAGAGGTGGACAAATTTGAGCGGCAATTTCACGCCACCTTTGAGCATACTCTTTAAAGGTTTCCTTTTCCTTTTGCGACATTGATCTGAGTTGATCTCTGTCGGGTGCCATGTCCAAATTGTACTTGTATTGTTGGACGAAGGCAGTACCAAGATCTCTGAATGTACTGATCGTAGTACGGTTTAAACCCATGTACCATTTGAGTGCGGCACCGGTTAAACTATCCTGAAAGTAGTGAATCAGCAGGTCCTGATTCTCCGTCTGAGTTGACATCCGCCGAGCGTACATCACCAGATGGCTTTGAGGGCAAGAGTTACCCTTGTATTTTTCAAAGTCGGGCACTTGGAACTTGTGCGGGACTTTCACATTTGGGACCAAGCAGAGGTCTGCGGCGTCCTTTCCAAATAGATCCTGACCGCGAATGGCTCGCAGCTCTTTCTGCATTTCCAAGAACTGTTCCTGGAATTCCTCCATTCTGTCAAACATAGTTTCCTTCTTACCAGAAAGTGTCTGTGGAATCTGTCCTTCCGGGACAGTGTGCACCACAGGGGGTGGTACCGTGACTACGGCAGTAGGTCTTGGCGCCTCCCGAAGTTTGTAACCTTCAGGAGTCTTCAGTATGCCCCTGGCATCTTCGCTTTCCCGAAGTTTGTAACCTTCAGGCCCAACGACTTCTGTTGCAATTCCCTGATCTTCAGTGATCGGCGGAACATATCCTTCCGGGATATAGTTAACAGGCATGCCCCAAGGACGATCTTTCGGCATCTGATACCTAGGATCATACTTTTCTATGATGGGCGTTGAGGTGATCTCTGAGATCACAGTTCTTTGTAGCTGAGCTTCTGCCATGGCTTGCATGTCGTTACGAAGCTTTCTCATATCCTCTCTCAGAGCGTCGATCTCTTCTTTCAACTCTCTGTTTTCTTCCTCAAGATCATCCATCTTTTTCTGACGATTGGCCCGAGTATTATACGAATGAGACAGTTTGACTCTAGAATCGAGACACAAACGTGAGATTCGTAGGGAAGAAGAATACGCGATGTGAGAATGATGAATGCAATGATTATATTAATTGTTGTTTTTTTTTGTTTTAATCAAAATAAACTTCGACAATTAGATTGCAAATATCAAACAGTGGGGAAACCCCTTTTTATTGAAATTCAAAGGATTACAAAAATGGAAATACAGTAGATTACAAAGTGCAGAAACAGAAACCTAAACTAATGGGTCCAGAGTCCTCTCTGAGGAGAAACCGGGTGCTGATTCTGATATCTTCCGTTTCTTCGACCGGGGCTCTTGGGCCGTTGTCGGGTTGTCATTCCTTTGCCAAGTGAAAGGAGCGAGCAAATTCCTTTAGTCATCTTGATTCTCTACAGCATGCTGCTCCAAAATTTCAATCAGAGCATCTTTCTCTTTCAGTAATTGCTGTATTTGGATACACTCTACGTCGAGGGTGCGGTACTTGTTCTTCCAAGATCTTCTTTCCTTTTGAACTTTGTTGAGAGTAACCTGAAGCCTTTCAGTTTCCGTCATGAAGTACATGACAATTTCCCTCGGCGGAAGAATTTCGTAACGAGGATAAGACATCTTTAGCTTGAGAGCTCTAGTTTGTACCCAATGGAGATAAGGCTCCACCGAGACACAGTCCGGTTTTCCCAGAGACTCTCGTCCTTTCCTATGAACCTGTTTCCAAGCTTGCACTATTTCCATCTTTAGTGCTCTGTCACTTTCTCCTTCTTTGAAGAAAAGACCTTCCAGATGAACACCCAGTGGGATGTGTCTCATCGGGTATCCAAATTGACGAAGAACTAATATCGGATGGTAGTTGATTCCTCCTTTAGTTCCTATAAGGGGTACGCTGGGGAAGTTTCCACAACGGTCAATGATTCTGATTCCCTCATAAATCCTATTACACCAATCTATATCAGAGTTGGTAAGAGACATGATCTTCTGCGACCAACGTAAGACACTCTTTCAATCCCAAAAAGTAGCAGACTTGGGCAAGTGTGAGATAAACCATTTGTAGAGCAAAGGTACACAGCATGTGATCTCTCCTCCGCTGTACAAATTTCCCAGGTGTACAGAATGATATGCATCTGCGAGCAAAGTCGGCACATGGTTTCCAATGAGAAAAACCTTAATAGCGTTGATATCGACGAAGTTATTGATGTTGGGAAACAAAAATAATCCGTAGGTGAGCAAGACAAAGATGCTTTCAAAAGCAGTCCGGTTCCCTATACTAGCGAAGTATAGAGCCTTTTTTGTCAAGAACTGGGCTGGCAAACCTTGGATGCCACCCTTAGTGATCATGTGAGTCCTGACCTCAGACTCGTCCAAATGAATTGCTCTTGCAATAGTCTGATTCTTTGGAATTTCTTCCAGTCCAGAAAATGGAGCTCGATCAGTGATATGTAAATCAGCCAGACGAGAATACTCCTCCAGCATTGGTGATAGCTGGTAATCCGGGAATGTGAAACAGTGATAAACCGGATCGTAGAACTGAATGAGCGCATCCATGATTCCCCCAATCACATGGACTCTTAACAGTGGTAGCAAACCTCCGTGCTTAGCTCTGAAAGCTTCTGGGTTAACGATCATCCTTGCTAACCTTCTCAAATCCCCTAGTTTTGGAACCTTGAAGGTATACTGGCGAGTTCTCCTTCTACCGAAATCCATTAGCGTAATCTTTTTCTCTGATATTTGCAATCACAGTCTTAGTTTAATTTGAAAAACAGAGAGACTAGAAGAGAAAGTTTTTTGAATGTTTTAATGTTTTATTAAATGAATGCATGAATGCAGCACACAAAAACATAGAAAAAACATGGGGTCAAAGGGTCGTTGTCATGAAGTCAAGGCTCTACCCATCCCCAAAGGTTTATACTAGGGTGATTTTTGTACCTGTACCCATTATCATCAGCTCCTCCCAGGAAGGCAGACAACAAGCGGATCGCTAGCGAGTTGTGTGCAATCTTAGAGTAAGTGCTATTCACCGAGAATAGATCACCCGCCTCAAATGAGGGTAGTATCGCGTAACAGCTATTTCCGATAGCTTCCGCACTACAAAAAAGGTTGGCTTTTCTAGGTGTATACTCATTCTCACCACATGCGGCATCACACGCATTCCCAGTAGCAGAAAAATAAACATGTATAGCAATTAGGAAAAACAGTATATATATTTGTCCTAATCATCCTAGACTTATAAAGCTACGATTCTTAAGTTCCTGACAGAAATGGGTTCCCCGGCGGAAGCCTCAATCTGTGGTTCCCTGCCTAAGAGATGGACCAGCATAGGTCAATCTTTCTCTTCGGTAGAGTTCCGATTTTCCGTAGAAAACGGGGATGATGCCCTAAGGCAGAAAAGGAGACTCCCCAGCAGAGTCGCCATTTGTGTAATTTTTCACACAAGAGAAGTAGAAAGAGAGGAATTGGCCCCATGGTGGGCGCCACTTTTCTGTAGCGAGCGATTTTGGACGCGGTTCTTAAGCGCTGGTCGCTGTCTGCGGTTGAGCTTAAAACTACAGGTCGATTCATTTTTTATCCTATTGTGATATGAATAAGGAAGGGAAATAGATGTCTCCAATTAACCCTGCTTTGCATACTGAGTTTAAACAGCGGTCTGTTAGGTTACGGATGCTATCAATGTGGGGGGCCTTTGTACTGGTTATTTGTATTTTCGCCAATACTGTTCTCTTTCTTTTTACCTGGGCAGAAGGTTTCTGGCGGGGAATAAGGATTAGGATGTTAGGCTTGGTGCTTTTGAATACTGCTTTTGATTGACGGAGATATGTGATTTGGGTTTTTTGTTGATTGCGCTCGCTAAGATCTTTTCTTTCGATCTTATGCCTACGTATTCCCGTTTACCGAAACAGGGAAATCAGAGCATTCGTAGTTCCTCCTATTCTATGGGAGGAAATTGGTTTTTGGTGTCTTGTTCAAAGCCCAAGACATGAAGCGAAAGGTGATTTGTATCTTGTTCAAAGCCCAAGATGTGAAGCTAAAAGGTCTATTTGTGTCTTGTTTAAAGCCCAAGACGTGAAGCTGAAAGACCTCGACTTTAGAGAGAATTTGTCATCTCTAAAGAGGGGAGAAGGAGAATTACTTTAATTGGGATACGCGGATCCGAGCAATGCCATAATTTCCGAAGAAAGGGTTTTAACCTGAAGGAGAAGACTTTAACTCAGTGTAGAGCAATGCCATAATTTCCGAAGAAAGGGTTTTAACCTGAAGGAGAAGACTTTAACTCAGTGTAGAGCAATGCCATCTTTCCTTAGGAATTTATCATGCTAAAAGAGGGACAGTGGCATGGATGTAGATGATCCATAGGCTTGCCGCTTACAGCGATTAGATGAAGGGAAAGGAGTTGTTGATGTTTGTGTACTGTGAACGAGGCACAACTTTGATGCTAAAATGTTGATTGGATCAACCAGTGGTTTTCTTATACAAAGCCTAAGAGGAGGCTAATTTCCGCTAGGAAAATCATTATACAAAGCCTAAGAGGAGGCTATTTTGTGTCTCGTACAAAGCCCGAGAGAGAGGCTAAAAGTTTTTGACCCAGTGGGGCATATCGTTATACAAAGCCTAAGAGGAGGCTAGCAAAGAGTTGACTCAGTTGGAGAATCTTTTATACTCAGTAAGAGGGTGTTTTTGTATCTCGTACAAAGCCCGAGAGAGAGGCGAAAAGGTTGTTTTGACTCCACTGGGGAGAATTTTGGCATCTCGTACGAAGCCCGAGATGGAGGCTATTGTAACTGTTTCAGTTGAGTGACAGATCCAATATACTGATTTAAAAGAGAAAATCAGTTCTTATATGAGCAACACTATACACAGGGATTTAATTTGAGGATCAGGGATATTTCCTTCTCTTTGAGGAAACAGGAAATCCAAAGGGTATTGAGACTATCCGAGTCTGCGGGTTTCCTTCCTATTTAATGAAGGGTGCTTGAGAATGTCTTTGAGACTCAAGGAAGTTAGACTGTCCAAGTCTAGAGTTTTATCTTTTGTACTATGCTTCGAGAAACAGTAGTAGACTCTATGAAAGGACTGTTCTATGAGGATGACTAGGTTCTGTTCCTATACCTCTAGGAGGTCGTCGGGACAATTTGTACGAAGCCCAAGAGGAGGCTGGAATCTTTTAAGAAGCCGACGGGTCCTTGTACTAAGCCCAAGAGGAGGCTATCATTCCCGGAGGAAGAGATCATTATACGAAGCCTAAGAGGAGGCTGTGAATACTTCTAAGAAGCCGTAGTGTCCTTGAATAATGCCCAAGAAGAGGCCGATGCTTTTAAGAAGCCCATGGGTCTATCACCTCCTTTCCATCAGGAGAGATAACTCTTTTAAAGATGAAAACCACTGGTAAACGTGCGAGGTTTACTATCTAGCGGCTTTTAGCTTTTAAAGAGGGTTCCTTAGTTAAAGTCCAAGATTATGACCGTAGTGGGTACCCAAACCCCGAGACATTCAAGGCAAGCTATCCACAAGGAATAGATCAAGTCAGGAAAGTTCGAGAATTGGGAAGAAACTCAAAGATGCCATTCACGGAGAATACATTCATCTTGGGGAGTAGAGCTTCTTGACGATTCCTAAGGAGGACAGTCGAAGAGAAGACTGTATCTGGTGCTCCTATTGGGGATCTAGGCGTCTATTTCTACGAATAATGAAACGGCGTCACTTAGTTCTAGACGTAGTTGCCGGGGAAACTCGAAATATCTATACTATTATTACACAGTAGATATGAGTTTATGAAAGGAGACTTACAGTGAGCAGCCCCACAATACAATTTATAATATGAAAGCAGTAAATGAAAGCGATAACCACTTACTCGGTTGTAGTGCTTCCATGCTGTTTGGTTAGTTGTTCAACAAAGAAAGATTGAAAACAACAGTATATTCAAAATCAAAGGAGAAAGTGCTTTGAAAAAGAAAGATTTGGGGCTTACAGCTCAAGGAGAGGCCCAGGGTTTTATCAGTGAGCACACTGTTTGACTTTGTACAACGGGACTTATACAAGTGACTGGGGCCCAAAAAGGTTTTCTGTACAAAGGGATGGGTCTTACACTCTCTCAAGAGGCCCAAAAAGGTTTAAAGAAAAAGAGTGGGGCTTATAACACGAGGGTAGGCCCAAATGATTTTTCGTTTAAAAATGGCGATCGCGCCGAGGTTTTCTTTTAACGGAGAGGGACTTATACAATAAGTGAGGCCCAAAATGTTTTGGTTAAAAGGGGGATTGGGTCTTACACTCTAATAGAGGCCCAAAGAGTTTTGAATGGGTCTTATAGCTCAAGGAGAGGCCCAGATGATTTTTGAAAAGGCAACGATCGCGCCGTTTATTTTTTGACGGTATCGGGACTTATACAATAAGTGAGGCCCAAAATGATTTGGTCAAAAAAAAAGGATTGGGTCTTACACTCTAATAGAGGCCCAAAGTGTTTTGAAAATGATTTATGAGGGTTGAATTAATCCAAAACCCTAATTTGTTTCCAAAAAATGTATTTAATTGAATAAAAATTCAATTAAAATGATCAAAATTGTTTAACATGTGAAAAACAAATTATGATCTTGGATTAATGCTACAAAAATTAAGTATTGACCTACAAAATAATTAGAAAGCATTAAAAGTTGCAAAATCAATGTAGAAAAAATATTTAAAATGCCAAAAACAATCAAAATATTAATTCTTTACAAAAATATCAATTATATGAAATAAATAATATTTTTGGGATTTTTTGGGAAAATAAAATATTTTAACATTTTTGTGAATTATTAAAAAAAGAATCAACTAAAAATCATTAAAACTCAGAGAGAAATTAATTTTTGAATCAATTAAACAAAATCACAAAATTCAAATATTTGATAATATGAAAATGGCGCCAAGAACAACACCAAGAACACGCACGTTTTTCAGTTTGCCCAGATTTGCATTTTCTATCCAATCTCCATGAATACGTAACCATATCATGCAATCCACATATCATTATGCTCGTCTCAACCTCACGATTATGTCTATGTACTTTAATTTCATTTAAATTAAACATACAACAAGAAATCACGAAGAAACCTCAAGAACCCTAATTTCTGCATGAAGGCTAGGATTTTTGATACACGATTCAAACAATGCAATTAATTGAGGGAAAACATTCCATGCATGATTATGAACATATGGCCAAATTATTGTGCGAGGAAATATGCATAGATTGAGAGATGCCCAAGTTTAGGCTTACCTCCAAGTCGTGACAGCAAGTTCAGATGTGATTTTGAGTTGGAGGTGTTACAGATGAGTGGTGATGATCTGGACAGCTTCCCTACACCATATGGAGTGTGTTTGAACACTTGGATTGAATTGAAATGGACTGGATCAGTTTATGGCATCTCAGCTGCAACTTCTCTTCAAACTTGTGTGGATGGCAAGTGATTTTGAGATTTTGATGTTTCAGATGTTATGTGAGTGTTTGATCAGCTCATATGTGATGTATGTGAGGTGTGTGAGTGATTGGTTTGTGCAGAATTGCTCTCAAACTCAAAACCCGATAGCTACCTTGCTAAGAAAGGCATTTTTGCCAAGAGAAAGAGATTTTGAGGAAAGCATCTGTTAGATGGGTTTGGTGTACTTAAACTGACCACAATTGAGCTCTATTTATAGTAGAGCAAGTTTGTTTTGCAAGGAATAGTACATGGCAGCTGGTAAGTAGGTTTCCTTAATGTTGGCCAATGGAAATGAAAGTCTCCTCTAGCCATTGACTAGAGGTTAGGGCACAGAGCTTTGGTCCCCTTGGTCTTGGATAAGTCTTGACTGATTTCAAATGAGAATGACTCAGTCCATGCCACCTTGATGGTTCCATTGAATGCCTCATTCCAAATTTGAAGTCTTGTCCCTATTTTGGCAACTCTAGGTTCAACATGCTATTCTTTGTTCCTTGGACCTTGGAGGCTTGGCTCAGTGATTGTCCCCTTTGGATTCAATCCTCTGAGGTGTCCAAGTGGATTGGAGCAATTTCAATTGGCTGATTTTGGTAAATCGAGCCAAAATGCAAATTCTGCCTTGCCTTGACAGATTTCAGCAAGGCAACTTGCCAATGTTGTATCTCATGATGTAGGTTGAATTTGGCAATGTTCTTGGCCATTTTGGAAAGCTCTTACATGATATAACAACTGTTTGAACAAGTTTGGTTTTGATCTCTTTTGATTCCAAGTGAAAAATCCCCCTACATTTGGCAAAAAGTGAGGCAGAATTCTGACTTAGTGAAAATTTCACTAAGTGTTGGAAAAAGTGACATTTTCACTTTTCAGCCACTTTGACCATTCCATAACTCAAAATCCTTAATGAATTGGAATGACTTGTAGTTGAAGTTTTTGTAGGTGATAATGAGGGCTACAAATCCATCTTTGGATGAGAAAAAATGGCCTTGTGGTTTAGGAGTTATGGTCCTTCAAAGTTGGTACCTTTGCCACTTTATTTTTAACTTAGAAAAATTTCTAAGTTTTATGGTTACCCCTTTTACAAGTTATCTCACTTTTCTTGATTTTTCTTGATAAATGATGATTCAAATCATACATTAACATCATTTTAGGGCTAAAAATCCATTTTGGTGAAAAATCTCAAAAAGTCAAAGTTGACTTTTGTGCACAGTTGACTTTTTATCAGATGAATTCCAAACTGTGCAATTCTTCAGGAAATCATGTCCTTGACCTAAATCAATCTTGATAGACATGTTCCATGGGTGTCATAGGGTATATTGAATCATGTCTTAGGGTTTGGGAGCATGTTCTGGTCAAAAGTCAAAGTCACAGTTGACTTTCCTCGCGAAACCCTAATGGTGGTGCAGATGAAAATGAGACTTGTTGCTCGAGCTTCTTGGATCAATCCATTGTTCCAAATGGATTAATAGGGTATATTAGAGACCCTCAAATCATGTCTTGAGGTCTTGGTTCATGATTTGTCCCAAAAGTCAACTTAGGGGTGAATTAGGTCAAGAAACCCTAATTCCTGATTTTTGATGAATGCATCCCCTGAGGCAAAATTGACTTGATGCATGGGTTCATGAGGTTCCATGAAGCATATTAGGTCATGTTTTGGATTATTGCCCTGTGCCCAGATGAAATTTTCCATCTGGAGGCCCTAGTCGACCAAAACCCTAATTTGGTGACACTGTCGATCTTGAGACTTGATCCACCTAGAAGGGAGCAGCCTTGTGCTTAATCCTTGGAGTGGGAGTCCTTTTTGATCCATTGTGGATGTTTGATAGATTAGACAAGTTGAAGATCATGTCATTTCTTGATTGATCCTTTGTCTAAGCACTCAGAGAGGGCTTGAAACCCTAATTTTGATTGTATTGGATGCTCACCCATCTTTGGGGAGACTGATGAAGCATGATGATTCATCCATATTGTGATGATGATTTTCACAATGATGGGAAATCTAAGTGGTCAAAATTTGGGGTATTACAAACCCCAATAGTGTCATAAGAGATAATTATAGGATATAATAACAATAAGCAAGCAAGTAGATAATAGATAATCAAACAAGCAAGCAAACAAACAAGAGAAGATAAACAAAATAGCGGATCTAACTCTCATGAATCGAGTCAAGTTAGGCTTGAATGTCTCTAGCATAGGGCTAACCAATCCCCAGCAGAGTCGCCATCTGTCGTACCTCGAAAAATACGATCCTCGCGATGGACGCGGAAAAAACTGTTCGAAACAGAGTCGCCACCGAACTTTATTCATCCCAAAAGAGGGAAGGGAAAATATCGATAAAACCTTTAAAGGGAGATAAGAACGTGGTCATCGCAACCAAATTCGGGTTCGGGAGTCGGTTACGCAAGAGGGAAGGTATTAGCACCCTCTACGTCCGTTGTACTCAACGGGAACCTCTTGATTCGATTCATGAGAAAATTAGCTAGGTTTGTTTGTTTATCTTATAAGGTAAAAGGATTAGTTTTTTTTAAAGGGAAAATGGATGTTTTTTATTAGGGTGCTCGGCAAGGATTAGAACCCTTGTGCCTACGTATTCCCTCGTGTAATGGGAAAGTCAGAGCATTCGTAGTTCGTGGGACTACAATTGTTTAGTTGGTGTTTTTTAAGTGAACAAGTGTTTAGGGGGGCTAAACATTGTTCTTTTGGAAAATGGTTTTAATCGCACGGCAGCGAGGAGTTGGATTAATGTGTTTGTATTTTGATTGGGTGACGATTACTTGAACTTAAGAAAGATTCCTCGGGCCCAAGTAATCGGGAAAGCGAGTCTAAGAACCGGCTCTCTCTCTTTTTCATCCTTAATTATGAAAGAGTTTTAATATGGCTAGAGTATGTTAAATAGATGACAATTAATTGAACTTAAGAAATATTCCTCGGGCCCAAGTAATCGGGAAAGCTAGCCGAAGAACCGACTCTCTCTGTTTTTCATCCAAGTGTTTAGGAAAAGAAGATTTGATTTGATTTATTGTAAAAAGGGTTTGATATGTAATCGCGTTATGAGTCTTTTAAAGAAGACAATTGCTTGAACTTAAGAAAGATTCCTCGGGCCCAAATAATTGAGGAGAAGAATCGAAGATTCCTTTCTACTCCCCTTTATCCTTTTAAGAAAAGTGTTTAAGTATGATTAAATGTATTAATTTGATTTGAAAAATGCTCGATGTTGATCGAGGTTTGAATTTGCGTGTGAAATAGTTGGGGACTAATGTAAAGGAGATCCTAATGGTTCAAGGTAAGGTCGATTGCGAGGCAAAAGCACTCGACTTACAAATTAAGTGAAGGGACTTGATATGTGGATCAAGTAAAAGTTGGAAATCAATTGAATTTGATTTGGAAAATACTTGATGTTGGATCAAGCTTATTTGTTGTTATAAAAAGGGGTTGATTTTAATCTTATGGGAGAGGGGTGTAATTAATCAAGTGGGAATAATCGAGCCATGATTAAAATGAGCCAATCACATACACGCATACAAACCAAAGTGAAATGTGCAGCAATTATCGTTGCATAAAGCCCAAGAGGAGGCATTGTGAGGTCGATTGCGATCGTGAAAACGATCGACTTACAAGGTATTAAAAGGGCTTGACATTAAGTCAAGATATTAGTTTGAAAAGAATTTTTTGTTTGGACAAGCATAATATGAATAGCATAAACATAATCAAGGCATGAAATAATTCCACAAGAGAAAATTATACACCTCACATAAAGATCCTAAATAAAATGGGGGAAGACATAATCAAGCATGTTAGCACAAATATTAACCTAATTCTAAGGTTAATCTAAGGAGGGGAAATCTCTAAATTAACTAATTAATTGTTTTTTATATATTTTTTAATATGTTAACAATAAAACAAAAAGAACACAACAAAAACTAAAACAAAAGAAATGTGGGCCAGGACTCAGTAACAACAAAGGAGGTGCGAACAGAAAATTTTCCCCAGGCCCACAAACAAAGGCCCACGCGCTGGGGGAGGTCTACCCTGAGCCTTAATCAAACTTAGAGAAATCCAGGGCGTTGATCAAAAGAGGGGTCAACCAATTGACCCCATCAATGGTTAAGATGCAATACCACACAGTGGGGGAGCATAGAGAGAAGCGCATGGGATCAGGGAATGAACTAATAACCGGTGACACTGCTCACCTACGGGAGACGGACACCACATCAAAACCATTTATGCATAAAAAAAAAAAATGGTGAATCTTATTCAAATAGACAAATACCCTCAGAATCTCTCTCTTCACTCATCTCATTTTCTCGTTTCTATCTTTCTCACTCCATACCTCTGCAACCTATTTCGCCGGAGAAGGCCGACGGTGGCGCCACCGTCTTCTCCGGCAGTCCACCACCAAACGTAAAACTCAAGATTCTGACCCCCTTTTATTTTTAATCCTCAACTCGAATCTGACCTTATTTTTCCCTAATTCCTCCTCAACTAGCCTAATCGGCCGTGTTCCTAATCTAAACCCTAGGCCTCAAGCTTCAACAGAAACAAACAGACAAAACATTCAGACGAAAATAATAACGAACAAAACAAGCAAGAAAAGTTTAAATCAAGGCAAAACGGAATTTAAAGGACCTCTTAAAGACCTTTCTCAAACAAAACTTTGGAAGTGATTTCCAAGTGCGTCTGTTTCGTCTTTTCTTTATGTTCTTCCTCTACTCCTTTGATTTCTTTGTATGCTACTTTGTTGCTGTGGTTGTGAGTGTGGAGGTGGCGACGGGGGTTTAAGGTGGTTCTGTTATTGTTATAGGGAGAGTTTGCGAGGTCCGAAAAAAGAAGGAAAGGTTCTGAAGATTGTTTCAAAACCGAAAATCAAGAAGCAGGTTCGGTTCAATTTCTTCTCCTCTTCTTTGGTTTTTCTGTTCTGATTTTGGATTGGGGTTGAAGTAGTTGTTGAGGTGATTTGGGGTTGTTGTGGTTGAGTGGAGATGTGTTATTCGGTTGAAGAAATTTGAAGGTGGGTGAAGAGGTGTTCGTTGATGGGTTTTTGTGTATATCAATATTGTCTTGAAGAAGCATTGATGGATTTGACGTGTAGCAGTGGACTCAAGGTGAAAGTGAGTCTTTGCAGAGAATTTCTTTCTCAATGATATTGTTGCTCTCTTGTGGCTGATTTTTTCTCTCCCCCTTTCTGAACTGACGAGTCTCATTTATGTAATGTAGAATTAGGGTTTAGTCTGATGGTATTAATGAATCTGGAATGGAGCAGAGGAATCAAAGTGATTTGGTGAGTGTTTTGCCATTCTAGTGAAATAGGACCTTGTTGTATTTGCTGGATTTTTTTGTCACGTTTCCCTTGTCTTGTTTTGCAGATGGGTTGCTGCTTGGTGTACGGTTCACAGAGGTGTTGAAGTGTCGTTGTTGTTGGTTTTGGAGCGTGGCAGCGTGGCTTGTATAAAGGCTTGCGAGTTGTATTTTGAAGCTACAGAGTTTGGGTTATGATGCATTACGATTTAGGCTTTTGTATGTGGTGTTGGTGGTCTGGCGAATTTGGTACGGTTTTGTTTTCACTTGTAGCAACTTGTGTAATTTTTCGTTCCTGTGTTTTTGATGTGTGAAGAGTGGTATATGGCTTGCTGCAGAAGAGGTACTATTTTGTGTAGCAATGGTAGCAGTAGACGTACGGTCTGTAGGATGCAGTTTTGTAGGTTTTGTCTTGGTGTGTAAGCCATTGTGGTGGTTGTGCAAGTATAGCAGGTGCACAGAGCTTTGTAATTTGGAATGGTGTGGTAGCATGCCTCACGACTTGGATGGGTTTAGTAACTTGGCTAATGTAGCTGATATTCATGTGAAATCTTGAAGTGGGCCATGTATCTGTCGTGTAGCTCTTTTTTCTTTTTTAAAAAACTTTTCTTTATACAATTATTGTGAATGAAAATGTATCATGGGTTTATAATTTGTAAATGGGCTTTATTGGCTTTTGGATTTTGAAGGATTTTTTTGAGTTATGGAAAAACAATATGGATAATGAGAGGTAATTAAAAAAATGACATTGAATGGATCTAATAGAAATGGCTAAATAAAATGGGTTTAGAAAATGGACTTTTTGAAATGGATATTTAGAAGAAGAATTTAAAATGGATATATGGATAATGATGAATTGTAAAATGAGTTTTTTTTAAAAATGAATATGGAAATGAATCAGAAAAAAGGGTAACGGAACTGGATTTGCACAACGCTTGAAATTAAAGCCTTGAATCAATTCTTGATAAAACCGAAAAGAAGAATCAATCTTGAAAATGAAATGCCCTTAATGAATATGTCTTGAACCTCAATGCACGACACAAAACTCAAATTGATGATGATCTCTACCTTACACACACCCTGATAACTTGATCCGTGCACAACCATCTTAACTTGACACACCGACCCTAATTGGAGCGTACACCATCTGAACTGCTACAAACCCTGGCCTTGATCTTGCAACAAACCTTTCTCCGACTGACAGATTAAATCAACGACCATTGTACTTCAGTTCACACTACATATATACCAGACCTGACAAACTAGCTTGAAGCCCGACTCGCCCAAGCAAAACCTTGAGCAGGAACAACATATTTTTTGAAATTTTGAATATTAGTTAGTGGATGGATGTATAGATGAAAACTAATCACAGGTAGGACAAATTTCGGGTATGACAGAAAACTATAATATTTTAGTATAAATAAAAGGAAAATCAGAAAGATGGTGGAGGGATTTAGTGAGAAACTTTTAGAGAACTAATGGAGAGCAAAAATAGATAGCAAAAACATATTTTTCAGTAAAACGAAACCAAAAACCTCATTGCCTAAGTTTTGCGCAAGCGAAATTCAATTCTCCTAACGAACTTCCAAGAACTAGCACCTCCCCCGTCTTTTTCCCGTTGCCGGTAACATCTTTGTTTCCATCCGTGCTTTTTTTTTCATTTATTTATTTATTGGAGTTTTGTAACCGTGGCACTTTTTTGTATTTTGTAGAATTTTTTACTCAAATACCTCTCATTTTCGAAAAAATTCCTTAAATACCCTACGTTTCAAAAAAAATTTCAAACTACCCCAGTTAGGGCATGGGTTTGTACATGGTCGCCAAATGAAATGGCGACACATCATTAAGGCTATAACCCTGTCACCAATTGTAGTGGAGACTGCTTATCAAGTCGCTAGTGCAATTGGCGACCCTGTACAAAAGCAAAAGGGAGTCGCCAATTGAAGTGGAGACTCCCTAGAAACTGATTTTTTTCACTATAAATAGGGGTGTTCAGCTCAGTTTGTTCCACATCTCTTCTCCCAAGTTTGTTCTACTCAGAAAATGTATTGCCGTCGGTGGGGGAAAGTTATTTTTTCGCGAGACAAGCCACCGATCGACATGCTGTTTTGGAACATACAAGGTTTCAATCAACTTAAGAGAGAGTTGAATTGGTGGTTGGAGGTAGACATTGGGGAAAGGGAGAAAATCCAAAGTATTGAGAGACATGATCGGCTACGTGGATGGGTTCGTGTGAAGATTGACAAAGATGCGAGGGAAGTCATGTTTGGACTGAATAAAATTAGTTTGATTCTTGTAATCTGTTAGGAATGTGTTAAGTTGCTTGTGTTGTTTGTTGTTACAGTTGTTTGTGTTAGTGTTGTTTGTTGTTAAAACTGTTGTAACAAAGACCCATCAATATATGAAAATATTTGGTTACAACAAATGAAAAGATAAGCTAAATTATGATGCAGATGATCCTCCAACGTTGGGACACTATTTTTTGTTGTGGCCGGGCTGACGACAGATACTGCATAGTCTTATCATTTTATCAGCGATATCCATTTCGGTTCTTATATGTTTGCTGTTTGGGCGCCCCTTTTTCTTTCTTCTCATATCGTTGTTGTGCCAAACTATGTCACCTTCGTATGGAGGTCAATAATCCTCCATTGGTAGCACTGCAAAGCCTTCGATGTATACATCAATTACATTGACCACCTTGTAAACATCAGATAGATAGCCATAAGCATCCTGACGAGCATGTGCGCATGCTGCAATGGCATATGAGCAAGGTACACGAAGGGCCTAGAACTTGCCACAATCACGCCAACATCTGTTTAGCCTGACAGCATACGATAAATTAGGCCTCCCCTCATTAAAATCCATTATTTCTTGTACACTGAATGATTGCCTATGTCGGTCAAAGACTGTAACTGCATGTGTGCTGGCTCTGATAGCATCAGCCTTCATCAATTTCATAACGCTCTCACTGTATACTTGACCAGACGCTAACACAGCACTCCATCTTTCACCTCTTGTTGCGAAAAGTGATGCCAACCTATAATAGGTTGATCTCACCAAAGCAGTGATTGGAAGGTTTCTTATTCCTTTGAATACCCCATTCATGGACTCCACAAGGTTTGTTGTCATGTGACCCCATCGACAACCACCATCAAAAGATCTTGTCCACCTTTCTAGTGGAATGTTATCCAACCAGCTTCCGACATCAGCATTTGACATCCTTATTTCGTTAAGGTAGTATTGAAATGTTGGTTGAGTTAGCGCATAACCAGCATTCATAACCTGTTTTCTAAGGTACTTGTCTTTGATTGCACGCATGAAGTTTGTTGAATACGTCGAATGCAATATACATGAGTAGAAGGAGGATTATGCCACCCGTTATCATGGTTATTGTAGGCACTCTCTACAGCAGTATGCCTGTCTGAAATCAAACAGAGGTTGGCTTGTGGAGCGACATGTGTTCTTAGATTCTTAAGGAAGAAACTCCAAGCAGAAGCAGTCTCACCCTCAACCAAAGCAAATGCTATAGGAAATACATTACTGTTGTCGTCTTGTGCAACAGCCATAAGCAAGGTTCCCTTGTATTTTCCATAGAGCCATGTTCCATCAATTTGAATAACAGGTTTGCAGAATGCAAAATCTCTTATGCAGGGTTGAAACGACCAAAAGAGACGGTGGAAGATGACATTTCCGTCAACAATGGTACCATCTGGCCTACATGCTGGCACTGTCTGCATGATTGCAATAGTTCCCGGTGTGTATATCTTCAGGGCTGCCAAAAATCGCAGTAACTCCTTGTACGAATCCTCCCAGTTGCCAAAGACCCTTTCAACAGCCTTTGTCCTTGCAATCCACGCCTTCTTATAAGATGGAGTATAATTATACCTCGTCACGATGTGAGATATGATTATACTCACTTTGACTGAAGGATCCTTACTAACCATGGGCAAAATGCCTTGACATATCAAATCTGCGCTTAACTTTCGATGATCCTGGACAATATTTGTCGCATTGCAATTATGTAGTGGTTGTATGGAAGCTATCTTCCAACAATCGCTTCTCTTTGTGTAAGAAGCTGCAAGTCGAAACTTGCACAGAGGATTACGACAAATAATTACATACCTTCTCGAATCCGTTTTGTGTACACTATAATCAACAGAGTTTTCCATGTGAAAATTTTTTATGGCTCGTACACAATCTTTTTTGGTACGAAACATGTCTCCTTCTTTTAATTCGTTCCCTGACCGCATATACGGGTTGTGAAATATATCTGCAGAAGGATCATCTGTTTGCAAGTCCATGTTTGTCATATGTTGAGGCGGACGATGTAACACCCCCTTTCTATACCCCCAAATAATCATTTAGGCACATATTAAAGATTTCGTCAGAGTATAATTACAAACATGGTATAAAAGAGGCATGTCACATCAATTACGAAAATTTAAACATACAACACCTGCTCCACAATTAATATGCAACAGCGGGGTAACTAGCAACAGAGGAACTTATTCCTTACACCCACATGTCAATATTTAGAATAAAAGCGGAAGATCTAAACATTGAATAACAATCAATTCATATATACATACACATATATACATCGCCAAGTATTATCCACCAAGATAATCCATGTTTACATAAACATTTATCAACAAAATACATATATAATGTATCACAAAAGAATCATAGCCCTCCTAGCTACCCGGTGCTACATATCAGAGCCAACCAACCAAAAGAATGAAGACACGCTTCACAAAAGACCACCAGCATACCTACTCTGCAATGCCTCATAGAGCATCATAAAACAGCAGAAGGGTGAGAAATATTATCATAATAACAATGCATATAATTATATATAATAGCATAAAATTACACATAATTCACCTTCTCACCACAATTAGTCACAAGTTACTCATATGCATCGCAATGTATCCATATATATATAAAACCAAGCATACACATCAGGCATACTTTCACAATTCTTATCATTCCACATAAACGTACACAACTGTTTATTCACCAATGCATCATTTAAAGATGATAAATGCAAATCATAGAGACCGACTCACGACTCTATGCAAATGCAATGCGGTACCGACTCAATCATCTCAAGTTCACTCAGGAACTTCTGCTGGAACCATCGGTCGTTACCAAAGTAACTCCCCGTCGGGCCTACGATGTTCACCCACCGCTCACACCTCCACCAAGAGAGGCTCACAGTGTTTATGGATCGCTCACACCTCCACCGAGAGAGGCTCACGACCCGATTGCTCACACCTCCACCAAGAGAGGCTCACAACCCGATTGCTCACACCTCCACCAAGAGAGGCTCACAATCGCCTATAACCGTCGCTCACACCTCCACCGAGAGAGGCTCACGATGTTATAGCGGATTCTCATTAGAATCCCTCAGCACAAGAATGCACATCATTATGCTACACACGATAATGACTCCAGACATTCTTGAAATGCATACATATTCATAATATATACATGCATTCATCTCATACAATCACATACAATCTACATACATTCACGTCAATGCACTATTGTACGATTCACATTCAAACACACCGTCAAAACGGTAAAAGTCGCTAAATAGCACTATTTCTGACTTATCCGACTTATTTAATCGGCTAATAATTTCCAATTCATCATATTAAGAAAGAACATTCCATAAGCTTTCTAACGCATCAACCCACGCCTCAAACCGAACCACAGATCAAAAGTTATGCAGAAAACAAAATTACACGAACAGCACTGTTCGCTGGGCGAACCTCCCTCGCGAGCATTCGCTAGCTCCTTCGCTAGGCGAACATCCCTCGCGAGCATTCGCTAGCTCCTTCGCTAGGCGAATGTTCCAGCGAACCAAATGTTAGCTAAAAACAGACACAAAGTTCGCTAGGCGAGCACTTGGCGAACCAAGTCAGAACCAAACAGAGCCAAAAACACCCAAAGTTCGCTAGGCGAACACTCTAGCGAACCTTCGATGATGCCTTCGCTAGGCGAATAACCGTAGCGAACATTCGCTACCCTTCGCTGATTGGTTCGCTAGGCGAACCTGCGAAAACTCAGAATCCTTCAGCGCCGTTGAAAACCCAAAAACCCTATTTTTCAACCCAAAACATTTTCAAAACAACATACATCCATCAGAACTCAATTTAATCATGGCAACAAGCATTCTACCACCTTTTCGTCGATTTCCAACCGCGAAAACATCGATTTCTCATTATCGACCTAAAATGGAAAACTATGAAAACACCACAACCAATCCAATACACACATACACAATCATACATAATACCATACATTGATAAGATAACAATGTTTCACACCCTTACCCGATTAAATCGATTCCTAGAGGTTGATTTTCTTGGTTTTCCTCTTTTCCTCTTCTTTTCTCTTCCTCTTCTTTCTTTCTCTCCTTTTCCTCTCTATTTCTCTTTTTTTTTCTCTTTTCTATCTATTTTCTTTCTTTTCTATTTCTTTTCTCTCATTTTCCACTAAATCAATTAATTCATTTTTCTCACAAAATTCTAACTCCACAAAATTTCTAATTTATGATTAATTGAGAAAAGTCTAAAATACCCTTCATTCTAATTTCCCCGAAAACTCTCAAAAACGGTAAAATAACATTTAACACACCAATTTAACAAATAAAATAATTTATCACCCAATTAAAACAAATGACTCAAAAATAATGGATTAATCAAAATCGGGGCGTTACAGACGATGGACATGATCTGGATGTATGGATAGTTCTTCGTCATCCTCATAGTTGTCGTTCAATATCTGATCGAGCAGTTCCTCGCTTCCTTCTTCTTCTTCATCAACGATGTCGACCTCTGCTTCAGTTTTGTCTAAGTACTCTGATTCGCTTTTATCTGAATCTACACATAGTGACTGATTTATGATCTGGGACTGTTAAGATGGAATATTGTGTTGAAGAAATGTATACAACTCAATTTAATTGAAACCAGAATGTTTGTGACTAACGAACATATTTTCCACATCTTCGTCGTCTCGCAATTTTAGTGGATAAAACTTAACTTTGTTGGTTTAAAAAAAACAGGGTTTCTATATATTATTTGTGATATAGGTCCAAGACCTAACTCGGACTCCAACCTTTGGTGAAAATGGAAAAAACTTGTGGTTCTAGTGACTATGAATTGGACAAAGCGGTGTTTTGAAAACCAAAACCAGATACATCGGAGACATATGTTTCTCCGTTGTAATGTGCCTTAACAACGTAACTCAGTGCAGATGACATTTTGATACGAATAATTTGGGACAGACTAAGAAATTATTTGACAGGAGTTGATATAATGCATGCATGCATGCAAAGACATATAAATAACAAACTTAATGCGTCATAACTTCGCCATTTGAATTGGCGATAGAATCAATCCTCATTAATGAACTCGCCATTTGACTTGGCGACATGTTGCAGGCTTTTATGGCGCTGTCGCCAGCATGCTGTGCATGCATGAGGCAGTCTTCAGTCTAGGGCACATGCTACGTGCATTAGGAACAGTCGCCAATAGGGCACAGGCTTTTATGACAAGTACAACGAGTGCAACGAGTGAGGGTTCCTAGGGGATGTGGAACTGGTGGTCGGTTGGGTGCACTCGGTCACCAACATTAATTAATGTAATATTTTATTAAATTAATGATCATTTTATATCATCGTGCAAACAAAAGCAATGTAATATTTCACAATGGAAAAAAAAAGCAACACACACCCTGTCTCCACTTCAATTGGCGACAGGGTTATTGCCTTTGTACAGGGTCGCCAATTGCATTGGCGACTTGATAAGCAGTCTCCAGTACAATTGGCGACAGGGTTATAGCCTTAAAGAGGTGTCGCCATTTCATTTGGCGACCATGTATAAACCCATGCCCTAACTGGGGCAGTTTGGGAAATTTTTTGAAACGTAGGGTATTTGGGGAATTTTTTCGAAAATGAGGGGTATTTGGGTAAAAAATTCTATTTTGTAATATTTTACTTATTGTTTTTATTGTTGTGGCATTTTGCTTTGTTTTTGTAATTTGGCAACACTCTATTGATTGTAGTTATTATCATTGCATTTTGCTTTGTTCGTGTATTTTTTACCACACTTTTGTTGTTTGTTTATTGTTTTAGAGTTTATGTTAATGATGTTGTATGATATAGCACAAATATTTTTTATAATAATGTTTTTTTTTCATGTTGTTGGTTAGTAATGAACAAATTAAATATTTATATTATTACTTCATTTTTGTCATTTTTTGGTAAAAACAAATATGTACTTTTTAATTGTGCTTTAGTGTTGTTAGTCAAATCAAAACAATATTTGTGCTACTATTTCATTTTTTATATAACTAGATGTTTTTAAGAATTAGCTTTAAGATATGCAAAATATTATGATGACAAAATTTAGTTTTTTTTTTTTTTTGCGAAATAATAAAAAGTAACAAAAATATTGAAAAAAATAGTTAATTAGATGAACATATATTTTAATCGTTGAGTTTTTAAGACACAAATTACGACAATTTGATTGTTTTAAATCTCTTTTTTTTTTTAAATAATTTTTTTTGATTAAAAGAGATTTGTTTGGTGAATATCATTTTAGTCCTCAAATTTTTTCGAATACAAATTGTATAATTTGCTAATTCTAAAACTCGTCTTTCTTTTCGAAATAATTATAACAAGCTCGTCATATATTTAATTACTCTTTTTTTAATCAAAAATCAACAACAAAGCAATATCCTCATTAACGCAATCAAATTTTTTTCATATATTTAAAATCAACCAACACACAAATATTTTCTAATCAAGAATTACGTAGTTTTAAATTCTCCATCACACTAGAAAATATGTAGGAGTAAGATAAACTCTAGTCAAGCACATTAACAAAAAAATCTATATTTTTTTTTTCAATTTCCATTGCATGTTAATTTTCAAATTAATAAATAAATACCCAAAATATTTTATAGTTTAAACTTGAATTTTAATGTGAATTTAATAACAAAGAGAAAATAAATATTTCAAAAGTTAACAATATTTATGTAGAATTAACTAGAAATAATCGATTTTAATGGGTGTTGTAGATGTCAATACTTTCTCTACACATAATCGTCTCCCAAACCTGAAATCTAATATAAAAGACAATTTTTTGTCCAAAATACTTTTATCAACATTTTCCCTATTTAAATAAATTTTGATGACGATCTAAGTACCAACGTACTGCCTAGCGACGATCATGTACTTTTATGTCGATCTAAGTACTAGTGTATCGCTTGGAGATGATCATTTAATTTAATGTTGATCTAAGTATTAGCGTATTGCATGGAAACAACCATTTACTTTTATTGTCGATCTAATTATCCACAACTTTTCTGGAGACGATCACTTACTTTTTCTTTCAATCTAAGTACTAGCATACCGTCTGGTGCAAACACTTCACTTTTATGTCGCTCTAAGCATTAGAATTTTGAATGATGACCATCACTTTATTTTTTGGTCAGACTAAGCTTCATCATTTACGCTGAGGATGATCATTTTCCATTTTTGTTTATCTACCTATGCAATCTTGATATAATCATTTGTATTGTTTGCACGATTTATTTTGTTATAGTTGAAAGACAATTTTGGGACTTATATTTAATTATCTTTCACAATAATTATATGAAAATTGTTATTCATATTTTCTAGTGAAATATAATTAAATAAGGGCAATTGTAGTACCTCAATTTTGTCAAAGACCTTTAAAAAAACTAGAAATTTATGCGAATATTGTGGTTTACTTTATTACATTTTCCATTTTTTAATTCTTTAAAGAAATTTTTAATTAAAAAAATATCAATTAGTTATTTGTTTTGAGTCATCGCCACATATAATAATATTATTTCTTAATTTTCATCACAATTTTTTTTTAATTTTCTATTTATTTTAATTAGTAGTTTTTAATAACAAGAAAGTAAAAATTATAAAACTTAACTAAAAAATATATAATAAGATTTCTTATAACTTTTATTATATTTCAAAATAAAAAAGTATTGAAAAGAAAATTAAAAAATAAATAAAGATTAGAGAATCTTTCACTTTGGACTTAATAATTTTTCTTCCTTTTAAATTTGTCTTTTTATTTTTTGTCATTTCTATGTTTCAAACAATATTTCAGCATTGTTGCAGCAATGCAAACTGCTACAACACTGCACTACTGCAGATTGTTACAATTCAGATGTATTTGTGGTCAAATAATATCTCACAAAACTTGCATTTAGCATCTTACTATATCTAAAATCCTAATCTTTTAATATAAATAGAAGGCAAATCAGAAAAATGGTGAGGGATTTTGAGAGAAATTTTTTGAAAAAATTGGAGAGCAAAACTAGAGAGAAAAAACATATTTTTTTTCTACAAAACAGAACCAAAAACCTCACTGTCTCCGTTCATCCAGCAAAATCTATTTCGCCCACCAAACTTCCCATCACCAGCACCTCCCTCCTCCTTTTCTCACGCTGCCGATAACCTCTTTTTTTTTTTTTTCTTTTTGAATTTTTTTGTGTGTTTTGTGACTGTTGTATTTTTTGTAGCACTTTACTTACTGTTGTTATGATTGTTGTATTTTCCTTTGTTTTTGTATTTTTGCAGCACTATATTTATTGTTATTATTCTCATTGCCTTTTGCTTTTCTGTTGAATTTTTGCAACACTTCTCTTGTTTGTTGATTGTTTTTGGGTTTAGGTTAATGATGTAGTATGATATTGCACAAAAGTTGTTTTTTTTTAAGGATTAAATATGTTTTTAGTCCCTATAAAGTTTGAAATTTTATTTTTAGTCATTCCCTACCTTTTGGCAACGGGTTTTACAAAAAAACCGTGGCCAAAACAGCTAAAACCGTTGTCAAAACTCAGGAGGGACTAAAAATAAAATTTCAAACTTTATAGGGACTAAAAATATATTTAACCCTTTTTTTAATAATATTTTTTTTTTCATGTTATTGGTTAGTAATAAACAAATTAAATATTTATATTATCACTTTATTTTGAATTTTGTAAAAAAATACTACTAGATATTTTTTAAGATAAACACTTTGATATCTTTCAATTTAATTGAGTACTGATATCTTTAACCAATCAAATTTTATAATTCAATGCCTTGTCATTTTTTTATTTTATTTTATTTTAAAATAAATTAAAATTTTATCATAATTTACACTAAAGGTACCGATACCTAACTTAGATTCATGGATAACTAAGAATTTATCATTTTTTTAATTGTACTTTTAGTATTGTAGGTTAAACCAAAACAATATTTGACTACTATTTCATTTTTTAAATGACTAGGTGTTTTTTAGAATTAGTTTTTAAAAATAAAAAATATTACAATGTGTCCATTTAAAAAAAAATCATTTTTAGCAAAATAATATAAAGTAAAAAACTTTGAAAACAAGTTAATTAGATGAACATTTATTTTAATCGTTGAGTTTTTATGAGAAAAGTTATGACAACTTATTCGTTTTAAATCTCATTTTCTTAATAAAAATTTGGATTAAAAGAGATTAATTAGAGGAACATCTTTTTAATGCATGAGTTATTTAGATACAAGTTGTACAACTTTGCTCATTCTAAAACCCATCTTCCTTTACAAAATACTTATAACAAATCTGTAAAAATTAACAAGCTCGTCATATTTGATTAATCGATTGTTTTTAATCAAAAATCAACAACATCACCGAAAACAACAACGTCTTATCTTTGTTAACGCAATAAAAAATATTTTTCATTTAAATTCAACCAACACACAAACATTTTTTAATTCTCCCTCTTATCAGAAAATACATAGGAGCAAGATAATATCTTGTCAAACACATTAATATATATATATGATCGTGAAGGCTGGATCAGATCCTGTAGAATCGGGCCGCTAAGTGCGTCAGGGATGCTGGTAGTATGGAGAGGAGGGGGTGTATCTGCAAGGTACTCCGACGCTCAAGTAAGAAAGGGTCAGAGAAAAGGGGCAAGTACAAAGTATGAATTCTTAGGGTGAATATTGGATACCTGACCCTCTCAAGCGAGAGGGTTTATATAGAGCCCCCAGCGCGTGGCCAATGGTTCTATTTTTGGGGCGAAATAACCGTTTTCCCCAAAGAATAGGTAACTACCCAAACTAGCCGTTATGTCGGGCAGGGTGCCCAAAACTAGCCGTTATGTCGGGCATATGCATAGCTCCGGGCACCTGCCCATAGCTGTTCGGGGAGCAATGAAGTCGTGCGTGACGGGCAGCAATTCCGGGGAGGAACGTTGCATTCCTTGCCCGGTTGGAGGGGCAGAAAGGTAACTTTTGCCCCTCCGTGGATTGGACTTAGGCAATTTGGGCCTCTCTGGAGCAGAAGCGGATTGGGCCATGTCTAGCCATTGGTCCAGTCCAGAACAGGAGTCCCCCAAGTCGTTGCTCCCGAGCATGGGAGTGATGACTTAAGGACAGTTCGTTGCTCCGGGGAGCTAGCATAGAATCGTTGTTTGAAGACGAGGAGGATTGTCTTAATGCGCCCGTGACCCCTGGTGTTCGTGAAATTTGTGGTCATGACCTTGTTGCCCGGTGTTCGGGGAGACTAAAGGTCAGTCAGAATTGGAAACGTTGGGACGCCACGTGTGCCTAGAGCTCCGTGTAGCAGTTACTAGGCAATGATGGCTAGTTGATAGCCATCATGACCTACGAGCGCGTTTACTGCACGTGCCCCTCTGTATAAAAGGGGAGACTCCATCTAATTTGGGACTTTTTCGCCCTGATTTCTCTTCGTCTCTTTCAGCATTCCTGCCCGTCACCGCCGTCTGCCACTCCGACCACCGCTTCAAGCTTCGAGCAACCACTTCAGTCTTCTTAAATCAAGTAAGTTTCCGATTTTGAGCTTGTTTTACTCCTTTTTGTTGTCAATGGTAGGTTGCATGTGGTTAGGGCAAGGTTTAGAGGACGAAATGAGTGAGTTTCCGACGATTGTTGGTGGTGGACGGTGGTTGTGCCATTTTTCTACCTCTGACATGTCGTCGGAGTTAGTAGTATGTTTCGGCGAGCGGGGTGGTCCACGGCGATGTTGCGACAGCTATGCATGTGTGACCGCCTTGTCTGTCCATCATCTGAGTGGGTGATGAGTTTTCCGGTAGGACATTCCCTGATTTCGGTGACGCTTGGCGATTTCCGGCGAAGCTTCAAACGGAAACTGGGCATGAGTGCGGGGAAGCTCCTCGCTCAGGATGATTGGCTTTGAGTGTCTCCTCGCGGGGAGGTGTCAGCTTTTCCCTTTGGTGTTAGGGCTTAGGCCGGGGACGTTCAGGTGATTGTAATGGCGACGGGGCCAGATAGAGAGGTTATTATAGATACATCCGAGGAAGAAACGGGTTCCGAAGATAATAGCAGCTCGACGGCTTCGAGTTCGGCGACTTCGAGCTCTTCCAGTGATGTCGGGGAGGAGGAAGAGTTGGACGTCATGGTCGAGGACGTCGACGGGTTCTCCGCGGAGGAGTGGGAGGTTGCCGAACCTGCCAAGCATGTGTCCACTTTCGCAAAGTCCTTGGTGGACATTTTCACGGAGGTAGGGCCGGAGGGAGAGTGGAAGGTGCACTTCCCTTCCTTAGACGATCATGTCTGTACGCATTTCGAGGATGGATTTACCATGTATGAATACGCTTTCAAGGAGCTGGGCTTGAGGTTGTCGTTCACTGATTTTCAACAGTCGGTGTTCGAGCATTTGAGATTGGCCCCTACGCAACTGCATCCCAACTCGTTGGCCTTTATCCAGGCGTTTGAGCTGGTATGTGAGCATCTCTCCATAGGGGCTACTCTTCCTTTGTTCTTCACCGTCTTTCATCTCCAACGGCACCTGTCGGGGAAGAAGTATAGCTGGGTTTCTCTGAAGCAGCCCCACAAGTTGTTCAAACCGTTTTCGGAGTCAATACAGACGTTCAAGGAGCGTTATTATGTTGTCGAGCCCCTGTCCGAAGCTGCCCAGGATAGTACGTATGTCTGGGAGATTGAGGTGGATGAAGACGGGAATGACTTGCGCGACGAGGAGGGGAGGTTTATCGGGAGGAGAATCTATAAGTTCCTCATCCATTGGGCACCAGATCATTTCGCCAAGAAGCCCAGTGACTATGTCTTCCAACCGAGCGAGCTACGCGGGCAGGACGCCGCGGCGTACGAGGTGCTGGTGAAGTGGGTCAACTCCTTTCGGCTTGCTGAGTGCTGGACGAACAAGGGTAGTCCGATCTTCGAGGAGGATGGGAGCCAGAGGGTTGAGCGTCGATTCATCAATATTAAGGCACTGCTGGAGTGCAAGAATCCCGAGGATGCCGAGAAACTGCTTGGTAGTCTTAGTTAATTAGATTTTGTTTGCATCATTTCTCTTCCTCGTATCTCACATGCTCGTATTTTTTTTGTGCAGGTGAGATGCCTCAGGCCCATGACAGAGTTGTGAGGAATGCTCTTGCGAGGAACAAGGTCGGGGCAGCCCCTCCGAAGTCTCGGTTTGCTGGTGCCCGTGTTCCTCCTCCCGTGCAGTCTCCTGTGGGGACCTCTTCTTCTCCTACTCCTGCTCCCCGGGGGTCTCCTCTTCCTTTGACCGGTCGATCCAAGCGGCAAAGGTTTAATGACACTGTAGACCTCACTCGGCCATCAGAGAAGGGGAAGTTCGGGCTTCCTCCTTGCATCCATGATCGGAAGTTCTTTGAGGGGAACTCCCTGATTGTGCCTCGGGCGGAGTCTCTTCGCTTGGAAAGTATGGATCGCTCTAGCAAGAGGGCGTTGGTGGCCCAGGACGCTTCTGCCTTGGTCAGGATGTTGGAGATGGCAGCGGTGTACGCCGAAGGGGATTCGGCGACTGAGGCCGAACTTACTGCTACCCGTGCTACCATGGCGTCCCTCAAGGAAGAAGCTAAGGGTACCGACGATGCTCGAAAGAAAGCTGAGGAGGAGGTAGCTCGTTTGAAGGAGGAGAACTCGATGGTGGCGGTGGAGAAGAAGTCTGCCGAGGAGTTGATCCAGCGGCTGAAGGCGGTCAATGTCCCGGGTGACGATGAGCCGGAAGATGTGAAGGCATTGAAGACGAGATCCGAGTTGGTTGTCCGTTTGCTGACGGCCGAGGATGATGGCATTGTCGTCGCGGAGGAGTCTTTTGGGAATGCCGTGGCTCAACTGTGGGTGGTGAACCCTGAGCTCGATTTTTCTGTCGAGGGTACTCACTACCTGGCGCATGTTGAGGATGGTCGTATTGTCATGCCCGACGGTCTCCTTGAAGATACCCCCGAGGATCAGCCCGCAAAGGATCAGGGATCTCAGCCAGAGCCAGCCGAGCACGCGGACGAGTGAGGAGTTTGTATTTTTGATGTTGTTGTAATCTGTCCGGTCTGCGTGCCGTGTAATTGCTTGTAATCTATTTTGGGGGGCGTGGCCCCCGTTTCATGTAATTTAGTACAATCGTGGCCCTTGCGGCCACTTATTATGTTAAATTATTACATGTTTGATTCTGCCGTTTGCATGATTTTACTTGCTTTTATTTTCTGCTAAGTATTGTACTCATGCTCGTTAAAAATGTATATCTGCCCGTGATTGGGAGTATTTGACTTGCGCAAATATTTTAGAGGGAATGCTCGTTGTAGATGTGTTCGACAATGAGGGGAACTGGTCGAACAGCCGGGGGATACCCTGGCGGGGTGCGGAGCTCAGGTCGCGTTTGAGGCCTGAGTTTGCGGCGTGAACGTCTCATCGCGAGCTAGGGTTCTGCCAGTCGTGGTACTTTGACGACAGCGATGCTCGATCGAGGACCGCTGTCGAGTAGTTACCCGACTCTTTACTGAGCGAGGTTCTGCTTTATTTGTATGCGACGCTTATACCTAGACGCGCATAGTGGTCGGTGGCTGACGTTCGTCGCTGCGACGGGTCAAACTGAGAATTTAGCTGTAGTATTGTTTTAGCCTTTCAGCGTTCCATGGTCGAGCATGTTCTTCCCCGGTGAGATGTTCTAGGTAGTAGGCCTCATTTTCCGTCTTTGCTCATACGCGATAGGGTCCTTCCCAGTTGGCTGCTAGTTTGCCTTCTCGAGAGTCTTTGTGGTTTCTTCTTAGAACAAGGCTTCCCACGTCGAACTCTTGTCGTATCACCTTGGCGTTGTGCCTGATGGTAATTTTTTGTTTCAGTGAGGCTTCACGGAGGGATGCTCCGGTTTGGATTTCCTCGACAAGGTCGAGTTCTTCTCGCAATGACTCGTCGTTCATCTCCTCGTCTAGAGGCGACTCTGTCCGCCTAGAGGGTACGTGAACTTCGACGGGAATTACAACCTCGGTCCTGTATGCTAGACGGAAAGGTGTTTCCCCGGTCGTTGAGTGTGGAGTTGTGCGGTATGCCCGGAGTACGCTGTGCAGTTCCTCGACCCATGCCTTCTTTGTTTCATCCAGCCTTCGCTTGAGGCCTCGAAGGATGACTCGGTTTGCTGCTTCAGCCTGTCCGTTTGTTTGAGGGTGCTCTACGGATGCGAACGAAGTCTTGGAACTTCCTATTTGTGAATTGCGTCCCATTGTCCGTTACTATCGCTTGGGGGATACCGAAGCGTGCAAGGATGTTTCGTTTGTAGAAACACAGGATGTTGAGGGCCATTATTTTGGCTAGAGCTTCTGCTTCTATCCATTTTGTGAAATAGTCTACGCCCACTATGAGGTATTTGTTTTGACTTGACCCTACCACGAAGGGTCCTAGGATGTCTAGGCCCCACCAGGAGAATGGCCACGGGGAGGATATAGCCTTGAGCTCGTTAGGCGGAGCTAGGTGCATGTCCCCGTGCCGTTGGCATTTATCGCATTTCTTCACGAGTTCTTTCGCGTCGTTTTTCATGGTCGGCCAGTAGTAGCCTGCCCGGAGAGCCTTTCGGGCAAGGGACCTTCCGCCGAGATGTTGGGCGTTGATTCCCTCGTGGATTTCGCGCAGGATGTGTGCGACCATTTCCTCCCCGACACATTTGAGCAGCGGAATGGAGAATCCCCGCCTGTAGAGTTTATCTTCAACCAAGACATAAGAGCAGACTCTTCGCTTGAATATGCTGGCCTCCTTTGGGTCGGACGGAAGTTTGTCTTTGGCGAGATAGTTATAAACTGGGGTCATCCAGCAGTTATTGTCGCTGATCACCTGCACGTCGAGTGTTGCGGAGGCCTTCTCGATGCTGGGTCGAGGAAGTACTTCCTGTATGACGGATTTGTTTCCGCTTTTCTTCTTTGTGCTGGCTAGTTTGGATAGCACGTCTGCTCGCACGTTATGTTCGCGGTGAACGTGTTTCACTTCCACTGTTGTGAACTTCGCCATCTCCTTCTTGACCAGGACCAAGTATTTGGTCAGGTTGTCGTTTTTGGCTTGGTATTCTCCTCGGACCTGGAGGGCCACGAGTTGTGAATCCGTGCAAATGACGACTTCTTCTGCGCCCAGGTCCTTGGCAAGGCGTAGCCCCGCGAGAAAGGCTTCGTATTCAGCCTGATTATTAGAGGTTGGGAAGGACAGGGTGAGTGATACTTCAACGATAATGCCTTCGTTGCTTTCCAATATGATGCCCGCACCGCTTCTTGCCGAGCTGGAGGCACTGTCCACAAAAATGGTCCATTTGCGTGCTTCGCTCGCGGGGGAGTCTGCGAATGTCATCTCCGCGATGAAGTCGGCCAGAGCCCGGGCTTTGAGAGCTTTCCTACTTTTGTATTGGATGTCGAATTCGGACAATTCCAACGACCATTTGAGCATTCGACCGGCCATGTCTGATCGTCCGAGCAGCTGCTTTATGGGTTGATCTGTTTGAATTACGATCGTGTGAGCCAGGAAGTAGTGTCTTAACCTCCTGGATGCGTTGATGAGGGCCAACGCCACCTTCTCTATCTGTTGGTATCTCAGCTCTGGTCCTTGCAGCGCTTTGCTCGTGAAATAAATGGGCTTCTGCCTGTCAGGTGTCTCGTGGATGAGAGTGGCGCTCACTGCTTCGGTTGCTACAGCGAGGTATAGGTACAACGTTTCGCCATTGTCCGGACGAGAAAGGACCGGTGGCTCTGAGAGTGCTTGTTTCAGATGGAGAAGGGCCTTGTAGCACTCCTCGGTCCATTCGAACGCTGCCTCTTTGCGGAGGAGTTTGAAGAATGGTAGGGCGTGCTAGGTGGACTTGGCCACGAAATGAGATAGTGACGCGAGCATCCCGTTGAGGGACTGGATGGATTTTTTGGACTTGGGCGTAGGAAACTTGGAGAACGCCCGGCATTTGTCGGGATTGGCCTCGATTCCTCGTTCCGTTAAGTAGAAGCCGAGGAATTTGCCTGCCCGGACACCGAACGTGCACTTCTCCGGATTAAAACGCATTTTGTATTTCCTGGCCCGTTTGAAGACCTTTCTCAAATGGGCAGTATGATCGGTTTTCTCGTGGGATTTTACGATCATGTCGTCCATGTAGACTTCGAGTATGTCACTTACTTCTCCCCGAAACACTTTGTTCATCATTCGTTGGTATGTTGCTCTGGCGTTTTTCAGACCGAAGGGCATTACGTTGTAGTAATAGTTGCCCGATTCGGTCATGAAGGTCGTATATTTTTGTCGGACATTGCCATCGGAATTTGATTATAGCCCGAGTAGGCGTCCATGAACGATAAAAGTTTAAAACCAGCAGAATTATCAACAATTTTATCAATATTGGGGAGGGGGTAGGCATCCTTCGGGCATGCCTTATTGAGATCGGTTTAATCAATGCACATGCGCCATTTTCCATTAGATTTTTTAACTAATACAATGTTGGACAGCTAAGTGGTGTACTTGGCTTCCGAAATAAATTTGGCCTCGAGGAGGTCCTTTACAGCTTTTTCAGCAGCCTCCTTCTTCTCCAGAGACGGCTTTCTCCTACGTTGTGCTACGGCCTTGACGACCGGGTCAATTGTCAGCTGGTGACACGCGACGGATGGATCCAAGCCGGGCATTTCTGCGGCGCTTCATGCGAAGAGGTCGGAATTCTCTCGGAGGCATGCTTTGAGCTGCTTCCTTGCAATGTCGGGCATGTCTGCTCCAATCTTTATTCCCCGCTAGGGGTCTTTTCCGAACAGAACGATCTCGAAGTTGCCATCCGGGATGGGGCGCATCGGATGGGAGCTGCCGCTGGACGATGTGGACAGGTTGGCCGAAGCTGCTCGTTCTTCTGGTTGGTCTTCCTCGGGGAAGCGACTGTCGAGGTCGATGGATTCGACCTGGGGCAGAGGCTTGGCCTCCTCGGAGCTGCTTGGCAACGCTGGCTTGCCCGACGCTTTAGGCTTGGACGCAATGGCGTTGAGCCCCTTTGTAGCTGCTTCGAGGCACCGTCGTGCAACTTCAATGTCGCCGTGCAGGGTGGCGACCATTCATTTTGAAGTGTAATACTTCATCTTCAGGTAGACTGTTGAGGGCACCGCTACCAACTCGGCCAGGGTTGGCCTTCCGAAAATGCACTGGTATAGCGACGGGCAGTCGATTACCAGAAATTGCACCTTGATGGATCTGACCGTCTCAGCTGATCCAAAAGTTATGATCAGTTCGACGTAGCCCCACGGCTTTGTCACTGATCTGTTGAATCCCTGCAAATCGGGCCCTACATAGGGGGGAAGGTGCGATTCGTCCAGCTGAAGCGTTGAGAACAGCTGGGAGTACATGATGTCGACCGAGCTACCCTGGTCAACTAGGATTCTGCGAACGTCGAAGTTCGCCATTCGGGCTCTGACGAGCAAAGGTATACTCGAGTTCGGTGATCCGCCGAGGAGCTTTTCCCGATAGAAGGAGATGGGCACGGAGCCCTTCTGGGCCTAATCGAGCGTGGTCACTTTATTGGAGCTCGTGTTGATCAGATGCTCGAACTTGCGTTTCACGGAGCCCACAGTGACTTTGTTGAAGCCCCCTCCAGAGATGACCATGGCGGAGGGAAAAGTCTCCCACGGGCTGTGGGCCGCGAAATAAGCAGGGGCGCTGAGCCCGTCCGGGACGTAGAAGTCCTCCGGTCGCGATATGGACATAGCGACCTGTATGTTGGTGTCTTTCGAGGAGGGCACTTCCTCCTCTATCTTCTTAGACTCCTGGGCGTCCTGCCGAGGAGTGTCCTTCTTCTTCGCAAATTATTTCAGGTGCCCGTCCCTGATCAGTATCTCAATGGCATCCTTCAGATGGATGCAGTCCTCCGTAGTATGGCCGTGACTTTTGTGGAAACAGAAATATTTTGATTTGTCCATATTTGGTCTGTTCGGCAGTTATTTAGGGAAGTGGACCCCCGCCTGCTTAAACTCCGAATTGGCACATTCGGTCAAGATCTTTTCCCTGGAGACGGTCAGGGGAGTGTAGTCATGGAACCGCCCGGAGGGTCCTTTGCTGTCACTGGAGTCACGAGGACGGTCCTCGCGCCTCCGTTCGCCCCGGCGAGATGTCGAAGCTTCCTCTCCTCTGGAAGACCAAGCATTCTCCTGATGGCATGATGCTCGGACGTTGTTGGCCGTAACCTTTTCTTCGTACTGAATATGTTTTTGGGCTTTGAGGAGGAGCGCCTCAATGTTCCTCGATGGTGCGAGGCCAATGGCTTTAGAAAACTCGGAGCCTGGGCGGAGCCCTTGCTCGAGCAGAAACTTCTTCATTTCGTTCGTCGTTGGGACTTGTACGACTTCCTTATTGAACCTCTCGATATATGCGCGGAGAGGTTCGTCTTTTCCCTGGATTATGGCTCAAAGAGAGGCCTCAGTTTTGGGGTGGCGGCGAGATGCTGTGAAGTTCCGCGAGAACATCCTGCCCAGCTGTCTCCACGAGGTAATGGACTCCTCGGGCAGTTGCTTGTACCATGTCATCGCTCCTTTTTTGAGCATGGTCGGGAACAGTATGCATTTGATGGCGCCCCGTATGCCGTGGTAGTCTAATAGCGCATTGATGTTCTCGATGTGCTCGTCGAGGTCAGTGGTCCCGTCGTACGTGCCAAGTGACGGGGGTTTCTCTAAGCCTTTTGGGAGACGGGTAGCCAAGATCTCCTGGGACAACGGCCCGCGAGGCTCGTCGTCGCTGCTAGAACTGGTGTATGGTGGGGAACGAACGGGATGCTCGCGGCGGCGGTTCCTTCGCGGAGAAGGTGAGCGGTTCCTTCGAGGAGAAGGTGAGCGGTTCCTTCGAGGAGAAGATGAGCGGTCCCGTCCTTTAGACTTGATCTGTGGAGATTGTTCGCTCCTTCGAGTCCTCTTGTGGTCGTGAGCGTGCTGGTCACACGGGGAGGACTGGTCGCGCTTTCGGGTTGCGCGAGGATCAGGCTCTTGGCGCAATCTTCGGTCGATGTCTCTCCGTGGATGCGGGCTCCTTGATTGTCTTTGGTTCCTCCGCGTGGGAGGGGATCTTGGACGGTTGGACTCTTCTAACGCCCCGATCCTCTCGTTTTGCTGCAGGATCAGGGTGTTGGTTTTGTTGATCGCCTCCAAGAGGGCTGCCACAGCCGGGTCGGCGTTGGGCAGAACAGGAATGGGCTAGACGTCAAGTGATGGTCGATCGTTGTTGCGATCAGCAGGGGTAGGGGAAGGAGAAGCAGTGGCTCCGTCCCTGAGGAAACGGGAATCTCGGAGGAGAGATGACTGGCCGTCAACGTCAGATTTGTTGACGGGGAGGATGGTGGTTTAGAGAGCATCCTTGGTGCGATCTTGGGAGGCCATGATCGTGATGATGTTTGAGAATTGTTTTGATCTTCGGTTTCTGAGGAAAGAAAGATGGGGAGAACAATGATTCCCACAGACGGCGCCACTGATCGTGAAGGATGGATCAGATCCTGTAGAATCGGGCCGCCAAGTGCGTCAGGGATACTGGTCGTATGGAGAGGAGGGGGTGTACCTGCAAGGTACTTCGACGCTCAAGTAAGAAAGGGTCAGAGAAAAGGGGCAAGTACAAAGTATGAATTCTTAGGGTGAATATTGGATACCTGACCCTCTCAAGCGAGAGGGTTTATATAGAGCCCCCAGCGCATGACCAACGGTCCTATTTTCGGGGCGAAATAACCTTTTTCTCCAAAGAATAGGTAACTACCCAAACTAGTCGTTATGTCGGGCAGGGTGCCCAAAACTAGCCGTTATGTCGGGCATAGGCATAGCTTCGGGCACCTGCCCATAGCTGTTCGGGGAGCAATGAAACCGTGCGTGACGGGCAGCAATTATGGGGAGGAACGTTGCATTCCTTGCCTGGTTAGAGGGGCAGAAAGGTAACTTTTGCCCCTCTGTGGATTGGACTTAGGCAATTTGGGCCGCTCTGGAGCAGAAGCGGATTGGGCCATGTCTAGCCATTGGTCCAGTCCAGAACAATATATATATATATATATATATATATATATATATATATATATATATATATATATACTTCAATTTCAATTTCGTATTAATATTCAAATAAATAAATAAATAACCCAAATATTTTATAGTTTAAACTTGAATTATAATTCAAATTTTAATTTGAATTGAATATCAAAGAGAAAATAAATATTTCAAAAGTTAATAATATTTTTACACAATTAGTTAAAGATAATTGATCTTAGATTGGTGTCATAGGGAGCTTGTTCTGGACTAGGCCAACGCCTGCCCATTGGTCGGGCAAGCCCAACCCAATAGACTAAGAAGGCCCAGCAGGGCCCATAACTATCCAGTGTCGAGCACGTCCAAGACACAGCTTTCGTCGGGCACATATTGGACAAGTGCAGTCGAGCAGAGTCCTTGAGTCTAGGAGAGCACCTCTCTCCTCGACCTCCACATTCTCCTCCCCGCGAGGACACGTCACCTTGTAACCTCCCACTTCTGAAGGAATCGGTCTGCCCACCTTCCAAAGATTTCGGGACCGTTACCTCAGGGCGAAGACCACGTGCTGGTCTTCCCTACGCCACGTAAGCCCTGGCAGTCACCTGGATTGGGCCTGGCAATCCAGCCCAGTGCAGGAGACCGCTGGCCCCGCGCTTGGGGCATTCTATAAATACCATCTCATTTGAGAGAGTCAGGTTACGTTCATTCTTACTATCACACCTATATTTTGTACTTGCTTACTCCTGTTTCCTGACTTTGACATCGGAGTACCTTGCAGGTACACCCCTCCCCCCAAACGCGGATCACGATACGGTGGCCCTGTTCGCCTTGGTCAACCTGACCAACCAATTGAGTGCCCAGCAGAATCTCAGGATAGAAGCACTCGAGAGAGGGCGACCACAACACTCTTCTCCGCGAAGACATCGTCACCCAACATCTCCCAACTGTTCTCCTTCCCCGCGAAGGACTCCCTCGACGAACTCTCGCTGCCCCTCCCTGCAGCGTGAGGGCCGCTGACCACGCTTGGAGCGACCCTAGTTCGTGGTCACCCAGAAGCGCCATCGATCCCCTCTTTCGCAGGTGCCAAGGGGATCCCCGACCAGGAAGAGGAGTAAGGCTGACGGCAAAAAGCCGAAGAACCGCTCCAGAATATCTCCTCGACGACAGGGACCTGGTCGAGGCCATCGCTCCCCATCATGGTTGCTAGTTAGAAGTGATGAGGATGACCAGAGGACCCCTATGTCCAGAGAGATCATGGACATCCCCATACATGTGGGCATAGAGAAGCCTCCACCACTGGGGACCTATGACGGCACAGCCGACCCCGACGATCACGTCGAGAGCTTTGAAGCCATGCTCGATTATAGGAACGTCGGGGGAGCTATCAAGTGCAGGCTCTTCCCGACCACTCTTCGGAAAGGCGCCATGACTTGGTACAAAAGTCTCGCTCCTGAATCAATCACGTCCTGGAGGCAACTGAAGGGACGTTTCTCTAAACATTTCACCGCGTCTCGCCGACATCCGAAGATGGTGGCCTCGTTGGAGGGTATCTTCTAGAGGAAGGCGAATCTCTCAGAGACTACATTGAGAGATTCAACCGAGAAGCTGTCGAGGTCCACACGACCGACAACATGAAGAAGTTTCTGATCTTACAGGGATTACGTATCGGAACCGAGTTCGCCAAGTCTTTGGGCATCCATAGACCCCGCAACTTGGAAGACCTCCTCCATTGAGATCAATCATACATCGAGTTCGAAGAGTCAGAGGTTGCCCAAATTGCCCTCGACTCGAGACGTCGGGATGGCCCCCGCGGCCAAAGAAACGAAGGTTCTTCTCCCCCTCGACTTGGGGGGAGAAAAGACGCGAAAGCCGTCCCAGGGACTCTCGTGAGCCGAGGGGACCAGCTGGCCGGTTCACGGAGTACACTCCGCTTAACGCTCCCCGCAAGAGAATTCTCAACGACTGCGCCAACTCGGAGTTTCAAAAAGGGGGTGTCCGCTTTCCAAAGCCGACACCCCCCAAATCAAACAAGGACAAGTCCAAGTACTGCAGGTTCCACCGGAGCCATGGACATGTCACGGAAGATTGCGTCTACCCCAAGGATTCAATTGAGATCCTGATCAAAGAAGGGCATCTAAAGTAGTACGCCAAGAGGAACGACGCTCCTCGGTCAGATGCCCGAGATGCTCAAAGCGTCGAGGAGACGACGTCTCCCTCCGAGGAAAACCGGCTGCAAGTCGCCCTCAGCGTCACTCGACCCGAGGACTTTTTCGTCCCTGAGGGAATCGAGAACCAAGAGGTAGTTCGCAGCATGTGGGCGAACTTCCCCCATGAAGACCCTGTCACTGCCCGCAGCACATGGGAGAGCTTCCCCAAGGCAATGGTCATATCCGGAGGAGGTTTCGAGAAGGTCTCCGTGGGATCGATCAACCGGAAATTTGACGAGCTGGAATCCGTGACCTCAGCGAAGACCACCACTCTCGAGAATTTGCTAGGGAATTCAAACCCCATCACTTTCTACCTTGAGGAGCTGCCAGGTGGAGCGCTCAATGCTACTATTCCCCTCTTGATCAGGGCACAGATGGCTAATTTCGACATTCGCAAGATCCTGATCGACCAGGGGAGCTCGGTGGACATCATGTACGTCCACCTCTTCGAGACCCTCCAGCTCGACGAAAAGCATTTGACCCCTTACGTGGGCTCGGATCTACAAGGGTTCAACGACACCACCACCAGATCATGGGGTTATGTTGAACTGATGGTCACTTTCGGGGGCGAGGATACTTCCCGACAAGTCAAGACCCGTTTCTTGGTGGTCGAGTGTCCATCCCTCTACAATTGCATCCTGGGGAGGACCACTCTGGCCGAACTCACAGCGGTACCATCGACAGTCCATCTGAAGATGAAGTACTACACGGCCAGGGGATGGGTCGTCACCATGCACGGGGACATTGAAGCAGCCAGGAGGTGCTTCGACGCCGCGACCAAAGGCCTTGGTTCCATCAGCACCAAGCCCAAGACCAGAGCAAATCCATCCCCGAAAGCAGTCCAGAAGCCACTCCCGCATGTCAATGCGGTCGACCTCGACTGCAGGTTCCCTGGCGAGCAGGAGGAAGGCGGAGCAGCTGACCACGACCTCCAAGCGGAATTCAACAGGCAGCCTCTCCACCCAATGCGCCCCATCCCAGACGGAGACTTCGAGCTCGTCGCCCTCAGAGACGGTCCAGACCGGAGCGTGAAGATTGGCATCGGACTCCCCGACCTGGTGAAGAAGCAGCTGAAGCCTTGTCTCCGGGAGAACGTTGATTTGTTCGCATGGAGCGCCTCCGAGATGCCTGGACTCAACCCAGAGGTGGCCTGCCGTCAGCTCACCGTAGATCCGGTCGCTAGGGCCATAGTTCAACGTAGGCGTAGGCAGTCTCCCGAAAAAGCGAAGGCTGCTGAAAAAGCTGTAAAAGACCTCCTAGAGGTAAATTTTATTTCAGAGGCCAGGTACACAACCTGGTTGTCCAACGTTGTACTTGTCAAAAAGAATAATGGAAAATGGAGGATGTGTGTTTACTATACCGACTTTAACCGGGCATGCCCGAAAGACTCTTATCCTTTGCCTAACATCAACCAGTTGGTCGACAATTCTGCAGGTTTCAAACTATTGTACTTCATGGACGCCTACTCGGGGTACAACCAAATCCCCATGGCTAAGACCGACAAGCAGCATACCGCCTTCATGACCGAGTCGGGAAATTACTACTACAACGTAATGCCCTTAGGCCTTAAGAACGTCGACGCGACCTACCAACGGATGATGAATAAAGTTTTCCGGGGAGAGATCGACGACATGCTCGAGGTCTACAAGGACGACATGATCGTCAAATCCGCAGAAGAAGTCGACCACGCTGCCCATCTCAAGAAAGTCTTCGACACGGCGAGGAGATGCAGGATGAGGTTCAACCCCGACAAATGCACCTTCGGCGTTCGGGCGGGCAAGTTCCTCGGCCTCTATCTCACAGAGCCAGGAATCAAGGCGAACCCCGACAAATACAGGGCTTTCTTCGAGATCCCGACCCCGAACTCGAAGAAGTCGATACAACCGCTAAACGGGATGCTAACCGCGCTTTCCCGCTTCGTCGCCAAATCTGCACAGTACGCACTCCCATTTTTCAAGCTTCTACGACAGAAAGAAACATTCGAATGGACCAAAGAGTGCGAGCAAGCGCTCCTCCACCTTAAACAAGTCCTATCACAACCCCCAGTTCTTTCACGACCAAAAAACGGGGAGACATTGTTCTTGTACCTCGCCATCACGAGCGAAGCAGTCAGCGCCGTTCTCATCCGGGAGACCCCCGACGAGCAGAACCCGATTTACTTCATCAGCAAGGCCCTCCAGGGCCCCGAGCTCAGGTATTAGCAGATCGAGAAAGTCGCCCTGGCCCTCGTCACCGCGGCTAGGAGGTTGCGTCATTACTTCCTGGCCCAATCGGTCGCGGTAAGGACCGAACATCCCATAAGGCAGCTCCTCGGCCGACCCGGCATGGCAGGAAGGATGCCCAGGTGGTCACTCGAACTCGCTGAGTTTGACATTCAATATGAGGGAAGAAAGGCCCTGAAGGCTCAGGTACTGGCCGACTTCGTGGCAAAAATGACCCTCCCGGAACCTTCGACCAACGGATCCCAAAAGTGGACAATCTACGTCGACGGGGCATCCAGCACGAAAGGCAATAGGGCGAGCATCATCCTCGAAAACGAGGAATGTAACACCCCAATTCCCATCGCGAATAAATAATACATAAATAAATCAGAGTAGATAAAAATTTATTTTTCCGACAGAAACAGGGGTGCCACAATTTAAAGCAAGAAAACACAATTCCTGCTCATAAATTTTTGATAAATAACGCAAAATGGAATAACCTCAAAGGGAACTTTTTCCATATAAAAGGAAAATTCAGTTATGGAATAAAGCGGAAAGATCCATGACTGCCTTGTTTTACAAAATAAATTGTTTCAAAACATCTGAATATTCATACAAAGATAATACAATTAGATACAACAAATGTATACATATATAATAAAAGCGTTCCCCGACTCCCGTGTTACGTATCAGAGCAGACAGGCAAACGGATGGAGAACTAATCTTCACAAAAGCCTCCAAGACTACTAATCTGCAATTGCCTCATAGAGCAACAAACTACAGCAGAAGGGTGAGAAATAACAACTAAATCAAGATTGCATAATAATATGCAAACACATAAAAATCCACATGCATAGTCATTCTCACCACAAGCATCACATACTAATACATATAGCATGCCACATATTCGTAACATATATCTAATAATCCAACCACATAGCATATATCAATTATCCAACATACTCACATATTTGCACATAAGGCATACCAAAGTTATAACATATGGAAGCACACCACCACCTCACATTGCATATGTCTATACATAAAACATATCATCCATAAACACTGCATTTATCACAAATGTATATCAAATCACCAATGTTATCACAAGCTCAACACATCATCAATCAATTCACAATTTCCACACATAATCAATCCATTCATGATTTATGCAAATGCACAGAGACCGACACAACGACTCTATGCAATGCATATGCGGTACCATCCATCCATCATTTCTCATCACTAGTTCACTCAGGAACTATTGGAACCATCGCTTGTTACTTAGTGTAACTCCCCGTCGGGCAAACGATGTTCCCCGTCGTTCACACCTCTTTGTATAAGGCACACGACGTTTATGGATCGCTCACACCTCTTTGTATAAGGCACACGACCCGGTCACTCACACCTCTTTGTATAAGGCACACGATCGTCCATAATCATCACTCACACCTCTTTGTATAAGGCACACGATGTTATGGCGGATTCCCTCTGGAATCATTTCGTCGCTCACACCCACTAGGGCACACGACATCACAAGATGCATATCATGATGCTTGGCATACAAGGACTCATGACAATCAAATGCATCTTCACAAATCAACAATATGATTTATCTCATCATCATTATTCATGCATTTGAAAATCAATTCACACAATGCATTTACGTGCCATAAGGCCCCCAATTAACACACATTGAATTTCACATAAACAATACATTTCATCATAATCCACAAACCACAACAATCCCACAATTATCATAACAACATACATTGATATTCAATCAAACAATGTATTTTACCACACAACAACATCATCACAATATTTCATCACATACAATCACATCATATAACATCACACGACTTACACGTTATATATCAAAGGCATGTTGCATAATAACACATCGATTACACACAATTATAACAGTTAAAGTCGAAAAAATGACACATTTCCAAATTCCCGACATAATTAAATCGGCCACAAATCTCAAAACCATTATAATAAGAAAGAAAATTTTATTAGCTTTTCAACGGTACCAAGAATGTTCAAAACGGATAATCGGAACACAAGTTCCGGAATCAAAACGAAAAGGAATCGCGAAAAGACAACATTTTGCACACTCGCTAGCCATACGCGTATTGCCCTGAGCCATACGCGTATTGCGTTGCTCACTCGCCCATCCCATACGCGTATTGCCCAAAGTGTTACGCATATGAGCAGAGACTGATTTATCCCAAAAATTCCTTTTAAAAACCCATTACGCGCATTGCCGAAGGTGTTACGCGTAATGCCTTGCCCCTTACGCGTACCATTACGCATTTCACCAGAGGGCCGTGTAAAAATGGTTTTCATACGCGTAATGCCCTCATTTCACCCTTGCCATACGCGTATTGCCCAAGGTGTTACGCGTATTGCCTCACCTAATACGCGTAATGCCGTGCCCAGTACGCATATCGCCTGCGAAACCCAGAATTTTTCCTGCATAATTTTTGTTATGAATTCTACCCCAAATCCTCTCCAAATCTCATCTAAACATCAGAAAATTACCAATTGAATGCACAACCACATATATCTAACATGTATCGACAATTAGGAACCTTAACTCGTGATTTTCGACCGTGAAAACATCGATTTCTATTTATTGTTCAACAATTTATCAATGAGGAAAAAGTTGTGAAACAACCAAAACACATGCATAAACAACACATATACATACACAAGTATGATATAATTGAAACTTCTCACCCTTCCCCGATTAAGCGTGCTTGAAACGGATGAATTCTCGATTTTCCTCTCTTTTCCTCTTCTCCCTCTCTTTCTCCTCCTTTTCTTTCTTTTTCTTTTCCTTTCTCTCTATTTTCTCTCTATTCCTATTTTATGGAAAAATACCCAAACCAAAAAACCAAAATACCCCTCAGCTCAAATATCTCGCAAACGCTCTCAAAACGCGATAAAACATAAACACACCAATGATATATATTTCAGGAAATAAAAGTTGAAAAGAAATTATAATTTAATGCAAATATTTTATCTATCAGAGGAACTTACCAATTAACTCAATTAGCAGGTAAAATACAATAAATTCACACATTTCACAAAATTCACATAAATGAAATAAATAAATATAATTAAACAAATCATGGCGTTACAACTCTCCCCCACTTAGACATTTTCGTCCTCGAAAATATAACCGATACCAACAACTCCGGATACGACTCTCGCATCCGACCAACAAACTAACATGCCCAAAAAGGCACACCGCGAACAACACAACTGACAAACCACCTTGCTAACAACAACCGCAACAATGACACGACAACGACAACAACTACAACGACAAGATGCAAAGTCCATACAATGCACTTGACGACTAACTCACAACTCAAAGAATACACAAGTTACGACCACGCAGGTTCTCTCTCTTGAACCGAAACACAACAAGATCGTTACCCTCACCAAAGGTAACACTCCCCTAATTCCCCACAAGGAATTGGCCACTCGCACTCGAACCATCACCATGGAAACGAGACCACAACACAAACAAGAACATAAAGTCCCACGACCCAACATCCTTGTCACACAACCATACTACAACAATGCTACGATTCACCAATCGAGCATACAACCAAAACATTCATCTACAGAGTAGTCCATGTATAATATTGAAACCTTCCACCTAGCACTTCCATTCGGAATGTCCAATAGTCTCACCATTCCTACATGTTCCTAATGTTCAACCTATGAATTCTTACAAGTCACACCCGCATATACAAAGTGTGCCACATCACGCTTCCACTGCGCACTCTGATTACTCGAAACCATCAAAACTACTAATCTCACGTCCAAAATCCAACTCTTCCTCATATTCACCAAAAATCACTGTTCACTTTTAATATACCCAACCTCACTCTCTACTGTGTTATCTCACACACCAGACACAAGCCTCTGAACTGCCCAACTAATTTTAATTCTCTGACCATCCAAACAGACACGTATAACAACTTTCAACTTAACTTTTCAAGCGCAACCTTAGCTTTTCCCGAAGGATAATCCAAGCCAAATTCATAACTCGTCACAAATTCTAACCACCCTCGTTGTCTCATACTCTATTCCTTCCGACCAAACAAGTACTCAATATTCTTGTGATTACCAAACACTTTGAACCTAGAACCATAAAGATAATACCTCCAAATATTCCAACAAAATACAACCGCAACCAATTCCAAATCCAAAATAGTATAGATCCTTTTATGAATCCTCAATTATCGTAAAGCATAAGCCACGACTTTACCATCTCGCATTAACACACTGACTAAGCTCATCAACAACACATCACAATACCTCACCAACGGTTTATTAGGATCACGCAGAATCAAAACTGGAGCCATAGACAAATTCTACTTCAGCTCACCAAAACTTACTCACAACGAACATCCAAAACAAACGACTCACCCTTTGCAAGTCAACTGAGATAACAGAAGTACGAACTTAGCAAAGTCTTCCATAGCCTGCAGTGACAACCAACTGAGTCCAAAAGTTTCTAATCACCTTAACCAACTTCGGAGCCTCTCATTGTAGAACTACATCTACTCCCGATGGATCCATAACCAAACTCTCGTCCGAAATAACATATCCAAGAAAACTACCCTTTTTCAACCAAAATTCTCACTTGAATAATTTAGCATAAAACTTCGTCTCTTTTCAACACTTGTAATTCAAATCCCAAACACTCTATATGTTTCGCCTCTGAGTTTACAACAGATCTGAATATCCTCAATCAAAGCCATTACGAACTTATCCAAATAAATATGGAAGATACGATTCCTCTACGCCATAAACAATACAGACGCATTACTAACACCACATACCATCATTGTACGTTGTAATGCCCAACCAAATTCCAAAAGATATGAATTCTTAAAGCTTTTGCAAATCTTTTCACTGGGTAACTGGTTACTCACAAACAAGCTTAACTGAGTAAATAACAGCCTATCCCGACGATAGCAAACATAACCAGTCACATTGAATCGATCACAGCCTCAACTCACAAAATTCACCACTCTTATCAAACATTCCAAACAATTACAATTTCACTCAAACTCAACCAAACCATTCCAGTCATCTGTTCATGAAAGTGAACACTTATTCTCAATCGTCACCTTATTCAACTGTTAGTAATCTATACCCAATTTCTTCTCTTAACAGTCCAAATTCCATAAATCCCAACATGTAGCAACAACCAACCAAAAAGAACTCTCAATTATTACATCCACACCTAAGGGTTTTTTGAAAATTTCCATTAATGCTCTAAAACTCCAAAGACTCCAAACCTTAGTAGAACTCTAAGTTTAATTTCCATAATCTCAATACCCTCATGCACAACTGACGGCCCATCACTGTGACTTCCTGCCAATTTCCAGAACACTACCATCACAGACAAAACACTCATCTTAGTCCCATCTACCAGGAGTTTCCTACTTACTTAGCATATATAAATCTCAACTATTCACCTTCGTCCAATTAAGTTCAATCTCTACTCTCTGAGAAGAAGCCCTAAATAATACCCAATCATTCTCCCTCAACGACTTCCCAACTCGACCAACATACCAAAACCTTTAATCCGCCTCATCTTCCGATATTAGAATCTTCATCGACTCAACAAAATAATCCATAAACATTTTCTTAACCCCAAACAATTCATTACACACACTATCAAGGCCGGGAAGACACATTTATTCCATCCAACATAATTCCCGTCTGCTATCAACAAGAGATTAAGGGTGATCAGTTCCTCAATTTGTCAATAGACAGCCGACAATCATGATGGGGCATAAATCGTCTTTACCAAACTATAATAGCATTCCTTACATCCTGTGCACAAAACTACCTAAGGCACAAATCCTTAGTTGACACAAACCTTACCTCCGCATTCCCTCCAGAATCGGGAACAACACTGTCCAAACAACACTTACACTCTTGCAATTTATAACACACTGAGCCAGCGCTCCACACCTGAAGCAACATGGAGAAGTACCAGCTTCTCCCCCACTTATCTCATTCTAACTCCTGCGGACAACAGAATAGAAAAACCAGAATATACTGACAGTGTTCACCCACATATCACGTACTAAGGGACAAACAACATCGACAGTATTCAACTGTCACACCAACTGACTCAACAACTTGGCCGGACGGACCGACCTGCTCTGATACCACTATTGTAACACCCAAATTCCCATCGCGAATAAATAATACATAAATCAATCAGAGTAGATAAAAATTTATTTTTCTGACAGAAACAGGGGTGCCACAATTTAAAGAAAGAAAACACAATCCCTGCTCATAAATTTTTTATGAATAACACAAAATGGAATAACCTCAAAGGGAACTTTTTCCATATAAAAGGAAAATTCAGTTATGGAATAAAGCGGAAAGATCCATAACTGCCTTGTTTTACAAAATAAATTGTTTCAAAACATCCGAATATTCATACAAAGATAATACAATTAGATACAACAAATGTATACATATATAATAAAAGCGTTCCCCGACTCCCGTGTTACGTATCAGAGCAGACAGACAAATGGATGGAGAACTAATCTTCAAAAAAGCCTCAAAGACTACTAATCTACAATTGCCTCATAGAGTAACAAACCACAGCAGAAGGGTGAGAAATAACAACTAAATCAAGATTGCATAATAATATGCAAACATATAAAAATCCACATGCATAGTCATTCTCACCACAAGCATCACATACTAATACATATAGCATGCCACATATTCATAACATATATCTAATAATCCAACCACATAGCATATATCAATTATCCAACATACTCACATATTTGGACATAAGGCATACCAAAGTTATAACATATGGAAACACACCACCACCTCACATAGCATATATCTATACATAAAACATATCATCCATAAACAATGCATTTATCACAAATGCATATCAAATCACCAATGCTATCACAAGCTCAACACATCATCAATCAATTCACAATTTCCACACATAATAAATCCATTCATGATTTATGCAAATGCACAGAGACTGACACAACGACTCTATGCAATGCATATGCGGTACCATCTATCCATCATTTCTCATCACTAGTTCACTCAGGAACTACTGGAACCATCGCTTGTTACTTAGTGTAACTCCTCGTCGGGCAAACGATGTTCCCCGTCGCTCACACCTCTTTGTATAAGGCACACGACGTTTATGGATCGCTCACACCTCTTTGTATAAGGCACACGACCCGATCGCTCACACCTCTTTGTATAAGTCACACGTTCGTCCATAATCATCGCTCACACCTCTTTGTATAAGGCACACGATGTTATGGCGGATTCCCTCTGGAATCGTTTCATCGCTCACACCCACTAGGGCACACGACATCACAAGATGCATATCATGATGCTTGACATACAAGGACTCATGACAATCAAATGCATCTTCACAAATCAACAATATGATTTATCTCATCATCATTATTCATGCATTTGGAAATCAATTCACACAATGCATTTATGTGCCATAAGGCCCCCAATTAACACACATTGAATTTCACATAAACAATACATTTCATCATAATCCACAAACCACAACAATCCCACAATTATCATAACAACATACATTGATATTCAATCAAACAATGTATTTTACCATACAACAACATCATCACAATATTTCATCACATGCAATCACATCATATAACAGCACACGAGCTACACGTTATATATCAAAGGCATGTTGCATAATAACACATCTATTACACACAATTATAACAATAAAATTCGACAAAACGACACATTTCCAAATTCCCGACATAATTAAATCGGCCACAAATCTCAAAATCATTATAATAAGAAAGAGCATTTTATTAGCTTTCCAACGATACCAAGAATGTTCAAAACGGATAATCGGAACACAAGTTACAGAATCAAAACTAAAAGGAATCGCGAAAAGACAATATTTTGCACACTCGCTGGCCATACGCGTATTGCCTTGCTCACTCGCCCATCCCATACGCGTATTGCCCAAAGTTTTACGCGTATGAGCAGAGACTGATTTCTCCCAAAAATTCCTTTTAAAAACCCATTACGCGTATTGCCCAAGGTTTTACGCGTAATGCCTTGCCCCTTACGCGTACCATTACGCATTTCACCAGAGGGCCGTGTAAAAATGGTTTTCATACGCGTAATGCCCTCATTTCACCCTTGCCATACGCATATTGCCCAAGGTGTTATGCGTATTGCCTCACCTAATACGCGTAATGTCGTGCCCAGTACGCGTATCGCCTGCGAAACCCAGAATTTTTCCTGCATAATTTTTGTTACGAATTCTACCCCAAATCCTCTCCAAATCTCATCTAAACATCAGAAAATTACCAATTGAATGCACAACCACATATATCTAACATGTATCGACAATTAGGAACCTTAACTTGTGATTTTCGACCGTGAAAACATCGATTTCTATTTATTGTTCAACAATTTATCAATGAGGAAAAAGTTGTGAAACAACCAAAACACATACATAAACAACACATATACATACACAAGCATGATATAATTGAAACTTCTCACCCTTACCCGATTAATCGTGCTTGAAACAGATGAATTCTCGATTTTCCTCTCTTTTCCTCTTCTCCCTTTCTTTCTCCTCCTTTTCTTTCTTTTTCTTTTCCTTTCTCTCTATTTTCTCTCTATTCCTATTTTATGGAAAAAGACCCAAGCCAAAAGATCAAAATACCCCTAAGCTCAAATATCTCGCAAACGCTCTCAAAACGCGATAAAACATAAACACATCGATGAAATATATTTCAGGAAATAAAAGTTGAAAAGAAATTATAATTTAATGCAAATATTTTATCTATCATAGGAACTAACCAATTTACTCAATTAGCAGGTAAAATACAATAAATTCACACATTTCACAAAATTCACATAAATTAAATAAATAAATACAATTAAACAAATCGGGGCGTTACAAGGAAGGCATCCTGATTGAAGTCTCCCTCGAATTTTCCTTCCCGACGTCGAACAACCAGGCAGAGTACGAGGCTTTCCTCGCCGGACTACGGTTGGTTGAGGACCTAGGCGCCAAAGAAGTCAAAATCCTCACCGACTCTCAACTCGTAGCCTCTCAGGTCCGAGGAGAGTACCAAGCAAAGAACGACAACCTCATCAAGTACTTAGCCCTGGTGAAGGAAAAGATGATAAACTTCGCCGCCGCGGAAGTAACACACATCCCGCGCGAGCATAACCCTCCAGCAAATGTCTTGTCCAAACTGGCGAGCACAAAAAAGAAAGGCGGGAACAAATCCGTCATACAAGAAGTGCTCTCCCAGCCGAGCATCGACAAACCCGTCCCGGCGATTGACGTGAACACCATCGGAGATAGCAACTGCTGGATGACCTCGGTATACGAATATCTCACGACTGGAAAGCTGCCCGACGATCTCAAGGAAGCCGGAGTGATTAAGCGACGAGCGTGCTCATACACAATTGTCGAGGACAAACTATACTAACGTGGATTTTCTATTCCCCTCCTCAGGTGCGTCGAAGAGACCAAAGTCCCTGGTATACTCCATGAAATCCACAAGGGGATAAATACACAATACCTCGGCGGACGGTCCCTAGCCCGTAAGGCGTTACGAGCAGGGTATTACTGGCCCACCATGCAACAGGACACCAAGGAGCACGTCAAGAAGTACGACAGATGCCAACGACACAGGGACATGCACCTTGCCCCTCCCAGCGAGCTCAAAACGCTGTCGTACCTGTGGTCATTTGCGTGATGGGGAATGGACATCCTCGGGCCCTTCGTCGTGGGGTCATACCAAAACAAGTACCTGATCGTCGGCGTAGATTATTTCACGAAGTGGATCGAGGCGGAGGCCTTTGCCAAAATCACGGCTCACAACATACTACGTTTCTACAAGAGGAATATCCTCGCCCGGTTCAGCGTGCCCCAAGCCATTGTCACCGACAACGGGACACAGTTCACCGACAAGAATTTCCAAGACTTCGTCACCAAGTTGGGCACGAAGCAGCATTTTACCTCAGTCGAGCACCCTTAAACGAACGAGCAAGCTGAAGCGGCGAACAGAGTGATCCTACAAGGACTGAAACACCGACTAGCCGACGCCAAGAAAAGATGGGTCGAGGAACTACACAGCGTCCTCTGGGCCTACCGAACAACCCTACATTCCACGACCGGGGAGATCCCCTTCCGCTTGACTTACAGAACAGAGGCAGTGATTACCGTGGAAATAAGGGAACCATTGAGGAGAACAGAATCTCCCCTCGACGAGGAGGCGAATGAGGAAGCCCTATGAGAAGAGCTCGAATTTGTCGAGGAGATAAGGTCGGGCGCATCCCTCCAAGAAGCCTCGCTTAAACAAAAAATAATTCTACGTTATAACAACAAAGTTATCAAACGTGATTTTCAGGTAGGCACCCTCGTCCTACGAAGGAACCAGAAAGATTCGCAAGAAGGAAAGCTCACCGCGAACTGGGAGGGCCCATACCGCGTCGGTGCGAAAACGGGGATAGGAGCCTACTACCTCGAAAATCTACACGGGGAGGAACTTGCTCGACCATGGAATGCTGAGATGCGTAAACAATACTACAGTTAAACACTGCCCTCGACATAGCAACATCGCAATTACGGGGACGCATTAAGGTACAAGCTCGACTCCCCTCCACGAAACAAGAAGATCAAGGCTCGAGTTGTGTGTGCGCGAGGACCATTGATCCGACGAGGATAGCTCGACCGAGCTCCGTCGTCGCCGTATCAATCAGGCAGAACGCCCAGCTCGCGATGGGAAGTTAACGCCACGAAGCTAAGACCTCGACCGAACTCTTAGCCTCGTCGAAAGTTAGAATACAGCTCCGACCACTCGAGCAGTTCCCCGCACTGTCGAGGATTAACAAAGTCGAGCAAACCCCCAACCTAGACAAATTACTTAGACAAAAAATTATAAGTATATCAAGCATACAAGCATCACACACAAATAAGCGAAAGTCAAAGCATTAAGCCGGGCAGAAGCCCATTGTGCAAATATTACAAAGATGTCATAAGGCCCCTGGCACGTAGGTCGGGCAATTACAAAATTCACGGCATGCAGGCCGAACCAAATAAGAGTCATTAAAAGAAAAATGGCTCGCAGGCCAAGCATAATGAACAAGTGAAAACCTAGTCGACTGTGTCCTCCTCTGGACGCTTGTTCCCCGTAGCCCCTCAGTCGACCTCCCCCTCTTGTATCGGCTGCACGATCTGGCCCTCGACTACCTCATAGTGGGGTCAGTCCCTTCAGTGATGAGGTCGGGGTTTAAGATCTGAAGCTGCTGCACGACATTGTTAAAACCTACGTCAGCTGCCACGAGGATATCCTGCTCTGTTTGCCTGAGCTTCGCGATCAACGCTGGCCGGGACGTCAACAGCCTGTCTTCCTCGGTTTCCTCCTCAGCAGGGCGAACAACTTCCTCTAGCTCGGTGACCCTCGCCAAGAGAACCTTCCTATCCTCGTCGACTTTCTTCAATTTCTCCTCCAACTTCCCCTGAAGCTCGACCTGGGACTTGTTCTGATTTTTGCAGTAGGTCAGCTCCTTGCCCACCTTCTCCATCTCAGCTGAAATAGACCTGAAGCTCTCCTGCAGCCTGGTCAGCTCGGCCGCTGGGCATGACTTGTTGTTCAGGACCAGGGCAGCAGCACAAACCCGCATCACCACGGACACGTCTTCCACCAAAGGCTTTTCTCCGAGAAGCCTGGTCTACGCACAAGATGGTCTAAGCCTCAGGTGCACCAACAGACAGGGAATTGTTCCCCGTAAAGAAATTCGGCCTCGAGTGACAAGGCGGGAGCACGACCTTCACAGTGGGAGGGCTTTCGCTCTCGGTAAGATCGACGTCCACATACTCGCCGAGTTGTTATCTCTTTGGGGACCCCTAAGTGCTGGGAGATTGGCTACCCTGAGGAGAGCCGGAAGAATCCCCGGTTGCCGGAGTGGGGCCTGGGCGCTGTGACCGGATCTGCTCGACCCGACCCTTTCCACTCTTCTTCAAAGTTCGGTTGGCCGCCAGCTTCTTGATACACTCATCCGCGCTCGACATGATCTCTGCAAAAGAAAAAGAAATACATTAGTAAATCGAAGACCAAAATGCAAGGATAGATCAAGTCGATGAGGCATCTACCACCTAACAGCTTAAGGGCGTCCTCGTCAGAAAACGTCTCGAGGAGGGCCCTCGTATTAATCAACCGGGCTCGCTCTAGAGGCCTTGCATCATCGCCACAGATGGTTTTCCCGTCCGGTGTCACGAGCTGTGCCGGGGAGAAACTGGCGACGAATTTGACTATCTCCTCGTGATCCAGACGATCCTGTCCGCTCAGTCGGCCAAGACTGAATGTATAATTGTCTGTGCTTTTCTTGAAGTGCTCCTCTGTCCAGAACAGAGGAAACCTCGCCTCGAGGACTTCTTCCTGTTGCCCGTCTACTTCCCGATACGTTCCTCTATGTAGTACCGGGACTTGAAGTTGCGAACAGAGTCCATATAAGTCTGGAACAATCTGCTCACCTGCTTGAAGGACGCCCAGCCATGCCTACCATCAGTCGCTTGCCTTTGCAAGTGGAAAATGCGGAAGAACAGGGGTATGGTCGCCCCGATGCGAAGATGCTGGCAGACGAGCTCGAAAGCACGAATGAATACGAGAGAGTCGGGGTGGAGCTGCGAGGGTGCCAGGTGCAGCCAAATGAACACCTCTCGCTGAAAATCGGTGAAGGGAAGGTGCCACCCCGATTCGTCGAACATGAACTCGTACAAGGGAAATCTCATCCCTCTGTACGTCGAGCAGATGCGATGGAGCTCCAGACACTACTACGAAAACCCCATTTAACGACGCCAGCTTTACCACGGTTTCATATCCCACCGTTGTAACAGGATTAAAAATTTATAACACCATATTTAACGACGGTTGTATTACATAACCGTTGTAATACAAACTGTGTAACAAGCTTCGATTCCCAGCTCTATATTTTTTTCCATATTTTTACATTTTAACACGCTTGTATTAGAAGAACGTTGTACTACATGTATCACGCTTCGATTCACAACAATGTATTCTTTAGTATTTTTAAGTGCAATAGAGTATATATATATATATATATATATATAACTTTAAAAATAAAAATGTAAGAGATGAACATATATAGACATAATTTTATTTTAATATTCCATTGAGAGTACATTGATAAACATATTACATATCAAGATCATTGTCAGAGCCCATAGCATAAAATGCATCTTCATAATCTAGACATCTCTCCTCACTCCCCTCATCGGAATCATAATATACAGGCCTCCTTTTCTTCTTTATCTTCTTCTTCTTCGGCTTCTTCTTCTTCTTCTTATCCTTCCTTACCCTTAAGGCATCCCTGAAGTTGGCAGTTGCTGGTTGGACGATCTCCTGGATTGGCGCCTGACGTTCCTCATTGAGGTTTCTAGGATTCTCATTTGTTGAACTCATTGTTACCAAGAATATATTATTTAGATATGTAAAATTGTCTATTTATAGATGAGGATGAAGATGAAAAGACTAATAGTTTAATGCTTGTAATGATGATAACTTGTAAACCGTTCATATTCTGGAACTATATTTTCTTGTAAACCGTTCATATGTTGGGAAGTGCAACGGTTAATAATATCACGACGGTTATAACTAATGACCGTAGCGATATCACTTATAATCCAGGCGTAATTTTAGGAAAATGTTGTTGCCTGGTGTCGAACCTTGTACCACGTATAAGGGGTATTGCTACGGTTATTATAACTAACCGTTGTGATATTATTAAATTAATATATAATCTATCATAACGGTTATTTAAGAAAACCGTTGTGAAACATTTACCTATATAAGGGAATTAACTTTCCCTTTTTGACAGTCACGCCGTTTCCTTCACAGCGAAACCCTAGCACCCAAACTTCATCTTTTTTTAGAATCTGCGAGAAGAAATACAAGAAGTATGAAGCTTTTGATTTAAGCTTCTTCCTCCTTGTAGTTCTTCCTGTAGAATCTAAAACTAGATGAACATGGTGATGATGCTGGCGGTAGCAAGCGTAATGTACATATTGTTTATGAAAAATAAGGTAGTCTTCTACTTCAATCTTTTTGTTAAATAGTTCCCATTATCTCATTTGCTTCATGTTGTTTTTGTTGATTGTTCTTATTTTGTGCAGATTCGACTTCAATGCTACACAAGCAAGGTGAACTTCATTGTAATGGCACAGTCCCACTTCTTAGGGTTTTGTTTCAACTTTTGGTTGTTTTGTTTTGAATACTAACTAATTTTCTTCATTGCTTCCCACTTCTTAGGGTTTGTTTCACATGGTGATGATGATGGTGGTACATATATATATGAATTCATTCTGATAAGGTACATATATATGAATTCATTCTTATATTGTATATGAAATTTAGTTTATTATATACTATGTACATTGTTTGTTTTACTATCCTTTTATTGAAAATGCAATCAGTTAAATTGATATAGAACATTAGTTTATTATATATATACTATGTATATTGTATATAGTTAAATTTAATACTAACTAATTTTCATCATTGCTTCCCACTTCTTAGGATTTGTTTCACATGGTGATGATGATGGTGGTGCCTATATATGAATTCATTCTGATAAGGTACATATATATGAATTCATTCTGATATTCTATATGAAATTTAGTTTATTATATACTATGTATATCGTTTGTTTCACTATCCTTTTATTGAAAATGCAATCAGTTAAATTGCTATAGAACATTATAATCTGAAATTAGGATGTATTTGAAAACCAGCCTTTATCATGTCAATGTTTTCCGAATTGCATCCATTTCATTCTGCACATTTTATGTTCCTTAACATAAAATTTATGGTTCGATGGTCGGTTTCCTTCAATCCATCAATATCTTTTATTATAATTTACCTCATCGTCATCACTAATCGTCGTGGTTGTTAAGATCATGATCATTGTTATGATGATAAAATCGTGGCGATTTTTGGCGATGATGAGGTAAACTATAACAAAAGATATCGATGGATTGAAGGAAACCGACCATCGAACCATAAATTTTATGTTAAGGAACATAAAATGTGCGGAATGAAATGGATGCAATTCGGAAAACAGTGGTGTGTTTAAGTTGGTTTTCAAGAACAGTTTAATTTTCAGATTATATAGTTCTTTACCAATTTTAATAGTTGTATTTCTTTAATAAGGTGGATGGTAAAACAAGCAATATACATTTGTATTTAATAAACTAAGGATACATTCCACAACGGTTGAGACAAATAACCGTTGTGATAGTTAAAATATATGACAACGGTACATACTGATAACCCTTGTGATAGTTAATATATATTACAACGGTTGAAATACCTAACCGTTGCAATATATCGCGCGCTTCCAAAATACAACAACGGTTTCCAGACCGTTGTAGAAACGGCGAACTTACAACAACAATCTACATAATAACGTCTTCGCCCGCGTCATTATATGTCATTCCCAACCGTTGCTAAATGGGTTTTTCGTAGTAGTGAGAGGTCTATACACCATCCAGGTCTTCGACGAACCCTCCAGACGATGCTCGACTGTGGCGAAGATATCGTCCTCGTCACCTGCGACGAACTGGGAGGAACTGTTCAGAGGCTCCTCGCTAGCCCAATCTTCAGGCGGCCGTACCTCGACACTGGTGATCGGCGCCATTGGAGAGTCAGGTTGGTCGTCGATCGGCGCCAGTACTACCGGAGTTGAAGATCTCACGGAGTTGTTGGTCACTGTCATACTTTCTGATCCAGGTACGATTAGAGCTAATACCTTCTATGTGCAAATCTACACTTGAACTTAAAACATGGTTTCAAATACGTACCATTTTCCGTTTAAACATATTTTATCAATATTTTTCGTTCAAACATATTTTATCAATATTTTTCTTAATTTGATAAACTTTGATGAAGACTACGTCATTTCCGAGCAACCCTCGAATTTTAATATGTATTGTCACATTATCTTTAGTAAGATTCACAAATAAATTTCAATTTTGCCTATCAAGCCTAACTACGTGTCAAAGAAGCATCATTTTAGCAATAATCATTGGGCATGGATCATCACAATACTCAATTATAGAACTTAGGGCTTTATATTCAATAAGAAATACATCAAGAATTATTTCCAGCCGATCTCTATGCAAAATTGGATCTCCAATCATTTCAAAGAAATATGTGATTTGTTGAATGCGACCCTGGTATTCCACAATCATTCAATCTGCTTTTTCTGATACGCCAAGTTCATAGCAAAGTAGGCGCAGTTTCGCATAGATTTGCATAGATTTGCACTCTCTAAAATTTATCAATTGTTGTCAATATCTCATGGGCGTGTTCAATTTTGGTGGAAGTCGTGGACGTGGATCACGAGCTCGGTACCATTACAGAAAATAGAAATGATGAATAATTTGTCTTTAGTTTGTTAGGAGTGGGAGAGAATTAGAAATTTTGTTATTGAGTTGAACAGAAAATGAGAATTGAACACAGTAGAATAACTGTGTCTATGGTCTACTAAAAACAAAATCATGTTTATAGATGAGATTTGGGAGGTTAATCTTGTGGCTGATAAGATCATTCATATGTCATGGTGGTGGATTGGGAAAAAATCGAAAAAAGTTTTTACGTATTATGATTGGGTAAAATTTCCTTGTGATTTTATGTAAAGTAATTATAGTGGGATGGAGCTACTATTATACATGAGTTAGGATACCTCTTTGTATCCTTATAATATATTTGATTATTAAAAAAAAAAAAAACTAGCTTGTTATTTATAGTAGGCTTGAACTAAACTGAGTGTAAGTAACTCATTTTCAATTTATAACTATCTTCAACTTTCTATAACTCTATAACTAACTACCTCACTAATTGCAACGTTGTATTGCTAATTGCATAAAAAAGAGTTACATGTTTGTGCTACTATACTATAATACATAAATTAGGGATTCTTCATTGTTACTTCGAACACAAGTAAATAGATAAGTGTGTGAAATCAATAGTGATATTCAACTAAATTACACAGCTATCAATATTTTGCTTAGACATGGGATGGATGAAGGTTTTTTTATTGAGATGTTGGATAGGTTGTACTCGGTTGCAATCGAAAAGTATACTACATTAGACAAAATGTTTAGTTAATACAAGAATGAATGTGCATAGGATTGGGTGTGAAGGACGAGGTTATTTTAATGGTAAAATGATTTAGTGAATATTTATACTTCGTTGGTATGTAACGTTTCACTACAGACTAATAAAAAAAAAGTGCATGGATTCAGAATTGTTACAAATTATGAGTCCTCGTGCAAAAAAAAGCATATAAAGTCTTGCTAAAGCACTTTTAAGGAGATTTACAATGTGCTTTGTCTTGAGATAATTGGCTCTAGATGGTGGGGTATCAAATTATATGAGTTTGTTTCGGAGTTGATATTTAGAGGGTTTTGAAGAAAAAAAATATGAAGAGTTGTGTTTATATCTTAAATTGTGTTTAATATTTTTAAAAAGTTTAAAAAACAATATGCTTTTATATTTAATGTTGTATGTTATTTTAAAATTTTTTTAAAAATATCAAACACATTTCAAGATATAGACACAACTTTTTAAAATCTTTCAAAAATCAACTTTCAAATAGATCTTAAATTATTTTAAATATCATTAAATTATTAATGTTATTTTTCCTATGTATTTTAAAGATTTATTATTTTCTTTTCTTATAATTTTTTAAATGGATCTTTGATGTATTATTAATGAATGATAATTTTATAAAACTCTTCCTATTTTATTAGTTTTATACAATCCTAAATCCTTTATTAATACATGTAAAAATGTCAAAACGACATATGGTAAAAGAAGAGATAGTATTTAGTACAAATAATTTGTTTTATTTACATAAATCATAAACTATAAGATAAAATATAATTTATAATTTATATTTGTTGAAACAATAGTTTAAGGGAGTCTGCTCACGTGGGGATTGTGAGAGACTTTATGAATTTTTCTATGTAGAATTAGTGAATGTTATCTTTCAATTCTAAGATCGATATATTTATAGAAGATCCATTTAGTCTGGATATGAAGTGAGAGAAATAGTTTCCCTAGTTTCTTGGTCAGGAACGTGGGAATGGACTCAAATAATGGGGGAGATGATATCTCTGGATCGTGATTCCTTGGACACCTCTTAGGTCACATGTGATAATTAATAAATGAAAGAGTTCATGGATCCTAGTTTGGGAGGGATACCCAAGCCCAATCGGGCAACATATTATGCCCTTCGAGCGACTAGTCTCATTTCAGAAAACTAACCTTACAACATTTAGTTCGAATTGTGTATCATGAACCGTCTCTTTTTAGGCCTAATAAATTTATCTCAATCCACAATTCCACAAGCACGATACCTTGAAAATGGCAAAGTGATTTAATCAAGGAAAAAATAATTTATTTTGGGGTAAGACTTAAACAGTCGAGACCCTCATAGAGACCTAAACAGTCGACTCCCTCAAGGGGCGACTTAGATACTCGAGTCCCTCAAGCGCTTTTTGGGAGAGTTCAAGAAGACAAAGAACTAACCCGCTATAAACTTTAGCCTTTTAATGTTTTTGATTTGCATTTTAACAATTGTATTATTGTCCTTTGTAAGCCTTTTTTGTAACTACCTCCATCAGGGTTTATTAATGAAAATGTTCAGACTTTATGTTGATTTCTTTAAGATGTTTAAATTTCATCATAGCTTATGCATTAATTTTGAAGTTTATATTGAATTCACTATAACAAATAACACTTTTTATGACGAATTTTTCACCACGAACAATATAGAACCGAGGCTGTATGTAACACGAGCGCCTTGTTTTATTAAAAAAACCAATATGTTACCTCGGTTTTATGAAAAGCCGACATATATATATGCTCTGGGTTTGAGATTCGATTCCTAGCTCCTGTAGTTTTATGTTTTATATGGAACCAAAAAGGCGCCTTTAATTTTTATAAATTTTACGTCGGATGTGTTACCTCGATTTTCATTAAAACCGAGATAAATACTCTCTAATATTTTATTCTTTCTAGAACCAAAAAGGTACCTTTATTTTTTATAGATTTTACGTCAGATACGTTACCTCATTTTTCAGTATAACCGCGATAAACACTCTTTATATTTTTTATTCACTCAGTGTCTACCTCATTCACTTCTCGAGCCCTAGCGAAAGAACACTTCTTCTCCAGCCAACGAAAGAACACTTATTGTCCAAGGAGCCCTAGCGAACGGAAAAACTCTCTCACCATTATTCTCCGGTATGTTATTGTTGTTGTTGTTGTTCTTGTTGTTGCTTTGCTTCATTACTGTTATTCTTGTTATTCTTCATTACTATTGTTGTTGTTAGGTAGCTTTATTTTTGTTGGCTGTGTACTATTTTTATATTTTTTTCAGAAGCTTTATGTTATTATGGATCGTAGTTGGATGAAAGTTAATAGATTAAGTAAAGAGTGAGAGAGTGGAGTGAAATAATTTCTTGATTTCGCGGGGAAAAAAAACCCTTCCTAACAATAATGAGATTTTTTAGTGTCCCTGTAAAAACTGCTTTAATACGAAAAAATATCATAGGAGATTTTAGAGGCTGAATCCATGTACTTTTCTAGTTCCAAAGATAACAATCTTGTATTAACATCTAGAGCGTACTTTGGGGTCATTGAGGAGATTTTAGAGATTGACCATGTTTCTTTTAAAGTGTCTTTACTTAAGAGCAAGTGGATGGATAGTAACACTTGTGTAGAAACCGATAAATTAGGATTCACAGGGGTTGATATTCGTAAGGGAACTTATAAGGATGAACCATTCATCATGGCAACCCAAGAAAAACAAGTTTTTTATGTCACTGATCCTTCTAACACTAGATCGTCAATTGTTCTTCATGGTAAACGTCTTCTCGATAGTACTGATGAAAATCAAGATGCTAATTATGAAACACCTTGTTTAGCAACACATGTACGTCAGGCATTTGAAGAAAATGATTCAAATGATGTGCATGTTATTCGTCGTGATCATGGAGAAGGGATATGGAAAAACTAGTAAGTAAATGTTTTATATCCCTTTGAAATTTATAATTAATCATGTTACTCCTTTTTAATCATTGTACTATATATTTAAAGTAGTTGTTGATTGACCTAATTAGTTTCAAATGTTGTACAAACTATAGGGGCTTAAGGACCAATGACAAATCCTAATGGACAACCTACAAAACTTTCCATTTTGGTTATTAATTTTATTTCATAATCCTTTGTTTTAGTTTTGATGTAAAATTATAAAGTGTGTTCCATTTTGGGTTTGCATTTGGTTTAATCAATGAATATTTGTGGTACAATGTTTTAGATTGAGAAATTGGTAAAATATACAATGTTTCTGTTTCAGGAATCTGCAAAATATGGTTTTATATTCAAGAATATGGTTCTATAAAAGGTTCTGTAATACAGGTGCAAACGACAGTACAAAAAACTTATCCCCTTGGTGTTTACATAAAACCGAGTTAATAACATTGAGATATTGCCTCGGTTCTACAAAACACCGAGTGTTAATATTGGACGCGTCATCTAGTTCTGAAAATAATAAAAATGTTAATGTTGGGGATCGAACCCACGACCTTTTAATTTCTAACCTCGGTTTTAGAAACATCGAGGTGATAAGTGATTGATTTTCATGTCTGCCTTCATTACCTCGCCTGTGAAGCCGAGGTTAAATGCATTTTGCGGCATACGTTAGATGTGTTATTTGTAGTAGTGATTGGCTTCATGAATTTATTGTTTGAGGTGAGTCTCTCAAGGTTGGCTTGGGGTGAGTTACTCAATCATTGGGTATAGTTCTCTTTGGAAAGGATCCTTTAGTAAAGGTCACGCAGAGATATGACTCATAAGGCGACATGTTTCCTTCAATGAAGTTCCAACATATAATTGTATTATAGGAGAAAAGATCTTTAAATGAAAGTCCAACTTATAATATGCATTATAGGCCGCAATGATCCTTCGATGAAGATCCAACATATATAATTGTCTTACAGACGACAACGATCCTTAAGTGAAGGTCCGACACATAATTTCCTTAGAGGCGAAAGGATTCTTTAGTGAAAGTCCAACATATGATTGCCTTATACGTGGCAAGAATCTTTTAGCGAATATCAAACATATAATTTCCTTAAAAACGACAAGGATCCTTTAGTGAAGGTCCAATATATTATTTCCTTATAGTTGGTAAGGGTTATTTAGTGAAGGTCCAACATATAATTTCCTTATAGGCGGAAAAGATCCTTCAATGAAGGTCCAACATATAATTTTCTTACAAGTGACAAGGATCCTTCAGTGAAGATCTGACGTATAATTTCCTTACGTACAACAAGAATCCTTTAGTGAAGGTTCACCGTATAATTTCCTTACAAAAGAAAAGGATCATTCAATGAAGGTCCAACATATAATTGACCATCACATCGGATAGTTCAAAAGACATGGCGCCTTTTTAAAAACCTCGTCCTTGTAGGGGAAAATAATGAAACCCTGCCTTTAATAGTTAAAAACTAAATCTTTTAGAGGATTCATAAATTAGAGGGATAAGGCATTCGCCTTATTCGGTAGGATATATTAAATAATTAAATGTAATATTATCTTTGAATTACTAAATTCTGGGTTCTATATATAAGTCTTTGGTTTAGTTCCTCAAGCTTATAGGCGTCATGTGGTAGTTGTTGGGTGAGAATATGGACACAAAGAGGTCTAGAAGAGGGATTAAATAGACCTGCCCCCAAATCGGCAATTATAAAAACATTTTAGGTCCCATAAAACAAAATCAGAGAATTTTAAAATATGTGGAAGCAAAACATAACACAAAGAGAGCTTGGAAGCTTCTCAATGAATTAATCCAACAAAATTATTACAATATATCACTAAAGACATGATTCTTTCTAATGAAAATCAATTACAAGATAACCAAAGACTCTTTAAACAAGTGATTTAAAAAGTTTACATAGAAATTCATTCTAGACATAATTGGATTATGATGATCCAATAGGTTTGATACATCACAGACCTAAGCTTACACATTAAATTACTATAAGCAAGATCTAAGCTAAATGACATACAAACTATGAAACAATGCAATAATGAAATAGATATAGTAATGAATACATAATATTGAAGGAGATAAGTGAAGAAAGAAGAGTACACAGAGATATATAGTGGTTTGGCCTTCATCTTCTCTTTACATACTCCACTCTTCAATGGTACTAAAAATCATAAAAAAATAAGCATGATCTTCCACTATTTCATAAGTTTGATACAAGAATTTTGATTACAAGGAAATATCACACAATAACTTTCTATGTTAATGCAGACACTCTCAACATACACACTCGGACTCTCTTTTGATAGTATATTACTAACCTTATGACAGATAGTAGATAACTCATGATTAAAGGCATGTGAGTTCTTACTTGATTTTTATTTTCTGGGAACTCTTGCGTCAGATGAAATCTTGCTCACTTGAACTTAAGTTCTTGATCTTTTTGGAATTGGAGGGATTGGATTTGAAGATGATTCTGGCCTTTTTGCCTTTTGTTTCTCAGAGAGATTCTTTTAAGGAGGGCTTGAACTCATTTTGATAGAGGTTGATGAAATGAGTATATCTGATTATGATGATAATAAGTGATGAGATGATGATTGATAATGAATGAGCAAGATGAGATTTTGGAAAATGGGTTTGAATGAGAATTTAGGTTTTTTCTTAAAAAATTTGAAAAGAGTAATAAAGGAATGAAAAGGAAAAGAAGCGCTAAAACGGTTAAAAAATGCATGAATTTTGATTTCATAATTCGAATCATGTTATAAGCGTGATTCAAATGATGCATTGAAAAATTTCAAATAAATGAATTGTGATTCAAATCACATTGTACTTCTGACTCGAATCAATCTTCACAGCGCTCAATCTCAAAATTTTCCTACCTTGTGATTCAAATCATGTTATGTTTATGATTTGAATCAGGAAGAAAATTTTCTAAAAATTTAATGCATGAAAAAATGAGTTTAATGAAATGAAAATTTTTAAATGCTGATTTTAATGGAAAATAATTTTGAAGCAAATGCTAAAATAAATTTTAATGCTAGAAATAAGTAATGATGCATAAACGAATGAATAATGTGAATGTAAATACCATGAACAGACAAAATTAAATTAAATTGATGCATGACATAATTGAGTGATCAAAATACGAAATGCATAAACATTATCACATACACACACTTCAAACAGACAATACATCTAGGCAAAGAAATAATTACAAATGTGTATACCACAAAAAGAATAAAGAAAAGTTGGAACAATCATACCAATTTATATGATCTAGGCTTAACTTGTTGCACACAAAAATGTTTAGTAATAAAAAATAAGAATAACATAAGCTAATGTACAATAAATCATAAACAACTTAGACATAACTCCTCTTGCACGTGTGAAAAACACTATCAGACTCTCCTACATAAGACTTCAGATGAACTTATGTAACTGATGTTCTAATTATCATTGATTGACATATCTTGACAATCTCAGATAACTGAATCAACTCTTTGACGATTATGAGCACTTCAATGAACACTTTGTAACACTTGATTCTTTGGTAATTGTTAAGAACTCATAAAACATTGCCAAATGTCACAAACTACCTTCATCTTCTTTTTAACCTTGGAAGAGTAGGTCACTAGAAGATGCTTTTTGTTTCTTTCTTTAATCTCTCAAAAACTTCAAGTATGTATACATATGAATGCTTGTCCATCTTTAAGCAGGATTAATAAAAAAAAACATTAAGACATAGTCTTAGGTTTGCTGTTACATCCCACATACCTCAAACTTTTTTCGATTCAATCCTAGATGAATCAAAACTTAGAGAATATCTTAAATACAATTAATGATTGAAAAATATACTAGTAAGATTTTAGTTTAATTTCATCTATGTAATTCATGCAATGAATGTTCATGCATTAGAAAATCAATGTAATGTTATTGGGATTTGATCGTGCCTGGATCAGACAGTTAGACGGTGACCAGCAACGTCGTATGGACTTCAGCTCCGGTGATGATGATACGGCGGGGGGGTGTACCTGCAAGGTACTACGACAATCAATTCAGGTAAGGTTAGAGAAAAGCAAATACAGTGAAGTGAGTTTAGAATGTTTCGTAACCTGACCCTCTCAAGTGATAGGGTATTTATAGAGAGCCCCCAGTGCGGGGCCAATGTTTACTTGCACTGGGCTGGATTGCAAGGCCCAATCCAAGTAACTGCCAGGGCTTACGTGGCGTAGTGAAGACCAGCACGTGGTCTTCGCCCTGGTGTAACGGTCCCTGAATATCCGAAAGTAGGGCAAACCGATTCCTTCGGGAGTGGGAAGTTACAAGAGAACGTGTCCTCGCGGGGAGGAGCACGTGGGCGTCGAGGAGAGGCGGGTCCGCGGGCTATGTACCTCTTCTCGAAGGTCTTTTTACCCCACGTGTCCGACGTCCCAGGGGATTGGTACGTTCCCGACACGGAGGTGACTTTGGGCCTCGTTGGGCCTTCGCCGGTGATTGGGCTTGGGTCTGCCCGACAGTAGGGCAGGCGCTGGCCCAGTCCAGAACAGGAGCCCCCCAAGTCGTTGCTCTAAGGTGTCAAAGTAATGACTTAAGGGCTAGTACTATGTCGAGGACGTATCCGGTTGGGGAAGGGATTTTAAACGAGGAGTGGTTGGTCAACCGGGCAGGAATAAATTGACCTGCTCGGGGGGATACGAGAAGTCTGAAGCGAGGCGAATGGAAGGACGCGTGTTAGGGAATGAAAAGACGTGTGTGGGGAAGCGTGTGCCACGTGTCACACCTCATCATTTCCTAGGGCGGCTACGCTAGGGTAGCATAATCGATTACCTAGGAAGTCCACGCGTCTCGTGAGGCCCTTATAAATAGGGGTTATCCCACTTCATTTGCACTTTCGCTCCCCCTTTGCTCAGACTCTCCCTTTCTTCTTTCTCTATTTCGTCGCTATTCGCCGCCACTGACAGCCGCGCCGGAACCCTACCGGGAGTGTATTTCACGTAAGTTTCTCTCTTTTTTCTCCTTTTGTTTGCATTTATGTGGTGGTTTCATGGTGAACTAGTGAAGTTCTCATGGAAATCACGATATCTCTGGCGAAAACGGCGGGATTTCTTAGTTTCTTTGTTGATTCTCGCAGGGAGAAGGGATGAACACCCCGGGGACAAGAAGAATGTCCCGAGGACACGAGATGAAAATCTCGGGGTCATCAACAATATCTCCTCTGTGGGAGGGATCCCTCCCAAAGCGGCACACCGGTGACCTGAGGATAGTCACGGGGACGCTCGTCGGTTGTAACGGGGACGTGGTCGAGTACGACAGTCTCGGGATCCCGACGCTCCTTCTTCGCCCTTTCACTTGAACAGCGGTGGAGGGGTGAATTTGATATGGATCATTAAATTCACTGTTTCCTTCTGCTTTTCAGGTACATGGAAGGTGATATTTTTTGTACAGTCAAACATCGGCTGGTGGGCTCCCCGAAGACGTGGAAGGTGTTCCGGCCTCTGGCGCACCATCGCATTTGTTCAACATATCGAGGGATAAGGTTTCCTCTTTATGAATTCATGTTCGACCAAGCGGGGTGGCATTTGCCCTTTATGGATTTCCAACAAGCGGTGTTCGTTTGGCTGCGCTTGGCGCCCTTATAGCTCCATCCTAACTCCCTTGCTTTTATCCGAGCCTTCGAGCTCGATTGTAAATATCTCCATATCGGGGCAACCGTTCCTCTTTTCTTTCATATCTTCCACCTCCAACGACAGGCCTCCGATGGCAGACACGACTGGGTGTCTTTTAAACAAGTGAGCAGCCTCTTCCACACCTACCTAGATTCTGTTTGGGACTTTAAATATCAGTATTACATCGTAAGGCCGGCCACGCTTGAGGCTGTGAATTCGGTGTACCGTCTGATTTCCCGCGAAGTGGGCGGGCAGAATGAGGAGGTCCTTGAACCGAGATTCCCCTTGTTCTGAACGGAAGAACATTTCAAAAAGGGGACGGACAGCTACATTGTCAGCCCTGGCCGACTTGGCGAGGGGGATCGTCTGGCGTATGAGAAAATAGTCGCCTTCGTCAACGGTTTTAACAAGGTCAGGCTCATGATGTCGGACGGAGAATTCGTCCGGGGTGACGACAGGCAGGTCTTAACGAAGCGCCGGTTATTCAATACGAGGGCCCTCCTCGAGACGTTTTCTGACGAGGATGCCCTCGAGCTGTTAGGTGATGGAACCCTCTTCTACTTGCTTTTTCTTTGCGTCCTGGTTTCTGATTTACTGACACATTTACTTTCTTTGCAGGCAAGATGTCGGATGTTGAGGAGCGTATCAAGAAACTAAAAGTTGCCCGTATTTCGAAGAAAGGCGGCAAAGGTCGTATCGAGCAACTCCGGTCGTAGGTCCCCGGTCCCACTCTGGCAGTCGGGGGTTCTTCTGGCTCTCCCCAGGACAACGACTCCCCCAGCACTCAGAACTCCCCGAAGAGACAACGGCTTATTGATCAGGTGGACGTCGACCTCACTGAGAACGAAAGCCCTCCCGCTATGAAATTTGTGCTCCCGCCTTGCCACTCGAGGCCGAACTTCTTTATGGGGAACAATTCCCTATGTGTTGGTGCACCCGAAGTTCAGACTATCTTGGGTGACGACAGTGTTTCTCGGAGAAGGGCGCTGGTGGAGGACGTGTCCGCGGTGATGCGGGTTTGCGCCGCTGCCTTGGTCCTGAACGATGAGACATGCCCAGCGGATGAGCTGAACAGGCTGCAAGCGAGTTTCAGGTCCATCTCAGCTGAAATGGAGAAGATGGGCATGGAGCTGACTAACTGCAAAAACCAGAACAAGGCCCAGGTCGAGCTTTAAAAGAAGTTAGAGGAGAGGTTGAAGAACGCTGAGGAGGAGAGGAAACGTCTCTTGGCGAGGAACGTCTAGCTGGAAGAAGTTGTTCGGCCGGCTGAGGAGGAAACCGAGGAAGACAAGTTGTTAACTTTGCGGGCAGTGCTGATACTGAAACTCAGGGAAGCCGAGCAGGATAACCTCGTGGCGGCTGACATAGGTTTCAGGAACGCCGTGCAGCAGCTTCGGGTTCTCAACCCCTACCTTATAACTGAAGGGACTGACCCTGACTACGAGGTGGTCGACGGTCAGATTGTGCAGTCGATGCAAGAGGAAGAGGTCGGCGGAGGGGCAGACGAACACGAGCAGCCGGAGGGGACCGTCGCCGAATAGGTTTTCCCTTTCTCGTTTTGTTTGGCATGCGAGCCGTTTTATTTTTTGATGCCTATGTGTAGCGGTAAAAATCGTAAGTGTAAGTTATTGATTAACTTAACTCATAAAGCAAGAATCGCCACCGCACTTTTATTTTATCCACGAAGGGAAAGGAAAAAAGAGCGAACAAAACCAAAATAGTTCAAAAAGAACAAAGAGATAAAGGGTAAGGGGGGTTGGTTACGCAATGGGAATGTGTTAGTACCCAAAACGTCTATAGTACTTTGAAATATCTACCGCTTTTTGTTCTGAAAATGGTTTACTTGGAAAAGATTGGGAGGGATGAGAAGAGAATTACTTTTTAAGATTTTTGTGTTTGGAGAGACTTATCGCCTCATGCCTACGTACCCATAATGTGCAGTGTAGGATCAAAACCCCGTAGTTCGTGGTACAAAGAACAAAAATTTGTTTGTTTTGGTTGATTTTAAGTGTAAAGACAAATCGTCATTTCTAAGCGAATAATTCCGCTTAAAGAAATGAATCATGTCTAAACTTATGAAAAAGTTTAAAAAGAAAAAGTGCACAAAGCACAAAAAGAGTTTGATGAGTTTTTATATTTTTTATGTTTTCATGAAATGGTCATAATATGGTTAAATGGACTGACATTTATTAAAGAAAAGCAAGTTTTAAAAGTCACTTGACAAAAGTCAAGGTTTTATTATGAAAGCGGTTTTAAGTTTGAAAACAAGAAAGTTTTTGAAGAAGGGAGAAGGTTTTGAAAATTAAAGAAGGGGTGGAGAAAAAGTGACTATCCTAGTGCATAAAATAAAAGCTAGGGAAAAGAAGGATCTAACCGAAATGGAGTCACTTCAAAGCAATATTAAAAGAATTCCATCCTTAAGCAAAACGGCCAAATAAATGCAAGTCTTCAATCAATACTCCAAGCAAAGGGATAAGAAGTCCTAATTCTAGGTCCATAAGTCCAATATTACTTCTAAAGAGGTCCATAAAGAGATCACTCCAAAGCATAGGATAGTAACCAATAGTCCAAGATGAGGAGAATTAAGTTTTTTATGGTTTAAGCCTTTATTAATGTTTTTGAGTCCAAATGGACAAAGAAAAAAAAAGAATAAGCATAAACATGTGTCCAACGGACAAATGAAAAATTGCGGAAGCATAAACATGATATGAAATGAAGCATAAAAATAAAAGAGATTGGGAGCGAGAAGGAAACATAAACAAAATTAATACAAAATATTGTTAGTAAGTTAGTGATTAGTTGTTAGTGTTAATGATCAATAACAATTGAATAATTGCACTTAGGTTAAGGTTGATGAAACTCATTAGAGGATTGATAAGACTAAAGCCTCCTAACAATAAGTTTCATGAGTTTTGAACCGTAAGACAAATGATCAATATTCTTGATCGTTTTCGATGCGGGACGAATATTGCGCTATGTTAAGCAATCGCCAAGTAATTTACGGAGTAATTACCCAAAAATGAGGTCGGTCAATAGCTCTTTGTGCTAATGTACGCTAGATAAACGATATATGGATTGTCATCCGAAAGCAATTCCGTACGAAAAGAAAAATGGTAACGATCTAGTCTTGATTGAAATGGCTAAGAACAAAGGAAGAGGGGAGAAAATGGCAAAAGAACCAAAACAGTCCCAAAACAGAACCAAAATAGCATTCTGGACACTGGTTAATCGGTTAACACATTTGGTTAATAGGTTAACCAATGAAGATTTTGATTTTCTACGCAAAACAGAGTGTTAATCGGTTAACCAGATTTTACTGTGTTTGGTTAATCGGTTAACACTGCACCAGAAGCAAAAAAATGTGCAAAATTCAGCATGATCTTCTCTCAAGACATTTTTCAAACACCTCATGATCATGAATTGAATTTGCACAAATTTTAAAGTAAAAATAGACAGAGAAACCTGCAATCAAACAAAAATATACGATCCAAAGGATCAACAACAAGCAACACCAAGGATCTACATCTTGAATGATGAATATGAAGCTTTAACAATGGTGGAAAGTGAATTACCACTCCAAATCAGAAAATCCTTCTAAATTGCAGCAAGATCTACACTCCAAAGCCTTGATCTATGAACAAAAACAAGAATGGATGAAGGTTTAGCTCTAAATTAGTAAGAATCAATGTGAATTCTTACTAACTTATGAAAGAAGAAATTGAGCGTTTTGGTGAATTTTGGTAGTTGGGGAGAGAATTTGCAAGAGATTTTTTGGCTATCAAAAGCTTGTCAAATGAGTGAAATGAAGCCTCTATTTAAAGACTTTAGGCTTGGGAATTTGGTGGTTTGGAATTAGGCTTGGATGATCAAAATTAGGATTGGAATTCAAATTTGGAGGGAAATTAAAAGAGTGGTGATTAGTGGAGGTGTATGATAAGAATTAATATTGATGATGTAGGGAATTAAAATGAGATGGAATATTCCAAAATGATGAAAATTGGTGCCAATTGCTGAATTTGAATTTGCTACTATTTTTTCAAATTTTTACAAGGGTAACTGGTTACTCACCACAGGGTAACCGGTTACTCAGTGTAAAATTTGTGAAAAACGAGCATTTTGTTGCACTGTTGTGGTTCCGGCTCGATTCTCTTGTTTCTCAAAGAAGGCGTGAAAATAAACACATGAACCTTGGAGTCTCTTGAATAATAATCAATTAAAACATGGAAACTCTTGATCAGATAATTCATTTGAGCCGTGGGACTGATTTTTTTTTGTTGGTATTTTTAATCTGTTCTTCCCCTGAAAATGTTAGTGAAAGGAAACAAAATATTTTTTTGATTTTAATTAATGGTTAGTAAGCATAAACAAATTAAACAATAAAACAACTAACACACACACACACACACACACAAACCCAAAGATCCCTGCAAGGCACAATCCTATAGAAGAGGGAACCAATGTGTGATCTTGTTTGTGGTATGAAATCCAAAAGAAAAGCAAAGAATCTTAGGGGCAAAAATTAGGGTATTACAGCTGCTCCTATTTAAGTTTCTTCTATTCGGAAGTACGAAAATTGACATCTTTGTCTCGACGAGATATAAGAGACCTAAATATAACAACAAACCAAATTTTTGGCCCTAAGAGACCACAAAATGATATGATCATGCAAATGAAATGCAACCACAAGACCACTGTGGGGAGAAAATGCCACAGGAGACAAATAAGCTGGGGAGCAAAGAGAAAAGACTCACCGGGGGAAAACAAAAGAGGGAAAGCACATCCCAATAGGGGAGGAAACAAATCTCCACCGGGGAAGAGAAAACAGTAAGATTCCAACTGAGGGAAAATTACCGACACCAGAAATAAAAGAGGGATAACACCATCCCAACATGGAGATAAAACTCTTCGCTGGGAAACAGATCGTCTAATACCAGACATCCGGTAATAGCATGATCAAAAGGAAAGATTACCAACTACCAACCAAGTGATAGCTACAGCAAGACAATCAATCAAAAGGATACGAGAAGAATTACCTACTACCAACATAGGGCAGGACGACAAAGGTAACGATCTCACAAAGAGGATAAAGTTATTGATGACACTGAATTTCACCGTATTTTTTACTCCGATTTCGCATGCATTCTTAGTCTTTTAATGTCATTTTATTATGTTATTATTATGTTTTTCTTTGTTTTCAGGTTTTTAGTCTAATCAGAGCCCCGAGCGAGAAAAGGAGCGAAAAGGAAGTCGAAATGAGCTAAAATAGAGAAAATCAGCATTTTACACTTATGGCATCCACTATGGCGGCCGCCACAGGGTCTTCCATGACGTGTCCATGTCTCAAACTCCTCCCAACTGTTTTTCCCCATGATCTCCAACTGCCCAAGCAAGTTTACACTCATGGCGGGCGCCATGGTGTTGTGGCGGGCGCCACAAGAACAAAGCGAGTTCCCTCCCAAATTCAAATGCTAGGGGCATCCTTGTCTTTTCCACATGTTTCCTTGCCTATAAATAGGACTTTAGATTTTCGTTTTTCTTCATCCAAGCTTAGTTGTTCATAAGCATATATCAGTGTAATAGTGGTAATCGCTTCACATCGAGGTGTTACTACATTCGAGAGATCGAGTCTGTAAGAGCCTGTGAGATTGAGTTTTGGAGCACTCTGGAAGGAAGTTAATCCTGCCGCCATTTTACTTTCAGTTCGCATTTTATTCAACCACTCCGATTGGAGCAGGTTTTTATTACTTTACCTTTTGTCAACTTTATTTCTTGCATTGTCTTTTAATTTCATTTACTTTCCGCACTCGCACTACTTTCATTTATTTTCCGCACCGCATTACTTTCATTTACTTTCCGCACTCGCACTACTTTCATTTACTTTCCGCACTCGCACTTAAATACTTTTTTATGAAAAATCTAAAAATGAACTTTTACTTTACCATGTCTGGCTAATTTTATAAAGGTTAGAATGTGAAGATCATAACCGAATCGATAATCTGTACAATTGTTAGTGGAAACACTTAAGGGCTATTTTAACTGTCAATATAAGTTTTCCTGTTCTTAAATTCCGTTGGGTAAGATCGAAAGCCGTCCAACGCCTATCTAAACTTAATTGTTTTTAAACTATTTCGAAAACAGCGAAAGCGCTTTGTTTAGTTTATTAGGAGTTTTTAATTTAAAAAGAAAAGAGATTTTAAAACCATTTTCGGACGCGTTAAGAAGTTTAAAGTCTGGTTCGTAAGGACCTCTTTTTTTTAGAAAATCCAGGTTAAAATACTTTTCAACTTGGTCAAGATACTATATTTCTTAAAAATAGGTTTACTACTCTAACGCAATGCGCGCCTTTTTATCCGTGACAATAAGAGGGTTTGATTAGGGGGTACAACTCGGTTCTGAATACGCGAAAGCGACAGTTCCTGTCAAATTAGTTCTTTTCAAAGTAGAAAACATTGCCCGTAAGTAGTTCTATTAGCAAGTACTTGGATTATCAATTGGTTGTGTGAATTGCATTCGAACCTGTCTTTATCAATTAATTTTAATTACTTTATTTACTACCGTGCACTCTTCAAAACTACTATTTTCAATCACCTTAGATACACACCTTAACAATAGATAGCGATAGATTGACACTTGGTCTCTGTGGATACGATAATCTTTTATATTACTTTGACGCGTTCGTACACTTGCGAAAAAAAACACGCATCAAGTTTTTGGCGCCGTTGCTGGGGACCAATTTCGTCAAATTTCGTACCCTGTTGTTATACCGTTTAGACTAAGGAAGTTACCCGCCGGTCAATGCGAAAAACTCGTAGTACCGGTAGTTTAGTAGACCCTCTAGCTGAACCAGAACGTTACGCTCGCACACGTTTATATTTCCGTAAACTTAGGAAAGCTATGGCCGAAGATCAAAATCAAAGACCTCTTAAGGATTTCGCCCAACAATCCAACGAGGAACCTAGTTCTAGTATAGTAAATCCAGCCATACCAGCTAACAATTTTGAACTTAAACCATCCCTGCTGCAGTTAGTACAGCAGAGACAATTCGCAGGTCTTGCTACAGAGAACCCAAACCAACATTTGAAAAACTTTCTCCAACTAGCAGACACCTTTAAAACCAATGGAGCCCCTCCTGAGGCGATTCGCTTAAGATTATTTCCTTTTTCCCTCAGAGATAAGGCCCTATCTTGGTTAGATTCCCTTCCACCAAATTCCATAACAAGTTGGGAAGACCTTAGAAAAGTATTCCTTGCCAGATATTTTCCCCCGAGTAAGACCGCTGTTCTTCGAAACCAAATAACTAGATTTACCCAAAACCAAGGAGAATCGTTGTTCGAAGCCTGGGAGAGATATAAAGAGCTGTTAAGAGCATGCCCACATCATGGTTTAGAAAATTGGTTAATCATTCAAACCTTCTATAATGGACTTCATTATAACACTAAGATGACCATCGACGCCGCCGCAGGTGGCGCACTGATGAACAAACCTTACCCTGAAGCTAGTGCCCTTATCGAAGATATGGCCCAAAACCATCAATCGTGGGGAGTAGAACGAGCGACAGTGGAAAAGAAGGAAGCCCAAGGAGGGATACATGAGTTAAGCTCTATAGACATGATGCAAGCTAAAATGGACGCATTGGCCCTAAAAGTTGAGCATATGTGTACAACCCCGAATACTGCAGCCGCAGTTTCGTCAGATTGTGAGATATGTGGGACGAAAGGACACCAATCCGCAGAATGCAGTCTGTTAAACGAGACCAGCTCTGAACAAGTGAACTACACCCAAGGAAACCCATTTTCAAATACCTATAACCCTGGATGGAGGAATCACCCAAACTTTTCCTATAAGAATAATAACCCTATCCAAAATACTGCCCCTCCGAGACAATCAAGTTATCAAGCCCCAAGATCAAATCAACCTATGCAACCTGTACCACCAAAACCGAGCCTTGAGAAAATCGTGGATAATTTTGTCGCTGCTCAAATCCAACAAAACAAGGAGTTCATGAACCAAAACGTTCATGTTAACGAACTAATTACCCAGTTAGGAACCAAGGTTGACCAAATAATCACTCACAATAAGATGCTTGAAACCCAAATCTCGCAGGTAGCTTTAAACCAAGCCCCTCAGACCACACCTGGAGGACAATTCCCTGGACAACCTCAACAAAACCCGAAAGGACAAGCAAATGCCATTACCCTACGAAGTGGGACCGCTTATGATGAACCTTGTAACCCGAGGTTGAGTGATCCCAAAACTTCTAAGGAAGATGACAACATCCCAGATAAAAAGAAGAAACCAGAGGAATCTGTAAACCAGGAAAGTCAAGAAAAAGGAGAAGAACCCAAAAACAAAACCTATATACCACCCCCGCCATACAAACCACCAATACCATATCCGCAAAGACTTAAACAAACCCAGATCAATAATCAGTATCAGAAATTCATTAAAGTTATAGAAAAACTTCACGTAGAAATCCCGTTCACAGAAGCCATTACCCAAATACCATCCTACGCAAAGTTTCTCAAAGACATCCTTACCAATAAACGTAGACTTGATGATTCGAAACCCTTGGAATGTAATTCTATTGCCGAAAATAAATTAGCAAAAAAGGATAAAGATCCTGGAAACTTTTCCATTCCTTGTACTTTGGGGAGTCATGTCATCGAAAAAGCTTTTCTAGACTTAGGAGCTAGTGTGAGCTTAATGCCCTTAGCGGTTTGCGAAAGGTTAAATTTAGGAGAGTTGCAACCTACCAAGATGTCACTTCAATTAGCCGATAGATCTGTTAAATATCCGATAGGCATACTTGAAGACGTCCCTGTTAGGATAGGTCAGCTGTTTATCCCTACTGATTTTGTTGTCATGGACATTAAAGAAGATGATGAGATACCAATTCTTCTAGGTAGACCATTCTTATCGACTGCTGGAGCCATAATAGATGTCAAAAAGGGGAAGCTAACCTTTGAGGTAGGGAACGAGAAGATAGAATTTATACTTTCAAAATTTCTTATGGCACCTGTGATAGGAGATGCGTGTTATGCGATAGATATCATTGATGAATGTGTTAGGGAGTTAGAGCAAGAAGAAGTCATTGAAACAATTAAGCTGCCATCAACTCTTATTTTGGAAGATGACAATTATAAGAAACCCTACATCGATGATAACCTTTACGAATGTTTATCCCTTACCCCAGATCCTATGCCTTGCCCTATTAAACCAGCCTTGGAACTTAAGGAACTACCTAAGAACCTGAGATATGAGTTTCTTGATGAAGAAATGAATCGTCCGGTTATAGTTAGTGCTGCCTTGAGACAAAAAGAAACAGATCAACTCTTGGACGTTTTACGAAGATATCCCTCAGCCTTAGGATATAATATCTCTGATCTGAAAGGTATAAGTCCATCCGTATGCATGCATCGGATTTCGCTCGAAGTAGATTCAAAACCTTCCAGAGAGCACCAGAGAAGGATAAACCCTATACTGAGTGATGTTGTCAAAAAGGAAGTTCTGAAGTTGCTTGAAGCAGGTATAATATATCAGATCTCGGACAGTAAGTGGGTGAGCCCTGTGCATGTGGTACCCAAGAAGGGAGGCATCACAGTTGTGCAAAATGAGAAAGGTGAACAAATAGCAAAGCGGATAGAAGGAGGTTGGCGTATGTGCATAGACTATAGAAAGTTAAATAAAGCAACTAGGAAGGATCATTTCCCTTTACCGTTCATAGACCAGATGTTAGAACGTCTTGCCAGACACTCTTACTTCTGCTATCTAGACGGGTATTCGGGATTCTTTCAAATACCTATACATCCAGAAGATCAAGAAAAAACTACCTTTACATGCCCTTTTGGAACTTTTGCCTACAAACGAATGCCTTTTGGACTCTGTAATGCCCCTGCTACTTTCCAACGTTGCATGATGTCAATCTTTGCAGATTATCTAGATGGAATCATGGAAGTATTTATGGATGATTTCTCGGTTTGCGGTTTTGATTTCCAAAATTGTCTTATCAACCTTGAGAAAATCCTGGAAAGATGTGTGGAGGTGAACCTTGTGCTGAATTGGGAAAAATGCCATTTCATGGTGACTGAAGGAATTGTTTTAGGACATATAATCTCCGAAAGAGGTAGATAAAGCAAAAATAGAAGTTATAGAGAACCTAAAACCCCCCAAGACTATCAGGGAAGTTAGAAGTTTCCTTGGACACGCTGGATTCTACCGCCGTTTCATCAAGGACTTCTCCAAAATAACAAAACCTTTAACTGGCCTGTTAATGAAAGATGCTGAATTCATCTTTGATGAAAAATGCAATGAAGCATTCAACCTTTTGAAGCAAGCATTGATTTCAGCACCCATTATGAAACCCCCTGATTGGTCTGAACCGTTTGAGATAATGTGTGACGCCAGTGATTACGCTGTAGGAGCCGTTCTAGGTCAGAGAAAAGATAAAAGATTACATGTAATATATTATGCCAGTAGAACCCTAGACGCCGCCCAGCTCAATTACGCAACAACCGAGAAAGAACTCCTAGCTGTAGTTTTCGCTATAGACAAATTTAGATCATATCTAGTAGGAGCCAAAATTATAGTTTACACCGATCATGCTGCCATCTGTTACCTACTAAGTAAAAAAGATGCTAAACCCAGGTTACTTCGATGGATTTTGTTGCTACAAGAGTTCGACTTAGATATCCGAGATAAAAAAGGCACAGAAAATGTAGTAGCCGATCACCTATCTAGGCTAGAATACCTGAATCCTGAATTAGTACCCATAAATGATGATTTTGCCTATGATAGATTGATAGCCCAGTTGGAAACCATTGAAGATAAAGAACCAGACCCGCATGAGCACTTCCAAAAATCCTTAGCTGTAAGTAACGTGCCCTGGTACGCTGATTTTGTTAATTACCTAGCCGCTGATATCATACCCCCTGATCTCGATTACCACAAGAAGAAGAAGTTCGTAAGTGATGTTAGAAATTTCTATTGGGATGAGCCACTTCTTTTCAAGAGAGGTAAAGATGGCATTTTCCGCCGTTGCGTTCCAGAAGACGAGGTAGAAAGTATAATTCAGCATTGTCACTCTGCACCTTATGGTGGACATGCAAGCACCTCTAAGACCTACGCCAAGATTCTTCAAGCTGGCCTATTCTGGCCTACCATGTGGCGTGATGTCCATGCTTACATTGTCAAATGTGATAGATGCCAACGCACAGGAAATATATCAAGACGCGACGAAATGCCTTTAAGAAACATCCAAGAAGTAGAACTCTTCGACGTATGGGGTATAGATTTCATGGGACCATTCCCACCATCTTTAGGAAACAAGTACATCTTAGTTGCAGTAGACTACGTGTCTAAGTGGATTGAAGCGATAGCTGCACCCACAAACAACACTAGAGTAGTGATTAAATTATTTAAAAATTATATATTCCCCAGATTTGGAACACCCCGTTTAGTTATAAGTGATGGAGGATCTCACTTCATATCAAGAATATTTGATAAGCTTTTAAGCAAGTATGGAGTTAAGCATAGAGTAGCAACACCATATCACCCACAGACTAGTGGCCAAGTGGAAGTATCTAATAGGGAGATTAAACAAATTTTAGAAAAATCTGTCTCTGTATCCAGAAAAGATTGGTCGCAAAAGCTTCAAGAGGCTTTATGGGCCTACAGAACCGCTTTCAAAACCCCTATAGGAACAACCCCCTACCAACTAGTCTATGGAAAATCTTGTCATTTACCTTTTGAGTTAGAGCATAAGGCCTATTGGGCCATTAAAACTTTGAATTTGGATTACCTAACTGCTGGTGAGAAACGTATCCTTGACATCCATAAATTGGAAGAACTCAGACAGCAAGCCTACGAGAATGCCATAATATACAAAGAAAGAACAAAAGCTTGGCACGACAAAAGAATCGTAAGAAAAGACTTCAACTTAGGCGACCCTGTTCTCCTGTTCAATTCTAGGCTACGACTCTTCCCAGGAAAGCTCCGTTCAAGATGGACTGGCCCCTTCAAAGTATCAAAAATTCTGAGGTCTGGAGCTGTTGAAATCAAAAACGAGACATGTAAACCATTCATCGTCAATGGACAAAGACTGAAGCTCTACGAAGGAGGAGACATTCCAACAACCTACTCCAGCCACACTCTAAGTGATCCACCAATCCCGACAAGAGATGTATAAGTTCCAGTCGTCAAGTTAACGACGTTAAACAAGCGCTGCATGGGAGGCAACCCATGATTTTCTTACCTTATTTACTCTTTCTACATTTTGTTTTATTTTATTTCTTGTTATATTTTGTCAGGACTAATGTTTAAAATGTTTGTGCTTTACAGGACTTTCTTCCTAACTCTGTGCAGAATGCAGAACTTTGACGACATGCATGTGACTTTCAGGAATGACGCCCAGAGAGAGCGTTACTTTGTCCACTTCAGACGTCCTATGGCACCTACGAGGTACCCAGATCAGGCTTGCATGGAGGCTTTAGGCATTGAGCCTAGTGTCAGATTCTTATGCCACCAGCTTCAATGGGACCAGTTCGACGACCTGAACAACACCTATAGGAACCTCACTTTGGAGTTCCTCAGCTCGTTTTCTTATGACCACTGGGCCGGACCAGATGGATGTGCTGTTTTCAGGTTATTTGGGACTGAGTACTCCTTCACTCATAAGGAGTTTGGTGATTTATTAGGTTTTCAGACGACCCCTGATGCTATTCCTGAGACACCTATGGGATACTTTCTGAGTAGGGAAGTGGAGAAGTTCTGGAGTGATATCTCTGGTGGAGGGAGTCAGGATCCTTCCACCCAGTTCTCACATGTTATCCACAACCCTGCATTGAGGTATTTTTAGATGATCATAGCACACTCTTTCTTTGGATTGCCAGATGCTGAGACCTTGCTTAGTGAGGAGGAGATCTTTCTACTGTTTTGTGCGACCCAGTCACGTCCTGTGGCATGTGGGAACTTTCTGCTGAAAGGTCTTAGCAGTATTGCCAGGTCATCAGTAGGTATTATTCATGTGGGAGGTATTGTTACCCAGATTGCTGCTGCTTTAGGCCTTTCGCGTAAGTTGTTACATCTCAGGGTTTTCTGTGAATACACCACCATGGACGTTGATTTCTGCCTAGACAGAGGGTTGATAAGGAGAGCCTCTGCAAATCCCAACCAGTTCAGATTGTTGATCGACAACGAGGCTGTTCATTACTTTTTGCTGCCTGATCCGATGATGACCAGTGTTCATGACCCAGCTAATTGGAGATATGCTTTGGAGGGTTATGGAGAGACTATTGAGGAGCCTAGATCGCCTCCTATTGCTGAGTACACCCCTACACCTCCGTCTCCCAAAATCACTGTATTATCTAATAATTTGTCTTTGCAGCCACCCGATTTATACACCCAGGTTGTTGAGCTCCGCAGAGAGACTGCCAAGCTCAAGCAGGAGGTAGCTGATCTTGCTTTGCAGATTGAGGTATCTGATCTCACTCATGCTACTGAGGCAGACTCTTTATACCAGGAGATCGGAGAGCTTCGTCGCGAGATCGCTGAGCTTCGTGGATCCAGCCAGGCAGAGGAGCCAGCTGATTGATCATATTGCCCTGACTTACTACTCTATTATTTACTATTCAGTATTTCTGCGTTTTCTTTACTTTTTAGCATATCTGGACACATTTCGTATTTTCGCATTTCCTATATTCCCTATGTACTTTGATTTTATATATATATATATATATATATATATATATATTATGTGTGTTTTTATTTTTCCTTTTATATATATATATATCCAATAATAATGTTATTTTTCTCAATATTTGATTTTTACTTCCACAAAAATTGTGCAAGTCCCGTGTTGAAGAAGAAAGCAAATGAGAACGCTATCGGGACCCCCGAGACGCAAAAGGTAAGAGAGGCCCATTCCAAAATTCAAAATTTTGGCCCAGGTCCGAAAATGACCTTATGGCGCCCGCCATAGCCTTATGGCGCCCGCCACGGCGTCCTGGTAAATACGGGGGAGAACTACATCTTCCACCATTTTTGAACCTCTAAACTCCCATAACCCATTTTTCTCCTTTTCCAAAACTCCATTAAAACTCACAAAAGCTCCCACCTTTATTTAATACCCACTATCCATTAACCCTTTCAAACTTCCATTTGAAATTCCACCAATTAAATTCCATAAAAATCTCACCTTTACCAACTTATATTTAAACCCATCTTCACTATCTTCAAATCAATTCAAGGAGCAAGCTATGGAGTTCGAAGGATATATTTTGCGAGAAGGAAAACCCGGGGATAGGCAGAGGAGGAATATTCAAAGGCTTCAAGGTCGAGAAATTCTCTCGACGAGGTACGTGGACGACAACTGTCTCTATACCTTGGGTATTTATCATAGTGTTTATCATTTACTTGATTTTTTGGGACTGCACTCTATTTTTGAAAACCAAGAACCAACCTTTGAGAAATTGACAATTGAGTTTTTAAGTTCTTTGATCTACACTGTCCACCCTAACACTGCTAGCACAGTCGGTACTGTCCAATTTAGAATGTTTGGAATAGAATATAAGTACAGTACCGACGAACTAACAAGTCTGTTAGGAATTCCTCTTTGGGAAGGTGCTATTTGTGAGACCCCTTTGGATGATGGATGGTCGGTCGATGCATTTTCTTTTTGGCAGAGATTGTCGAATAATTTAATAACTTCTTTTGAAGGAATTCTTGCATCGACCATCCACAACCCAGCCATCAGAGTTTTTAGACACCTGTTGGCATGTACTATTTTTGGCCGGGATAATCCAAATAAGGTTAATGCTAAAGAGCTTCAGTTTTTACAAGGAAGTCTCACAAATAGAAGAATCAATCCGGTCCCGTTTATGCTTTCTCACATGTCTGTTACTATTAATAAAGCAGGACCGATTGTTTTTGGAGGACTAATTACGTCTATTGCTCGGGCACTAAACCTGAACAATGAGATAGCCACACTAGAGCCCTTAACTCCTCGCACAATCAACCTAAAATTTCTAAAAGATATGAAATTATGCCGAGCGAGAAGAGAGGGTGGTTTTGTATTGATGATCCATGGTGTAGCTATCCCATCTGTTGCCTTGCCCTGCAGTAGACGTACCGATGTACGTAATGAAAGGAACTGGACCTATTGTAATACCCCAAAATTTGCTCTTCCCTTTTGGCATCATAGCATGGCATTATCATTTATCATATCATATCCATCTCATTAGCATTGCATTGCATTTAACATAGAGAAATGAAGCATGGCATCCTTCTTACCATCAGGGCATGTGATCAGGTGGAAGGTGGACAATCAAGGAATCATTCAAAGCACAAAAAGGAATGAAGCATGGCATCCTTCTTACCATCAGGGCATGTGATCAGGTGGAAGGTGGACAATCAAGGAATCATTCAAAGCACAAAAAGGTCAATCAAGTTGGCTCTAGGCAAGCCAAGAGGTCTCTCATGTCTCATACTATCTCAATTGATCTTCCAAAACCTCAAGGAAGTGAGATTCAATGGAAGATTGAAGCACTACATCTTTCACTATGCAAGAGATTCAAAAATTGAAGGAAAACCCTCAAAAGAGATAGCTCATTGATTCAAAATCATTCTCAAGTGGCATTTCTCATCATCCTTTAAGAGGATACACAACATACTCTGAGGAATTTGGATTTGGAAGATGTGCAATTTCCTCCTAACCAAAGGGGGTCAAAACTAGGGTTTCCCATTAAATCAGGGAATCTTTGATTTTTTGGACAAAGCTTGTTGTCATGGTATTCTACATGTTCTTAAGTGTATGTGTGTGGAAGATTGCATCTCAATTGGTTTTAGAAGTGGTTCAATTGGAAGAAAGATCAAGAATCAGAGAAATTGGGGCAAAGTCAAATAATCAGAGGAAAAAGTCAACTCTTGACTTTTTGAGGCCAAATTCATAAAATTCATGTTATATGTGTCCAATGTGCAAAATTTGATCAAGAAACTCCAAAGGAATCATGAAAAAATCAAGAGGTGGAAAGTTGCCATTTTTGGATGAAGTAGGGTTACTAAAAATAGTAAGTTTTGGCCATTTTGCACTATACTTTGAACCAAGGCCATTTAAAATTGGAGTATCAAATGAAAATTCCACCAGGCCACAACAAAAGGTCTTGCTTTAAGCTTCAAATCCATGGGTAGAACATCTCCATTGGATAAATATTGAGAGAGATATGGATGATCAAAGTTGGAGGAAAGTAGGTCAAAACCATGTCATGACCAAGGATTTTCAAGGCACGCGCGTAGTCATTTCAACAAACAGTTGGTGGGGAAAATGTATGGATCAATTACTCATGGTTAGAGGCCTCAAATGGAAAATATTTCAACATCAAAGTTGTTCCTCTATGTGAGATCTTCAAAGTTGGTGTTTATCAATTTTTCATCTGATCAATGGATTAAGGAGTTATGATGGCTCAAAGTATGGTCAATGTAACTGAAATTTGACCAGGTCACAACCAGGTCATGCCACACATGCGCGCGTTCTGCAGCATTTTTAAGCCAGTATTGAGTTCCTATGTTTGAAGCTCATTTTCAATATGTTGCAAGTCTCATTTCACTTCAATTTTCAAACCAATATTGTGCTCCAATGCATCCTCTTTCCAAAGACCCCAAAATCTCATCAAATGGTTCAATGGTTAGAGAGAAAAACTTCCATAAACAGCCCTATGTTGGCACTGACACATTGATACATGCTGCATTGTTTTTGGTTCAGTCATTCAACAAACACTTCACATTACCAGCTGTTTCTTTTCCTCATTAAACCAAACAAGTCATGCACGTGCTTTCACCATGTTACTTCTTACATGAGAAGGGAAATTTGTAAAGCTTCCACCACAAGCCACTGCTGCATAACACAACCTCACTCTCATCCTTACTACAACTGTCATGAGCTTGACCTCACCATAACTCAGCCTCAATAACTCGCCCCTAACTAACTTGACTCAGTTAGTTAGGGTGCACTCACTTTAACTCATCCAACTCAGTTAACTCCACTCATTAAACCATGGTTAGTTCATACTATAAATAGAAAACTCACACTCAAATTTCATTCCCAGCCACATTCTCTCAAAAACACTTCAAATTCTTTCCACATTCTCTGATTTTTCTCCCTCTCTGTACACGAATTTCATCATCATCTCCTACATTTCATCTCCATCTTCATCTTGATTCTACTTTGGAGATTAAGAACAAGAGTGCATAGGTTCAGTTAAAGAAGTTCAGGATCAAGAGAGTTGAAATTCTGGTTGATTCTTTGCACGAATTCAAGCTCTCAAGCCTTTATTTGGCCAAGTGAAGCTCAAGGAAGAAGCATCTCCTTCTGGTATTCTTGTGCATTCCAAGTTTCATCATCATTCAGGTTTGAACTCTTGAAATTACCTTGCACGATCTCTGTCTATTTTTACTTGTTTTTTTTGTGTTTTAAGCTTGCTAGAAGCTCTGCTCAAACCGGCTAGTTGATAGGCCTCCTAAAGGCTTAGTTGCAAAACCTAGGGCTTACTTTAATCTTCTCTGTTCTCTCTGCGTATGTGTGGTATGTGAAAAATAAGGCTGAATCCTTGATCTCCATAACTTCCTCTTCATTTTGGTATGCGGATTGTGTGTTTTGGTGAGAGGCGAAAATTGCAGGCGGTGGCTGTTGGCCGGAGAAGGTGACCGGAAGTCATCTCCGGCCGGTACCTTTGAATGCTAGGGTTTTCTCACGTTTTAATCGGGTCCGTTCATTTTGCGCGATCGTGTGGCTTGAATGGTGACAGCACATTAAAAGGCATGTGCTTGTCACATGTGTATTTTTTGAATCCACTTAAACAGCGTGTGGCATGGTACACGATAGGGAGTGTGGACATTCACATGTGCGCGTTGATGTTGTTTACTTTGACTATGGTTTGACTGTGACTTGATCCAATGGCCATGAGTGAGTCAATTTTGTTGACTGAGATTCCACGCTTGTTAGTATGTTCTGCGTGCTTATTGGACCTAAGACAGATTGTTATTTACACCCCACGCTTCTAAGGCCCAAACGAATTGAACTATGGATTTGCTATGGTTGCACCCCATTCATATTGCATTTCATATTTTATTTTCATTTTTGCTACACGTTTCATAATTGATTTTTAAAAATATCAAATGATATTGGAAAATTCTACAAAAATTCATGTGTATTCTTAAAACATTTAGGAAATTTTTCATGATTTTATTTTCTGATTTTATGACCATTTTGCCCCTGTTCCATTATTTCTTTTGAATTTCCATTTGCATGCATACTTAATGTGACATATGATTTTGTGCATTTTTGTTCTTGATCATAAAAAATGATTTTGATGCCTTTCTTTTTGCATTGTGGTCACAATATGTTGAGGTATGTTTGAGATTTATGAGATGATTTTTAAGTCTTTTTTGGATGACTTTTGATGTGTTGCTTTGAGCATGAATGCATGAGACTTCCATGAGACTTTGACCTAATTGTTGAGTGACTTTGGTTCTGATTCATTGCTTGTGGACTTGATATGTTAATGGCATGTGTTTAAGGTGTTTGATTGGTGAAAGTCATAATTTTTGAAGCATGTTTGCTATTTGTTTGAAGCATGAAGTTTAACTTGTTCATTTTGTGAATGCATGCCTCATGTTTGGTTTGCTTGATCATGAAGGCACTTGTGCCATGAGTTGTGGTTTTGTTGGAGGATGTATAGCATGTTAATTGACTTCTGATTGTGACATTTGGGTTTCATCTTTGCATGTTTGATGTTTATCTTGCACCTTAAGTCACTTGTTTCACAAGTATGAACCACATTCACATCACTTCACCTTTTCTTCTTTGCTTCTTGTTGGATTGAGATTTTGTTTGCATGATTTAGTATGCCCATTTAGGATAACATTAGGTTGTGTAAATATGAGTTACATTCTGACTTGGAAGCATGTATAGCATTCAATCTCATTTCACCTTGTTTGTCAACTTGTTTGAATTTGATTTGTTCATTATATTTTCTTACTTTACTTGTAAGTAATTGTGCTAACCATGTAGGGGCTTCGGTAAGTTTCAATTGAGTGTGGACAAGGAATCCACATGCAAATTTCTTTCCTTTCTCTTTTACAATTCCATTTTGTGTTTTGTTAAGCACTTATGTGCTTTCTTTTAATAACTCATTACTTTCCCTTTTGAATTACAATTCATCTTCTACTTTGGAAGTGAATTGTTTAATTCTTTCTTTCTTTAGATTTTAGGTTGAAACCTCACAAACCTTAGGATCACTCCCTTAACTAATCAATTAGGATGGAGTCTTAGTCCATATAGATTTTTACCTTTATCCTCTCTTGAGTCTTTCATCTTCTCATCTCAAAGAAAATTCAAAACATATAATAAAGGTAGGCATTTATTGCATTTAGGCCTTTCATATAAAGAAAAGGTTATAAGGGGTCTTCTCTTATAATCTTAGAATGTATAGCATATAGCCCATCTTGGGTCAATGTGTTAAACATTTGATCTTGTATGAGGGACTTAAATGCAATACTTGTTGAAGGTGCAAATAATAAAAACACTTCTTCATTTCTTAATCAACAAAACACTTAATAAACACAAGTATGCTAGTGTGTTTGAACCTTGACAATTGGAACTAAGTGTGGGGGTCTTCTTCACTCTTAGTGTGCTTTCTTACCCATTCCATCTTGGAATGTGAGGATGTACACATTCCAATGACTAAGATTCAGATACACTATCATATGCAAACAAATGAAAAAACTCTTAAAAGACAAAAACAAACAATAACGTCTTTCCTTCGGGAATTCTTTTCTCACCTCATTCACTCTCAACGCACGAACGCGCTTCTACTCGTTCTCTTGCAAGATGGTAACGCACTCGGACCAGCGAGCCTGCAACACCTGAGCTAGAACGTCAGCCGTTCTCTAAAAAACACAAACAATTCATCCCTAGTGAGGGGAACTACGTCGCTCTGATTCTCATGCTCCTGATGAGATACGTAGGCAGTGGGGTAGGGCCCATGCGAGCACTTCTTTTATTTTCCCTACATTTGTTTCTCTTTCTCCTTTCCTTTTTCAGTTCTTTCTCAGTATTCCTTTCTTTACACCCTTTGATCGAGACAAGCAAGCGTGGATCCCATCGGGTACGATGGACGTGAGGGGGTGCTAATACCTTCCTCTCGCGTAACCGACTCCCTTACCCACTTCTCTTGGTCGTAAGACCATGCTTTTCCTTTCCCTCAGGTTTACGCGGTGTTTCCTTTCCCTCTCTTGGGATAAATACACATTGCTGGCGACTCTGTTCGGTGCCACTTTCGCGTTTGTACTTGGATGAAAATCCCGGGAGCGACAGCTGGCGACTCTGCTGGGGAGTATTGCGGTTGACCTATTGCTGGTCCATCCCTAAGCGAGTCAATCCTAGCGCTTGTCTGTTTTTCTTTCATTGGGTGTTTACTGTTGTGTTGTATTTACTGTTTTATTGTATGGTTATTTACTGCTTTACTGTACATTACTGTATTTACCGTATTTTAGCATTTTCATTTCATATGATATATTATGCTATACTGGACTGTGTTGTTTTCTGCTTGGCGGGCGGGATTTCTGAGAGATAAGCCCATTACACAGGCTTGAGTATACACTTAGAATTAGAGTGGAGAGTAGTGGGACCTACGTGCCGTTTGGAGTGCGTTGGGTGTTCACGAAATTCACAGCTAGATGAGGCTATCTTGGGACACGTCGTGGCATACGCATCTTGCGTATTCCAGGATGTAGATCTAGAGAGCTGTCGACTCTAGTGACCGATCATGAGGACCTTAGTGGAAATATCCCTCTTTAGTGGTGACAATGGCAGACCACATTCTGTGGCAAACCCATTCGCACCCGAGGGCCCACTTTGGAACTTGCATAGGATGACTTTTATTTTCTAAGGGGAGTCAGTGGACGACCTCTTTGATTGGCATAGCATTGTATCCTACGAGCTGAATGTGCTATTGCTTCTCAAACCTCTGAAGCTGACAAGCCTTATTTTCTAAGAACCACATGTGAGTATGGGCGGGATGTTTACAGGTTTGCAGGAAACCCAGCCTCCTACCTACCTTACTTGTGATTCTATGATGATTTCAGACATTGTATCCTATGACAGTGATTTAAGTGTTCATCTCAGATATTGCCAGACTCAGTACAGAGACACAGTGCACACAGTTCATTACAGACACCGACACTTGATTACCTGATCACATGCCCTTTTGCATTGCATTATCATATCATAACAGTTATGTTTGTCATTTTCAGGTGCATAATACATTTCTGATTCCAATCCATGGGTTCAACAGAGATCGTCGCCGAGAGAAAGAACAATGTGTCTTACAAGTTTCCAGATCCTGTCTTGGATTCATTGCTCAAAGTTATAGATATGGCTGGTCCGGGTATTCTTGATAGGTTTCAGAAGAGCTACGGGAATTTGGTTGGGATGGTCCGTACAATCACCAAGTATGAGCATGATGCTTTACACACTCTGCTGCAGTTCTACGAGCCTTCGTTGAGGTGCTTTCTTTTTTCAGATTACATTTTGATGCCAACACTGGAAGAATTCTCATTTATTTTGGGAATTCCGATCACGTCGGCAATACCATTCTTCTCTGGTAGTTCTCCCAGCGTAAAAGAAATTGCTGCTGCTTTACAAATGGATCAGACATTGATAAAGAGCGGTGTGAGCAGTAAAAATGGAGTTAGCGGATTTCATTTAGAATTTCTGGCTGGACAGGCCCAAGAGGCTGCAAGTGCTAAAAATTGGACGGTTTACAATTCCATTCTGGCTCTCTGCATATATGGCCTAGTTTTCTTTCCCAATCAGCAAGACTTTGTGGATATGCAAGCAACGAGAGTTTTTGTCCTTAAAAATCCAGTCCCTACTTTGTTAGGAGATTTTTATCATTCCGTGCATTACAAGAATGAGAAAAGGAGGGGAGGATCTGTTAGTTGTTGCACTCCACTGCTGAGTCATTGGTTTTTCAAACATTTGCCTCAGACAGGTGTCTTTGTGGAAACCAAAGATGTGGCGAAATGGTCTAAACGATTGATGAGTTTAACTGCTGATAACATTGTATGGTTTGATCACCGGTTGTTGAGAATAGAGCTTGTCACAAGATGCGGAAATTTTCCAAATGTGCCTCTGATTGGCAGAAAAGGAGGGATTAATTATAATCCAGTTTTGGCCATCCGACAGTTTGGGTATGCTTCCAGATATCCTCCTACAGAGCAAGATGTGGAAGAATCCTTATTCTTTACAGGAACTAAAGATGCAAAGGTGGTAGAAGTAGTGAATGCTTGGAAAGATAAGCACAAAATTGGAAAAGCAGTTTTTGGAAAAGGAGATTGTAGATCTTATCCTGAATATGACAGGTGGATTGAGACGAAAGTAAAGGAATTGCTTTTACCCTTTTCAAGGGGACCTCTTTTATGTTCAGTACAGCCAGAACAACCCACTATGGTGGCTATTGAAGAATGTGAGAAGTGGAAGAAAATGGTCAGAGAGTTGCAGATAGAGAATTCTGGAATGAGCAGATGTCTTCAGAAAGCTCTAGCTGACAACAAAGAGTTGGAAAAGAGAGCCTTGAAAGCGGAAAAAACCTTGGCTGACAAAGAGGAAGATTTTGATGACCGAGCTCGGTACTTTCGGAAACTTACTCTGGGAGCAGATGACACTAGTCAGGCTCACAAGATTACAAAACAGGCTTTAGCCCGAAGCAAGGATTCATTAGCTCAACTTCGTCAAGCTTGGGATGAAGTCAGAATTGAAAATGCCGAGTTAAAGGATCAGTCGAAGACTAAAGACGAGGAGCTTAAAAAGGCACATGAGCAGAGGAGAAAGTATCGGGAAAGTCTCGATAAAAGTCAAGAACAGTTAGAAGAAGCTAGAAGCCAGTTGAAGAATACCAAGAAAGAGCTTGAAGAAGTCATGATAGAAAGGGAGATACTCAAGACGCAAGCTGGCATAAAGAGACACAAAGGAGTGTGTGATGACGAGGCTCTGATGCTGCATATGGGTTCTTTAACTGAAGCTCTTGAGAAAAGGGATGTCTTGATCAAAGAAATGATTGAAAAGCCGAATCACCAGCGTACCCGTATACTTTTTGAGGAGATCAAATACTCAAGTGATAAGCTGAAGGGTGTGGAATTGTCAGACTGATGTTCTTTTCCTTATATTTTGTTGTTAATGGTTACCATCAGGCTTGTTGATGGATCCATTTTTCCTTGTATTGCATTTGCGGTTGAACCTTTCTTAAATATACTTGATTACTTCGTTGAATGAGTATGAGCAGTTTTATTCAGAATTATTCCTTATCAGATAGCTGCACACAAGCACATGACCACGACACGTCTCTTTATATCACAATTTCTGGTCTTCAGATTTCTGTGGTGGGATTGGAATCAGGGTATAAAGCACCTCGGAAATGACAAACATGGCATTGCATGGCATTGCATATCATTTTGCATTTTTGTTACTTGCTTTTCAGGTACTCGTTGCAGGGTCTCTAACCTTTATTTGGTTTCAGGCAGTATAGCGGAGAGTCATATTCACCGATATTCGACGCGAAGGAATCAAGTAAGAATCATGGATCAAGTGCAAAGTGATTTGGCTGAAATGAGGGCGCGTATGGACCAGTTCATGACCCTCATGACTGGCATGGCGCAAAATCAGGAGAGACTGAGGCTTCTGGTAGAGCGTCCCGACAATGGGCCCGAAGGTGACCAACATGACAATTCACAGGGACACGGCATCCCTCCTCCCGGTGGTAACCCTCCTCCTGGTGGTAACAATCGGGGTAATGGAAATGGTAGGCATGCTGGTGTTACTCTTGAGGATACTCTGGAAGACCAATTTACTCTGCTGGATGCTGATGTGGGTAATCAAGGTGATCGAAGGTATGATGAGTTAGCAGAGAAGATCAGGGCCATAGAATGCAAGAACTCTATGGGTATTGATGTTACCAGCTTGGGGCTGGTCTCAGGAGTCAGAATTCCCCCTAAATTCAAGCCTCCCACTTTCGATAAGTATCACGGCAATGCGTGTCCCCAAACGCATCTTCAAGCTTACTTTGGGAAGATTTCAGCCCATACGGATGACGAGAAGCTATGGATGCACTATTTTCAGGACAGTCTGGCTGGGGCGTCTTTGACCTGGTACATGAAGTTGAGTAGAGCTGCTGTGAAGAATTGGAAAGATCTGGCAGAAGCATTCCTGAAGCAATACCAATATAATATTGACATGGCGCCCAACCGCACCCAATTGCAGGGATTGTCACAAAATGCCAAGGAGAGTTTCAAAGAATATGCACAGAGGTGGAGGGAAATAGCTGCCCAGGTTCAACCTCCCTTATCAGACAGAGAAATGGCAGATATGTTCATGGGCACCTTGCAAGGGGCCTATCTGGATAGATTAGCTGCTTGTCCGTCGACTGGATTTGCTGATATTGTAATTGCGGGAGAAAGAATAGAAAGTCTGTTAAAGCTTGGAAAAATCCAGGATGTGAGTGGGGCCGGCTCTTCGGGGACGAAGAAACTGTTTGCTAGTAACCAGAAAAGACGAGAAGGTGATACGAATGCTGTGTGTAGAGGACGAGGCAGAGGGCGTTCTCGAGCTTATTATCAGGTAGATGCTGTAACAATCCCCACACCGTCTGTTCAGAAACAACAACCCCAACAACAAGTTCAACAGCAACAACCTTTTTTCCAGCAAAGGTCTAGACAGAGGGATCGTAAGATGGATCCTCTCCCTATGACTTATGCCGCGCTGTTGCCCCGGCTACTCGAGTTAAAGTTGGTAGAACTCCGTACTATGAAAGCTCCGGTTGCTGGAAACCTGCCACCTAACTTCGATGCTAATGCTCGTTGTGAGTTCCACTCAGGTGCTCAGGGGCACTCCATTGAAAAATGCTGGGCTTTCCATCATAAAGTACAAGATTTGATTGATGCTAAAGCCATCAATTTCTCTCCCGCTCCTAATATTACTCAGCATCCCATGCCTGATCATAGCGCAGCAAATGTGTACGCTATTGAAGATGGGAGGAGATTGAATCTGGTGACAGATATCCGTCAAGTGAAAACTTCTTTGTTGGTTGTAAAAGATCGTTTATTGAAGGGACAGGTGTTCCCGGGCTGTAATCAAGATTGCTTTGAGTGTATGAATCAGGAGAACGGCTGTGATAAGTTGAAGATGGGTTTACAGAATCTGATCGATGAAGGATGTCTACAGTTCGACAGAGTCGTGAAAGACACTGATGAGATATCAACCGTGACCATCTATTACACTCCCGCTGAGATTCAAATGCCGGTCAATGCAGTTCCCGTGGCGAGTGTTGCGCCAGAAGGGCCCAGTCCTGTCACTATCACGGTGCCAGGACCAATTCCGTTCACATCCACGAAAGCTATCCCATGGCACTATGGGGCAGATGTATATTACGAAGGTAAAAAACAGGAAGTTGAGTCATCAGTCAGCCCAAATGTTGATAACGTAGGGGGTGTAGGGGGCTTTACAAGGAGTGGAAGGTTGTTCGCTCCCCCAACCTTGAGAAGTGATAAGGAGGTAGAAGCTGCAGCAAAGGATAAGGGTAAACAGGTGGTTGAAAGTGCACCTACACCTGAAGCAGAGACAAAGATTACTTTTGATAAGGAAATGGAAGAATTTATGAAGATAATCAAGAAAAGCGATTATAAGATTGTGGACCAACTGAATCAGACCCCTTCAAAGATTTCAATCCTGTCACTATTGTTGTGCTCTGATGCGCACCGACAGGCGTTGTTGAGAGTGTTGAAGAGTGCGTACGTGCCACAAGAAATTACTGTTAATCAGCTCGAGGGCGTAATCTCCAATGTTAATGTCAGCCATGGCTTGGGCTTTACAAGTAGAGATTTGACTGTTGAAGGAAGAAACCATAATAAGGCTTTGCATATCACGATGGAGTGTAAGGGCGCAGTGTTATCTCATGTACTGGTAGACACTGGTTCGTCACTCAATGTCTTGCCCAAGAAGGCATTGATGAAGCTGGAAGTTGATGGTTTGATCTTAAGGCCTAGTGAATTGGTGGTCAGAGCATTCGATGGGACCCGACGATCTGTGTTTGGTGAGGTGGAATTGCCCGTACAAATTAGACCACAGGTATTCAAATCCACGTTCCATGTAATGGACATACAACCTGCATATAGCTGCCTATTGGGACGCCCTTGGATTCACGGAGCCGGGGCTGTTACTTCTACTCTACATCAAAAGCTGAAGTATGAGTTTGAAGGGCAGGTTGTGACAGTGTGTGGGGAAGAAGACATCTTTGTGAGTCACTTGTCCACGTTCAAGTACATTGAAATGGATGGGGAAATTCATGAGATGCTGTGCCAATCATTCGAAGCAGTCAATATTGACGATGCACCTGAGTCTTCTTCTGTACCAGTTGGGGCTGGTACCTCCATTTCATCTTACAAACAAGCTGTCGAAGTCGTCAGGGCAGGCAACGCCCAAGGTTGGGGCCGGTTGATAGAGACCCCAATGAAGGAAGACAAATTTGGTATTGGTTATCATCCCTCTACAACTTCAGATGCGGGGAGCAGGGGACCCATTACTTTCAATAGTGGGGGAATTATCTACATGGACCAGTCTTGTGCAGCCACGGAGGATAGTGTTGACAGTGATTGTGACTTGGACAACTGGGTACGCCCTCATGTTCCGGGACAACAAGTGCAAAACTGGTTCGTTGAAGAAGTCATCCGGGTTACTCTTCAGACAGAGTAATTTTTTCTTTGTTTTTTCTAACCATAATGCATGACAAAATCTTGCGCTCTGCCCAAGGCGTATAGATTCATTTGTAGGGCCACCATGGTTGCATTTGCAATGTTTAATCATTAATAAAGGACGTTTTGCAATCAAATTTTGTTCTCTGTCTTTCAGTTTTTATTTTTGCACAAAAAATATAAAATGGCAATGTTTCATTTTCTTTTGTTTTGCTTAAAAATAAATTCTAAAATAAGGCATGAACCCGTTCATGCAGACTTGATCCTCCGGATACCACTGATAACGATTTTGATATGGCCATGTATGACTTTGACAATCCGATTTATCAAGCCGAAGAAGGGGATGAGAAAGATTGTGAACTCCCTGAAGAACTGGCCAGATTGTTGAAACAGGAGGAAAGGGTCATCCAGCCTCATCAGGAGACTGTAGAAATCATCAATATTGGTACCAAGGACGCCAAGAAAGAGATCAGGATTGGTGCCAGCTTGCAAGCAGATGTGAAGCAAACTTTGACGGAAATGTTGCGCGAGTATGTTGACGTCTTCGCCTGGTCGTATCAAGACATGCCGGGGTTGGATACGGATATTGTCGTGCACAGGCTACCATTGAGAGAAGAATATCCGCCAGTCAAGCAGAAACTTCGTCGGACTCACCCCGACATGGCTTTAAAGATTAAGGAGGAAGTCCAGAAGCAGTGGGACGCTGGTTTTCTTGCTGTGACAAAGTATCCTCCATGGGTAGCCAACATCGTGCCAGTACCGAAGAAAGATGGAAAAGTGAGAATGTGTGTGGATTATCGAGATCTCAATAAAGCTAGCCCGAAAGATGATTTTCCACTACCTCATATTGATGTGCTGGTCGATAATACAGCTCAGTTTTCAGTGTTCTCATTTATGGACGGTTTCTCCGGGTACAACCAGATCAAGATGGCACCTGAAGATATGGAGAAGACCACGTTCATTACTCCGTGGGGTACATATTGTTATAAAGTAATGCCTTTTGGGTTGAAAAACGCAGGGGCAACGTACCAGCGGGCGATGGTGACATTGTTTCATGACTTGATTCATAAGGAGATCGAATGTTATGTAGATGATATGATTGCCAAGTCGAGAACAGAAGAGGAACATCTGGTTAATCTGAAAAAGCTGTTTGAAAGGTTGAGAAAGTTCCGTCTGAGATTAAATCCAAACAAGTGCACGTTTGGGGTGCGTTCTGGAAAGTTACTGGGCTTCATTGTGAGCGAAAGAGGAATTGAGGTTGATCCTGCTAAGGTGAAAGCAATACAAGAAATGCCTGAACCGAGAACAGAAAAAGAGGTTCGTGGTTTCTTGGGTAGATTGAACTACATTGCAAGGTTCATATCTCACCTAACAGCCACGTGTGAACCAATATTTAAATTGTTAAGGAAAGATCAAACGGTCAGGTGGAATGACGATTGCCAATTGGCATTCGATAAGATAAAAGAATACTTGCAGGAACCTCCGATTCTAATGCCTCCAGTTGAAGGGAGACCGCTGATAATGTATCTGACAGTGCTTGAAGGTTCCATGGGTTGTGTTCTCGGTCAACATGACGAGACAGGTAGGAAGGAGCATGCTATTTACTACCTGAGCAAAAAGTTCAATGATTGTGAGTCCCGATACTCAATGCTTGAAAAGACATGCTGTGCGCTTGCATGGGCCGCTAAGCGATTGAGGCAATATATGGTTAGGCACACGACCTTGTTGATTTCAAAAATGGATCCTATCAAGTATATTTTTGAGAAACCAGCATTGACAGGCAGAGTTGCACGGTGGCAAATGGTCTTGACAGAGTATGACATTCAGTACACTTCACAAAAGGCCATCAAAGGAAGTATCTTGTCCGACTATCTTGCGCAACAGCCGATTGATGATTACCAACCCATGAAGTTTGACTTCCCTGATGAAGACATCATGTTTCTCAAAGCTAAAGACTGCGAGGAACCACTTCCGGAGGAGGGGCCAGACCCTGAATCCAAATGGAGTCTGATGTTTGATGGGGCTGTCAATATGAATGGGTGCGGAGTTGGAGCAGTTCTTATCACGCCGGAAGGTGTTCATATGCCGTTCACTGCCCGAATAACTTTCGGATGCACCAACAATGAAGCAGAGTACGAAGCTTGTATAATGGGGATCGAGGAGGCGATTAATCTACGGATTAAGACCCTTGATATATTCGGTGATTCAGCTTTGGTAATCAATCAAGTGAAAGGGAGTTGGTACACGCACCAAGCAAATCTAGTGCCGTATAGAGATTATACGAGGAGATTGCTGACATTTTTCACAACAGTGAAACTGTACCACATTCCTCGAGATGAGAATAGGTTCGCTGATGCCTTGGCCACTTTGTCTTCCATGATCAAAGTGCAAGGATGGAACCATGTACCTAAGATTGAGGTATCCCGCCTTGACAGACCAGCATTTGTGTTTGCGGTCGATGCAACGTCTGGTGACAAGCCATGGTTTCATGACATTAAGTGTTTCTTGAAAAGTCAAGAGTACCCGTCAGGGGCATCGTCCAAAGACAGGAAGACGTTGAGAAGGTTAGCTGGTAGTTTCTTCTTGAACAAAGATGGCGTGCTGTATAAAAGAAATTTTGACACGGTCCTGCTTAGATGTGTGGATAGACATGAAGCAGACCTGTTGATGATTGAAGTGCACGAAGGCTCTTTCGGTACTCACGCCGGAGGGCATGCAATGGCTAAAAAGTTGTTAAGATCGGGATATTATTGGTTGACTATGGAGTCAGATTGTTGTAAATATGCCCGCAAATGCCATAAATGCCAGATCTATGCAGACAAGGTGCATGTGCCTCCAAATCCGTTGAGCATCATGTCGTCGCCTTGGCCGTTTGCCATGTGGGGCATTGATATGATCGGAAAGATTGAGCCTACAGCTTCCAATGGTCATCGTTTCATCTTGGTGGCAATTGATTACTTCACCAAATGGGTTGAAGCCGCATCCTATGCCAATGTTACAAAACAAGTGGTCGCTCGTTTCTTAAAACGGGATATCATTTGCCGATATGGAGTTCCCGAAAGAATCATTACTGATAATGGTTCTAATTTGAACAATAAGATGAAGGCTGAGTTATGCCGGGACTTCAAAATCGAGCATCACAATTCTTCTCCGTACCGCCCAAAGATGAATGGCGCGGTCGAAGCGGCCAACAAAAATATCAAGAAGATTGTACAGAAGATGGTTGTCACGTACAAAGATTGGCATGAGATGTTACCATTTGCTTTGCATGGGTATCGAACGTCGGTACGCACGTCCACTGGGGCAACCCCATTCTCACTTGTATATGGTATGGAGGCAGTGCTACCGGTTGAGGTAGAGATTCCGTCCCTCAGAGTCATGATGGATGTTAAGCTAGATGAAGCTGAATGGGTACGAGCCAGATTTGATCAGCTGAGCCTTATTGAGGAAAAGCGATTGGCGGCTGTATGTCATGGGCAACTATATCAGCGCAGAATGAAACAGGCATTTGACCAAAAGGTGTGTCCTCGGGTTTATAAAGTCGGAGATGTGGTACTCAAAAGGATCCTTCCTCCCAATACAGATCACAGGGGCAAATGGACTCCTAATTATGAAGGTCCATTCGTGGTTAAAAAGGTCTTTTCGGGCGGAGCTTTATTGCTTACAACCATGGATGGCGAAGACTTTTCATCCCCTGTCAACTCGGACGTAGTCAAAAAATACTTCGCATGAATAGACCCGCTGGATAATAAAAATAAAAAAAATCCAGGCAAAAAAGGGCATCCCGGCGAACCAAAAACAGAATAAGGTTCGGGCAAAAATTAGGGATATAATTGAAAAAATTTTGTACACCCGGTAAGTTGAAAACCCGAAAGGGCAACTTAGGCAAAAAAGGGTATCCTGGTGGATCGAAAACCTGAAAGGGCGGTCCACACAAAAGAGGGATTTAAGCGAATGACTACGGTTTGAGTTATCTGTACCCTATCACCGTTTGAACAACTGACGTTCTGAAGGATAGGAATCGGTCTGATCATTCCTCAGAAGGCAAGGTCGGGGAGTTTTGAAGACATACTGGTCATAACAGAATGGAAACTCAGTGGAATTCCGTTTTCACATTGCCATTAGGATAGTTTCTTTTCTCAATTTTTCAGCGATCACCTCTTTCCAGGGATTGCTTCCAGATGTAATTGCCTATTCTGGGCTCTCAGTCAATAAATTGAATTTCAGCAAAAAGCCTCCTATTTTTGTTTTATTGCTTTGTTTGCAAAAACGTCCTAATTTTTGATAAAACATTGCATTTGAAAACATGGCAGCCTTGCAATAACATGCGCAGAAAAAATATTTGAAATTACTTCGAATGTTGAATACTCCCGGATGGTGGATTCTAGCCACGCAATATTCGGGGCATGTGGGCATATTCTTTTGTTGCAGGTAGCAGGTGCAGATGATTTTAAGCACAAGACCAGCAATAAATCACCCCACGCAAAAGACTGGGGCAATTATGGGTAAGGAGATCGGCGTTCATCGTTCGGTCGACGATTGTTCATAACGGGTCGATATCAGTGAATTAAGTTCAACTGGGTACCGTTGCATCTTATTAAGTCGATTCTCTCATTCAGTACTTCCAACAGCTACAAGCTTTTCTATATCGATAACGGTCACAGGTTCCCCAAAAGAGTGGTCTCGTCGACACCGAAACTGATGGTCATTATCCCCAGCGAAGTCACAAGAGTTTGAAGAGGCTAGATCTTCTGTAAAATCCTCTTATGACATCCTTTGCGGGGACGAATTGTTGTGTTGTCCAAGCATGGGGCATGATTGTTTCCCCAGCATGAAGTGTTGGTCACCCCCAGTAGAGTTTGAGGACAGTTGGTCTTCTGTAAAATTCTCTCAAAAGGCATTCCCCAACACGAGACGCTTTAAAGCAGTTTTCTCCAGCAGAGTTTGTTATAAACTCGTCATCCCCAACGGAATTGTCCAAAGGGAAAGCTCGCCTAACATGGGGCATTGTGGTACTCATCCTAAGCTTGACAGTCATATTCTTCAGCAGACTACTGTGGATTTGCTTTGGGTTTCCCCAACAGATCTCTAAGGACTCTTTCTAGCAAGTTGCAGTAGAATGTTCTAACCAGGATTTGCATATCCCTGGCAGAGTAGCCCTGATACCCAGCAAGATCGTATCTCTGGTCATGGTATCCCCACAGAGGTCAGCATCGAATCTTGTCAGCAACTTCCAGCTGAGTTGTTGTTCTCTCCGCAGAGGTTTATCAGATCGACAGAATCTATTCCTCAACAAGGATGGTACAGCCTTTCCCTAGCCGGGTCAGAAGGTTGATAATCCCTATAAAGGATCTTGGGTTGAATAAATCCCCAAGCAGAGTTTTAATGGCTCATTTCCCCAGCAGGACGTCATTTAAAAAATTCTCATCCCCAGCGGAGTTGCTGTGACCAGAATCCAGCCCCAAACAGATGGAATAATTCCTGCCAGAGTCGTCATTCCCTCATATCTTAAAGTCCAATTTATTTTTGGCAAGCTTGACAATTCGAAGCAGACGGATTGTTCATCCATTCGCCAGCAGAGATATTATCCTTTTAGGAGTCTCCGAGATTAAATCATTGATTGTGGTTCCTCAGCAGAGTCGGCAGAGATGTCTGGCGCAGAGGCAGAGAGTAATTCGATTTTAAAATTCCAAAAGTCCAACAGTGGATTGGAAAAAGTCCGTCTTCGGGTGGCAAAAGTCCAACAGTGGATTGGCGAAAGGTCCATCTAAGGGTGGCATATTCTAAAAGTCCAACAGTGGATTGGCAAAAGTCCATCTTCGGGTGGCAAAGCAGCTAAAAGTCCAACAGTGGATTGGCAAAAGTCCGTCTTCGGGTGGCAAAAGTCCAACAGTGGATTGGCAAAAGTCCGTCTTCGGGTGGCAAAAGTCCAACAGTGGATTGGCAAAAGTCCATCTTCGGGTGGCAAAGCAGCTAAAAGTCCAACAGTGGATTGGCAAAAGTCCGTCTTCGGGTGGCAAAAGTCCAACAGTGGATTGGCAAAAGTCCGTCTTCGGGTGGCAAAAGTCCAACAGTGGATTGGCGAAAGGTCCATCTAAGGGTGGCATATTCTAAAAGTCCAACAGTGGATTGGCAAAAGTCCGTCTTCGGGTGGCAAAAGTCCAACAGTGGATTGGCAAAAGTCCGTCTTCGGGTGGCAAAAGTCCAACAGTGGATTGGAAAAAGTCCGTCTTCGGGTGGCAAAAGTCCAACAGTGGATTGGCAAAAGTCCATCTTCGGGTGGCACGAAGCTGCAAAGTCCACCAGTAGTGTGGCAGGCCAGTAGTCGTCTGGAGTTGCATAAAAGACATTATTAAAGTCCACCAGTAGTGTGGCAGGCCAGTAGTCGTTTGGAGTTGCATAAAAGACATTATTAAAGTCCACCAGTAGTGTGGCAAGCCAGTAGTCGTCTGGCGTCGTTCAAAAAGACAGTATTAAAGTCCACCAGTAGTGAGGCAAGCCAGTAGTCGTCTGGCGTCGTTCAAAAAGACAGTATTAAAGTCCACCAGTAGTGTGGCAAGCCAGTAGTCGTCTGGCGTCGTTCAAAAAGACAGTATTAAAGTCCACCAGTAGCGTGGCAAGCCAGTAGTCGTCTGGCATCGTTCAAAAGACAGATCTCTCCGACGTTTCATCGAGGACTCAATCCAGCAGTCTCGTTGGGTTTATATCCCTGTTATTCTTCATCATCCAGAGCAAATTTTTGGTTATATTTGGTATTCAATCACTATATACCTTGAAAGTCCGAAAGCAATTGCTTTCAGGCATTCAGGTCTACAGCGCTTGAATAGGGGCAGCTGTAATACCCCAAAATTTGCTCTTCCCTTTTGGCATCATAGCATGGCATTATCATTTATCATATCATATCCATCTCATTAGCATTGCATTGCATTTAACATAGAGAAATGAAGCATGGCATCCTTCTTACCATCAGGGCATGTGATCAGGTGGAAGGTGGACAATCAAGGAATCATTCAAAGCACAAAAAGGAATGAAGCATGGCATCCTTCTTACCATCAGGGCATGTGATCAGGTGGAAGGTGGACAATCAAGGAATCATTCAAAGCACAAAAAGGTCAATCAAGTTGGCTCTAGGCAAGCCAAGAGGTCTCTCATGTCTCATACTATCTCAATTGATCTTCCAAAACCTCAAGGAAGTGAGATTCAATGGAAGATTGAAGCACTACATCTTTCACTATGCAAGAGATTCAAAAATTGAAGGAAAACCCTCAAAAGAGATAGCTCATTGATTCAAAATCATTCTCAAGTGGCATTTCTCATCATCCTTTAAGAGGATACACAACATACTCTGAGGAATTTGGATTTGGAAGATGTGCAATTTCCTCCTAACCAAAGGGGGTCAAAACTAGGGTTTCCCATTAAATCAGGGAATCTTTGATTTTTTGGACAAAGCTTGTTGTCATGGTATTCTACATGTTCTTAAGTGTATGTGTGTGGAAGATTGCATCTCAATTGGTTTTAGAAGTGGTTCAATTGGAAGAAAGATCAAGAATCAGAGAAATTGGGGCAAAGTCAAATAATCAGAGGAAAAAGTCAACTCTTGACTTTTTGAGGCCAAATTCATAAAATTCATGTTATATGTGTCCAATGTGCAAAATTTGATCAAGAAACTCCAAAGGAATCATGAAAAAATCAAGAGGTGGAAAGTTGCCATTTTTGGATGAAGTAGGGTTACTAAAAATAGTAAGTTTTGGCCATTTTGCACTATACTTTGAACCAAGGCCATTTAAAATTGGAGTATCAAATGAAAATTCCACCAGGCCACAACAAAAGGTCTTGCTTTAAGCTTCAAATCCATGGGTAGAACATCTCCATTGGATAAATATTGAGAGAGATATGGATGATCAAAGTTGGAGGAAAGTAGGTCAAAACCATGTCATGACCAAGGATTTTCAAGGCACGCGCGTAGTCATTTCAACAAACAGTTGGTGGGGAAAATGTATGGATCAATTACTCATGGTTAGAGGCCTCAAATGGAAAATATTTCAACATCAAAGTTGTTCCTCTATGTGAGATCTTCAAAGTTGGTGTTTATCAATTTTTCATCTGATCAATGGATTAAGGAGTTATGATGGCTCAAAGTATGGTCAATGTAACTGAAATTTGACCAGGTCACAACCAGGTCATGCCACACATGCACGCGTTCTGCAGCATTTTTAAGCCAGTATTGAGTTCCTATGTTTGAAGCTCATTTTCAATATGTTGCAAGTCTCATTTCACTTCAATTTTCAAACCAATATTGTGCTCCAATGCATCCTCTTTCCAAAGACCCCAAAATCTCATCAAATGGTTCAATGGTTAGAGAGAAAAACTTCCATAAACAGCCCTATGTTGGCACTGACACATTGATACATGCTGCATTGTTTTTGGTTCAGTCATTCAACAAACACTTCACATTACCAGCTGTTTCTTTTCCTCATTAAACCAAACAAGTCATGCACGTGCTTTCACCATGTTACTTCTTACATGAGAAGGGAAATTTGTAAAGCTTCCACCACAAGCCACTGCTGCATAACACAACCTCACTCTCATCCTTACTACAACTGTCATGAGCTTGACCTCACCATAACTCAGCCTCAATAACTCGCCCCTAACTAACTTGACTCAGTTAGTTAGGGTGCACTCACTTTAACTCATCCAACTCAGTTAACTCCACTCATTAAACCATGGTTAGTTCATACTATAAATAGAAAACTCACACTCAAATTTCATTCCCAGCCACATTCTCTCAAAAACACTTCAAATTCTTTCCACATTCTCTGATTTTTCTCCCTCTCTGTACACGAATTTCATCATCATCTCCTACATTTCATCTCCATCTTCATCTTGATTCTACTTTGGAGATTAAGAACAAGAGTGCATAGGTTCAGTTAAAGAAGTTCAGGATCAAGAGAGTTGAAATTCTGGTTGATTCTTTGCACGAATTCAAGCTCTCAAGCCTTTATTTGGCCAAGTGAAGCTCAAGGAAGAAGCATCTCCTTCTGGTATTCTTGTGCATTCCAAGTTTCATCATCATTCAGGTTTGAACTCTTGAAATTACCTTGCACGATCTCTGTCTATTTTTACTTGTTTTTTTTGTGTTTTAAGCTTGCTAGAAGCTCTGCTCAAACCGGCTAGTTGATAGGCCTCCTAAAGGCTTAGTTGCAAAACCTAGGGCTTACTTTAATCTTCTCTGTTCTCTCTGCGTATGTGTGGTATGTGAAAAATAAGGCTGAATCCTTGATCTCCATAACTTCCTCTTCATTTTGGTATGCGGATTGTGTGTTTTGGTGAGAGGCGAAAATTGCAGGCGGTGGCTGTTGGCCGGAGAAGGTGACCGGAAGTCATCTCCGGCCGGTACCTTTGAATGCTAGGGTTTTCTCACGTTTTAATCGGGTCCGTTCATTTTGCGCGATCGTGTGGCTTGAATGGTGACAGCACATTAAAAGGCATGTGCTTGTCACATGTGTATTTTCTGAATCCACTTAAACAGCGTGTGGCATGGTACACGATAGGGAGTGTGGACATTCACATGTGCGCGTTGATGTTGTTTACTTTGACTATGGTTTGACTGTGACTTGATCCAATGGCCATGAGTGAGTCAATTTTGTTGACTGAGATTCCACGCTTGTTAGTATGTTCTGCGTGCTTATTGGACCTAAGACAGATTGTTATTTACACCCCACGCTTCTAAGGCCCAAACGAATTGAACTATGGATTTGCTATGGTTGCACCCCATTCATATTGCATTTCATATTTTATTTTCATTTTTGCTACACGTTTCATAATTGATTTTTAAAAATATCAAATGATATTGGAAAATTCTACAAAAATTCATGTGTATTCTTAAAACATTTAGGAAATTTTTCATGATTTTATTTTCTGATTTTATGACCATTTTGCCCCTGTTCCATTATTTCTTTTGAATTTCCATTTGCATGCATACTTAATGTGACATATGATTTTGTGCATTTTTGTTCTTGATCATAAAAAATGATTTTGATGCCTTTCTTTTTGCATTGTGGTCACAATATGTTGAGGTATGTTTGAGATTTATGAGATGATTTTTAAGTCTTTTTTGGATGACTTTTGATGTGTTGCTTTGAGCATGAATGCATGAGACTTCCATGAGACTTTGACCTAATTGTTGAGTGACTTTGGTTCTGATTCATTGCTTGTGGACTTGATATGTTAATGGCATGTGTTTAAGGTGTTTGATTGGTGAAAGTCATAATTTTTGAAGCATGTTTGCTATTTGTTTGAAGCATGAAGTTTAACTTGTTCATTTTGTGAATGCATGCCTCATGTTTGGTTTGCTTGATCATGAAGGCACTTGTGCCATGAGTTGTGGTTTTGTTGGAGGATGTATAGCATGTTAATTGACTTCTGATTGTGACATTTGGGTTTCATCTTTGCATGTTTGATGTTTATCTTGCACCTTAAGTCACTTGTTTCACAAGTATGAACCACATTCACATCACTTCACCTTTTCTTCTTTGCTTCTTGTTGGATTGAGATTTTGTTTGCATGATTTAGTATGCCCATTTAGGATAACATTAGGTTGTGTAAATATGAGTTACATTCTGACTTGGAAGCATGTATAGCATTCAATCTCATTTCACCTTGTTTGTCAACTTGTTTGAATTTGATTTGTTCATTATATTTTCTTACTTTACTTGTAAGTAATTGTGCTAACCATGTAGGGGCTTCGGTAAGTTTCAATTGAGTGTGGACAAGGAATCCACATGCAAATTTCTTTCCTTTCTCTTTTACAATTCCATTTTGTGTTTTGTTAAGCACTTATGTGCTTTCTTTTAATAACTCATTACTTTCCCTTTTGAATTACAATTCATCTTCTACTTTGGAAGTGAATTGTTTAATTCTTTCTTTCTTTAGATTTTAGGTTGAAACCTCACAAACCTTAGGATCACTCCCTTAACTAATCAATTAGGATGGAGTCTTAGTCCATATAGATTTTTACCTTTATCCTCTCTTGAGTCTTTCATCTTCTCATCTCAAAGAAAATTCAAAACATATAATAAAGGTAGGCATTTATTGCATTTAGGCCTTTCATATAAAGAAAAGGTTATAAGGGGTCTTCTCTTATAATCTTAGAATGTATAGCATATAGCCCATCTTGGGTCAATGTGTTAAACATTTGATCTTGTATGAGGGACTTAAATGCAATACTTGTTGAAGGTGCAAATAATAAAAACACTTCTTCATTTCTTAATCAACAAAACACTTAATAAACACAAGTATGCTAGTGTGTTTGAACCTTGACAATTGGAACTAAGTGTGGGGGTCTTCTTCACTCTTAGTGTGCTTTCTTACCCATTCCATCTTGGAATGTGAGGATGTACACATTCCAATGACTAAGATTCAGATACACTATCATATGCAAACAAATGAAAAAACTCTTAAAAGACAAAAACAAACAATAACGTCTTTCCTTCGGGAATTCTTTTCTCACCTCATTCACTCTCAACGCACGAACGCGCTTCTACTCGTTCTCTTGCAAGATGGTAACGCACTCGGACCAGCGAGCCTGCAACACCTGAGCTAGAACGTCAGCCGTTCTCTAAAAAACACAAACAATTCATCCCTAGTGAGGGGAACTACGTCGCTCTGATTCTCATGCTCCTGATGAGATACGTAGGCAGTGGGGTAGGGCCCATGCGAGCACTTCTTTTATTTTCCCTACATTTGTTTCTCTTTCTCCTTTCCTTTTTCAGTTCTTTCTCAGTATTCCTTTCTTTACACCCTTTGATCGAGACAAGCAAGCGTGGATCCCATCGGGTACGATGGACGTGAGGGGGTGCTAATACCTTCCTCTCGCGTAACCGACTCCCTTACCCACTTCTCTTGGTCGTAAGACCATGCTTTTCCTTTCCCTCAGGTTTACGCGGTGTTTCCTTTCCCTCTCTTGGGATAAATACACATTGCTGGCGACTCTGTTCGGTGCCACTTTCGCGTTTGTACTTGGATGAAAATCCCGGGAGCGACACCTATGATTTAAATGCTCCACCTGTTCTAGGTCCACTTCCTCCTAATATTCCTGATACGGAGGGACACGACACTGACGAAGAATTTGAGCGGAGAGATCAGTCTCCCATACCTCATGTGTCCCTCCATCATCCTTCACCACCACACACCGCACCCTCTTCCTCTAACCCTTTTGCAGGTTCAGTCCCTGGATCCTATGTCACTGAGGAGATGTGGCGTGACCTTATGGCTAGAGAAGAAAGGCGAGATGACCTTCTCTCTACCATTCAGCAACAACTGACGGATAATATGAGCTTCATGGAAGAATCACGGCGGAGGACAGATCGATCCTTCGAGTCCGTTTCTCACACCTTGCTTGCGATAGCAAACGAGCAATCCCGTCAGCAAGACTTCAACCGCCGGCATTACGAGCTTATGGAGGCTACTCAAGGTTCCGTTCTAGGTAACCTTCGACAGGTCAGAGATGCCCAGGCGGCCTTATCAGCCCGATTGGACCGGATAGACCAGCATCGTAGCAGATCCCGTCGTCCCAGGCATTCCCAGCAGGACGACGAGGGCACCAGTGGTCCGCATCAGTAGTTTTACAGGTTACTCTCCTTATCTTATTTCGAAACATTGGGGACAATGTTCGATTTAAGTGTGGGAGGGGATTTTATTGCTTTCTATTTTATTGCTTTCTATTTCCATTTTTTAGTTAGTTGTTTATTTCTTGTTTTTGTCTATGTCTTTTTTCTAGAAAATGCATGAGTCTGACGAGTCACCAGTACAGTGTATCCCTAGTGCACCCTCATTTTTCCCCATTTATTTAGCCCTACAAAAAAATTTTTTGCAAAAAGAAAACATTGTTGTTCTACACGTTTTTTGGGCTTTAAGACAGGTTTGGATTAGGATGTGGTGACTTAGGTGAACTTTTTGAAACATTAGTATCGTTTTAGCACCATAGACTTCACGAATATAGGAATCATTCCAAAACCCCATGTACCATGGCCTTAATTATCATTTCCAAATTTGTCCTAAGTAGTTTATTTCAGCAGTCAGCTCCGGCCTAAGCATGTTCTACGTAGGGGACCGATGAACATAAGTGAATGATCCAGTAAAATAAATAAAGAATAAGGCAAACTCCGGATAGATGACCCTCACAAGGTCGTTTAACCCAAAAAGTTGAATTGTTGCCACACAAAAAAATATAATTTTAGCTCACCCATTGTTAGTTGGTTCAGAGGTATCTGGCGCTGAACTCGGTAGGGCGGATTACGATCCGATCCCCCACAACTGCATTTGGGTTAAATAAAAGGGTTTACACAGTCTTATGTGCCAGAAACCCTATGTTTTGGATCAGAATCACTAACAGGTCACTCTACTATGAAACATGTACGGATAACGGGCTTAATGTGATTGCGCCTGAATGAAAAGGACCCAAAAAAGAGATGAAGAGGTAGGCCTAGTTATTGTGGGATGGTACGGTTGATTAATATAAGAATGAAGTTTATGTCCGCCTCTGCGGATAAGTGTCATTACGATACCCTTGGTTCACTTAGTACCTGTCACTGCATCCTGACTTGAACTTAGAAGCCCTTTTTGCCCGAATCACGTGTCAGCACTAGTTTTCTTACTTTGAGCTTTAAATGTTTTGCTTGAGGACAAGCAAAGGTCTAAGTGTGGGAGAATTTGATGACACTGAATTTCACCGTATTTTTGACTCCGATTTCGCATGCATTCTTAGTCTTTTAATGTCATTTTATTATGTTATTATTATGTTTTTCTTTGTTTTCAGGTTTTTAGTCTAATCAGAGCCCCGAGCGAGAAAAGGAGCGAAAAGGAAGTCGAAATGAGCTAAAATAGAGAAAATCAGCATTTTACACTTATGGCATCCACTATGGCGGCCGCCACAGGGTCTTCCATGACGTGGCCATGTCTCAAACTCCTCCCAACTATTTTTCCCCACGATCTCCAACTGCCCAAGCAAGTTTACACTCATGGCGGGCGCCACAAGAACAAAGCGAGTTCCCTCCCAAATTCAAATGCTAGGGGCATCCTTGTCTTTTCCACATGTTTCCTTGCCTATAAATAGGACTTTAGATTTTCGTTTTTCTTCATCCAAGCTTAGTTGTTCATAAGCATATATCAGTGTAATAGTGGTAATCGCTTCACATCGAGGTGTTACTACATTCGAGAGATCGAGTCTGTAAGAGCCTGTGAGATTGAGTCTTGGAGCACTCTGGAAGGAAGTTAATCCTGCCGCCATTTTACTTTCAGTTCGCATTTTATTCAACCACTCCGATTGGAGCAGGTTTTTATTACTTTACCTTTTGTCAACTTTATTTCTTGCATTGTCTTTTAATTTCATTTACTTTCCGCACTCGCACTACTTTCATTTATTTTCCGCACCGCATTACTTTCATTTACTTTCCGCACTCGCACTACTTTCATTTACTTTCCGCACTCGCACTTAAATACTTTTTTATGAAAAATCTAAAAATGAACTTTTACTTTACCATGTCTGGCTAATTTTATAAAGGTTAGAATGTGAAGATCATAACCGAATCGATAATCTGTACAATTGTTAGTGGAAACACTTAAGGGCTATTTTAACTTTCAATATAAGTTTTCCTGTTCTTAAATTCCGTTGGGTAAGATCGAAAGCCGTCCAACGCCTATCTAAACTTAATTGTTTTTAAACTATTTCGAAAACAGCGAAAGTGCTTTGTTTAGTTTATTAGGAGTTTTTAATTTAAAAAGAAAAGAGATTTTAAAACCATTTTCGGACGCGTTAAGAAGTTTAAAGTCTGGTTCGTAAGGACCTCTTTTTTTTAGAAAATCCAGGTTAAAATACTTTTCAACTTGGTCAAGATACTATATTTCTTAAAAATAGGTTTACTACTCTAACGTAATGCGCGCCTTTTTATCCGTGACAATAAGAGGGTTTGATTAGGGGGTACAACTCGGTTCTGAATACGCGAAAGCGACAGTTCCTGTCAAATTAGTTCTTTTCAAAGTAGAAAACATTGCCCGTAAGTAGTTCTATTAGCAAGTACTTGGATTATCAATTGGTTGTGTGAATTGCATTCGAACCTGTCTTTATCAATTAATTTTAATTACTTTATTTACTACCGTGCACTCTTCAAAACTACTATTTTCAATCACCTTAGATACACACCTTAACAATAGATAGCGATAGATTGACACTTGGTCTCTGTGGATACGATAATCTTTTATATTACTCTGACGCGTTCGTACACTTGCGAAAAAAAACACGCATCAGTTATCAGCTATCAACCAAGTGACAACTATAACAAGGCAACCAAATCGAGCTATATTACCTACTACCAACAAAGGGCAGGACGACAAAAGTAATAAGCTGGCTATATCACCTACTACCAACAAAGGGCAGGACGACAAAGGTAATAAGCCGAAAGAAGGATTACCAACTATCAACCAAGTGATAGTTACGACGAGGTAATCAACCAAGGGTGTGAGAAAGATTACCTACTACCAACAAAAGGGTAGGACGACAAAGGTAATAACCTCAAAAGGGATCGAGAAGTATCGCCTACTACCAACAAAAGGGCAGGACGACAAAGACGATAAACTCGAGCAAAGAATGGAGAGATTACCAACCATCAAACAAGTGATAGCTACAACAAGGTAATCAAACCCAGCTATATTACCTACTACCAACAAAGGGCAGGACGACAAAGGTAATAAGCCAGCTATATCACCTACTACCAACAAAGGGAAGGACGACAAAGGTGATAAGCCAAAAGAAAGGGACCAAAATTCAATCCGGGAATAAACCAGAGAGAAACGGTCAAACAAGACTCATCCCGAGGGGGAAATATCTCGACTGGGGATTACTTCCATCCCGACAAATGAACTGGGGAGGAAACTGAATCAAAATCTTCCACGAGAAACAAACTCAGTGGGGAATTAACAAAGATAGGCATTTTCTGCTTACGGGTCGACACTCTAATGGAGGGAGGACACACACGCTCTACGGGATTAACAACACCAGAGAGCAAAGAAACACCAACACAAATGCAAAATGCACAATGCAACAACAACATGTTATGCACAACAAAAGAAATGTGCATGCAATGCGTATGAGTATGAATATGTTGACAAAACAGACATCAAGAAAAAAGAGGGTGGAAAAACATCACAACACCACCAAATACCCGGCTAATCTCAACAAGATGCAGATATCATTAGCAACTCTGCTAGGCATTTAGCTGAAGAAATCCTGTAAAATCCATCAAAGGAAAATAAATCCTACTACAAGGCTCAAATCTTGTTGGAGAAAGGAAGATATTGCTTGGGGGAGAAACCCAAATATCAATCTTCTAACATCATTGATCCACAAAGAGGAGAAAACATAAACTCTGCTTTGAGGATGGAAGGAAAGCTGTTGGGAAATCATAACAACTAGGGCTGGCAATGAACCAAACCAACTCGAAAATAGTTCGAAATTCGATTCGAAAATTAAATCAGTGAACTAGGTTCATGAACCAAATGAGCTGAATATGAGCTAAAAACTAAGTTCGTTAACTAAATGATCTGAACTTGAACTATACATAGTTCGACTCGTTAGGTTCATGAGTCAATTCGATTATATATGAGATAGATTATATTGTCTTTAAGAGTAGGTTTATAGATTTGTTCTAAATCTTAGTCTCATATTTTCTTTTAATCTAACGGTTTTAATTGATAATTTATATTCTCAAGTGAGTAAAATATTTCTACGAATAATTATACAAATAAAATTAACATCGTATAAATTCCAATCTTATAACTTTTATTTTATTTCTATATTTTTTATTTAAAAAATATTAATTTAAAATTTCAAATATATATATAAAAAATAGACTTTAAAAAATTAATTTTAAGTCTGTGAAATAAGCGAGTTGAACCTAACAAGATAAACCTAACGAGTTGAACCGAGATATTCGTGAACTTCTAACAAGTCGAGTTTGACCCGAAAAAAAAGTTCGTGATGAACTCGAACTCGAACTCGGCCAATTCTTAACGAGTCGAGTTTGAGCTGAAAAAAAGTTTGTGATGAACTCGAACTCGAACTCGGCTAATTCTTAATGAGTCGAACTGAGTTAAGGCGAGTTCGACTCGACTCGACTCATTTCCAGCCCTAATAACAACCCAAATCTTTCGGACATTTCCTGGGGATCATAAAAAATTCACAGGAAATTCCATTCCAAAAGGATGAAGAAATATGCTGCGGAGAAATAATGCATCCGCTGGGGATCTGTAGACATATAAACATCTACGCCAAATCCATCGAAAATACAAGGCAGATATGCTGGAGATACAAGAGAAAGACTCTCTGAGGATTAACCACTTCTGAGCAAACAACCTGGACTTGTTGAGGAAAACAGCAACAAGGTCAAACTGCGGGGGATTTTAGATCAATACTCATCATGAATGGGAGAAAACCCAACAGTTGACTAGTACATCAATATTCCTTGAATAGAGATACCATCGACAACTTCACTAGGGAACACTCGAAATAGTGATGCACGATCTTCTCTGAAAACAAACAATCTGGAGAGAAATACGTCCTGACTTGCCGGGGAAGATAACGCTGCTCTGAACTTGGGAATATCCAAAGCAACAACAATACACCTAGAAGGTAAAACACTGAGTGGAGATTCCTCATATGATTTCTGCTAGGGACGGCGAAAATGAATATCTGCGTGGGGACCACCATCAAGGAGAAGGGGACCTCAAAACTACTCAACTGCCTGCCCATAACATAATCAGCTGGAGAGGATTCGGATCAAAACCTAGCTGGGGAAAAACCAAACAACATTGACCCTTATGAATTCAACGCAACCTTGAAGGGACCTATCATCTTGTCAACAACTGAGCATATTCATAGGAACAAACTCTGCTGAGGAAATATCAACAAACTCTACTGGGGAATATCGACAAACTCTATTGGGGAGCTGTCAATAAATTCTGCCACAGGGGCGAGAACGAACCTTGCTGAGGAAAACATTGATCCTACCAGTCTTGGAATAACCGTTGATGTTCCCTTTTGCATTCATAAATCAAAGGGAAATGTTTTTATGATTTTCAAAAATTTTATCAATTATTTGCATTTTGTTTCAAAAATCATCATCAAAAATAAATGAAATTTTGTAAACAGAAACAAAATAAGAATTGCAAACAAAGGGACAAAAGGCCCAAATTTTATTAATAGAATGGAAGTCCACAAATGGCGTAATTCCATGGATCATTATAAAGTTTGAAAAATGGTAAATACATGGAAAGGGTTACATTGAAATACAATGACCACTATTCTCCCTAACAAGTTTGAATTCCGCTGTGCTCAAAACTTCAGTTGAGGATGATTGAAGCAGAATCCTTGATAGACAATGTTGCTTTCAAGCGATCAAGACTGGCTAGATGCAGTTACTTGCCATAATCCCTAACTTTTAACTAGATTGCCCTCTCGGGTTTTTAATCTACCGGGATGATTATTTCTGTTTTTGTCTCTAATTTTTGCCTGGACCGCCCTTTCGGGTTTTCAGCCCACCGAGACGCTCATTTTTTCCTAAGCCGCCCTTTTAGGTTTTCAACTTAGCGATTTGTTCTTTTATTTTTTAGGCGAAGTATTTCTTGACTGCATCGGCATTCACTGGACGAGTGAACTCTTCACCATCCATAGTTGTAAGAAGTAATGCACCACCAGAGAAGGATCTCTTAACAACATATGGGCCTTCATAATTAGGCTCCACTTGCCCCTAGAATCATTGGTAAAAGTCGAGATCTTTTTGAGCACGAGGTCGCCTTCTCTGAACACACGAGGTCGAACCTTCTTGTCAAAAGCTTTCTTCATTCTCTGTTGATACAATTGGCCATGACACAAAGCCGTCATTCTTTTCTCTTCAAACAAATTCAACTGATCATATCTGCTTTGGCACCATTCAGCCTTAGACAATTCAGCTTCCATCAAAACTCTCATAGAAGGGATCTCAACTTCCACCGGGAGCACTGCTTCCAAACCGTAAACAAGAGAAAAAGGGGTTTCCCCTATTGAAGTGCGGACGGATGTACGATACCCATGCAAAGCAAAAGGGAGCATCTCGTGCCAATCCTTGTAAGTAACAACCATCTTCTGGATAATCTTCTTAGTATTCTTATTAGCAGCTTCAACAGCCCCATTCATCTTAGGTCTGTAGGGAGAAGAATTATGATGCTCAATCTTGAACTCATCGCATAATTCCTTCATCATCTTGTTATTCAGGTTCGACCCATTATCAGTGATAATCTTGCTCGGCACACCATACCGACAGATGATTTGGTTCTTGATAAACCGGACCACTACTTGCTTGGTCACATTGGCATATGATGCCGCTTTAACCCACTTGGTAAAATAGTCAATAGCCACCAATATGAAACATTGTCCGTTCGACGCTTTAGGCTCAATCATTCCAATCATATCAATGCCCCACATGGAGAAAGGCCATGGAGAAGAGATAACATTGAGAGGAGTTTGAGGCACATGAATTTTATCAGCATAAACCTAGCACTAATGGCACTTCTTCACAAATTTGCAACAGTCAGATTCCATTGTCAGCCAATAGTAACCTGCCCTCAACATATTCTTAGCCATTGCATGCCCATTGGCATGGGTACCAAAAGATCCTTCATGAATCTCTTTCATCAACATGTCTGCTTCATGTCTATCCACGCATCTGAGCAAAACCATGTCATAATTTCTCTTATATAGCACATCATCATTCAATAAGAAACTTCCAGCCAATCTTCTCAAAGTCTTCCTATCTTTCTTGGATGCCTCAAGCGGGTACTCTTGATTTTGAAGAAAGCATTTAATATCATAATACCACGGTTTATCATCAACAACCTCTTCAACCGCAAATACATCAAGCCGCACAACATCGATTTTGGGCACATCATTCCACCGATTCACCACAATCATAGTGGATATAGTTATTAAGGCATCCGCCATTCGATTTGCTGCTCTGGGTACATGGTGAAACTCAACCTTATTGAAAAAAGTTAACAACCTTCTTGCATAATTTTGATAAGGAATCAAATCAGGTTGACGTGTCTCCCATTCTCCTTTAATCTGATTAATCACTATGGTTAAATCTCTGTATACATCAAGAATCTTGATTCTTAAATCAATGGCTTCTTCCAAGCCCATAATACATGCTTCATACTCAGCCGCGTTATTTGTGCAAGTGAACATCAACTTGCAGTGAAAGGAATATGAGAGCCATGAGGAGTAACAATTATTGCCCCAATGCCATTGCCATATTCATTAACAGCTCCATCAAAAATCAAACCCAACGGGATCCAGGCTCAGGCCCTTCATCAAGTAATGGTTCTTCACAATCTTTAACCTTTAGATACATCACGTCCTCATCAGGAAAATCAAACCCAATTGGTTGGTAATTATCAATTGGCTGGTGTGCCAAATGGTCAGCCAAAACACTTCCTTTTATCGCTTTTTGAGTTCGGTACTCGATATCATATTCTGACAATAACATTTGCCAACGAGCAATCCTCCCACTTAACGCAGGCTTTTCAAAGATATACTTGATTGGATCCATTTTGGATATCAATCAAGTTGTATGATTCAACATATATTGGCGGAGGCGTTTGGCAGCCCGAGCTAAAGCACGACATGTCTTTTCAAGCATTGAGTACCGAGACTCACAATCAGTGAACTTCTTGCACAAATAATAAATGGAAAATTCTTTTCGACCAGATTCATCTTGTTGACCCAGAACACAGCCCATAGACTCTTCTAGCACAGTCAAATACATGATCAAAGGTCTTCCTTCTACGGGAGGAGACAAAATCGGAGGTTCAAGCAGATACTCTTTAATTCTTTCAAAAGCTTTCTGACAATCCTCTGTCCAGACACAGCCCTGATCTTTGCGAAGAAGCTTGAAGATCGGCGCACAAGTGGCAATCAAATTGGATATAAATCGGGAGATATAATTCAAACGTCCCAAGAATCCTCTTACTTGTTTCTCTGTTTTGGGCGCAGGCATTTCCTGAATAGGTTTAACTTTGCCAGGATCAACTTGAATGCCTTTTTGGCTGACAATAAAGCCCAACAACTTTCTAGAACGGACACCAAAAGTGCATTTATTAGGATTTAAACGGAGCTTATACTTTCTCAAACGTTGAAACAACTTCAATAAGTACTCAATATGATCTTCTTCAGTCTTCGACTTGCAAATCATATCATCCACATAGACCTCAATTTCTTTATGCATCATATCATGGAACAAAGTGGTCATAGCTCTCTGGTACGTTGCACCAGCATTTTTCAAACCGAAAGGCATCACTCTGTAACAGAATGTTCCCCAGGGTGTAATGAATGTTGTTTTTTCCCTATCCTCGATTGCCATCTTTATTTGATTGTAACCGGAAAATTTGTCCATAAAAGAGAAGATATTGAATTTAGCAGTATTATCTACCAACATATCAATGTGTGGCAATGGAAAATCATCTTTTGGACTCGCTTTATTCAAATCTCTATAATCAACACACATTCAGACATTTCCGTCTTTCTTTGGAGCAGGCACAATATTGGCCACCCATTGAGGATACTCAGAAGTCACAAGAAAACCAGCATCAATCTGCTTTTGAACCTCCTCTTTGATCTTCACAGCCATGTTAGGATGAGTTCTTCTCAATTTCTGCTTCACAGGCAGACATTCAGGCTTCAATGGCAATCTATGCTCTACAAAATCAGTATCAAGCCCAGACATGTCTTGATAGGACCAAGCAAACATGTCAATATATTCTCTAAGAAGCTCCACAATCCTCTTCTTAACATTTGACTGAAGCAGTGCCCCAATCTTGACTTCTTTTATATCATCATTGAACCCAAATTAACCAATTCTATCAGCTCTTCATGAGGTTGAATGGCTTTTTCCTCGTGCTCAAGCAACCGAGAAATTTCATCTGGAATCTCTTCGATATCCTCTTCTTCAGCTCCAAACACAGGGAACTCAAAGTTGGGAGAGGGCATAGGGTCATTGTTTTCAATGGGTTTAATAATCAATCTGCACAATGGTTTATGTTTGATTTTAGAATATGAACAAGAAGTGCAAGTACCATGCAGATAAAAGTGATCATCACATTATTATTATTTTGGTTTTTTATGTTACCATTTTTCAGAAATAAAGCAAAAAGGGAAAACATAACACGGATAAACAAAATAACATTTTATTGATGATGATAAAAATTTGAAACAAAGCCCTCACAAATTCACTTTCACCTTGGGCAGAGTGAAAGGATTTTTGAAAGAAACAAAAACAAATTACTTTGAAATATGAACAACAGTGGGAACATAACAGCTATCCAATTCTGGAAGACTTGTCCATGTGTCACAAAATTGGGAAGCTCTTCCTCTTCATCATCCTCAATGATGGCACTGACTTCATATTCAGGTTCCTTAAACTTCTTCCAAGGGGAATAAAATGCCCATATGCATCCTCTGGGGACATATACCCGGGGTCTTCCAAATAAGGCTCCCAATCTTCAGCAGGAATGGCATCATCTTCAGAACCAAACAGGATGTAGCCTACAGAGTCATCTTCAAGAATTGCAATTGTAGAATGATATTCACAAGGGCAATCTTGAACCATATTGACAGACGCCTTGCCATGATTAGGCAGCGGATTTGATTGTACATTAGGGTTGGAATCTTTGAAAGCCAAAATATCACTCCTAGCCAACCTTTGAACTTCCATCTTCAATGGATAACAGTTCTCAGTATCATGTCCCGCTCCTCCCTGATGGAAAGCACAATGAGCTTCAGGTTTATACCACCATGGCAAATATTTTGAAACAGCAGGCGGTGGACGGGTCTGAACAAGATTCTTCTAAATTAAGCAAGGAAGCAAATCTGTATAGGTCATCAGAATCTGGTCAAAATCTTTTTGAAAATGGCCCCGTTGATTGCTCTGTTGATTAGAACGTTGTTGCTGCACAGGAGCTGCCTGAACAACAGGAGTTGAACTGATAATAGGAGTAACAGATGCATCATGTTGCTGACACTGATTATTCTTACTGTAACTCTTTTTGCGCCCTCCCTGGGAAATAGCATGGGTCCCACCCTCTTTCTTCTTAGCAAATCCTCTGCCATACTTCTTGGAATTACCAGCAGAATTATCATCTTTTGACAAACGTCCCTCGCAGACACCCTCTTCCAATCTCATCCCCATATTTACCATCTCAGTGAAATCACTTGGGGCACTAGCAATCATACGCTCATAATAGAAAGGACTCAGAGTTTTCAGAAAAATCTTGGTCATCTCCTTTTCTTCCAAAGGAGGGTTGATCTGAGCTGCAATCTCGCGCCACCTCTGCGCGTATTCTTTGAATGTCTCCTTATCTTTCTGAGACATTGCCCGAAGCTGGTCACGATCAGGAGCCATATCCACATTATACTTATACTGCTTCACAAACGCCTCACCCAAGTCATCAAAAGTACGAACTCGAGTATTGTCGAGCCCCATATACCACTTCAAAGCTGCACCAAACAAATTATCTTGAAAGTAGTGAATGAGAAGCTGATCATTATCCTTCTGAGTCGACATATTACGAGCATACATAGTCAAATGACTCATCGGACAAGAGTTACCCTTATACTTCTCAAAGTCAGAGACTTTGAACTTATGCGGGATCTTCACATTAGGAACCAAGCATAACTCATGAGCATTCTTTCCAAACAGCTCTTTACCTCTCAGAGCTTTGATCTCTTTCTACATTTCAACAAACTGGTCTTGAATCTCTTCCATTCTATCATAAGCACTGGAATTTTCACTTGGAGCAGTATGGAAAATTTGCTCTTCACCAAAAGGAAGAGTATGAACCACATGCGGTGGTACAATCATCACAGGTTGAACGGTAGGAATGACTGGAACTTCAGGAGGTGGTGGTGGTTGATAACCCTCAGGAACAAAGTTATGAGGCATGCCCCAGGGGAAACCAGGAGGCATGGAGTACTAAGGAACACTAGCAGGTACCACAGAGATGGGCATGGAGACAATCTCAGAAATGACTGTCCTTTACACAGGAGTTGAAAGCGGAGGAGGAGGGGGTGGTGGCTGATTCTGAGCAGCCACCAGAGCTTCCATCATAGCAGTGAGTCTTTCCAAACCATCCTTCAGAGTCACCACTTCTTCACGAAGCTCGCGGTTCTCTTGTTGCAACTGATCCATCTTCTTCTTCAGATTAGCCCGAGTATTATACTTGTGCGACAGCTTGGCTGAATGAAGACCAAAGGGAAACAAATAAGACACCTGGAAAAGGCAAGAAACAATGCAGAATGATGCGAATGCCAATGCAAAAATGCAAACGTTTCATTCAACTTTCAAGGATTTTTAAAATATAAAGCAATTGCAAACTTCATAGAGAAATGACACCTTTTTTTTTTTTGAACTACTGATAAATATCTCATTTTATTGAATATTTTCTGTGATGTTTGCCAAAGGAAAATCTCTAAAATCCTTGAAAATTGATTGAAACAGAATGTCCATGAATGTATGAGTGCGTGTATGCAGCAACCACAAACAAGATCACACAAAGCATACGGGTTCAAGGGTTCGAGTCACGATCATGGAGCCGAGGTTAAGAACCAACCCACAAAGGTATGTACTAAGGGTATAACACCTGCCGAACAAGGTTCTAAAGAAGTTCCCATAGTCTACAACCTATATCTCGGATATTATTGATTTCCCAACTTTCTTGGTAGTCAATAATATTCACAAGAGAGTCTCGTCAGAGTGTGGTATCGCGTAAGAACTGATTCAAGTCTGCACCTGAACAGCCACCGCACCACATCCTAATAAGGTTAAGATGGGTTAAAGGTAGTAAAGTTCCCAGCTTCAGGTCCTCGGATCAAGAAGCATAACGGGTTTGCTATTTCTGGTCTGCCATTATTGCCTCTTGGGAGGAGTGCCTCTACTGAGTCCTCGGGAATGGTCACCAGAGTCGACAACTTTCTAGATCAACACCCCGAAATGCGCAAGACACGCACGTCAGAATATCTCCCAAGAAAATCTCGTCTGGATGTGAATTTCGTGAACACCAAACGTACCAAGACGGCGCGTAGGTCCCACTACTTTACACCCTAGTCTTAGGTGTACACTCAAGCCTGTGTATTGGGCTTATCTCACCACACAGAAGAATTCCCAAACATAACAAACAAATCATGTAAAAAGCAATAAATAAATCAAAGTAGGCTAAACCCCTCAAGGGATGGACCAGCAAGAGGTCAATCTTTCCCCAGCAGAGTTTCCACTTTTCTGTAGCGGTAAAAATCGTGAGTGTAAGCTATTGATTAACTTAACTCATAAAGCAAGAGTTGCCACCACACTTTTAGTTTATCCACGAAGGGAAAGGAAAAAAGAGCGAACAAAACCTAAATAGTTCTAAAAGAACAAAGAGATAAAGGGTAAGGGGGTTGGTTACGCAATGGGGAGGTGTTAGCACCCAAAACGTCTATAGTACTCTATAGGAGCCCTTTGAAATTTCTACCGCTTTTTGGTCTGAAAATGGTTTGCTTGGAAAAGATTGGGAGGGATGAGAAGAGAATTATTTTTTAAGATTTTTTGTGTTTGGAGAGACTTATCGCCTCATGCCTACGTACCCACGATGTGCAATGTAGGATCAAAACCCCGTAGTTTGAGGTACAAAGAACAAAAATTTGTTTGTTTTGGTTGATTTTAAATGTAAAGACAAATCGTCATTTCTAAGCGAATAATTCCGCTTAAAGAAATGAATCATGTCTAAACTTATGAAAATGTTTAAAAAGAAAAAGTGCACAAAGCACAAAAAAAGTTTGATGAGTTCTTATATTTTTTATGTTTTCCTGAAATGGTCATAATATGGTTAAAAGGATTGACATTTATTAAAGAAAAGCAAGTTTTAAAATTCACTTGACAAAAGTCAAGGTTTTATTATGAAAGCGGTTTTAAGTTTGAAAACAAGAAAGTTTTTGAAGAAGGGAGAAGGGTTTGAAAATTAAAGAAGGGGTGGAGAAGAAGTGACTATCCTAGTGCATAAAATAAAAGCTAGGAAAAAGAAGGATCTAACCGAAATGGAGCCACTTCAAAGCAATATTAAAAGAATTCCATCCTTAAGAAAAACGGCCAAATAAAGGTAAGTCTTTAATCAATACTCCAAGCAAAGGGATAAGAAGTCCTAATTCTAGGTCCATAAGTCCAATATTACTTCAAAAGAGGTCCATAAAGAGATCACTCCAAAGCATAGGATAGTAACCAATAGTTCAAGATGAGGAGAATTGAGTTTTTTATGGTTTAAGCCTTTATTAATGTTTTTGAGTCCAAATGGACAAAGAAAAAAAAAGCATAAGCATAAACATGTGTCCAACGGACAAAGGAAAAATTGCAGAAGCATAAACATGATATGAAATGAAGCATAAAAATAAAAGAGATAGGGAGCGAGAAAGAAACATAAACAAAATTAATACAAAATATTGTTAGTAAGTTAGTGATTAGTTGTTAGTGTTAATGATCAATAACAATTGAATAATTGCACTTAGGTCAAGGTTGATGAAACTTATTAGAGGATTGATAAGACCAAAGCCTCCTAACAACAAGTTTCATGAGTTTTGAACCGTAAGACAAATGATCAATATTCTTGATCGTTTCCGATGCGGGACAAATATTGCGCTATGTTAAGCAATCGCTGAGTAATTTACAGAGTAATTACCCGACAATGAAGCCGGTCAAGAGCTCTTTGTGCTAATGTACGCTAGATTTACGATATATAGATCGTCATCCGAAAGCAATACCGCACGAAAAGAAAAATGGTAACGATCTAGTCTTGATCGAAATTCAACAACGGAATTCCAAGATCTTTGACTTTCATCGATCAAAATAAAAGAGAATTAGATGAAGAGAAAGTCAAATTAAACCACTCAATTATGTGATCTAAGGCTAAGAACAAAGGAAGAGGGAAGAAATGGCAAAAGAACCAAAACAGCCCCAAAACAGAACCAAAATAGCATTTTGGACACTGGTTAATCGGTTAACCAATGTAGATTTTGAATTTCTGCGCAAAACAGGGTGTTAATCGGTTAACCAGTTTACACTGTGTTTGGTTAATCGGTTAACACTGCACCAGAAACAAAAAAATGTGCAAAATTCAACATGATCTTCTCTCCAGACATTTTTCAAACACCTTATTATCATGAATTGAATTTGCACGAATTTTAAAGTAAAAATAAACAAAGAAACCTGCAATCAAACAACAATATACGATCCAAAGGTATTAACAACAAGCAACACCAAGGATCTACATCTTGAATGATGAATATGAAGCTTTAACAATGGTGGAAAGTGAATTACCACTCCAAATCAGAAAATCCTTCCAAATTGCAGCAAGATCTACACTCCAAGGCCTTGATCTATGAACAAAAACAAGAATGGATGAAGGTTTAGCTCTAAATTAGTAAGAACCAATGTGAATTCTTACTAACTTATGAAAGAAGAAATTGAGCTTTTGGTGAATTTTGGTAGTTGGGGAGAGAATTTTCAAGAGATTTTTTGGCTATCAAAAGCCTGTCAAATGAGTGAAATGAAGCCTTTATTTAAAGACTTTAGGCTTGGGAATTTGGTGGTTTGGAATAAGCCTTGAATGATCAAAATTAGGATTGGAATTCAAATTTGGAGGAAAATTAAAAGAGTGGTGATTAGTGGAGGTGTATGATAAGAATTAATATTGATGATGTATGGAATTAAAATGAGATGTAATATTCCAAAATGATGAAAATTGGTGCCAATTGTTGAATTTGAATTTGCTACTATTTTTTCAAATTTTTACGAGGGTAACCGGTTACTCACCACAGGATAACCGGTTACTCAGTGCAAAATTTGTGAAAAATGAGCATTTTGTTGCACTGTTGTGGTTCCGACTCGATTCTCTTGCTTGTCAAAGAAGGCATGGAAATAAACACATGAACCTTGGAGTCTCTTGAATAATAATCAATTAAAACTTGGAAACTCTTGATCAGATAATTCATTTGAGCTGCGGACTGGTTTTTTTTTTTGTATTTTTAACCTGTTCTTCCCCTGAAAATGTTAGTGAAAGGAAACAAAATATTTTTTTGATTTTAATTAATGGTTAGTAAGCATAAACAAATTAAACAATAAAACAACTAACACACACACACAAACCCAAAGATCCCTGCAAGGCACAATCCTATTAAGCCGCACAACATCGATTTTGGGCATATCATTCCACCGATTCACCATAATCGTGGAGGATATAGTTGCTAAGGCATCCTCCATTTGATTTCCTGCTCTGGGTACATAGTGAAACTCAACCTTATTAAAAAACGTTAACAACCTTCTTGCATAATCTCGATAAGGAATCAAATCAGGTTGACGTGTCTCCCATTCTCCTCTAATCTGATAAATCACTAGGGCTGAATCTCCGTATACATCAAGAATCTTGATTCTTAAATCCATGGCTTCTTCCAAGCCCATAATACATGCTTCATACTCAGCCGTGTTATTTGTGCAAGTGAACATCATCCTTGCAGTGAAAGGAATATGAGAACCATGAGGAGTAACAATTATTGCCCCAATACCATTGCTATACTCATTAACAGCTCCATCAAAAATCAAACCCAACGGGATCCAGGCTCAAGTCCTTCATCAAGTAATGGTTCTTCACAATCTTTAAGCTTTAGATACATCACGCCCTCATCAGGAAAATCAAACCCAATTGGTTGGTAATCATCAATTGGCAGGTGTGCCAAATGGTCAGCCAAAACACTTCCTTTTATCGCTTTTTGAGTTCGGTACTTGATATTATATTCTGACAACAACATTTGCCAACGAGCAATCCTCCCAGTTAACGCAGGCTTTCAAAGATATACTTGATTGGATCCATTTTGGATATCAACCAAGTTGTATGATTCAACATATATTGGCGGAGGCGTTTGGCAGCCCAAGCTAAAGCACAACGTGTCTTTTCAAGCATTGAGTACCGAGACTCACAATCGGTGAACTTCTTGCTCAAATAATAAATGGCAAATTCTTTTCGACCAGATTCATCTTGTTGACCCAGAACACAGCCCATAGACTCTTCTAGCACAGTCAAATACATGATCAGAGGTCTTCCTTCCACGGGTGGAGACAAAATTGGAGGTTCAAGCAGATACTCTTTAATTCTTTCAAAAACTTTCTGTCAATCCTCTGTCCAGACATAACCCTGATCTTTGTGAAGAAGCTTGTAGATCGGTGCACAAGTGGCAGTCATATTGGATATAAATCGGGAGATATAATTCAAACGTCCCAAGAATCCTCTTACTTGTTTCTCTGTTTTGGGCGCAGGCATTTCCTGAAAAGCTTTAACTTTGCCAGGATCAACTTCAATGCCTTTTTGGCTGACAATAAAGCCCAACAACTTTCCAGAACGGACACCAAAAGTGCATTTATTAGGATTTAAATGGAGCTTAAACTTTCTCAAACGTTGAAACAGCTTCAATAAGTACTCAATATGATCTTCTTCAGTCTTCGACTTGCAAATCATATCATCCACATAGACCTCAATTTCTTTATGCATCATATCATGGAATAAAGTGGTCATAGCTCTCTGGTACGTTGCACCAGCATTTTTCAAACCGAAGGGCATCACTCTGTAACAGAATGTTCCCCAGGGTTTAATGAATGTTGTTTTTTCCATATCCTTGGGTGCCATCTTTATCTGATTATAACCGGAAAATCCGTTCATAAAAGAGAAGATACTGAATTTAGCAGTATTATCTACCAACATATCAATGTGTGGCAATGGAAAATTATCTTTTGGACTCGCTTTATTCAAATCTCTATAGTCGACGCACATTCATACTTTTCGGTCTTTCTTTGGAACAGGCACAATATTGGCCACCCATTGAGGATACTCAGAAGTCACAAGAAAACCAGCAACAATCTGCTTTTAAACCTCCTCTTTGATCTTCACAGCCAGGTTAGGATGAGTTCTTCTCAATTTTTGCTTCACAGGCAGACATTCAGGCTTTAATGGCAATCTATGCTCCACAATATCAGTATCAAGCCCATGCATGTCTTGATAGGACCAAGCAAACACGTCAACATATTCTCTAAGAAGCTCCATAATCCTCTTCTTAACATCTGACTGAAGCAGTGCCCCAATCTTGACTTCTTTTATATCATCATCTGAACCCAAATTAACCAATTACATCGGCTCTTCATGAGGCTGAATGGGTTTTTCCTCGTGCTCAAGCAACCGAGAAATTTCATCTGGAATCTCTTCGATATCCTATTCTTCAGCTCCAAACACAGGGAACTCAAAGTTGGGAGAGGACATAGGGTCATTGTTTTCAATGGGTTTAACAATCAATCTGTACAATGGTTTATGTTTGATTTTAGAATATGAACAAGAAGTGCAAGTACCATGCAGATAAAAGTGATCATCACATTATTATTATTTTGATTTGTTATGTTACCATTTTTCAAAAATAAAGCAAAAAGGGAAAACATAACACGGATAAACAAAATAACATTTTATTGATGATGATAAAAATTTGAAACAAAGCCCTCACAAATTCACTTTCACCTTGGGAAGAGTGAAAGGATTTTTGAAAGAAACAAATACAAATTACTTTGAAATACGAACAACAGTGGGAACATCGACAGCTATCTAATTCTAGCAGACTTGTCCATGTGTCACAAAATTGGGAAGCTCTTCCTATTCATCACCCTTGATGATGGCACTGACTTCATATTCAGGTTCCTTAAACTTCTTCCGAGGGGAATAAAAAGGCACATATGCATCCCTAGGGACATATACCCGGGGTCTTCCAAATAAGGCTCCCAATCTTCAGCAGGAATGACATCATTTTCAGAACCAAACGGGATGTAGCCTACATAGTCATCTTCAAGAATTGAGTTGTAGAATGATCTTCACTAGGGCAATCTTGAACCATATTGACAGACGCCTTGCCATGATTAGGCAGCGGATTTGATTGTACATTAGGTTTGGAATCTTCGAAAGACAAAATACAACTCCTAGCCAACCTTTGAACTTCCATCTTCAATGGATAACAGTTCTCAATATCATGTCCCGCTCCTCCCTGATGGAAAGCGCAATGAGCTTCAGGTTTATACCACCATGGCAAATCTTTCGGAACAGCAGGCGGCGGACGGGTCTGAACAAGATTCTTCTAAATTAAGCAAGGAAGCAAATCTGTATAGGTCATCGGAATCGGGTCAAAATCTTTTTGAAAACGGCCCCGTTGATTGCTCTGTTGATTAGAACGTTGTTGCTCCACCGGAGCTGCCTGAACAACAGGAGCTGAACTGATAATAGGAGTAACAGATGCATCATGTTGCTAACACTGATTATTCTTAATGTAACTCTTTTTGCACCCTCCATGGGAAATAGCATGGGTCTCACCCTCTTTCTTCTTAGAAATTCCTCAGCCATACTTTTTGGAATTACCAGCAGAATTATCATCTTTTGACAAACGTCCCTCGCGGACACCTTCTTCCAATCTCATCCCCATATTAACCATCTCAGTGAAATCACTTGGGGCACTAGCAATCATATGCTCATAATAGAAAGGACTCAGTGTTTTCAGAAAAATCTTGGTCATCTCCTTTTTTTCCAAATGAGGGTTGATCTGAGCTGGAATCTCGCGCCACCTCTGCGCGTATTCTTTGAATGTCTCCTTATCTTTCTGAGCCATCGCTCGTAGCTAGTCACGATCAGGAGCAATATCCATATTATATTTATTCTACTTCACAAACGCCTCACCCAAGTCTTCAAAAGTATGAACTCGAGTACTGTCGAGTCCCATATACCACTTCAAAGCTGCACCAGACAAACTATCTTGAAAGTAGTGAATGAGAAGCTGATCATTATCCTTCTGAGCCGACATCTTACTGTCGCTCCCGGGATTTTCATCCAAGTACAAACGCGAAAATGGCACCGAACAGAGTCGCCAGCAATGTGTATTTATCCCAAGAGAGGGAAAGGAAACACCGCATAAACCTGAAGGAAAGGATAGAGCATGGTCTTACGACCAAAAGAAATGGGTTCGGGAGTCGGTTACGCGAGAGGAAGGTATTAGCACCCCGTCACGTCCATCGTACCCGATGGGATCCACGCTTGCTTGTCTCGATCAAAGGGTGTAGGAAAAGATACTGGAAAAGAACTGAAAGAAAGAAAGGAGAAAGAATGGAAAAGGAACAAGAAACAAATGTAGGGAAAATAAAAGAAGTGCTCGCATGGGCCCTACCCCACTGCCTACGTATCTCATCGGGAGCATGAGAATCAGAGCGACGTAGTTCCCCTCACTAGGGATGGATTGCATTTTTTAGAGAACGGCTTACGTTCTAACTCAGGTGTTGCAGGCTCGCTGGTCGGAGTGCGTTACCATCTTGCAAGAGAACGAGTAGAAGCGCGCTCGTACGCTAAGAGTGAATGAGGTGAGAAAAGAATTCCTGAAGGAAAGACGTTATTGTTTGTTTTTGTCTTTTAAGAGTTTTTTCATTTGTTTGCATATGATAGTGTATCTGAATCTTAGTCATTGGAATGTGTACATTCTCACATTCCAAGATGGAATGGGTAAGAAAGCACACTAAGAGTGAAGAAGACCCCCACCTTTAGTTCCAATTGTCAAGGTTCAAACACACTAGCATACTTGTGTTTATTAAGTGTTTTTGTTAATTAAGAAATGAAGAAGTGTTTTTTATTTGTACCTTCAACAAGTATTGCATTTAAGTCCCTCATACAAGATCAAATATTTAACACATTGACCCAAGATGGGCTATATGCTATACATTCTAAGATTATAAGAGAAGACCCCTTATAACCTTTTCTTTATATGAAAGGCCTAAATGCAATAAATGCCTACCTTTATTAGATATTTTGAATTTTCTTTGAGATGAGAAAAGAGACTCAAGAGAGGATAAAGGTAAAAATCTATATGGACTAAGACTCAATCCTAATTGATTAGTTAAGGGAGTGATCCTAAGGTTTGTGAGGTTTCAACCTAAAGTCTAAAGAAAGAATGAATTAAACAATTCACTTCTAAAGTAGAAGATGAATTGTAATTCACAAAGGGAAAGTGATGAGTTATTAAAAGAAAGCACATAAGTGCTTAACAAAACATAAAATGGAATTGTAAAAGAGAAAGGATAGAAGTTGAATGTGGATTCCTTATCCACACTCAATTGAAACTTACCAAAGCCCCTACATGGTTAGTAAACATGTATAAGAAGTATAAGAAGTAAAAGAACATGTAATGCATCATAAAACTCAAAAGAATTAAATGAGAAATCAAATCCTAGAACCACAACCAGAATGTACATCATATGGAAAACAAATGGTTATTATCATGCAAGTCCAAGTGGATAGGCAACAAACATCATCCATGGCATTAGAACATGCCACCATAAGAAAAGGGAGAATGAAAGATGAAGGGAAAAAGAAGAAATGTGCATAAATGGAACATGTAATCCATGGATCAGAATTGAAATGAAATGAAAAATGATTCACAAACCTCTCACAAGTATTCATGAAGCACATCAAGACATTTAAGAAGTGATAGAAGAAGTAGAATTGAAATGGAAGTTCAAAAGAAAACACAAGTACAAACACCACATGTTAAAGGTGCACAAGGTTTAAATGGAAGCCAACATGCAAGGATGACATATAATATGTACCAATGACCTATAATGTCAAGTGAATGGTTCACCAAATATGCAAATGATCATGCCATTATGTACAAAAGAAGTCATGTAAACATGCACCAATATTGAGATGATATGACATGTTATTATGCTTCAAAGGTAATGCATTAAACAAAAATTAGATGGCCTCATGAAAATTATGAAAACATGGTATTGAAGTTCACAAATCAGGGATGAATCACATATCAAAGTAGCATGCAAGAAACCAAGGCAAAATGATGTCAAACAATGCACTTAGGTCAAATAGACATATCATACAAAGTAGCACAAAAATGAACACCAAACATGTAATAAACTAACCTAAAAAAATCAAATAAAAACATTTAACATACCTCAAGATGATAATGACTCAATCCAAAAATAAGAGCATCAAAACAATTTTTAATGATCAAGAACAAAATTAAACAAGATCATGTACCATATTAAGAATGCACATCAAAGAAATTCAAAGAAAAATATAGAACAGGGGCAAAAAGGTCATAAAATCAAGAAACAAAATCATGAAAACTTTTTTAAATGTTTTAAGAAGGCTCATGAATTTTTGTGGAATTTTATGATGCTATTTAGTATTTTTAAAAATTAAAAAGCAAACGTGTAGAAAAATGGAAAAATAAAATGCAATGCAAAAAGGAATGGGGGTGCGTGACTAGTAATTAATCAGTTCAAATTACATTGGGCCTTAAACAAGGGAGGTGCGAATATCAAATTGGTCTAGGTCCAAGTCTGCGCAATCCACACTAATTAACATGTACACTCAGTCAACAAGAGTCAAACAAAAGATCACCATTGGATCAGGTCAAGTCAACCAACAAGTCAAAGTAAATGAAATCAACGCACATGCATGAGTGTCTACCCTAGCTACCATACGTTGCAACACATAGAGCTTAAGTGAATTCAGAAACAATGCACATGACATGCACATGCGTTTTAATGTGCTGGCACATTTTAGACCACACGATTGGAACACATCAACGGCTATGATTAAAACACACAAAACCCTAGCACTTAAGACCACCGGCCAGAGATGACCTCCGGTCACCTTCTCCGGTCATGCACCACCGTCTGCAACTCCATAATTTCCAGAATTCCACAAAAACTATACCAAAATGAAGAGCAACTCACGTAGATTAACAATATACTCATAAAAACAACAAAACATACACACATAGCAAGAACAGAGGGGATGAATATGTGCCCTAACTTTTGGATCTAAGCCTTTACAAGGCCTATCAACTAGCCGGAGTGAGAAATGCTCCTAATGAGCTCATATCATCATGAAATCATCATAATAATCAACAAAACGTGAGAGAAAAGTTTGTGAGTTTTGGAACCTGATCTTGCAGTTCTTGTGGAGTTTGAGAAAACCAGAGAGAACACTTGCTCTTCAACCTTGGAGCTTCAATATTAAGCAAAATAAATGCTGATGATTCACGAGTAGATGAAGGAGATTGAAGATTGCAGTGATGCTAAGCTTGCAGAAATGGAGTTGTTCTTGTTGTTCTTGATTCAACCACACTCAATGGAAGAACTATGGAGTTGAAATCGTGGAGAAGCAAACTCAGAGAGAATGAGAGAGTAGAAGAGAGAGTTTCTGAAGTGAAATGTGTGAGAAATGAAGTTGAAAATGAAATTTGAGAGTGACGTTTTTATTTATAGTGTGAGCTAACCATAGTTAAACTGAGTGAGTCAGCTGAGTCATGGTGGTTTGGGTGAGTCATCCCTAACTAACTGAGTCAAGTTAGTTAGGGAGAGAAATGATATGGTGATGGCAACTCATGATATGCTATGGTGGAGGTGAAAAGAAAATGAAGGCACGGCTGGTTGTAGCAGAAACTTGCTCAGCAAGTTTGTTTCTTTCCATTCTCATGTATGCCAAGGCAAGTGTGCAAGGTGTAAGTCATGTGTGTTTGGTTTAATGTGGAAAGCTGATGTGATGAAGTGTTTGGGGTGTGTGTGAACCAAAATCGTGCACCAGTCTGTCAATGCATCAGTATCAACATGAGGTGGTTTGAGGAAGTTTTTCTCTCTACTCAATGAATGAATTGGTGTGTTTTAGGAGTCATTGGAAATAGGAGATGTAATGCTACATGTTTGGTACGAAAAATGAAATGAAATGATGCTTGGTAGAGGTTGAAAAATGACCTATAACACATAGGTTTGGAACTGGTATGAGGGCGTGGCCAAGGTTGGTTGACAAGGTAACATGGCCCCTAGGTTTTCAGCGTGATCAAAGCACATTGGACTCAACATAACTTCTTGACCTTTGATCAAATGAAAAAAACATGAACACCAATCTTAAAGATCTCACATAGAGGAACAACTTTCATGTTGAAAGATTTTTCATTTGAGGCCTTTAACCATGAGAAAAATGAGTGGACATTTGGCCCACCACATGTTTGTTAAAATGACTGCGCGCGTGCCCTGAAAATCTTGGTCATGACCTAGTTTTGAACCTACTTTGCTCAAACTTTGATCAATCATATCTCACTCAATTTTTATCCAATGGAGATGTTCTATACATGGATTTGGAGCTTAAAACAAGATCTTTTGTTGTGGCCGAGTGGAATTTTCATTTGGTGTTTCAATTTTAAATGGCCTTGGCTCAAACTCTGATGCAAAATGGCCAAAACTTGCTATTTTTAGTAACCCTTCTTCATCCAAAAATGGCAACTTTCCACATCTTGATTTTTTCATGATTCCTTTGGAGTTTCTTGACCAAATTTTGTACATTGGACATATGTAACATGAATTTTATGAACTTGGCCTCAAAAAGTCAAGAGTTGACTTTTTCCTCTGATTATTTGACTTGGCCCCAATTTTCCTGATTTCTGATCTTTCTTCCAATTGAACCACTTTTAAAACCAATTGAGAGGCAATTTTCCATACACATACACTTAAGAACATGTAGGACACCATGACATCAAGTTTTGTCCAAGAAATCAAAGATTCCCTGATTTAATGGGAAACCCTAGTTTTGGTGCCTACCTCCTAGGAGAAAAATGTGCAGTCTTCAATTTCCAATTCCTCAGAGTATGTTATGTATCCTCTTAAAGGATGATGATATATGCCATTTGAGGATGATTTTGGATCAATGAACTATCTATTTTGAGGGTTTTCCTTCAGTTTTTGAACCTCTTGCATAGTGAAAGATGTAGTGCTTCAATCTCCCATTGTATCTCACTTCCTTGAGGTTTTGGATGATCAATTGAGATGGTATGAGACATGAAAGACCTCTTGGCTTGCCTTGAGGAAACTTGATTGACCTTTTTGTGCTTTGAATGATCTCTTGATTGTCCACCTCCCACCTGATCACATGCCCTGATGGTAAGAAGGATGCTATGCTTCATTTTTCTATGTTAAATGCAATGTAATGTTAATGAGGTGGATATGATATGATAAATGATAATGCCATGCTATGATGACAAAGAAGGAGAGCAAATTTTGGGGTATTACAGCTGCCCCTATTCAAGCGCTGTAGACCTGAATGCCTGAAAGTAATTGCTTTCGGACTTTCAAGGTATATAGTGATTGAATACCAAATATAACCAAAAATTTGCTCTGGATGATGAGGAAGAAACTCCCCCGACATTGCTGGCTTGAATCTTCAATGAAACATTGTCGGAGAAAACTGTCTTTTGAACGACACCAGACGACTACTGGCTTGCCACACTGCTGGTGGACTTTAATAGTGTCTTTTATGCAATTCCAGACGACTACTGGCCTGCCACGCTACTCGTGGACTTTAGAAATGTTTTTTTGAACGACGCCAGACGACTACTGGCTTGCCACACTGCTGGTGGACTTTGCAGCTTCGTGCCACCCGAAGACGGACTTTTGCCAATCCATTGTTGGACTTTTAGAATTTGCCACCCTTAGATGGACCTTTCGCCAATCCACTGTTGGACTTTTGCCACCGGAAGACGGACTTTTGCCAATCCACTGTTGGACTTTTGCCACCCGAAGACGGACTTTTGCCAATCCACTGTTGGACTTTTGCCACCCGAAGACGGACTTTTGCCAATCCACTGTTGGACTTTTGCCACCCGAAGACGGACTTTTGCCAATCCACTGTTGGACTTTTGCCACCCGAAGACGGACTTTTGCCAATCCATTGTTGGACTTTTAGCTGCTTTGCCACCCGAAGATGGACTTTTGCCAATCCACTGTTGGACTTTTGCCACCCGAAGACAGACTTTTGCCAATCCACTGTTGGACTTTTAGAATTTGCCACCCTTAGATAGACCTTTCGCCAATCCACTGTTGGACTTTTGCCACCCGAAGACGGACTTTTGCCAATCCACTGTTGGACTTTTGCCACCCGAAGACGGACTTTTGCCAATCCACTGTTGGACTTTTGCAATATTCCAATACCGGATTGCACTCTGCATCCGTGTCAGACATCTCTGCCGACTTTGCTGAGGAACAATGATCGATGCCTTGACTTTAGAGATTCCTGAGAGGATAGTATCTCTGTTGGAGAATAAATGAACAATCCGTCTGCTTCGAATTGTCAAGTTTGCCAAAAATAAATTGGACTTGAAGAATAATAAATCTGCCAGGAATCACTTCATCTGCTGGGGGGAATGAATTCTGGTCACAGCGATTCCGCTGGGGATGAGAATTTCTTTGCATGGCGTCTTGCTAGGGAAGAAAAGTCATAAAAACTCTGCTTGGGGATCTATCCAATCCAAGACCCTTTGTAGGGGTTATCCACCTTCTGACCCGGCTGGGGAAAGACTGTACCATCCTTGTGGAGGAATAGATTCTGCCGATCTTATAAACCTCTGCGGGGAGAACAACAACTCAGCTGGGAAGTATTGTTGACAGGACTCAACACTGAACTCTGTGGGGAATACAATGACCAGAGATACGATCTTGCCGGGGGATCAGGGTTACTCTGCCGGGGACATACAAATCCTGGTTATACCATTCCACTGCAACTTATTGGGAAAGAGTCCTTAGAGATCTGCTGGGGAAACCCAAAGCAAATCCACGGTAGTCTGCTGAAGAATATGACTGTCAAGCTTAGGATAAGTACCACAATGCCCCATGTTAGGCGAGCTTCCCTTTAGACAATTCCGTTAGGGATGACGAGTTTATAACAAACTCTGCTGGAGGAAACTGCTTTAAAACGTCTCGTGCTGGGGAATGCCTTTTGAGAGGATTTTACAGAAGACCAACTGTCCTCAAACTCTACTGGGGATGATCAACACTTCATGCTGGGGAAACAAACATGCCCCATGCTTGGACAAACCAACAATTCGTCCCCGAAGAGGATGTCATAAGAGGATTTTACAGAAGATTTAGCCTCTTCAAACTCTTGTGACTTCGCTGGGGATAATGACCATCAGTTTCGGTGTCGACGAGACCACTCTTTTGGGGAACCTGTGACCGTTATCGACACAGAAAAGCTTGTAGCTGTTGGAAGTACTGTATGAGAGAATCGACTTAATAAGATACAACGGTACCCAGTTGAACTTAATTCACTGATATCGAACAGTTATGAACGACCGTCGACCGAGCGATGAACGCCGACCTCCTTTCCCGTGATTGCCCCAGTCTTTTGCGTGGGGTAAATGATTACTCGCCTTGTGCTTAAAATCATCTGTACCTGCTACCTGCAACAAAAGAATATGCACACATGCCCCGAGCTGGATCTAACTTCTGCAATTAAGAAAATCCAACCCTGAACCACCACTTGTTGGGGAGCAAGGTTTGTATACAATCTCTTGCTGGAGAATATTATTAATGAAGCCTGCTGAAGACGGGGACCACAAATGCCTTGGGTTGGAATGCCCCTTGGTTTCAATCCTTTTGGCTGATTGAATACATATGCGTGACCAACCATTTTTCTTCACTTGCCCCAGACCAACATGATCCACCGGAAGAAATTGTCCCTAGAGGATTTTACAGAAGACTTGACATCCAAAACGCTTCAATGTCCTCAAACTCTTGTAGAGATTTGTCGGATCTCGACGTAACTGCCCCAAACCGCATGGATTACTTAGAAGAAATCACCTCAAGAGGATTTTACAGAAGACTTGGCAAGCTCAATGCTTCAGTGTCTTCAAACTCTTGTAGAGATTCATCGGATCTCGACGTAACTGCCTCATACTGTATGGTCTACAGAAGAATTCGCCTTGAGAAGATCCATGAAGAATCTCATACCACCGTGGGATATTCTGCCTCGGTATTCTGAAACCTGGATGGGCTGATTAGTTGTCTGGATGGACTAACTTCTCGTGCTTTTGGGATGGCCTGCCTCAGTATGACCCTTGAAGTGGTTTTGCCCCAGTTTGGCTGAACTCTGAAAAGATTTCTCGACGTAATTGGCTCAGACCGGCTACACCTTAAAGAGATGATTCGACGTGATTGCCCCGGATCGACTACGTCTTAACACAACTTGTTGGGAAAGCTCCTGCTCAACAAAGTTTCCTGAGGAGGTACCACTGGACGTGACTACCCTTCGGGAGTTTCAGGATTCTCAACTCGGCAAGATTAAACTTCTGGACTGGATTTCCATATGTAAACTTCTTTTGATGTCAAACAAATGTATGCAAGCAGAAAATGTTTTATTCTGAGAATGAAAATTCTAATGCAACACAACATGTTAATCTCGAAGTTTTACTAAAAAGATGTAGCAAACCCTTTTGTGAGCGAATCACGGGTTAGGATACGACATTAATTTTTGAAAGAAATAATGCAATGCACATGCAACACCAACAAAGATCTTTTAGCACAACTGATAGGAGTCAGGAACGCTATCTCTTGGTAGTATGCCTTTGAAATAACCCTGTTTCAATTAGGACTTTTGAGGGTTGTAACGGGGCCTGGTTCACGGTTTTGAGAAAAAAGGATTTATGGCTCAAAGTTTATTGGTGCCCACCCACTCTTCGTGATGTTCTCCAGTCCTACGTTCAGCTAATTTGCACAAGCGTTCGCCTCTCAAAAGATTTCGTGATCTTTAAGGAACCCATGCATCTGATGGTTTGACACCTAATGAGGCTATGAAGTAACAGTCACCCCTTTTGTCTTTTGTGCGTAGTCACACGACTTTGTTCTTGCTCGAGGATTTTCTTTTGTAATCCTTTTGGTTTCACATTCTTTTGCTTTTTGATCCCTAATTTTTGCCTGGACTGATTCTTTTGAATCTTGGATTTCGGAGTCCAGCGGGATGCCCTAACTTTTGCCTAAGTTGCTTGTTTTCAAGTTTCAACTTAGCGGGCTTTTTCATTTTTTCTTCTTTTTCTTTTTCTTGAACACGTCGTGTGACACTGGCTTGTCTTGACTTTGTTGAAAGGGTTGTGACTGCCTCACTCTTTGATTGTTGATGGATAACCATTGTGGTTTCACATCTCTTAACCTCTCAGCGGTGAATTAAAAGGTAATGGATCCTCAGATGCACACTCCTTTTGAGGTTTGAACGCTTGGTCAAACTAACTGACGCCTACCCTGCCCCTGGGTTAAATGTGAGGGTTTTTTCATACGAAAGAAACTCCTACTTCAAGGCTCAAAGGGGTTAACGAGGGTCTATCTCCCTTATATCTCCAGTGTTTGGGGATTTGAATCAATGCCTATACATCCTCAACATGGTTTTATCCAAAAGCACACAATTAGAGATTTTTCCGTTTTCAACTCATCATCCTCCTTCAAGAGTTTAAGCACGACAGTTGGTATTGCAATGCACATATACAAACTTATGAGTGAATACGAATGGATCACTTCAAGAAAAACATGCTTATTGTATTATGATTAACATAAAAAGAAAAACAGATTTCATGCATGCATACAAATGTTTTGACAAACATAAAAAGCTACACATGAGAATGCAGTAAAGAAGCTAAATGATTGTCCTTGTTGAGGAGGCTTGACTCCGTCTGGACTTGTTGCTTCTGATGATGTTTTTGCAAACTGGGTGCTCAATCTGATGAAGAAAGTTAAATTTATGGGCCACCCATCTGGTGTGATAACCTTTGAGTCAATCACGTCATGCACCTTGTCTTTACCTTTACCTCTGAAAGACTTGCAATCGTCGATTAAATGGTCAGGTACCCCAGGATGGTAGTCATACCTGGCATTTGGCATTGAAACCCCAAAGGAAGCTTTGTCGAAGATGGTCCTGATGCGACTAGCTCAACCAGTTTGAATTTGAGCAAACAAGGAAACCCGTTGCGCGTACGGCATCGGAATGGGATCAAACTTCTTCTCAAGTTGTTCTGGCCTTTGCCCATATGCTCTGCCCCTAGGACTCTCTTGGGGAGATGGAGTTGGAAGCTGACAAGAGATATCTGGAGGAAAGAAATTGATAAATAAGGTTGATAGATAAGGTTGCTCGCAAAGATCTCACACGATCTCCTGCCTACGTATCTCCATTGACTAATGAAGAATCAGAGCAACGTAGTTCCCCTCACCAGGGATGAGGATTGCTTTGTTTCCTTAACACCACATTCTGGATTTCTGTAATTAAGCCCATCTGAGTCTTCACCCGGTTGACTTCTTCTCTCAGCAGTTTCTGACCTTGGGACAATGCTTGAATGTCCACCATAAAATGCCCCACCTGGGCCCTCCTCTCAGTCACTTTTGCTCGGAGTTGTTCCATAACTACCCTCTGATTGTTATGAGTTGAGTGGTGGGAGAAGTCAAGTTGGCCGTTTCTGAAGAGAATACCCGGTCAGAATGAGAAATCCGCTCCGGAACACCTGTTATGCATATGAGTATGAGGATGCCATGCAGAATGCCATGTTCAAATATTTCCAAGGAATCATTATGCTTTGATTCAAAATTTTTTTTAGAAAAAATATAAGAAATGGATGGAAATGCCCATTGGCAAGTCTCAAAGTTAACATCCCTTGGAAATACAAGAACATGTATGCGAAAATGATGATGCAGATGCAACAGACATGGGATCAAGGCTTCCATATAATCTGGATAATTGCTATGCTGACGGCTGAATAAGCTCATAAGTCTGCTCTGAAGAAAATACCGGAATACCGGAATATCCGAATAATCAGAATGCCAGGATGCCGAGATATCGGCATAATCAGAATACCAGAAGGCCAGAGTATCGACATAATCAAAGCACCGACCTGATCAGAATACCGGGATGGTCAGAATAATCATGATACCATAATACCAGGCTGATGAGTCCACACTGATAGGAAAACCAGAATACCAGGTAGGATGAAAGTCAAGGTTACCTGCAAACCTGTAAACAACCCGCCCCTCTCACATGTGGGTACTAGGATGTTCAGTATCCCGGGCTCTCAGGTCAAGAAATGATGATACGTTCACTCTTTCTAGTTTGGCATCATCATCAATCAAGGAGGCCTCAACTGATTCTCCAAAACGAAAGGTCCTCAGCTTCTGGCACTGAGGTCGAGAAGCAATAGTACATTCATCCCTCGGGGTATAGTACTATCGCCAATCGAGGAGTGCCTCCACTGATTCTCTTTCAAAAAGGATAACCTATAGCGAGTTCCCAGCATTGGGTCCTCGGATCGAGAATGTGCAATGGGTTTGCCACATAATGTGGTCTGCCACGGTCACATCTCGGGAGGAGTTCCGTAACTGAGTCCTCGGGAATGGTCACCAGAGTCGACAATTCCTCAAGAGAATAACTACTGGCCTGCATAACATGCAGTAGCAGAAAGCTCCCGATAGAACCTCGTCTGGTTATGGGTCTCATGAACAACAATACGTGGTCACCACCACGCAAGCGTCATGACTATCCACTCTAATACCTATGTGTGTACTCAAGCCTGTGTAGTGAGCTTATCTCTCAGAACACCCCGCCCGCCAAACAGAAAACAACAGCACAGTCCAGCACAATAATGATATGTAATGCAGTAAATGCGATAAATACAGTAATGTACAGTTAAGCAGTAAGTAACCATACAATAAAACGGTAAATATAGCACAACAGTAAACACCCAATGAAAGAAAAGCAAACAAGCGCTAGGATTGACTCGCTAAGGAAACCAGAGATTCTGGGTTCGATCCCCAGCAGAGTCGCCAGCTGTCGCTCCCGGGATTTTCATCCAAGTACAAACGCGAAAATGGCACCGAACAGAGTCGCCAGCAATGTGTATTTATCCCAAGAGAGGGAAAGGAAACACCGCATAAACCTGAAGGAAAGGATAGAGCATGGTCTTACGACCAAAAGAAATGGGTTCGGGAGTCGGTTACGCGAGAGGAAGGTATTAGCACCCCCTCACGTCCATCGTACCCGATGGGATCCACGCTTGCTTGTCTCGATCAAAGGGTGTAGGAAAAGATACTGGAAAAGAACTGAAAGAAAGAAAGGAGAAAGAATGGAAAAGGAACAAGAAACAAATGTAGGGAAAATAAAAGAAGTGCTCGCATGGACCCTACCCCACTGCCTACGTATCTCATCGGGAGCATGAGAATCAGAGCGACGTAGTTCCCCTCATTAGGGATGGATTGCATTTTTTAGAGAACGGCTTACGTTCTAACTCAGGTGTTGCAGGCTCGCTGGTCCGAGTGCGTTACCATCTTGCAAGAGAACGAGTAGAAGCGCGCTCGTACGCTAAGAGTGAATGAGGTGAGAAAAGAATTCCCGAAGGAAAGACGTTATTGTTTGTTTTTGTCTTTTAAGAGTTTTTTCATTTGTTTGCATATGATAGTGTATCTGAATCTTAGTCATTGGAATGTGTACATTCTCACATTCCAAGATGGAATGGGTAAGAAAGCACACTAAGAGTGAAGAAGACCCCCACCCTTAGTTCCAATTGTCAAGGTTCAAACACATTAGCATACTTGTGTTTATTAAGTGTTTTTGTTAATTAAGAAATGAAGAAGTGTTTTTTATTTGTACCTTCACCAAGTATTGCATTTAAGTCCCTCATACAAGATCAAATGTTTAACACATTGACCCAAGATGGGCTATATGCTATACATTCTAAGATTATAAGAGAAGACCCCTTATAACCTTTTCTTTATATGAAAGGCCTAAATGCAATTAATGCCTACCTTTATTAGATATTTTGAATTTTCTTTGAGATGAGAAAAGAGACTCAAGAGAGGATAAAGGTAAAAATCTATATGGACTAAGACTCAATCCTAATTGATTAGTTAAGGGAGTGATCCTAAGGTTTGTGAGGTTTCAACCTAAAGTCTAAAGAAAGAATGAATTAAACAATTCACTTCTAAAGTAGAAGATGAATTGTAATTCACAAAGGGAAAGTGATGAGTTATTAAAAGAAAGCACATAAGTGCTTAACAAAACATAAAATGGAATTGTAAAAGAGAAAGGATAGAAGTTGAATGTGGATTCCTTATCCACACTCAATTGAAACTTACCAAAGCCCCTACATGGTTAGTAAACATGTATAAGAAGTATAAGAAGTAAAAGATCATGTAATGCATCATAAAACTCAAAAGAATTAAATGAGAAATCAAATCCTAGAACCACAACCAGAATGTACATCATATGGAAAACAAATGGTTATTATCATGCAAGTCCAAGTGGATAGGCAACAAACATCATCCATGGCATTAGAACATGCCACCATAAGAAAAGGGAGAATGAAAGATGAAGGGAAAAAGAAGAAATGTGCATAAATGGAACATGTAATCCATGGATCAGAATTGAAATGAAATGAAAAATGATTCACAAACCTCTCACAAGTATTCATGAAGCACATCAAGACATTTAAGAAGTGATAGAAGAAGTAGAATTGAAATGGAAGTTCAAAAGAAAACACAAGTACAAACACCACATGTTAAAGGTGCACAAGGTTTAAATGGAAGCCAACATGCAAGGATGACATATAATATGTACCAATGACCTATAATGTCAAGTGAATGGTTCACCAAATATGCAAATGATCATGCCATTATGTACAAAAGAAGTCATGTAAACATGCACCAATATTGAGATGATATGACATGTTATTATGCTTCAAAGGTAATGCATTAAACAAAAATTAGATGGCCTCATGAAAATTATGAAAACATGGTATTGAAGTTCACAAATCAGGGATGAATCACATATCAAAGTAGCATGCAAGAAACCAAGGCAAAATGATGTCAAACAATGCACTTAGGTCAAATAGACATATCATACAAAGTAGCACAAAAATGAACACCAAACATGCCATAAACTAACCTAAAAAAATCAAATAAAAACATTTAACATACCTCAAGATGATAATGACTCAATCCAAAAAGAAGAGCATCAAAACAAATTTTAATGATCAAGAACAAAATTAAACAAGATCATGTACCATATTAAGAATGCACATCAAAGAAATTCAAAGAAAAATATAGAACAGGGGCAAAAAGGTCATAAAATCAAGAAACAAAATCATGAAAACTTTTTTAAATGTTTTAAGAAGGCTCATGAATTTTTGTGGAATTTTATGATGCTATTTAGTATTTTTAAAAATTAAAAAGCAAACGTGTAGAAAAATGGAAAAATAAAATGCAATGCAAAAAGGAATGGGGGTGCGTGACTAGTAATTAATCAGTTCAAATTACATTGGGCCTTAAACAAGGGAGGTGCGAATATCAAATTGGTCTAGGTCCAAGTCTGCGCAATCCACACTAATTAACATGTACACTCAGTCAACAAGAGTCAAACAAAAGATCACCATTGGATCAGGTCAAGTCAACCAACAAGTCAAAGTAAATGAAATCAACGCACATGCATGAGTGTCTACCCTAGCTACCATACGTTGCAACACATAGAGCTTAAGTGAATTCAGAAACAATGCACATGACATGCACATGCGTTTTAATGTGCTGGCACATTTTAGACCACACGATTGGAACACATCAACGGCTATGATTAAAACACACAAAACCCTAGCACTTAAGACCACCGGCCAGAGATGACCTCCGGTCACCTTCTCCGGTCATGCACCACCGTCTGCAACTCCATAATTTCCAGAATTCCACAAAAACTATACCAAAATGAAGAGCAACTCACGTAGATTAACAATATACTCATAAAAACAACAAAACATACACACATAGCAAGAACAGAGGGGATGAATATGTGCCCTAACTTTTGGATCTAAGCCTTTACAAGGCCTATCAACTAGCCGGAGTGAGAAATGCTCCTAATGAGCTCATATCATCATGAAATCATCATAATAATCAACAAAACGTGAGAGAAAAGTTTGTGAGTTTTGGAACCTGATCTTGCAGTTCTTGTGGAGTTTGAGAAAACCAGGGAGAACACTTGCTCTTCAACCTTGGAGCTTCAATATTAAGCAAAATAAATGCTGATGATTCACGAGTAGATGAAGGAGATTGAAGATTGCAGTGATGCTAAGCTTGCAGAAATGGAGTTGTTCTTGTTGTTCTTGATTCAACCACACTCAATGGAAGAACTATGGAGTTGAAATCGTGGAGAAGCAAACTCAGAGAGAATGAGAGAGTAGAAGAGAGAGTTTCTGAAGTGAAATGTGTGAGAAATGAAGTTGAAAATGAAATTTGAGAGTGAAGTTTTTATTTATAGTGTGAGCTAACCATAGTTAAACTGAGTGAGTCAGCTGAGTCATGGTGGTTTGGGTGAGTCATCCCTAACTAACTGAGTCAAGTTAGTTAGGGAGAGAAATGATATGGTGATGGCAACTCATGATATGCTATGGTGGAGGTGAAAAGAAAATGAAGGCACGGCTGGTTGTAGCAGAAACTTGCTCAGTAAGTTTGTTTCTTTCCATTCTCATGTATGCCAAGGCAAGTGTGCAAGGTGTAAGTCATGTGTGTTTGGTTTAATGTGGAAAGCTGATGTGATGAAGTGTTTGGGGTGTGTGTGAACCAAAATCATGCACCAGTCTGTCAATGCATCAGTATCAACATGAGGTGGTTTGAGGAAGTTTTTCTCTCTACTCAATGAATGAATTGGTGTGTTTTAGGAGTCATTGGAAAGAGGAGATGTAATGCTACATGTTTGGTACGAAAAATGAAATGAAATGATGCTTGGTAGAGGTTGAAAAATGACCTATAACACATAGGTTTGGAACTGGTATGAGGGCGTGGCCAAGGTTGGTTGACAAGGTAACATGGCCCCTAGGTTTTCAGCGTGATCAAAGCACATTGGACTCAACATAACTTCTTGACCTTTGATCAAATGAAAAAAACATGAACACCAATCTTAAAGATCTCACATAGAGGAACAACTTTCATGTTGAAAGATTTTTCATTTGAGGCCTTTAACCATGAGAAAAATGAGTGGACATTTGGCCCACCACATGTTTGTTAAAATGACTGCGCGCGTGCCCTGAAAATCTTGGTCATGACCTAGTTTTGAACCTACTTTGCTCAAACTTTGATCAATCATATCTCACTCAATTTTTATCCAATGGAGATGTTCTACACATGGATTTGGAGCTTAAAACAAGATCTTTTGTTGTGGCCGAGTGGAATTTTCATTTGGTGTTTCAATTTTAAATGGCCTTGGCTCAAACTCTGATGCAAAATGGCCAAAACTTGCTATTTTTAGTAACCCTTCTTCATCCAAAAATGGCAACTTTCCACATCTTGATTTTTTCATGATTCCTTTGGAGTTTCTTGACCAAATTTTGTACATTGGACATATGTAACATGAATTTTATGAACTTGGCCTCAAAAAGTCAAGAGTTGACTTTTTCCTCTGATTATTTGACTTGGCCCCAATTTTCCTGATTTCTGATCTTTCTTCCAATTGAACCACTTTTAAAACCAATTGAGAGGCAATTTTCCATACACATACACTTAAGAACATGTAGGACACCATGACATCAAGTTTTGTCCAAGAAATCAAAGATTCCCTGATTTAATGGGAAACCCTAGTTTTGGTGCCTACCTCCTAGGAGAAAAATGTGCAGTCTTCAATTTCCAATTCCTCAGAGTATGTTATGTATCCTCTTAAAGGATGATGATATATGCCATTTGAGGATGATTTTGGATCAATGAACTATCTCTTTTGAGGGTTTTCCTTCAGTTTTTGAACCTCTTGCATAGTGAAAGATGTAGTGCTTCAATCTCCCATTGTATCTCACTTCCTTGAGGTTTTGGATGATCAATTGAGATGGTATGAGACATGAAAGACCTCTTGGCTTGCCTTGAGGAAACTTGATTGACCTTTTTGTGCTTTGAATGATCTCTTGATTGTCCACCTCCCACCTGATCACATGCCCTGATGGTAAGAAGGATGCTATGCTTCATTTTTCTATGTTAAATGCAATGTAATGTTAATGAGGTGGATATGATATGATAAATGATAATGCCATGCTATGATGACAAAGAAGGAGAGCAAATTTTGGGGTATTACACTTACGAGCCTACATATTCAAGTGACTCATCAGACAAGAGTTACCCTTATACTTTTCAAAGTCAGGGACTTTGAACTTATGCGGGATCTTCACATTAGGAACCAAGCATAACTCATGAGCATTCTTTCCAAACAGCTCTTTACATCTCAGAGATTTAATCTCTTTCTGCATTTCTGCAAACTGGTCTTGAATCTCTTCCATTCTATCATAAGCACTGGAATTTTCACTTGGAGCAGTATGGAAAATCTGCTCTTCACTAAAAGGAACAGTATGAACCACAGGCGGTGGTACAGTCATCACAAGTTGAACGGTAGGAATGACTGGAACTTCAGGAGCGGGTGGTGGTTGATAACCCTCAGGAACAAAGTTATGAGGCATGCCCCAGGGGAAACCAGGAGGCATGGAGTACTGAGAAACACTAGCACGCGCCACAGAGATGGGCATGGAGACAATCTCAGAAATGACTGTCCTTTGCACAGGAGTTGAAAGCGGAGGAGGATGGGGTGGTGGCTGATTCTGAGCAGCCACCAGAGCTTCCATCATAGCTGTGAGTCTTTCCAAACCATCCTTCAGAGTTATCACTTCTTCACGAAGCTCGCGGTTCTCTTGTTGCAACTGATTCATCTTCTTCTTCAGATTAGCTCGAGTATTGTACTTGTGCGACAGCTTGGCTGAATAAAGACCAAAGGGAAATAAATAAGACACCTGGAAAAGGCAAGAAACAATGCAGAATGATGTGAATGCTAATGAAAAAATGCAAACGTTTCATTCAACTTTCAAGGATCTTTAAAATATAAAGCAATTGCAAACTTCACAAAGAAATGACACTTTTTTTTAACTACTGATAAATATCTCATTTTATTGAATATTTTCTGTGATGTTTGCCAAAGGAAAATCTCTAAAATCCTTGAAAATTGACTGAAACAGAATGTCCATGAATGTATGAGTGTGTGTATGCAGCAACCACAAACAAGATCACACAAAGCATACGGGTTCAAGGGTTCGAGTCACGATCATGGAGCCGAGGTTAAGAACCAACCCACAAAGGTATGTACTAAGGGTATAACACCTGCCGAACAAGGTTCTAAAGAAGTTACCATAGTCTACAACCTATATCTCAGATATTATTGATTTCCCAACTTTCTTGGTAGTCAATAATATTCTCAAGAGAGTCTCGTCAGAGTGTGGTATCGCGTAACAACTGATTCAAGTCTGCACCTGAACAGCCACCGCACCGCGTCCTAATAAGGCCAAGATGGGTCAAAGGTACTAAAGTTCCCAGCTTCGGGTCCTTGGATCAAGAAGCATAACGGGTTTGCCATTTCGGGTCAGCCATTATTTCCTCTTGGGAGGAGTGCCTCTACTGAGTCCTCGGGAATGGTCACCAGAGTCGACAACTTTCTAGATCAACACCCCGAAATGCGCAAGACACGCACGTCAGAATATCTCCCAAGAAAACCTCTTATGGATGTGAATTTCGTTAACACCAAACGTACCAAGACGGCGCGTAGGTCCCACTACTTTCCACCCTAGTCTTAGGTGTACACTCAAGCCTGTGTGTTGGGATTCTCTCACCACACAGAAGAATTCCCAAACAAAACAAACAAATAACAAACAAATCAAACAAAAAGCAATAAATAAATCAAAGTAGGCTAAACCCCTCAAGGGATGGACCAGCAAGAGGTCAATCTTTCCCCAGCAGAGTCGCCACTTTTCTGTAGCGGTAAAAATCGTGAGTGTAAGCTATTGATTAACTTAACTCATAAAGCAAGAGTCACCACCGCACTTTTATTTTATCCACGAAGGGAAAGGAAAAAAGAGCGAATAAAACCTAAATAGTTCTAAAAGAACAAAGATATAAAGGGTAAGGGGGGTTGGTTACGCAATGGGAAGGTGTTAGTACCCAAAACATCTATAGTACTCTATAGGAGCCCTTTGAAATATCTACCGCTTTTTGGTCTGAAAATGGTTTGCTTGGAAAAGATTGGGAGGGATGAGAAGAGAATTATTTTTTAAGATTTTTGTGTTTGGAGAGACTTATCGCCTCATGCCTACGTACCCACGATGTGCAATGTAGGATCAAAACCCCGTAAAGAAATGAATCATGTCTAAACTTATGAAAATGTTTAAAAAGAAAAAGTGCACAAAGCACAAAAAGAGTTTAATGAGTTTTTATATTTTTTATGTTTTCATGAAATGGTCATAATATGGTTAAATGGATTGACATTTATTAAAGAAAAGTAAGTTTTAAAAGTAACTTGACAAAAGTCAAGGTTTTATTATGAAAGCGGTTTTAAGTTTGAAAACAAGAAAGTTTTTGAAGAAGGGAGAAGGTTTTGAAAATTAAAGAAGGGGTGGAGAAGAAGTGAATATCCTAGTGCATAAAATAAAAGCTAGGGAAAAGAAGGATCTAACCGAAATGGAGCCACTTCAAAGAAATATTAAAAGAATTCCATCCTTAAGCAAAATGGCCAAATAAAGGCAAGTGTTCAATCAATACTGCAAGCAAAGGGATAAGAAGTCCTAATTCTAGGTCCATAAGTCCAATATTACTTCAAAAGAGGTCCATAAAGAGATCACTCCAAAGCATAGGATAGTAACCAATAGTCCAAGATGAGGAGAATTAAGTTTTTTATGGTTTAAGCCTTTATTAATGTTTTTGAGTCCAAATGGACAAAGAAAAAAAAGCATAAGCATAAACATGTGTCCAACGGACAAAGGAAAAATTGCGGAAGCATAAACATGATATGAAATGAAGCATAAAAATAAAAGAGATAGGGAGCGAGAAGGAAACATAAACAAAATTAATACAAAATATTGTTAGTAAGTTAGTAATTAGTTGTTAGTGTTAATGATCAATAACAATTGAATAATTGCACTTAGGTTAAGGTTGATGAACCTCACTAGTGGATTGATAAGACCAAAGCCTCTTAACAACAAGTTCATGAGTTTTGAACCGTAAGACAAATGATTAATATTCTTGATCGTTTCCGATGCGGGACGAATATTGCGCTATGTTAAGCAATCGCTGAGTAATTTACGGAGTAATTACCCTACAATGAGGCCGGCAATAGCTCTTTGTGCTAATGTACGCTAGATGAAAGATATATAGATCGTCATCCGAAAGCAATACCGCACGAAAAGAAAAATGGTAACGATCTAGTCTTGATCGAAATTCAACAAAGGAATTCTAAGATCTTTGACTTTCGTCGATCAAAATAAAAGAGAATTAGATGAAGAGAAAGCCAAATTAAACCACACAATTATGTGATCTAAGGCTAAGAACAAAGGAAGAGGGAAGAAAATGGCAAAAGAACCAAAACAGTCCCAAAACAGAACCAAAATAGCATTCTGGACACTGGTTAATCGGTTAACCAATGCAGATTTTGAATTTCTGCGCAAAACAGGGTGTTAATCGGTTAACCAGTTTACACTGTGTTTGGTTAATCGATTAACACTGCACCAGAAGCAAAAAAATTTGCAAAATTCAGCATGATCTTCTCTCAAGACATTTTTCAAACACCTTATGATCATGAATTGAATTTACACGAATTTTAAAGTAAAAATAGACAGAGAAACCAGCAATCAAACAACAATATACGATCCAAAGGATCAACAACAAGCAACACTAAGGATCTACATCTTGAATGATGAATATGAAGCTTTAACAATGGTGGAAAGTGAATTACCACTCCAAATCAGAAAATCCTTCCAAATTGCAGCAAGATCTACACTCCAAAGCCTTGATCTATGAATAAAAACAAGAATGGATGAAGTTTTAGCTCTAAATTAGTAAGAATCAATGTGAATTCTTACTAACTTATGAAAGAAGAAATTGAGCTTTTGGTGAATTTTGGTAGTTGGGGAGAGAATTTGCAAGAGATTTTTTGGCTATCAAAAGCTTGTCAATTGAGTGAAATGAAGCCTCTATTTAAAGACTTTAGGCTTGGGAATTTGGTGGTTTGGAATTAGCCTTGGATGATCAAAATTAGGATTGGAATTCAAATTTAGAGGGAAATTAAAAGAGTGGTGATTAGTGGAGGTGTATGATAAGAATTAATATTGATGATGTAGGGAATTAAAATGAGATGGAATATTCCAAAATGATGAAAATTTGTGTCAATTGCTTTATTTGAATTTGCTACTTTATTTTCAAATTTTTACGAGGGTAACCGGTTACTCACCACAGGGTAACCGGTTACTCAGTGCAAAATTTATGAAAAATGAGCATTTTGTTGCACTGTTGTGGTTCCGGATCGATTCTCTTGCTTGTCAAAGAAGGCATGGAAATAAACATATGAACCTTGGAGTCTCTTGAATAATAATCAATTAAAACTTGGAAACTCTTGATCAGATAATTCATTTGAGCTGCGGGACTGATTTTTTTTTGTATTTTTAACCTGTTCTTCCCCTGAAAATGTTAATGAAAGGAAACAAAATATTTTTTTGATTTTAATTAATGGTTAGTAAGCATAAACAAATTAAACGATAAAACAACTAACACACACACACAAACCCAAAGATCCCTGCAAGGCACAATCCTATAGAAGAAGGAACCAATGTGTGATCTTGTTTGTGGTATGAAATGCAAAGAAAAGCAAAGAATCTTAGGGGCAAAATTTAGGGTATTACATTATGCCCGGCCTGCGTGCCAAGGGCTTTTTGATACTTGTCTATAATACTTGTACAATGGGCTTCTGCCCACTTAATGCATTTTTGTTTATCTGCGTGTGTGATGTTTGTATGTTTTTGCTTGTGTGTGATGTTATCGTATTTGCCATACCTTATTTATTTTTGTCTAAGTAATAGAGGTTTTGGGAATTTACTCGACTTCGATAATCCTCGACCGCGTGGAGAGCTGGCCGAGTGGTCGGAGGTGTATTCCGACCTTCAACGAGGCTAAGAGCTCGGTCGAGGTCTTAGCTTCGTGGCGTGAACTTCCCATTGCGAGCTGGGTTTTCTGCCTAATTGGTACAATGACGACGGAGCTCGATCTAGGTGTCCTCGTCAGATCAAAAGTCCTCGCGCACACACAACTCGGCCTTTAATCATCGTGTTTTGTATAGGGGTGTCACGCTTGTACCCTAGTGCGTCCCCGTAACCGCAATGCTAGTGTGTCGCGGGCAGTGCTTAACTGTAGTACTGTTTAGGCTTCTCAGCGTTCCATGGTCGAGAAAGTTCTTCCCCGTGCAGATTTTCAAGGAAGTAGGCTCATGTCCCCGTTTTCGCGCGGACGCAGTACGGGCCCTCCCAGTTCGTGGCGAGTTTGCCTTCTCGCGAATCTTTCCGGTTCCTTCGTAGGACGAGGGTGCCTATCTGAAAATTACATTTGATAACTTTGTCGTTATAAAGTAAAGTTATTTTCTGTTTAAGTGAGGCATCCCGGAGGGATGCACGCGTCCATATTTCCTCGACTAAGTCGAGCTCTTCCCTTAGGGCCTCGCTGTTCGCATCCTCGCTGAGGGGGGCTTCTGTCCTCCTCGAGGGTTCCCTGATCTCCACGGGGATCACCGCTTTCGTTCCGTAGGTCAGACGAAAGGGGGTACCCCGGTCGTGGAATGTGGGGTTGTTCGGTAGGCCCAGAGGACGCTGTGTAGCTCCTCGACCCACCGTTGTTTGGTGTCGCCTAGTCGACATTTCAATCCTCGAAGGATCACTCTGTTCACTGCTTCGGCCTGCCCGTTCATTTGAGGGTGCTCGGCCGACGTGAAGTGCTGCTTTGTGCCTAATTTGGTAACGAAGTCTTGGAAGTTTTTGTTGGTGAACTGTGTCCCATTGTCAGTGACGATCGCTCGGGGCACACCGAACTGGGCGAGGATGTTCCTCTTGTAGAAACTTAGTATGTTGAAGGCCGTGATTTTGGCCAATGCTTCTGCCTCGATCCATTTCGTAAAATAATCCACCCCGACGATGAGGTATTTGTTTTGATACGATCCCACGCCGAAAGGTCCAAGGATATCCATTCCCCACCACTCAAATGGCCACGGGGAGGACAGTGTTTTGAGCTCGTTAGGAGGAGCGAGGTGCATGTCCCCATGTCGCTGGCATCTATCGCACTTCTTGACGTGTTCCTTGGTGTCCTGTTGCATGGTGGGCCAGTAATACCCTGCCTGAAGTGCCTTGCGGGCTAAGGATCGCCCCCCAAGGTGTTGGGCATTGATCCCCTCGTGGATTTCTTGGAGTATACCGGGGACCCTGGTGTCTTCGACGCATCTGAGGAGGGGGATAGAAAACCCGCGGCGCTATAGCTTATCCTCGACTATAGTGTACAAGCACGCTTGCCGCTTGACCATCCCCGCTTCCTTGGGATCCTCGGGCAGTTTGCTTGTCGTGAGGTACTCGTATTCCGGGGTCATCCAGCAATTGTTGTCCCCAAAGGCGTTCACGTCTGCCGCTGGAATGGGTTTGCCGATGCTCGGGCGGGAAAGCACTTCTTGTATGACGGATTTGTTTCCGCCTTTCATCTTTGTGCTCGCCAATTTGGACAAGACATCTGCTTGGGTATTATGGTCGCGAGGGATGTGGGTCACTTCCATGGAGGCAAAACTCTTCATCTTTTCCTTTACCAAGGTCAAGTATTCGATGAGGCAGTCGTTCTTGGCTTGATACTCTCCTCGGACTTGAGAGGCTACGAGCTGGGAGTCAGTGAAGATTTTGACCTCCTTGGCACCGAGGTCCTCGGCCAATCGAAGCCCGGTGAGGAGAGCCTCGTACTCTGCCGGATTGTTCGACGTCGGGAAGGATAGTTCGAGGGAGACCTCGATCAGGATGCCTTCCTTGTTTTCGAGGATAATGCCCCCCCGCTCCCCTTCGTGCTGGATGCTCCCGCCATATTTGGTCATCCGAGGAGCTGCCATATAGGTTGTTCGGTTCTTACGACGACAGTTTGGTCCAGGAAGTAATGGCGTAGCCTCCTGGCCGCGGTGACGAGGGCCAGGGCGACTTTCTCGATCTGTTGATACCTGAACTTAGGACCTTGGAGGGATTTGCTCGTGAAGTAAATTGGTTTTTACCCGTCGGGGGTTTCCCGTATGAGGATGGCGCTGACCGCTTCGCTCGTGATGGCGAGATACAAGAAGAGTGTCTCTCCATTCCCTGGCCGTGAGAGGACTGGGGGCTGCAACAGGACTTGTTTTTGGTGGAAGAGCGCCTGCTCGCACTCCTCGCTCCATTCAAATGTCACTTTTTGTCGAAGAAGTTTGAAAAACGGGAGTGCGTATTGTGCAGACTTGGCGATGAAGCGGGAGAGGGCGGTTAGCATCCTGTTTAATGATTGTATTGACTTCTTCGAGTTTGAAGTTGGGATCTCGGAGAAAGCCCTACACTTGTCGGGGTTAGCCTCGATTCCTCGCTCTGTGAGGTAGAAGTCGAGGAACTTAATGGCCCGAACATCGAAGGTGCATTTGTCGGGATTGAACCTCATGTGGCATCTCCTCGCTGTGTCGAACACCTTCTTGAGGTACGCAGCATGGTCGACTTCTTCTGCGGATTTGACGATCATGTCGTCCATATAAACCTCGAGCATGTCGCCGATTTCTCCCCAGAAAACTTTGTTCATCATCCATTGGTATGTCGCGCCGGCGTTCTTCAGGCCGAAGGGCATCACGTTGTAGTAATAATTGCCCGACTCGGTCATGAAGGTCGTGTACTATTTGTCGACCTTATCCATGGGGATTTGGTTGTACCCTGAGTAGGCGTCCATGAAGGATAATAGTCTGTAACCTGCAGAATTGTCGACCAGCTGGTCGATGTTAGGCAAAGGATAACAGTCTTTCGGGTATGCCCGGTTAAGATCGGTATAGTCAACACACATCCTCCATTTTCCATTATTCTTTTTGACAAGTACAACGTTGGACAGCCAGGTCATGTATCTGGCCTCCGAAATAAAATACGCCTCTAGGAGGTCTTTTATAGCTTTTTCAGCAACCTTCACTTTTTTGGGAGACTGGCTACACCTACGTTGAACTATGGCCCTAGCGGCCGGATCTACTGCGAGCTGATGGTAGGTCACCTCAGGGTCAAGGCCAGGCATCTCAGAGGCGCTCCACGCGAACAGATCAGCGTTCTCCCAGAGACATGCCTTCAGCTGCTTCTTCGCCAGGTCGGGGAGCCCGGTGCCAATCTTCACGTTCCAGTCTGGATCGTCCCCGAGGGCGACGAGCTCGAAGTCTCCGTCTGGGATGGGGTGCGTTGGGTGGAGAGGCTGCCCGTCGTTTTCCGCCTGGAGGTCGAGGTCCGCTGGTCCGTCCTCTTCGTGCTCGCCCAGGAACCTGCTGTCGAGGTCGACCGTGTTGACGCACGAGAGAGGCCTCTGTATGGTGTCCAGGGATGACTTTGCTCCAGTCTTGGGCTTGGTGCCGATGGAACTCATGCCTTTGATCGCAGCTTCGAAGCACCTCCTGGCCGCGTCTATGTCCCCGTGCATCGTAACTACCCGTCCCCTGGCCGTGTAGTACTTCATCTTGAGGTGGACCGTTAATGGTACTGCTGTGAGTTCGGCTAGGGTGGTCCTCCCGAGGATGCAGTTGTAGAGGGATAGACATTCGACCACCAGGAAGCGGGTCTTCACTTGACGGGCAGTGTTTTCGGCCCCGAATGTGACCATTAGTTTAACGTAGCCCTATGGTCTGGTGGTGGTATCGTTGAACCCCCGCAGATCTGAACCGACGTACGGGGTCAGATGTCTCTCGTCGAGCTGGAGAGTCCCGAACAAGTGAGCGTACATGATGTCGAACGAAATTCCCTGGTAGACAAGGATCCTTCGAACGTCAAAATTCGCCATCTGTGCCCTGACCAAGAGGGGGATAGTGGCGTTGGACGCTCTTCCTGGGAGCTCTTCAAGGTAGAAGGTGATAGGGTTTGATTTCCCTTTCACCTTCTCGAGAGTGGTGGTCTTCGCTGATGTTGCGGACTCCAGTTTGTCAATTTTCCGCTTGATCGACTCGACGGACACCTTCTCGTAACCCTCTCCGGATATGACCATTGTCTTGGGGAAACCTTCCCCCGTGCTGCAGGTAGCGACGGGGTCTTCGTGGGGGAAGTTTTCCCACATGCTGCGAACTGCCTCTTGGTCCTCGATACCTTCGGGGAAGAAGAAGTCTTCGGGTCGAGTGACGCTGAGGGCGACCTGCAGCCGACTCTCGTCAGGAGGAGGTGTCGTCTCCTCGACGTTTTGGGCTTCCCGGGAACTGGGACGAGGGGCGTCATTCTTCTGGGCGTACGTCTTTAAGTGCCCTTTCTTGATCAGGATCTCAATTGCATCTTTGAAATGGATGCAGACCTCCGTGACATGTCCGTGGCTCTGGTGGAACCGACAATACTTTGACCTGTCCGTGTTTGATTTGGGGGTCGTTGGCTTTGGAAAACGGATGCCTCCTTTCAAAAATTCCGAGTTGGAGCACTCGGAGAGGATTCACGCGCGGGGAGCGTTGAGCGGCGTGTATTCTGTGAGGCGTCCAGCTGGCCCTCGTGGTTTACGAGAGTCCCGGGGCGGCTTTCCTTCTTTCTTTCTCCTCCGCGTCGGGGAGGAGAGTTTTCTTCTCTGCGACCACGGGGGACTTCCTTCTGCCTCGAGTCGAGGGCGATCTGCACTGCCTCCGACTCCTTGAACTCGATGTATGACTGAGCTCGTTGTAGGAGGTCCTCCAACCGGCGTGGTCTGCGGAGGCCCGCGGACTTGGCAAAATCAGATCCAAGTCGTAGTCCCCGGATGATTAAAAACTTCTTCATATCGTCGATCGTGTGTACCTCGATAGCCTCCCTGTTGAACCTCTCAATGTAGTTACTGAGAGGCTCGTTCTTCCCCTGGTAGATGCTCTCTAGTGCAGCCTCCGTCTTCGGGTGTCGGCGAGATGCCGTGAAGTTTTTGGTAAAGCGTTCTCTTAGTTGCTTCCAGGACGTGATCGACCCTGGTGCTAGACTCTTGTACCAGGTCATGGCACCCTTCCGCAAAGTGGTGGGGAAAAGTCTGCACTTAATGGCTCCCCTGACGTTTCTGAAGTTGAGCATGGCTTCAAAACTTTCGACGTGATCGTCGGGGTCGGCCAGGCCGTCGTAGGTCCCCAGTGGCGGGGGTTTCTCCATACCCGCAGGAATTAGGGAGTCCATGATCTCCCGTGACAGGGGGTCCTCTGGTCGTGGTCGTCGTCGTCGCTTCCGTCTAGGGACCTTGACGGGGATCGGTGGTGTCGACCAGGTCCTTGTCGTGGAGGGGAGTTCCTAGAGCGGTTCCTCGGCCTCTCCTCGGCGGTCTTGCTCCTCTTGGTAGTCGAGGAGCACCTGGGTTCCTTCTGAGGAGGGAACGATGGCGCTTCTGGGAGGTTTCTGGATGGGGGCGCTCGAGACGTGGCCGGCGGCCCTCGTGCACCGGCGAGGGGGTACGAGATTCTTCTGGAGGAGTCCTTCGCAGGGAAGGATAACGACGAGGTGAAGGTGGGCAACGATGTCTTCGCGAGGAAGATCGTCGTGTTCGCCCTTGCTCGAGTGCTTCAATTCTGATATTCTGGTGCATGATCAGCTGGTTGGTCTGGTTGACCAAGGCGAATAGGGCCACAGTGCACGAATCTGCATTAGGCGAAGGAGCAACTGGCTGAAAGGAGGCTTGCTGGTCGTCCTACTGGGCGGCGTCGTAAGCCGCGTCTTTGGAGTCTGGGGAGGCGGTCTGCCCGTCTCTTACATTGCCCTCTTTGACATTAAGGGCAGCATTGTCCTCATGGTGGTTTCCGTTCTCGAGTTGCGTGAGGACGGTGTCCAGAGATTTGTTCGCAGAAGGGTTGTTGGCCATGCTGGTGATGAACGAAGGGATTGCTTTGGTTTATCGTTGAAGGAAAAACGGGGAAGCAGTGTTTCCCACAGTTGGCGCCACTGATCGTACCTGGATCAGACAGTTAGACGGTAGCCAGCAACATCATATGGACTTCAGCTCCGGTGATGATGATACGGCGAGGGGGTGTACCTGCAAGGTACTCCGACGCTCAAGTCAGGTAAGGTCAGAGAAAAGCAAATATAGTGAAGTGAGTTTAGAATTTTTCTAACCTGACCCTCTCAAGTGAGAGGGTATTTATAGAGAGCCCCCAACGCGGGGCCAACGGTTACTTGCACTGGCCTAGATTGCAAGGCCCAATCCAAGTAATTTCCAGGGATTATGTGGCGTAGTGAAGACCAACACGTGGTCTTCGCCCTGGTGTAATGGTCCCTGAATCTCCGGAAGTAGGGCAGACCAATTCCTTCGGGAGTGGGAAGTTACAAGAGAACGTGTCCTCGCGGGGAGGAGCATGTGGGCGTCGAGGAGAGGCGCGTCTGCGGGCTATGTACCTCTGCTCGACGGACTTTTTACCCCGCGTGTCCGACGTCCCAGGGGATTGGTACGTGCCCGACACGGAGGTGACTTTGGGCCTCGTTGGGCCTTCGCCGGTGATTGGGCTTGGGCCTGCCCGACAGTAGGGCAGGCGCTGGCCCAGTCCAGAACAGGATTCATGAATTACATAAGCTTTCAAATGAATAGAAAAATCTCGTCTAGGATCGAAAAGGAACCATATCCTCAACTTTTGGAGTAGCGAGACTTTGATCAAAAGCCCCGCTCTAATACCAATTGTTGGGTGAGAATGTGGACACAAAGAGGTCTACTAACGGGGTTTGAACAAACCCATACCCAAATAGACAATTTTTAAAATATTTTAGGTCCCTTAAAATGAAGTTAGAGATTTTAAAAATATGTTGAAGGAAAACTCAACACGAAGAGAGTTTGGAAGCTTCTCAATGAAATAATCCAACAAAAGTATTACAAGATATCATTAAAGACATGATTCTTTCTAATGAAAATCAATTATAATATAACCAAAGCCGCTTTAAACAAGTGATTTAGAAACTTTACATTAAAATTCATTCAAGACATAATTGGATTTATGATGATCCAATAAGTTTGATGCATCACAAACCTAAGCTTGCACATTAAATCGATATAAGAAAGATTTAACCTAAATGACATAAAACGATGCAATAATACAATAATATAATAACTATAGTAATGAATGAAGAAAAATAAAGGAGATGGGGGAAGAAAGAAGAGTACGCATAGTTATATAGTGGTTCAACGATCTTCCTCGTTTTGCCTACTCCACTCTTCAATAGTGTTAAAAACCATCGAAAAATAGTCATGATATTCCACTATTTCATAAGTTTTATACAAGCATTTTGTTTATAATGAAATATCATACGATAATTTCCTTTGTTGATGCAGACACTCAAACTAATAACAAACACGTGATCCTCAATGATCTTGATCTAATAACCTTGGTATCCATAATAAACTGATCCAAGTATTTGTATATTGAAATCCACCTTGATCACACCACTTTCTTGTCTAAGCATTTGCCATTAGCTAAGCGTTCAATTGGACAACTCCCAACTTTATCTACGAACAGTATTTACACAACTTCACCAAAGTTGGACAACTCTCAATTTCGTCTTATGAACAATTTGTAATTGATCTCACCAAAGTTTTCAATGGAGTATAGTGAAACTATTATCTTGATGGATAACATACAGTTCAAACCACATTTAATAAACGATATTTGCACCTGTTACAAACAAGAAACTTCACACAAACACACACACACACACACATACACACACATACACACTCTCACACACACACACACACACACACATACACACAAAAGATATCATCAAGGAATTAGATGATTCGAGTCAAGTTGATCTTGTGATTCGAATCAAATCACACAGAGGAAAAATCCAATTTTACCAACTTGCATGGTTCGAGTCATACAATGTACATGATTCAAATCAAACAACTTAACACCTTGATTTAAGTGTTCTAATTTTTTATTCAAGCAACACCGATGAAGCGGCAGAAACTAACTTGCTAGGCTAAAAAATTTCACACAATATCATGGGCCAACATTCTAATTTTTTGGATAATGAAGGAACTTAGGGTACAATACCAAATAGTTGAAACAAACATAATACAATTCAAATGAGAATGAAATACAAATACGTGAATAATTAAATAACAAACAAATTACAAATACACAAATAATCAATAGCACATACACACAAATTGACAAAAACGTCAAAACTAAAAAACCTACAATTTCAATAGCTTATGGTATATTTGATATAGACCTTCCCAGTTAGGTAGAAACTTTCTCAACCAAGTAGATGAAACCAATTGTCTTAGTATGGGTTCACCTTCTTGCATTTCCCTTTAGACCACCTTCAAATTGTACTTTCTAGGAACCCTCTGTTTGAAAAAAGATTTCCTGATATAGGTGATTTCTCTAGTTTCCTCGACCAGATTAGTTGCACACCTAAGTTTTGTTTTGTCTTCGTTCATTAAATTGTGTGCGCCTCTAAGTGAACAGTGTGATATGACGATAAAACCTCGTGAAGTTGTTCAGACCATATGCCTTAGGCGTCATAAAGTTTATTCCCTTTAACCCACTTACTATCACCTTATTTACGACTCGACTTGTCCATTGGCATGTGGATGGATGACTTAGATGAACTTCGTATGTATTCCCAAGTGATGGAAAAATCCATCACGACCAAACTAGAAAATTGTGTATCGTTGTCTGAAATGATATTGTAGTACCCTAAATTTTGACCAGTGTTTTTATCTTTTGGGATTTTTTCTTTTGCTACCCAGGGGGTGTCATTTAAATGTCAATGGGCTTTGGGGTTTGTTAGTACTTTTAGGCCTGTTTTAGGGTTTGGGTTCATATGAGGGACCTTTTTATTTTTAGTTAGGATTTAAAATTTGTTAGGTTTAATTTTATTTTTGTTCAATTATTTTTAAGAGAAAAATCTTGGAAAATAGAGTTTTCTTTTGAATTTATTGGGGATTTCATTTTAGAACTTATTATTTTAGATTTTTTATGATATAATTAATTGGGATCTTATTTTTTAGGAAAATTTGGGCTTTTTAGATGTTAATATGTTTTTATTTTTAGAGTTAATTTTTTTATTATTTTTTTTATTTAGTGGTCTTTTGGAGGGATTGTCGTTAATTGAATATTTATGTGCCTGGTTTTAAATTAGGGGTATGGTTTGTTTTAAGGTTAAGTTTTTATGATTATTATTAATTATATTTTTAATTTGGTTATTGATTAATTATTATTATTTACTATTTATTTACTAATACGTTGGTTAATTTGTTAATAGGGCTTTCTAGATCATTATTAGTAATTTAGTTGATTATTGATGTTTTGTTTATGGTTATTTCTTTTATTTATTTAGTTTATTATTATTTCTTACTTTTTTCCTGGTCAAAGTTGTTGACCCAGTGAGGGGTCGTCTCCCCCAAATCGTGAACCCTAGATTGGCGCAGCAGATTGGAAAAAAACGAATTAAGCAAAATCAAATTGAATCAATATCCATTATTTTTCAAATCAGATTACAACAGAAATCAAATCATGCAATAAAAATCTGTTAATTACAAGTTGAATCCAAACCCTAAGTCTAAAAATCAGAACGAATACAATTGGATCAAATAACATCAAAACTTCCTAAAACGAAAACCAAATTAATTTCTAACCTAATCCTAAGAACTATATAAACCTAAAACAAAAATCTGAGAGGGAGAGGCTAAGAGGAAAAAACCCTAGGCTAGCGGCTGCTGCGAATTCCTCGGGACCTCTATAAATCATCACCTGCAAAGAAGAACATAGGAAAGGGATTAGTAAAAAATCAGGAAATAAAAGGAGTGGAAGTAGCATAACAAGGTCACGGCTAGGAGGTGAGTCACTTAGCTTTGGTTGTGTGGTTGATTGTTGGATTTGGGTCGTTGTTTGTTTGGATTTCTGGGTTTCAGTTTAGGGTTTGGATTCTTGATTAGGGTTAGGGTTCTTTAGGATAGGGTTAGGGTTCATCTGGGTAGGGTAGGGTTCTACCCAGAACCCTTAGGGTTCTTGGGGTTTGTTTGAATTTCTGGGTTTTGATGAAGGTTTAGGGTTAGGGTTCTAATGGAGGGGTTAGGGTTCTTGAAAGTTGAGTTTTCCGGTTGAGACTCAACCGGATTCTGGATTTGCGTGGTGGTTGTGGGGCGTCACGCGGTGGCCGGAGGCCCACCGGCGACAGAGATTTAGTGAGAAGGGAGAGAATGCTAAGACGTTGAGAGAGGGAAAGGAGTAGAGAGAGAAAGGAAATGAAAGAATGCGGAAATTCTGAAGTGAAAATGGTTTTATAATTCCTCGCGAATGGTTCAGATCAGTGCCATGTGGCAGTCAGTCTCCCATTGGATTAGTTGACTATCCAGTCAACCAAGGGATCACGCGTGTGGGATTGCATGGTGAGTCTGCGCTGACTTTCCATCTCGTCCGCGCGATTAGAGTACTGTAAGATCAAAGGGTGGAGTTCTAACGGAAAGATGATCATCTGATCATCATCAAACGGCTCTGAGGGAGTTAGTCGCTGACTCTCCCCACCGTGGGGTTTTTTTGTTTTTTTCTCAGATGTTGGACTTAGGTGACTGGGCCTTGCGCCCTAATCACTGTTAACACCCCCCAGAGGCCCAGTAGCTTTTCTTCAACAGAAAATGCACCCCCTGGTTGGTTTTTTTATTTAATTAAATTATTAACATAATTTAATTAATATTTGAGCTTAGGTATTTTAATTAGGGTTTTAGGTTTTTTTTAATAATTAAATTAACGACTTAATTTAATTATTTAATTAGGTAAAATTTTAATTAGGGGTTTTAGGGTTTTAATAATTAGATTAATTACTTAATTTAATTATTGAATTAGGTTAATTATATTTAGGGTTTATAAGAAATAGGGTTTTAGAGTTAACTTAATCAATTAAATTAATTACTTAATTTAATTGTTTAATTAGGTTTTATTAGGGTTTTTATCAACTAGATTAACTACTTAATCTAATTGATTAATTAAGTTAATAATTCTTTTTTAGGGTTTTATATGTAATTAAATTAATAACTTAATTTAATTATTTGATTAGGATAATTTTTAATTAGGGTTTAGGGTTTTCAACTAATTAAATTAATAACTTTAATTTACTTGGGTGATTGGTCTTTTTCTTTTTAATTTAGGAATCTAATTTTGTTTAGGGATTTTATTTAGGGTTTTGGGTTAACTTTGGGTTTGGGTTTTAAATTCATACTTACATATATTTAGACTGTGTGGTTTGTTCTTGTACAAAGTAGGATTTAAAAATTCTTTTATTTTGGGATTATGTTAGGGATCTTTTAAGTTGGGATATTTTGGGGATTTAGTTTGCTATGTTGCTTAGTAAATGGCATTTTTGGGTTTCATTAAATTACTTGGGGGATATGAGGATCTTGTTATCTTAAATTAGGGATACAAGGGGGATTTTAAAGATTTAAACAAGGGATAATGCTCTTGGTCCAAGAGCCTAAATAAAGGATGGAATAAGGGATAGAACTCTTGATATACGAGAGTATAAATAAATGGATTAGAGATAGAACTCTTGATATCCGAGAGTATAAATAAATGGATTAAGGGATAGAACTCTTGATATCCGAGAGTATAAATAAATGGATTAGGGATAGAACTCTTGATATCCGAGGGTATAAATAAATGGATTAAGGGATAGAACTCTCCGTCCGAGAGTATAAATAATGGATAAGGGATAGGACTCTTCGTCAGAGAGTATAAATAATGGATAAGGGATGAAACTCCTTATCTAGGAGTATAAATAATAGGTTAAGGGATAAAACTCCTTATCTAGGAGTATAAATAATAGATCAAGGGATAGAACTCTTTATCCAAGAGTATAAATAGTGGATTGAGTTTAGGACTAGGAATGGGAATAGGATTAGGGGGTAGGAATAGGGGAGGTGAACTACGGTTACTCTGATCCTTCAAAATTAAAGGTACGTAGGCATAGGGTTGTAAACCCTAGCGAGTACAATTATAAAAACTTAGGATTTTTTTTGTAAATAAATAATTTAGACAAACAAACAAGCATACCCTAAAACCTAAGGAGGATCCCATTGAGTACAATGGAAGTGAGGGGTGCCTAACACCTTCCCCTCACTTAACCGACTCCCGAACCTTAGGAATCTCTGCCCTTAGGATTAGGATCTTAGGTTTATCATTTATTTTCCTTAAAAATATGATGGCGACTCGAATATTTTTAGCCGGCCGCGACAGCTGGCGACTCTGCTGGGGATTCCTCCCTAAAGAGAGTCCCTCCTAACTTTAGGCTTTAGGGTTTTATTTGTTTGTCTTGGGTGTTTATGGTTTTTTGTTTTTTTCTTTTTATTATTCTCAGGTTTTATTTTATATATTTGTTTATTTATTATATTTGACCCTTTTGTTTTATTTTGTCATCATGCATTGGATTAGGGCATATGATGTGTGAAGCTAAAACCCAAGCTTGGAGTATAACCCTAGATTAGGACGTGGAATGGAAATGTTTTTGGGGGGGATGTGACATCCCCAACAATTCATTGATGGCACACTCAGAATAGATCCTTCCAAAGGTGTCCTCATGAAAGGGCTAGCCCCTAACGTAGAGGATGATTTGGATGTAGTCTGAGACTCTGAGAACTTTTAGCCTACCCCTTACCAACTCATGGAGACCCTACGTATTCAACCCTCAAGGGCTGTTACTAGGGTCCTACCCAGATGAGACTTATCCCGAAGGATTACCATAGGAAGGCTTGCTCCTTCTCATGGTAAAACAAGGGTATAGTCTGCACGTTATAGGGTTGTTATGCTGTCCAAACTTTATGTCCTACATGTGAGGGGATTGGGTAGATAAGCTTTAGATCTAAACCTATTATAGGGAGCCTACCCAGTTAGGGTCATGCTTGCATTTTCACCTTACCCTAACCAAGTAAAAAACAAAAAAAAAAACAAAGTGTCCATGTCATCATGCATTTAAAAACTTTTTTTTGCATATATGCATTTTTGTGGGGAATTTCAAGATGTGTTGTAGGGATATTGAAAAGATGGATTCAAACAAGAAAGGGCTACCCTACGCATTAGAATGCTAAGTGCTGATTTACAAAGTCTCAAAAACCTTCAAGACTTAATCTGCTCAAAGGATGTGTATACACAAGTATGGAAGGATCCTCGATCTCTTAGGGATCCCTATGAAGGTAGATGCCATCATTGCCTTTGCACAACTTTATGATCCTTCTCTATGTGACTTCCTCCTCAAGGATTTTCAACTAGCTCTTACGCTGGAACAATTGGGGCTACTTGGATTTACAAGGAGAGGGAAAAACCTTACGAGGGGCATGGGGGCAAGAAAAAAGGGAATGGAAAAAACAAGGAAAAAGAAAAATAAAAGAATAAAAAAAGGGAAAAAGGAAAGAAAAACAGAAAAGGGGAAAATGGTCAAGCCTAAAGACTTAGTTGTGTCTGTTGAGGATCCATTATCTCACCACAAGGAGGATAGGGAAGTGCAAGGGCTCAAGCAAGGATACTTGGAGAAGTTTAAAGCTCATTTGAAGAAGGCATTGGGGGCATCTATGTAGTTTACGCCTTTTAAGTTCAAGATTTTCCATTTTTGGGATTGTTATGGGGAACTATTGTTATAAGTTTAGAAGTCATTTTGGATTTGGGATTGGCTAATGGATTTGGATTTTATATTCTATGTGTATGGGTTTCATCCTTTGGATATATTCATCCCTAACTACAATGGATTTTGGAATTCCCCCCAAATAAATTTTTAAAATTATTTAGCATACATCATGCATATTCATACATTCATCATCAACATGCATTCAACATAAGGAAAAAGGAAAAAAAATCATTTTTTTTAAACTTCGGCTCAAGGTCATTGAGCATAACAATCTAACTTCCCGACCTCGCACTCGAGCGTACCAAAGGAAAGCTATGGATCAGATGGAGAAGGAGTTGGTTACTCTAAGAGGAGAAATGGATACTGTCAAGAAGAACGTGGAAGAAATGAAAAGCCAGATTGATCAATTGACACATGCCGTCCAGAATTTGATAGCCAGAGGAACCAGGTCAAGTCCTCAGAGGAAGGTTCCTACTCTTTCCCTCCATGTTGAAGACAATAACACCCTACTAGGGTTTGTCCATGATCTGGAACGCGAGCATAAAACTGTTAACCAACCTCTCGAGGGAACCGTCTCTCCACCTATTTCCAATGGGGCACCTCGTACTACTTACAGACCTACCCCACGTGAGAACTACGAGGGTGAAAATCTGAGACAAGTGGCCCTCAAAAATAAAGGAACTGCTGTTAGGGAAAGGAGAAGGATTGATAATAAGTACAAAGCACTTGAGGAAAGGTTAAAGGTCGTGGAGGGACTCAATGTTTTTGGAGTGGATGCTTTGGATATATGTATGGTGCCTGATGTGGTCATACCTCCCAAGTTTAAGGCTTCGAACTTTGAGAAATACAAGGGTATCAGTTGTCCTAAGAATCACCTTAGGATGTTTGCTCGAAAAATGGGTGCCCATGCTACTAATAAGAAGCTGATGATGCACACTTTCCAAGACAGCCTTAGTGGGGCATCCTTGAACTGGTACATGCAATTGGAGAGGATTCACATTAAGACTTGGGAAGACCTTACAAGTGTCGTTCTGAAGCAATACCAATACAACGTGGACATGGCTCTTAATCGCATACAATTACAAAACATGTCTCAAAAAGGGAACGAATCTTTTAAGGAGTATGCCCAGAGATTGAGGGAGCTAGCCTCTCGTGTTCAACCTCAATTGCGGGAAAGTGAGCTAGTAGATACATTCATGGGAACTCTACAAGGACTATACTATGAAAGGATGATTGGGGCAGTCTCAACAGGATTCACTAACTTGGTTATCATTGGAGAGAGGATTAAGAACGGTTTAAAAACAGGAAAGATTGGGCAGTCATCCTCCGACCAACATAACAATAAGGGATACCCCAAAAATAACTCAAAGGAAAATGATGTCAGTGTTATAGACCCTGAAGATCCAAATCTGGGGGATAATGCATTACTGGGGCATATTGGGGCAACAGTCAACGCCATGGAAGGGATGGGGGATGAACTCCTTATTAATAAGGAAGACATAACAAACTGGGGCAAACAATGGGAGTCACCTGAGGAGAAGGATTTGTTTGGGCTGGGTTACAAACCAGCTAATGAATGGTTAGAAGGAGATTTCCATGACGTGGGATTTGGAATTTGGGATCATGTGGCCTTAATGGAAGAGGAAGAAAAGAATGTCTAATTTCGACAATTGGAGAACCCTCGGGATTTCTGAGATGATTTCTGTTTCAAAGTAATTTATTTTTTCTTAAAATAATAATAAGTCTCTTGCTATGCCCAAGGCAAGTGGACAAAGCTTTGTAGGGCCACCTTTTATTTCATTGGACTATTTCTATCAATAAAATTGCATTTTGTTTTCAATCAATATCTTTTTCTTTCATTTTCTGTTTGTTCAAAATGGCAATATACCTTCTTTCAATATTTTCATTTCTAGCACTTCTTTCCAAAAGAGATAATAAAAAATCTTCCTCGTGCAAATTTAAAAATGAAGCTATTAAAAATGACACCGCTATAATCACGAATGACTTCGGATTACCGATTAACCAAGTGGGAGAGGGTGATGAGGACGAGTGTGAGCTTCCCGAAGAGTTAGCCAGACTGTTGAGGCAAGAGGACAAGGAAATACAACCTCACCAGGAACCAGTGGATGTGATCAATTTGGGAACTGAGGAAGATAAGAAGAGGTCAAAGTCGGTGCTTCTCCGAATAAGGATATAAAGGAAAGGTTGATCGAGCTGTTGCAAGGGTACACAGATATGCCTGGAAGTGATACAAACATCGTCGAGCACGAATTACTACTCAAACTAGGATGCACGCCAATCAAGCAAAAGGCTGAGGAAGACTAGACCAGGCATGACCCTCCAGATAAGGGAAGAAGTCAAGAAGCAGTACGACCTTTTGTCACAAGGTAACGTCTGTTGGGTTAAAGAACGTAGGAGTAACTTATCAAAGGACTATGGTAATATGGGGCATAAGGAGATAGAGGTTCATATGGATGATACGATTACCAAGTCGCAAAAGGAAGAAGATCACATAACTAACTTGCAAAAGTTGTTGGATCAGTTAAGGAAATTCAAGTTACGACTAAAGCTCACAAGGTGTACCTATGGAATCAGACCTGGAAAATATCAGGGTCCATGGTCAGTCAAAAGGGAATAAAGGACAAGAGGAAAGCCACCTATGTTGGGGCTACCAGTCCCAAGGAGACCACTCATAATGTACTTAACAAAATTTGAGAATCCAATGGATCGTGAAACTTTGGACTCCTATGAAGAACTTAGACCTGGATTTCGAGGGAAACTTATATTTGAATAAGGACAGGGGCTATCAATCAGAATTTAGGACCATAAAGGAAGTTAATCCGCATAAGGTAGAATGGGTGCAAACTAGGCTCAATCAGCTAAACCTCGTATAAGGGAAACGTGTGGTTGTGGGCAGTTATATCCACAGGGAATTAAGAGAGCGTTTGGCAAAGAAATTCGTCCTCGCCTACGCGAAGAGGGAGATTTGGGGTTAAGGAAAATATTACCCATCCATAAATACCACCACGTCAAATGGACCCCACCCTATGAAGGGCCATATGTCATGAAGAGTGCCTCCTCTGGTGAAGCACTAATATTAACAACCGTGGATGGAGCGGATTTACAGCGACTAGTGAACTCCGATTCGGTCAAAAATACTATGCCTAGAAAAAGAGGATAAAAGCCCGCTAAGTCGAAAACCCTAAAGGGCGACTTAGGCAAAAATTAGGGCGTCCCGGTGGATTGAAAACTCGAAAGAGCAATCCAGGAAAAAATTAGGGACTTGAATAAAAAATGATACCCGACAAGTCGAAAACCCTAAAGGGCGGCTTAGTCAAAAAAATGGTATATCATCCCGGTGGACTAAGACTCTAAAAAGAGCGGTCCAGGAAAAAGTTAGGGATATCCAAAGGCATATGACTAAAAACACTCAAGTCACCCCGTAACAGGAATTCAGAAGGGAGCGATCATTCCAGCCATCATCGTCAGAAGCGAAGTGTCGTGATCTTGGAGACTTAGGGATATTAGCTGGTGTTACATTTAATAGGGACATAAATAAATTTGTTTTCTTATTGCCATTTTACATTTTTCTGGATTTACGGTAATATCTCCTTATGAGAATTACCCTCCTTACTTATCATTGCCCATTTTCGGGCCAACTCTCAATAAATTTGCGTTCCAAATACATTTCTTTGCCTCCTAAATTAGTTCGCTTGATTACAAGGTGTCGATTAGTTGGGAAATAATGCATTGAAATATCAGGTATAAATAAAAGCTTTAAAAAGGGAAAATGGATTTTACTTCGGTTTTTGGAATCATCAAAGGGATCATACTCTTCCAAAGCAGGATGTAGGGTCTATACACTGACAGGAATATACGTTACAATCTAACCAACATGGGAGGTTCTTTAATGGCACGTCACATGAATCAAGGGTATCATGGCTTACTATAATTATCAAAGTTTCAAGGGTCAGGGAGTCAGGAAGTTATGAAAAGTATTTATTTTTACATACAAACGCGTGAATTACATATCATAAAAGAGGCGTCAGCCCAAGTCATGCATCAATCATGTCGCTACGCTCAATCATACACAAACATGCATACATGCATAGGGTTCATAATCTCCATTAGGGATTTCATATGGATTGTTACTCAAGGGATTTTACCAAAGGGATTTCACCAAGGGATTTTAGTAGGGAATTCTGTTAAGGGTTTTTTAAGTTCAAGGGGTTCATCGAAAGGAGTTACTAAGGGGTTCCATTAAAAAGTTTTTCAAGGGGTTCAATCGGGTATTTCGCCAAGGGTTTGTTACCAAGGACTTTAGGATATCAGCTTAGCACCTTTCTAGTTTTGCGGTCAAAATTAGGGTCCTTCTTGTATTTAATCGTCTCCTCCTCAAAGAATGAAGGCTCATCGACATCATCCTTCTGATTCGAAGACGATTAAATAGGGGCAGCTGTAGTACCCTAAATTTTGACCAGTGTTTTTATCTTTTGGGATTTTTTCTTGTGCTACCCAGGGGGTGTCATTTAAATGTCAATGGACTTTGGGGTTTGTTAGTACTTTTAGGCCAGTTTTGGGGTTTGGGTTCATATGAGGGACCTTTTTATTTTTAGTTAGGATTTAAAATTTGTTAGGTTTAATTTTATTTTTGTTCAATTATTTTTAAGAGAAAAATCTTGGAAAATAGAGTTTTCTTTTGAATTTATTGGGGATTTCATTTTAGAACTTATTATTTTAGATTTTTTATGATATAATTAATTGGGATCTTATTTTTTAGGAAAATTTGGACTTTTTAGATGTTAATATGTTTTTATTTTTAGAGTTAATTTTTTTATTATTTTTTTTATTTAGTGGTCTTTTGGAGGGATTGTCGTTAATTGAATATTTATGTGTCTGGTTTTAAATTAGGGGTATGGTTTGTTTTAAGGTTAAGTTTTTATGATTATTATTAATTATATTTTTAATTTGGTTATTGATTAATTATTATTATTTACTATTTATTTACTAATACGTTGGTTAATTTGTTAATAGGGCTTTCTAGATCATTATTATTAATTTAGTTGATTATTGATGTTTTGTTTATGGTTATTTCTTTTATTTATTTAATTTATTATTATTTCTTATTTTTTTGCTGGTCAAAGTTGTTGACCCAGTGAGGGGTCGTCTCCCCCAAATCGTGAACCCTAGATTGGCGCAGCAGATTGGAAAAAAACGAATTAAGCAAAATCAAATTGAATCAATATCCATTATTTTTCAAATCAGATTACAACAGAAATCAAATCATGCAATAAAAATCTGTTAATTACAAGTTGAATCCAAACCCTAAGTCTAAAAATCAGAACGAATACAATCGGATCAAATAACATCAAAACTTCCTAAAACGAAAACCTAATTAATTTCTAACCTAATCCTAAGAACTATATAAACCTAAAACAAAAATGTGAGGGGGGGAGGAGGCTAAGAGGAAAAAACCCTAGGCTAGCGGCTGCTGCGAATTCCTCAGGATCTCCATAAATCATCACCTGCAAAGAAGAACATAGGAATGGGATTAGTAAAAAATCAGGAAATAAAAGGAGTTGAAGTAGAATAACAAGGTCACAGCTAGGAGGTGAGTCACTTAGCTTTGGTTGTGTGGTTGATTGTTGGATTGGGGTCGTTGTTTGTTTGGATTTCTGGGTTTCGGTTTAGGTTTGGATTCTTGATTAGGGTTAGGGTTCTTTAGGATAGGGTTAGGGTTCATCTGGGTAGGGTAAGGTTCTACCCAGAACCCTTAGGGTTCTTGGGGTTTGTTTGAATTTCTGGGTTTTGATGAAGGTTTAGGGTTAGGGTTCTAATGGAGGGGTTAGGGTTCTTGAAAGTTGAGTTTTCCGGTTGAGACTCAACCGGATTCTGGATTTGCGTGGTGGTTGTGGGGCGTCGCGCGGTGGTCGGAGGCCCACCGACGACGGAGATTTAGTGAGAAGGGAGAGAAGACTAAGACGTTGAGAGAGGGAAAGGAGTATAGAGAGAAAGGAAATGGAAGAATGGGGAAATTCTGAAGTGAAAATGGTTTTATAATTCCTCGCGAATGGTTCAGATCAGCGCCATGTGGCAGTCAGTCTCCCATTGGATTGGTTGACTATCCAGTCAACCAAGGGATCACGCGTGTGGGATTGCATGGTGAGTCTGCGCTGACTTTCCATCTCGTCCGTGCGATTAGAGTACTGTAAGATCAAAGGGTGGAGTTCTGACGGAAAGATGATCGTCTGATCATCATCAAACGGCTCTGAGGGAGTCAGTCGCTGACTCTCCCCACCGTGGGGTTTTTTTGTTTTTTTCTCAGATGTTAGACTTAGGTGACTGGGCCTTGCGCCCTAATCACTGTTAACACCCCCCAGAGGCCCAGTAGCTTTTCTTCAACAGAAAATGCACCCCCTGGTTGGTTTTCTTATTTAATTAAATTATTAACATAATTTAATTAATATTTGAGCTTAGGTATTTTAATTAGGATTTTAGGTTTTTTTTAATAATTAAATTAACGACTTAATTTAATTATTTAATTAGGTAAAATTTTAATTAGGGGTTTTAGGGTTTTAATAATTAGATTAATTACTTAATTTAATTGTTGAATTTGGTTAATTATATTTAGGGTTTATAAGAAATAGGGTTTTAGAGTTAACTTAATCAATTAAACTAATGACTTAATTTAATTGTTTAATCAGGTTTTATTTATCAACTAGATTAACTACTTAATCCAATTGATTAATTAAGTTAATAATTCTTTTTTAGGGTTTTATATGTAATTAAATTAATAACTTAATTTAATTATTTGATTAGGATAATTTTTAATTAGGGTTTAGGGTTTTCAACTAATTAAATTAATAACTTTAATTTAGTTAGGTGATTGGTCTTTTTCTTTTTAATTTAGGAATCTAATTTTGTTTAGGGATTTTATTTAGGGTTTTGGGTTAACTTTGGGTTTGGATTTTAAATTCATACTTACATATATTTAGACTGTGTGGTTTGTTCTTGTACAAAGTAGGATTTAAAAATTCTTTTATTTTGGGATTATGTTAGGGATCTTTTAAGTTGGGATATTTTGGGGATTTAGTTTGCTATGTTGCTTAGTAAATGGCATTTTTGGGTTTCATTAAATTACTTGGGGGATTTGAGGATCTTGTTATCTTAAATGAGGGATACAAGGGGGATTTTAAAGATTTAAACAAGGGATAATGCTCTTGGTTCGAGAGCCTAAATAAAGGATGGGATAAGGGATATAACTCTTGATATCCGAGAGTATAAATAAATGGATTAGGGATAGAACTCTTGATATCCGAGAGTATAAATAAATGGATTAAGGGATAGAACTCTTGATATCCGAGAGTATAAATAAATGGATTAGGGATAAAACTCTTGATATCCGAGAGTATAAATAAATGGATTAAGGGATAGAACTCTCCGTCCGAGAGTATAAATAATGGATAAGGGATAGAACTCTCCGTCCGAGAGTATAAATAATGGATAAGGGATAAAACTCTTTATCTAGGAGTATAAATAATAGGTTAAGGGATAAAACTCCTTATCTAGGAGTATAAATAATAGATCAAGGGATAGAACTCTTTATCCAAGAGTATAAATAGTGGATTGGGTTTAGGATTAGGAATGGGAATAGGATTAGGGGGTAGGAATAGGGGAGGTGAACTACGGTTACTCTGATCCTTCAAAATTGAAGGTACGTAGGCATATGGTTGTAAACCCTAGCGAGTACAATTATAAAAAACTTAGGATTTTTTTTGTAAATAAATAATTTAAACAAACAAACAAGCATACCCTAAATATCTAAGGAGGATCCCATTGAGTACAATGGAAGTGAGGGGTGCCTAACACCTTCCCCTCACTTAACCGACTCCCGAACCTTAGGAATCTCTGCCCTTAGGATTAGGATCTTAGGTTTATCATTTATTTTCCTTAAAAAATATGATGGCGACTCGAATATTTTTAGCCGGCCGCGACAGATATTTCTAGGTATGCCAAACCGACATATAATTTGTTGCAAATAGAAACGTTGAACCTTCTCCGTCGTTATTCTTGAGACAATCTCCATATCTATCCACTTTGTGAAATAAGATACCTCGACGAAAAGGAACTCCAGTTTTCCCGAGCGCCGGCGGGAAAGGACCCAGGATGTCTCGCCCTACTAGTAAAATGGCTATGGAGATGTGACAAAGTGAAGAGTCTCAGCTGATGCATGATGTAGATTGGAAAGTGAGTTTGGTCTAAGTGAGTTTCATTAAAGCCCATCAGTGGGTGTCAATTGTACTTGTTGAAAGTATAATAATGGAAGAGAGACTTCTCATATGGAGATTACAAGAGACTCTGTGAGTTTTTCTTTGTGGAATTAGTGAATGATCTCTCTCAATTCTGAGATTGAGATATTTATCGAAGACCCCTTGAATCGAGCAAGGAAGCGAGAGAAACAAGTTTGCTAATTTTTTTGTTAGAAACGTGGGAATGGAAGAATTATGAAGGTGATAGTTTTTCCTTTGATTTGTATTTATGGATCGTTTACTCTTTAGACACCTCTTAAGCCACGTGTGATAAATGAAATAGGTCATAGATTCTAATTTGGACGAGCAACCCAAGCCTAATCGAACAACTTGTTATGAGCTTCATGTAGAGCCGACAAAATGGGTCGGACCAACCGGATCAGCCTGAAAACCTATAAAAAAACTCGGTTGGTCTGGTCGAAAAACCGTAAAAACACTTCGGGTTTAAACATGAAAATTTAACCTAGTTTATTATATGGACTTTAAAGTTCGACCCATTAAAAGCCCGAAGTCTAACTGGACTAGCCTGGCCGAATTGTGGGTAGTTCCCTTATTTTATTTAATTATTTTTTGACAAAATTTCTAACACACTTTATTATTTATTACTAGTGCCCATATTTTTTTAATATATGTTCAAAATTGGTTTTTGATATATATATATATATATATATAATTGATTACACTACACACCAAATTCACTCAAAGTCCATATCCTTATTAAAATCAGCCGAACCAACCATCTCTGCAACTCCACAAAATTGACCACTTGCATTAACAGAATAAAAACTAGGAAAATTGGACAAACTCTATCTTTTTCAGTTGATATTGCATCCTCATAAGCATTTTCCAACTTCTTGTTTCGATAGGGTGTAGAAGATCACACATTGTATTTAATGCTTTTGTGCATATCATCCTCACTGTATGATTTTATAACATAAAAACTTTGCATTATGTTAAAAAACAAAGACCAATTTATTGTTTTATTTTTTAATTAAAAACTAAATACAGTATTTAATATAATTTGATTCAATTCAGATAACTATAATCCGTAAAGGACTCAATTTGAACAGTTAAATTGTAGGGCTATTAAATTTTAGATTTTTAATCCAATCAATTAAAAGTTTGAATCTGGCATTGACCAACTCGAAGCGAATTCGTAGTCCGATTTGCCAATTCAAACTTCAACCTACCAATCTTACAAAATTTAATTGGAATTGTTTGTCATGAATAGTCCCATTTTTAGGTCAATAAAATTATGTCAGTCAGTCTATATTCTTAAAAAAATCTTGATAACCCAAACTTAATTAAATTAAAATAGTATCATATTAAATAATTTTATAAAAAAATGTTACATATTCAAAACAAAAAAATCAGTTTTTTACTTCAAATATAACTTTAATTAATTTTTTATTTTTATTCTTTACAACTATTTCATTATTTCATTATTTTTAAAATAAATAAAAAAAAATGTAGTATAGTTAATATATTTATTTAATGTAGCAAGGTATCTTAATCACTCATGAAACAGAATGAACAATGTAGTTGAAAACAGATGCAGAAACAGCAGCAGTGAGTAGACAGCATCCAATAGACATGATAAACAAAGCAGCAGACGCGCCGCAACGGAAGAGTGTCCGACAGACAAGAGAAGGAAAACGCGTGAGAGAATAAGAAACAGACATGGCACAAACACCAACGTAGTAGACAGGAGAAAGAGAAGCGTTGAAGAACAAGTACCCAGAGAAAGAGAGAGAGAATATCAAGTTTGTTTGTTTTGAAGGGCTCGAGGTACATTAACAAAGGAAGAAACAAACAAACAAACACCACTACCTAGGTTAACACCTTATTCATGTCTTGATAGGTGGCTTCCACTAATTACAATATGTTGCCGTTTCTTTCTCTCTCTCCCTGGTTTAACATCTTCAACCAACCTGCAATATTTCTTTTGAGCAATTCAAAACATTCACCACTTTTTAAATATAACTCTCTGCTATCTTTTGACATTTATTAATCAACTTATACATTTGTTATAAACAAATTTGATTTTCTTTTAAACAAATGATTTAATACATCTTTAATCTCTTAATTTAATTTAATATTTCATTTTCATCAACATTCTTTTTTAATTCTTTAAAACTCGTTTTGTTAGTTGTATTGGTTTTTTTCAGTTAAATTAGCAAGAGACCCGTGCGTTCGCACCGGTTGTGCAAATATAGTTATAAATTATATAATAGTTTTTAATAAATGTATATAAAAGATACATAAATTAAAAAAAATTGATATTATAATTATTATATAAATATTAATTTAATCTACCCGTACGTTCGTACATTTGATATTATATGTATCAATAATACACTTTTTCCGTTTATAAAAATATTTGTATCAACAATATACTTGTCATGTTTATAAAATATTTGGATCATCAATATAGTTTTTCACGCTTATAAAATTCTTTGTATTAAACGTAAACTTTTTTTCATTAATAAAAATAGGGTTAATTGCATGTTATCCCCTGTAATGTTAGCGAATTTTGTTTTTTCCTCCTCTCTGACTTTTGGCAACGGTTTTTTCAAGCAAACCGTTGCCAAAACCTGCCTTTGGCAACGGTGGGGGTACGCTGATATGGCAGGGGGTAAAATGCAATTAACCCATAAAAATATTTGTACCAACAATAGACTTTTTCCCGTTTATAAAATTCTTTGTATCAATCGTAATCTTTTTTTCATTAATAAAAATATTTGTACCAATAATAGACTTTTTCCTGTTTATAAAAATATTTATATTAACAATATACTGTTTTTGTTTATAAAAATATTTGTATCAATAATAAATTTTTTCCCATTTATATATCATAATCAGTAGTTTCAAAAAATGTTAACTACAAAAAAATGTTAACTTCATAATTAGTAGTTTTCCCGTTAATTTGAAATTTTTTTACATGTTAGTAGTTTCAAAAAAACGTTAACTTCTATTTTTCATAAGAAATTTCTATATTTATCAATCATAATTATCTCATGTTTTTTTATTTATAAACATAGATAATTGTAGTATTTTTTTTGTGATTGTCGCATGTATTTTTTCCTGATCGTCTCATGTCTCATGTATTTTTTCGTGATTGTCTCATGTATTTTTTCGTTATTGTCTCATGTTTATTAATAATGAATATATTTTCATAAATTTAAATTTGAATATATTTTTATGGATTTGGAATCGTGTCTTATTTTCTCCCGTGTATGTTTGATATTTGCATCAATTCATAAGTATTCAAATAATAAATTATAATTTTAAAACTATAATCGTAAATATGTTTGATATTTACAATCTTGTCATAAACTATAATTTTAAAATTATTAATTATATATTTTAAAGGCAAGGAATACAATCTTGTCATAAATTTTTAATTATATTCTAAATAATAAATTATAATTTTAAAATTATTAATTATAAAATTGAATTAGATTAATTAATTAACTCTACATTTAATTTAGTTATAGTAATATGGAAGATATTTTTACAAATATATAAATGCAAATATTTTTACCATATATAGGAAAATGTGACTTGGAATATACATTTAAGTGTTATTATAACACATTTATTTTGGATCGACTATGTTTTGGAATATATATCTAACATAGTAATTAGATATTATTATTACGCTGCTTTTTTTTTTTAATAAATAATAGAGCCTAAGTTCGCATGTCGTATTATGATTTTTTATGATTTTTGAATAATAAATAATTAATTCTAATGATTCTAATATCAATAATGAATCCTTATAATTTTAGGGTTTAAAGTAAATAAATAAGAAATTGTTTGATAAAAAGTTTATTGAAAAAACTAAAATTTTAAGCATTTAAATGACAATTGTTATAGAATTTCATTAATTAATTTTCACTAAAAAGGAAAAATTACTCTTTAATAACAAAAATCTTGTTTCTATTGGAATATAATTGTTTTTCAATGTTTAATTTCATTTTCTTTATAAACCCAATGCATTATTTTCAACTTCTTCACAATAATAATTATTATTAATACACATTAATCACATTCAAACACATTTATAAAAAAAATCATGAAGAATAATGATTCATAACACATTACATAATTTAATCATTCAAACTTTCAAACTAATAGAAAATACAACATTATATAATTTAATCATTCAAACTTTCAAACTAATAACAAATAACAAAATATAAAATTAGTGTGATGTAGAAAGAATGTATTTGAAAGAGAAGTTAAAATGCAAGCAATGTTCCATAAATCTCCGAAACAGAGTAAGAACCATTAAAGTTGATCTTAATGTGTGGTGAAGAAATACTCCTATCACCTGCATTGAACAAAAATGAATAATAAGAAAGATAAATAGTATAAAAAAACAGACCAAATCATATAGGTAAGCAGTATCATTTGTTGATATGTTGCTAACAAAATCATAAAATTTCCTATTTTACTAACTATTTTCAGGGATTAATTGAAGCCAAAAATTAATTAAAGCAGGAATCATGTCTATTTGGAAATAAAAATGAAACACATAAACAACATGCAACCATTTCTACTGTAAAATTTTGTAAAATAATTGTTGAGTTCATATTGTTCAAATCTGAAACGAACCATCAAGAACTAGGGGTGGCAAAACGGGCCCGGCCCGCGGGGAAAGCCCGTTTTACCCGTCATTTTTTGCGGGCCGGCCTGAATTTTGAACCCGCATATTTAAGTATGTCCGCCCCGCCCCGCAAAAAAGAGGGGCGGGCGTGGGGCGGTCACGGGTATGCCCGCGGGTAAAAAAAAATTTTTTTTTTTTTTTGAAAAAAAGAATATATATATATATATATTCAAAAAACCAACTACAAAGCCAAGTTACCCCTAGGGTCCAGCAGCACCAACTAAAACAAACTAAAAAGAAAAGACCAAACTCTTACATAAGAAAAATTTAGGAACAAATAAAATTGATTTTATTTTATGATGTCTTATGGCCCATAAAATTTAGGAAATTAAATTAAATTTGTAAAATTTTAGGTTTGTTGAATTTAATTATTTTATGTAGGATAATGATATTGTTTTTTTACTGGTAGTATTAGGATTAATGAGTTTTTTTTTAAATTATATAATGAATAAAAAAAAGTTTTTTTTTAAGAGAATAGCGGGCATGCCCGCATGCCCGCGAGTCCGTCATTAAATGGGGCGGGCCTAGAAAATGAGCCCGCATCTCTACCTTTGACCGCCCCGCCCCGCCCCGTTTTTTTGCGTGCTTTTGCGGGGCGGGCCTAAACGGGGCGGGCATGCCCGTTTGCCACCCATATCAAGAACCCTTATAGAAGTGATTACTGCAACAAAATCATTTTGTCCATCCATTTCAAAGTTATATAATAACTTTTAAATTCAAAAATCAAAAGAACCAATTTTGATGACAGTGAAATTGCACGAAATTGGAAGAAACACCTGCAGCCTCCTTACGCCTAACTCTCGTCTTAAACTCAGCAAGGTAACTGTGGTAATCTTCATTCATCTTAAGGTAGAAAACATTAGAATCTCAAGAGAAAGTATAACCATTTCAAAAACCAAGTTATTATCCAATGCAATATAAAATTTATTGAAAAATTATCTAACCAAGTTATTTGTCACTTTATTGAAAACTCTATAAAAAACATTTGCATGAAGCGATCCTTCTTCTCCAAGGTAGTAGACTTTGGATTAAAATTTGCAGAAAACTGACCATCAATAATTTAATAAGTTAGTTCAAGAATAATTCATAAATATATATAATTGTAATGATATAAAAAAACAAAGAGTGGCTCCTCTTAATGAACATAACACTCTAGAGAGTTTTTGTATCACTCTTGAAATATTTACCACGTAACTCTTCTAGATCAGAAAATATTGCAGCAGCAACAATCGCTTCCCTGCATTCCTTAGGGCAACCATTATAAAAGATTTGAAATAGTTTAAGTACATGAGGAATATTTAGACACATCATGTGTCCAAAATTACACATCAGCATGCAAAAATCTAAGACCATACAAATAATAAGCAAAATAATCATTGTAGTAGCGTAGAAATACTAAGTCAGCCTCCTTGCAACAAAGTCAGCCTCCTTGTAACAAAGTAGTTAACAATATTCAACTTCAAAGATGCAGAAAAACACAATAAGCTTTGGTTCATACAATTCAACAGACACTTTGTGCGCAGACTATCAAAATAACTATTTGTCAAGCATTTTCTTCATAATAGAAACCAATATCATCTATTAAATAGCAGATGATACAATAGGAAATCAAATCATACCAAACAAAAAGAAAATAAATCGACGAAAAGTGTTGCAGCGGCGGTGAAGTACGGTGAAGGACAATGCGGCGTTGGATGATTATGGAGGCACAATTTGAAATTTCGAGTTGTGGTGCGGTGGTCTTGGGCGTTCTTGGCTCGGCGACTCCGTATTTTTGAGGGGGAGAGGAAAATGAAACCTTTAGGGTTCGCAAAAGAGATTGTTGATGAATGGTAAAGGATTTCTCATATTTAATCATGAGGGTTTTTAATAAGAGAATATGAAGAAGGAATTTTGAATGATAGAAGTGGAAAAGATTGTTTATTGTTCCGATGCAAATTTTTTGAAGAGATAAAATCTTAAACATTGGAAAATGCTAGTATTGAATGTATTGCGTATGAATTGGTTTATTTAGGTCTATAATGATTAGGGTTACGAAATGACGTTTAGGGGCATGAAATTAAGCCCTTAATTTGATTTAATTAGGTTAATAAAGTACTTTTGATAGTGCTTTACTTTCTTATATTAGTAATAGATTTTGTGAGAATCCGTAAAACTGTACAAACGTGTCATTCAAGTTGATACTCCCTCCGTCCCAAAATATAAAAGAAAAAAATACATTGTTCTTGTTCTAAAATATAAGAGAAAAAATCAACTTTCATCTTTTTCAAGATAAAATTAAATACAAATTGCATTTAATTTGCTTTCTCTCTCATCTTTTCTATAACCAACAACCAATTAGAATTGTTTTTACATCTTTCAAAACAATATTTTTTTAACAAAATCTTATTCAAACTATTATGTTTTTACTTTTCTTAATAAGTGTGTTTTTGATTTTTTCTCTTCTATTTTGGGACGGAGAGAGTATTATTTTAGTTGACATGAAATTAGTTTATTTGGCATGAAATCTTTTGTTACTTACAATTTATTATGCATCACTTCATTCTATTCTAAACACTTTCATGCTATAGTTTAAACATTTTTATCCCTAACTCTATTGTCGTTTCTTTTCAAAGTTGAAACTAGAACATAAGAGAAGACGAACTACATACAAAGAGAAGACAAAATACAAAATATAAAGACGTTTGAAGAGAGACGAAATTCTCAACAACAAAAAAAACGTTTGAAGAGGAATGAATATTCACCTCCATTATTCATTTTCGTCACGTTTGAAGATGAACCTCTATTTTCATTTTTTCACAATGTACGAATATTCATCTCTGAACTAACTAAAAATGTAAAAAAAAAATATATTTATGCATTTGTATCACTGCTTCTTCTACCTTATTTAGTTTGAATAAGTCGTGGATAAGAGGTTTGAGAACTTGACAGGACCAAGAAGAAAATGAATATGAATACTACAGAAATTATGAATATGATACACAACAGAAACAAACAAAATTTGGAATCAAGTGCAGTCAGTGGCACATGATTAGACATAACAAAGCTACTTATAAGCTGCCAATTACACAAGAAATAAGTCATTCAACATATGATCAGGGGGTTGTTTGCCTCAAAAATTTGCAAACAACCGCTGGTCTCCTAATTTATAAAAATTAGTTTACTTACAGGATCGACCATACAAATCCTAGGACAATGTGCTTTAAGAGTTTCGACAACATGTATAGAAAGCAAAACTTTTATTTATTATGTTCATCGTCGTTCTCATGAAATAATATGACTTGGATAGAAATGATAAAATTTTGTTCTTAAAAGAAATAACGAAAACGTAATCAAAGTGCAGGAATGAAATTGCAGAAATGTAAAATAAATTACAAATAAATAACTTAAAACTTCATTAAAGTGTAAAGAATGAAACTGATCATGTTTTTCCAAACGTACATTTTTTCAATGATAACTCTTTTCTCTCACACGGGTACTTTGAGTAACTTGTACAAATTTTGAATACACACACGAAAATCCAACAATATGACTCCCTATTTATATACAGTCGAAATAAGCGTCAACAACGATCATTTCACCTAATGAAGACAAATGGCATCCTGCATGCCTTCGCCTCTTAGATGCATTCCACGCGTTTCTCCCGTTTAAAAACACAATTCCCTCATTTATTTGAATTTCAAAAAACCAGGCGAAAAGAGACCTCCATATAATCGTGTCGAAATGTTTCCAATACTTAGAAAAATATTCAACTCCTCTGTTCCAAATAATCCTTGTTTTTTACTTATCCTCTTTACAAGAAACAGATTTCTGTCGAAACTCTCTAGAAAGTCTCAACCTTTTATTTCTTTTAAAAATCCAGGCGTCGAAATTAGGAGCCTACAAATTGCCACCTAAAAAATGCATATTTCGAGAAAAGAGAAAAAGCATTTTTTGACAAACATAATTCGACGCCTTGACTAATTCGACGAAACGACTGTTCATATGACTTGACATTCTGTGACGTCAGAATCATCATTACACTTTTTCTGAAATGTCTTTTCAGCCCTTGTTCTGAAATCTTTTTAATCATCACGATCCTAGTCCCTAGGAGATCGTGGGTCAAAAATAACGGCCACCGTCCAATCAGTCCATTCATGGCTAACACGTGTCCCACGATTCCTTTTCATTAAATGGAAACCTCTTTGAATAATAACTGCTTCAGTCTCCTTTTTACCAATTATAAATAAGCGAAAGCTTTCCTCAATTCACTTTTCCCGTTTCTTTTTCCTTAACAAAAAACTTACTTCACGCAACTTCATCTTCTTCATTTCCTCTCTGAACTTTTCTACGAACAACCATGTCCTCTTCCACAGCTCCTCAGGGAACCAACACTAAGAACAAAGATTCCCAAAAATCCAAAGGTTTGCCACCTGTTCACAGGATCCTTGGTCCAAGCATTGTGGGGAATCAATAATACATACCAGAACCTCCCAATAAAGAAGAGAAAAGATGCATTTATCAATCACAGGTATTAATCCCCATCCTCATTTCTGGTAAATCCCATGCAATCTTAGGACCTTTGCCTGATTTAAAGTTAGATCCTTTAAAAGTAAAGGAATTTTTCCCAGCTTATCATCGTTATAAGCCAATAGCTAATGGAGTTAGGCCTAGGACTAAGCAAGAAATAGCCATAGATGAAAAATCTAAGGTAAATGGTCAAGGGTCACCCTCCTCTAGGGATGTCATAAACCTAGAGTATATGAACAACTTTAGGATTTTTAAGTTTTTCCCCCTGTCGAAAGACCCATCCAACTACTTATCTTGGCTAATAAAAATAGAGGCAGCCAAATCTGAGGCTTGGAAAACTATGGGCATTTTCGACCTTATCCAGCTGTCGAAAGTAGGACCTGGATATTGTCTATCTATGCTTTTGGCTTCCCTTTACTTTTGGGACAATACCTACAACAATTTTCACCTTCCTTGTGGAATGATCACCCCCACCCTCTTCGACATAGCTGCCATAACTGGTCTTAACCCTCTTGGGGTGGATTATGATCACAACCTCTTAGCTGACGATTCCATAGGTTTTGACACCAATAAGGCTACCTTTGCCTCCTAAATCGTGAACTATCATGACAAGGAAACTGCTGAAGTCTCCGACCAAGAGCACGTGGCCTTCCTGGCTCTCTTTCTGTCGAGGTACGTCTTCTGCTTCAGGTCTCTCTAGGTGGTGAAAAGATACATTACTATGGCGAATCAACTCCATGCTGGACACAAACTATGCCTTAGTGAAATCATCTTAGCCAATTTGTATGAATCCCTTGGTGAAGGAGTTACTTTATTGAAAAATATTAAGGATAAGGGAAATCTTCTATCATCGGGACCATTCTGGCTCTTACAACTGTGGCTAAATGCCACATTCGAAGCTTCTATTTTCAATAAAAAACCTGTGGATGAAGCTGCTCTAAAGGATGGAAGGGTCGAAGGAACTAGGTTGGCACTGCTGACGCCCAATGATGAAGGTCTGAGCCTCCAAATAACATTCACTGGCTATGTTATGATGTTTGCTAAACGTCATAACTTTACTTCTAATATGGCCTTTTTTCAAACTGAAAATTTGGACCAAAATGGTTTACCAGGAAGTTCCCCCTAGAGTCGAAAGCACAAGAGGCAGAATTTCTTAATGTCTGGGAATCTTTTCTAACCCCCAGGCTTTTAGCCTCCAAGATCAACCCATCAAAGCTAAAAATCTCGCTTGTCAACTACCAACCCAATCTGGTCTCTCGACAGTTTGGATTAATCTAAATAAAACCCAAACCCCTTTTTTCAAAGAAAGGTTCTCTGATACACTACAACATGACCCATAACAAAGCTGAGTGCACCAAACTGCTGGTGAAATACTCAAACTTGGTCGAAATTCAACTAGTGCCTTTCAAACCCAGCTTCCTCTGTACCAAAGAGTTCGATGACTGGTGGAGGGATTACTATAATTCACAATTCTTCGACGTGCCTTCTTTTACTATTCAACTTACCAAAGCTTTCGCCCTTGTACAGGACAAACCAAAGAAAGGTACTTCAAGAGACATCAAAGAAATCCTAGCATTCCAGAAGTACTTTGAAACTGCCTATAGACCCAACGAACTTAGTCGAACCATTAGCGAAGCAGCCGTTACTTTGAAAGAAATATGTACAAGAAAACTGGATGCGTTAAAACTACCTTCATACGTTCGACCAGATTAACGTTATAAGTTAGCTTTTAATCTTTATCCACCAAAGTTTCCTCCTCTACCATCTGCTGAATTTGGTGTGGCTTTTAGCCCTCCATTTCCAGACTGGTTCATCTATGGGAATTTTATGAAAAACCTTCGCCAAGACTACCAAAAAGGGGCTAAGCGGGTGGTTCTGACTAAGTACACCTTGGACAATTTCAAAGGCCACCTTCATATTGGCATAGAACACGTTCGCATGGAATCTCCTATATATGAAGGTGTGGAATGGGAAGATATTCGACACTAATTCCTTTATATATGTTTTCTTCTTCTTAGCTCATATTTTAATTTTTCCTCTTTTCTCTTTTCTTAGCTGTAAAAATTCCTGCTAAGAAATCGGCTACTATCGAAGGGTCAACAGCAGAAGACGAAGAAGACCAAAAGGACACAACCAAGAAACCCGTGGCGAAGGTATGGTCTTTCCTTTTCCCTAATTGTTATATTTTATTATTATTTTTTATTCTCGCCATCTAAAATGTATTAGCGAAACTTTTTTTGCAGGGAAGTCGGAAACCTCCTTCGACACCAAAGAAAAGAAAAGAAGTGGAACCTGATATTCATGTTATTGAATCTGACGATGGTGACAATTCGCCTGACCAAATTAAGCCTTTGAAGAAAAAGAAGAAACCTTCAAAATTCAACAATCCAAACCCTCTGCTTCCAGAGTATTGGAAAAGACTTCTCACAAAAAGCATGTCGAACAAACCACTCCAGCCCCAACAGAAAGTGAAAATTCTAGTCTCAAGATTAAAATTCCAAAGGTATGTTCTTTTTCGAATTTCGACATTTACAACCACTTTCACTTATAATAAAATTTTGACTTATTAACCTTTCAGGTTATTGTTGATACTCATGGACATCCTCTTGTCCAAGTTCTTCCCAAAACAAGAAGCGATCCAACTTACAAACCAATAAGCCTCTCTAAACCTTCCCCAAAGGATTCGACCAAAGAGTCTGCTACTGAAGTGAATCAGCCCACAATGCTCCTGAGAAACTTCCCAAGATCATCACCACAAACCCATCTCCAGACATGATCGAAGAGAAAGCTGGTCCTGAGGAAGATATTTTAGTTGATGTTGGTGAGGACACTGTGATGCCCAATGCATAACTCACCATGGAAGAAGATCCTGAAGATAACTCCCCTACGAACCCAAGAGATGATAACGAAGAGAAGGATGGGGATGTTGAAGCTGATGGCGAAAAGGAAGAAGAAAAAGATGGCGAAAAGCAAACAACTCCAGAGACTGCTGCTGGTGAAGACGAAAGAAAAGACGAGGAAAACCTTAATGATCGTCCCAAAGCTGCTTCTACAAACACTACTTCGACCAGTTTCTCTCATGAAGAACTTGAAAACTTGAAGGTGCAAAAATCATTGGAGTATTTGAAGGCTATGCTCAGTACGCGCTACAATTTCTGTGACACCACCACCAGCGGTTCGACCACCTCAGGGACTATTTCTGGCAGAAAATCCATGGATGAAGTACTAACCCAGATTTGAGAAAAAATCCACAATATAGACTTGTTTAAACTCTTAGAGAAAGATTCCTCTGCCCAATTCAACCTAAAAAAAATTTTGAAACAAGTCAATGTTCTGGAAGCTCCCCCTGAAGTAACTGACGTTGTTATAGATCTGACCACACTGATTGACCTTGTGGTGGCAGATTTTAACCGACTTCGAGATTACTCGAAAAAACTTGAAAATAAGTCGGGTATGTCGCTCCCGGAACTTTCATCCAAGTACAAACGCGAAAGTGGCGCTGAAAACAGAGTCGCCAGCAATGTGTATTTATCCCAAGAGAGGGAAAGGAAACACTGCGTAAACCTGAGGAAAGGAAAAGAACATGGTCTCGCGACCAAGAGAAACGGGTAAGGGAGCCGGTTACGTGAGGGGAAGGTATTAGCACCCCCACGCGTCCATCGTACTCGATGGGATCCACGCTTGTTGTTATCGATCAAAGGGTGTCGTCATCTGGAACTCCACTACTACTGGAAAGGCGAAAGAACAGAGACGTAAAAGAACGAAGAAACGACGAAGAAGAGAAAAATAAATGACTCGATAGGACATCGCGTCCTAGGTCTACGTATTCCCTCGTGCAATGGGAAAGTCAGAGTCAACGTAGTTCGGACTACGAGATTTGGGGGAAGTTTGCTCGCCAAGACGTCGCGTCTCGTGCCTACGTATCTCATCGGGAATGAGAATCATAGCGTCGTAGTTCCCATTACTATGGATGGATTTCCTTTGTTTATGTTTTTTTAAAAGTGGAGTATGCCAAGGTTCGCGTTCTAGCAGTTAGGTGTCGCAGCTCGTTGTACGGAGTCTTAGGCATTTACCTGTTTGCGGTAGAACAGAAGTGACGCATCCTTTATGAGTGGAGTGAGGAAGATGAGAAGAGAATTGTTTGTTTTTTCCTTTTAAGAAGAAGTGTTTTGATTATTTTGTGTTTATAACAAGTATTGCACTAAAGTCTATGACATAGGATCGAATGCGTCGCATGGTCGTCCAAACAGGACGTATGCTAACACTCTAGAAAGACGGAGAAACCCTCCTCCTTCCATTTCCCATGTACTTAAGGCTCATGGCACACAACACTTGTTGTTTTTATTACATGTTTTGATTTTTGTTTTGAGATGAGAAAGAGAGACTCAAAGGGAAGAAAGGAAAAAGTCTAAGTGGGGGAAAGACTAATAATCCTAATATTGTCATACATGGATGTCCTATAGTTATGTGGAGCATAAGAACCACCTAAGTCTAAAGAGAAGAGAGGGATAGCACTATCTAATGCTTATCCTACCTCACCTTAATCAAAAATTAAGGATGGGCTAGGATCCCTAAGGGATATGAGAAAGTTCTACACAATCAAGCATTATGTCATGCTATTCACAAAAGAGAAATAGTAATGAAAGAGATAAGAGATGAAAGAAGAGATGAGTATGGATTAACGTCCACATACTCAAATGTCTTACCTCTGCCCCTACATAAAAGGTTAGCACATAATCATCACAAGTAATGAAAACAAGTACAATGAACTAAACCAAACAAAACTATTTGCTTTAAGAAGACAAATTAAGAAGAAAATAAAGTTCAAACCAAAAGGGAAAAGTCCTAATGGTTAAGGAACATGCAAAGTCAGTATGTCCATGTTAAGGGATTATACTAATGTAAACATGTCATATGAAACCAAACAAAAAGAAACTATACACCGAACAATCGTACCAATGTAAGTAATATGCTACTAATGCAAGATAGATGCATATAGAATGCAAACATGTACAAATGCATAAACATAAGTCCAGGTCAAAATTAAATGTCATTTAAGGATGCATATGAATTTCATTGAAGGATCATACAAGTCATGGATGCAAGCATTTAAAGAAATAAAACAAGAAGAAGTGAGCACACAACAATTGGAGTTCAACAATGATGCATAATTGTAATGCAAGTAAGAAGTGAAGATGTAAGATGAATAATCAAGTAATAGGAATGCAAGTCAGTAGCTCATGACATTTTAAATGACATTTAAAAGTCAAGAATGAAGGAACAATTTTCACACAAGTATCATGTTGAGGCACCTTGAAGATTAAGAGCAAACATGTTCAAGTTAGGTCAAACAAGTATACCAAAGTTTATGAACTTAAGAAACATGTGATGTGCAATTATAGGTCATGGGATATGGTTGAGGATGATTGCAAACAAAAGTGAATCATGCCTAAGTGATGATTTAGGATCATGCAAGTGTTGGTACAAACATGTTATCAAAGAAGATCAAGTAAGAACGCACAATTACACAAGATATTTCAAGTTAAAACAAGTGCATACAATTCATGTAAGGATGAACTTTGGATAACCTATAATTTGATGTGAATTACCTTTAATGTTCATACAACCATATGTCAAAAGGTCTCAACAATTACCAAATAGGATTGCACACAATGATCATTAAAATCCTAGCATAAGTCTTCTAACGTTCACACAAACCAACATGCTTTCATACAATCCATGAAGTCATGTTAAGATAATGAGAAAATTAAGATAAGACAAGTGAATTAAGGTGCAATCAGTTTGCAAGTATACTTCAAAATGATGACTCAAAAACCATTACCAAACATGCTCAAACATGCCTCACAAAATCATACAGATCGCACAAACAAGTAGCTCAAAAATTTCATCCAAAAGCCAACAAGAAATGACCTAAAAATCTACAAAAAATTCATGACATACCTCACTATATCACAAATGCATGTATCAATTATTAGGCAAAAATTTAGTGGATAACTATGTCAAAAAATTCCACAATATAGCATAGGTCATGGTTTAGTGCACACACAAAAACAATTACAAGAAAATTCATGAAAATATGCCAAAACATGATAAAATCAGAAAATAAAATATGTAAAAATTATTTAAATGTCTTTTAATGCTTCATGAATTTTTAGGGAATTTTTGGATACTCAAATGTATTTTTAAAAATAAAAAATGAAACATGCATGCAAAGAAAATAAAAAAACAAAGGAAATGGGTCAGGGGTTGCAGCGCAAGTAATTCCATAGTTCAATGTCCCTTGGGCTCAGAGAGAGGGGGTGTGCATAACAAATTGAGCCCAGTCCACTACCACGTATTCAAAGGAGGTGTATGCTATGGAGATCAGTCAAAATGTTGACTCAATGATGACCATAGGATTAAGTCAGCGCAAGATGATCAAGGAAGTAACACAATCACACATATCACAATGAGAGCACATGATAACTAATATGGAATGCACACATGAGATCACACAAATCAAAACCATTCAGAAATTGAAACACGTGAGTGGTGCGAGGCTTCATTAATTTGCTGGCAAGACCTGGTGCGTTGGATCAAAAGACATCAATGGTTGGGACATGTTCTGGCAAAATGCTAGGGTTTACGAACTTAGATGAATCTCAGGTGGCCGGAGAAGACTCCGGTCGTCTTCTCCGGTGAGCTTTCACCATGCTCAGTCTTTAAACATCACCAAAATGCAAGAGCCGCGCATCAAAATGATCATCTCCTCAAGTAGATCATAGATCCAGCATCAAAATTCATAAACACATCACACACAGAGAGAATCGAAGGAGAGAAGTTTGCCCTAGAAATTTCAAATAAGCACCTAAGGTGCCTATCAACTAGCTGGTAATCACATTGCTCCTATTGAGCTCAAAACAGTAAAAAACAAGTAGAATAAAAGCAAGATTAGAGCAAGAGATTATGAACTGAACCTGTACTTTTGAAGCACTTGAACTCCAAAGAAAACCAGAGGTGAGATTCCTAGCTTCTTGAACTTCACTCTAGCCAAATAAAGGCTATGAAATTCTTTAAACCACTGAACTTTGAGGGAAAAAGCTTGGAGAGGAAGATGAACTTGAAGATCCAATGCTGTTAGATCCAAGATTTCTTGATAATGATGATGAACCTTGGAGGAGATTTGAAGAACAAGCTCGAGTGAAAAGAGAGAGAAAACTCAGAGTGAGAGAGTGAGAGGTTTTGGTGAAATGTGAAGAACGAAAAAGTCCCTTGAAAAACAGTTAGAGAATGGTTTATATATCATGAGTTAAATGTTAACCACTGTAGTTAACAGTTATAACTCTAATTAGGGTGAGTGAGTTAACTGAGTGAGTGAGTTTGAAGTTGAATGGAGATGGAGTGTAGTGAGGGCACGAGTTTTGTTCATGTATGGAGAGAATATGAAGCTTATGGTGTGGCAAGAATGAATGATGGTGATGTTGTACTGAACAACTTCTCACATAAGCTTACTTTGCAAGTTTCTTTTTTTCTCTCATTTGGTTTAAACATATATGGTAAAGAGTATGTGATCAAGTATGTGTGTAAGAGGTTAGTTTAGCTCAAAGTGGCAATGTTATGCATGATCTATGTGAAGCATGCGCATGATGTACAAGAAAAGAAGAATTCTGTCTTGGTTTTATTTACTTGTCATGGAAGAAATCAAATTATACAAGGGGAACTTTGGCAAGGAATATCTCATCAACTAATGAATGAAAATGGTTAATTTTGGATCTTTTGGAAATATGAAATGAAGGAGCACAACATTGGTGTGGAAAATAATTGAAAATGGAGTCTTTAATAATGTGAAAATGTCCCATAAAGATGCTTGTGCATAATGGTGTTAGCAAGTCAGCCTGACCTGGTCTCGACCAGCCTATGTGCATATGAAATTCAGCAATGATGACCCCAACTTTAATCCACCATAACTCTCCAATGGTTGATCATATGAAAAATTGTTCAACATAAAAGTTGAAGAAGAGATGGAAATGAACAAGAGTGATGTTGAACAATTTTCCAAATGAAGCTTATATCAATGAGATATTTGGCCATGAACTTGGGCACAACATGTACACCATGTGTTTGTGAAAATTATGGCGCACTGGCTGGTCATGACTTGCCATTTTGCCTTGATTCCTCTCCACTTTGATCCATCATATCTCTCTCAATTTTAACCCAATGGAGATGTTCTTGGTATGGTTTTGAAGCTTGGAATGTGAACTTTTGGTAGGCCTCCATAACCTTTCAATTTGATGCTTGGAACATGGAGAAAGAATGCTCTAAAGTTGACCTCTCAGCTTGTCAATCCTTGCCATAAATGGAACCCTACATTGCTATTTTTGGCAACTTTGCACATTTCTTGCTTTTTGATGAATCTTTCATTGTTTCTTGATCAAATCTTCACCAATGATTATATTTGACATGAGGAGCATGAATTTGACCTTAAAAAGTCAAGAATTAACTTTTCCCTACACAGTTGACTTTTCCCCAATTCTCTTGATTCTCAATCAATTGATCAATTGAAAATATTTCAACTCAAATTGATGGACAATTCTTCATCCTTAGACCCTTGAGGACATGTAGAATACCATAGAATCAAGTCTTGCCCCAAAAATCAGAAATAAACTGATTTTATGGCAAACCCTAATTTTGAACCCTCAGTTTAGGAGAAATCAGCACATCCTCCAAATCCAAATTCCTCTGAGTATGATGTGTATCTTCTCAAACAAAGGTGAGATATATCATTTGGAGATGATAAAAGCTCAAAAATCTTGCCCATTGAAGTGTTATACTCAAGAATTCCAAAACTCTAATTTGGGGCATCCATGCTAAGAGATGATGTACTGCTTCAATCCTATGTTGAATTCCCTTCTCTTGATGTCTTGAAGGCTCAAATGAAATGAATTGAGATATGAGAAACCCTTGTGACTTATCTGGAAAAGTTTGACTCTTGTCCTTTGGCTTTAACTGTCCATACCTTGAGACAACTGATCACATGCCTGGTGTGCAACCAATGATTTATGATTTTGTATGACCTATTATGAAATGCAAATGAATTAAGCATAAGCCAATTATAAGGTAATGAGTAAGAGGGCAAATTTGAGGTATTACAGCTGCCCCTATTCAATCAACTGTGAACCTGAATGGATGAGAGCAACGGCTGTCAGAAATTCAAGGTACATAGGGATTGAATACAAAAATAACTGGAAAATTTGCACTTTGTGGATAAAAGGAAGAAATATGTGTGACAAACAAAGCAGTTGTGATAAAAGATATTTGTGAAAAGAACTTGGAACAAAGGAAACCCAAAGGATGCCTGTCGAGAACGACTGAAGTTTCGCTTATAGTATGCTTGTCGGGAACTGTTAAGGTGTGCCTGTCGAGAACGGTTAAACTTAAACTCAAAGGTTGCCTGTCGGGAACGGCTAGAGTTGAAAACCTATGGCTTACCTATCGGGAATGGTAAATGGGCCTGTCGGGAACGGCTAGGTCTAAAGGGCGCCTGTCGGGAACGACTAAAGTTATAAACCTATGGGTTACCTATCGGGAATGGTAAATGGGTCGGTCGGGAACGACTAGGTCTAAAACTAAAAGGGGTGCCTATCGGGAATGGCTAAAGTTAAAAACCTATGGGTTACCTGTCGGGAATGGTAAATGGGTCTGTTGGGAACGGATAGGTCCAAAACTTAAAGGTCGCATGTCGAGAACGGCTAAAGTTGTAAACTTATGGTATACCTATCGGGAATGGTAAATGGGCCTGTCGGGAACGGTTAAGGTTTAAAACTTAAAGGTGCCTATCAGGAATGGCTAAAGTTGAAAACCTATGGCTTACCTATCGGGAATGGTAAATGGGCCTGTCGGGAATAGTTAGGTTTAAAACTCAAAGGTCGCCTGTCGGGAACGACTAAAGTTAAAAACCTATGTGTTACCAATCGGGAATGGTTCCGGAAAAACGCGGTTAAGACGTAATATCAAAAGATTTACAAACCGAGGAATAGGACTCTGTGGGGAGAAAAGTGGTGAAACCCTGGTACTGCTTTGAAATGTCTGTTGGGGAATGAGTGAGGCATTCTTTTTAGTTTTGTCAATCTGATAGAAGAGAAACAATTTTGGGCTCTCGCACGAGGTATCAAAACTGGCTTATGCTTCACATGCATATGTTTGAATTTTTCATGGCGTAATGCTCCATCTCAAATGGAAATGCTACGCATTTTTGAGGATGCAATGCATACTATATGCAAAATGCAAGGAGGCTCCTCAGTAAAATAAATGCTGAGGAAAAGAAGGCAACTCCACTGGGGATAACAAACTGGATTGTCCTCGCGATCGCAAACAGTGCCGAGGAAGACAAATTAATTTAATCTCCCAAAAGCCTGTGAGGAAGTATCTTCTCAGCTGGGGATAATACTGACACAATCTGGGCTCTAAACTGCCAAACTTGCCGAGAATTATTGTACGGAATGATGACCTTGCTGAGGAGGTATCATCTGAAACAATCTGTTTGGGGAAGAACTATAACCATAGAACTCCGCTGGGAAATGACAACTTTCTGACCTGGTTGCTAGGGAGTTGAGATCAAACGAACTCTTGTTGAGGAAGGAAATACCTGTTAAGGGACTGAGATCAACCATGTTCCTGCTGGGGATGACAACCTTAAGGAAGAAAATTCCTGTTGAGGTAACCGCTTCTGCTTGGGGAGAACTATTATTTGAGTCCTGCTAGAAAAGACTCTGAAGACATCACATGCCCTTGATGGGCTAACCAGCGAACATTAACACCTGCAAACGAAAGGGTGTACACATATGCCCCAGGGTATCACTGAGTTTTAAATTCATCACCCAAGAACACCTGGCATTTAAAGTAATTTTAATTGTTTTCTTTTGCACGCATGTCATTGTAAAACCTCGATGTCTTCAAATGCAATGTTTATCAAAAACTCGGACCTTTTTTGCAATCAAAACAAACTGTAAAAGAAAACACAAGAAATGGCTCTTCTGAATAAAGAAAATTTTATTGATTGAAAAGCCCGAAAATAGGTGTTTACTCCAGGAGGCAATTCCTAGAAAGAGGTAATTGCTTAAAAGAGAAAAGAAACTATCCTAATGGCAATGTGGAAAATGGAAATCCGTCGAGTTTCAATCCTACTATGGTTCATATGTCTTCAAGACTCTCCAAGTGCTTCACTTTCCGAGGGGGATGATTGGACCGATTCCCATCCTTCGGAATGCGTCTTGTTGAAACGATACGGGATACAGGTTACTCAGATCGCAGCCTTTCGATTTTAAATCCCTCTTTTGCCTGGATCGCCCTTTGCGGGTTTTCAATCCACCGGGATACCCATTTTTGCCTAAGTTGCCCTTTCGGGTTTTCAACTTACCGGGTGTACTCGTTTTTTTATTTTATCCCTAATTTTTTCCCGAACCTTTTTCTTTTTTTTTCTTTTTATCTTTTATGGTTCGCCGGGATGCCCTTTTTTGCCTGGACTCTCTTTTTACTGTCCAGCGGGTCCATTTATGCGAAGTATTTTTTGACTGCATCTGAGTTCACAGGCGACGGAAAATCCTCACCATCCATAGTTGTAAGCATCAAGGCTCCGCCCGAGAAAACCTTCTTGACAACATATGGACCTTCATAATTCGGAGTCCATTTGCCCCTCTGATCTGTATTAGGAGGAAAAATCCTTTTCAACACCAAGTTACCTGTCTGATAATTCCGAGGACGTACTTTATGATCGAATGCACGTTTCATCCTTTTCTGATACAGTTGCCCATGGCATACTGCTTCCAATCTCCTCTCTTCTATGAGACTCAACTCGTTGAACCTCGTTCGAACCCATTCAGCCTCATCAAGCTTGACATCCATCATGACCCTCAGAGAAGGAATCTCAACTTCAACTGGTAAACCGCTTCCATACCATACACAAGAGAAAATGGGGTTGCCCCAGTAGACATACATACTGATGTACGGTACCCATGCAAAGTGAAAGGCAACATCTCATGCCAATCCTTGTACGTCACGACGATCTTTTGCACAATCTTCTTGATATTTTTATTGGTTACCTCGACCACACCATTCATCTTTGGGCGGTACGGAGAAGAATTGTGATGTTCAATCTTGAAGCTCTGGCACAGCTCTTGCATCATTTTATTATTAAGATTAGAACCATTATCAGTGATGATCCTCTCGGGCACCCCGTATCGACAAATAATCTCTTTCTTGATAAACCGGGCAACCACCTGCTTGGTGACATTTGCAAACGAAGCAGCTTCCACCCACTTGGTGAAGTAATCAATAGCCACCAGAATAAAACGATGTCCATTAGAGGCGGTGGGCTCAATCTTCCCAATTATATCAATGCCCCACATGGCAAGGGGCCAAGGGGAACTCATCACGTTTAAAGGATTCGGTGGCACATGCACTTTATCAGCATAAATCTGGCACTTGTGGCATTTTCGAGCATATTTGAAACAACCAGCCTCTATGGTAATCCAGTAATAACCAACTCGCAACAATTTCTTTGCCATGGCATGTCCACCAGCATGGGTACTAAAAGAACCTTCGTGCACTTCTTGCATTAACATGTCTGCTTTGTGTCTATCCACGCATCTGAGCAAGACCATGTCAAAATTTATTTTGTATAATACGCCATCTTCATTCAAGAAGAAACTGCCCGCTAACCTTCTCAGAGTCTTCTTGTCATTATTGGATGCCCCAGCCGGATACTCTTGACTCTCCAAGAAACGCTTGATATCATGATACCAAGGTTTATCATCAGTCGTTGTATCAGCTGCAAACACATGAGCAGGTCTATCAAGCCGCATCACATCAATTTTGGGTATATGATTCCACCAATTCACTTGAATCATAGAAGATAACATTGCCAAAGCGTCTGTCATTTGATTCTTATCACGAGGCACATGATACAACTTTATTGTTTTGAAGAAAGTCAACAGTCTTCTCGTATAATCTCTGTAAGGGATCAAGTTGGGTTGATGGGTGTGCCAATCTCCGTTGACCTAATTGATCACTAGAGTAGAGTCCCCAAATACATCAAGAGTCTTGACCCTCAAATCAATGGCTTCTTTAATACCCATAATGCAGGCTTCGTATTCGGCTTCATTGTTGGTGACATCAAAAGTCAGTCTGGCAGTGAAAGGTATATGGGAACCTTTTGGAGTTATGAGAACTGCCCCAACGCCACTACCATTCACATTAACAGCCCCGTCAAACATCAGTTTCCACTTGTCATCAGGATCTGGTCCTTCATCAACTGGTGGCTCGTCACAATATTTTATTTTTAAGTACATGATGTCTTCATCAGGGAACTCAAACTTCATTGGCTGATAATTATCAATTGGTTGCTCAGCAAGATAGTCAGACAAAATACTACCCTTTATGGATTTCTGGGAAGTATATTGTATGTCATACTCTGTCAACACCATCTGCCAACAGGTAACCCTTCCGGTGAGAGATGGCTTTTCAAAAATGTACTTGACTGGATCCATCTTTGATATTAATAGAGTTGTGTGGGTCAACATATATTGTCTCAAATGCTTAGCAGCCCATGCAAGTGCACAACATGTCTTCTCAAGCATTGAGTATCTAGACTCGCAATCTGTGAATTTCTTGCTCAGGTAGTATATGGCATGTTCTTTCCTACCTGTCTCGTCTTGTTGACCGAGAACACAACCCATTGAATTTTCACGTACCGACAAATACATTATCAGTGGTCTCCCTAGAACTTGAGGCATAAGAATCGGAGGCTTCTGTAAATACTCTTTTATTTTATCAAATGCCCTTTGGCAATCATTATTCCAACGAATTGATTGATCTTTTGTCAAAAATTTGAATATTGGCTCGCAAGTGGCTGTAAGATGAGAGATGAATATAGCAATGTAGTTGAATCTCCCTAAGAAACCACGGACTTGCTTTTCTATTCTTGGCTCGGGCCTATCTTGTATTGCTTTTACTTTTGCTGGATCAACCTCGATTCCTCTTTCACTGACAATAAAGCCCAACAGCTTACCAGATCTCACCCTGAAAGTACACTTATTCGGGTTCAGCCTCAATTTGAACTGTCTCAACCGCTCAAAAAGCTTTTTCAGATTCACCAAGTGCTCTTCCTCAGTTTGAGACTTAGCAATCATATCATCAACATAAACCTCAATCTCTTTATGGATCATGTCATGAAAGAGTGTCACCATAGCACACTGATAAGTTTCCCCTGCATTTTTCAAACCAAAAGGCATCATTTTATAGCAGAACGTGCCCCATGGGGTAATAAACGTTGTTTTCTCCATGTCTTTCGGCGCCATTTTAATATGATTATAACCGGAAAAGCCATCCATGAAGGAAAATACCGAGAATTGAGCTGTATTTTCTACCAACACTTCGATGTGAGGTAATAGAAAATCATCTTTTGAACTTGCTCGATTTAAATCACGGTAGTCAACAAACATTCGGACCTTACCATCTTTCTTAGGTACCGGGACAATATTCGCAACCCATGGTGGATAGCTGGTGACAGCCAAGAAACCTGCATCCAACTGTTTCTGCACCTCCTCTTTGATCTTAATGGCCATTTCTGGTTTAGTTCTACTGAGCTTCTGTTTGACGGGGGAGTAACCTTCTTTGAGAGGTAACCTGTGCACAATAATATTGGTATCTAATCCTGGCATATCTTGATAATACCAGGCAAAGATATCAACATATTCACGTAACATATCAATCAGCTCTTTCTTCACATTCTCTTCTAGGCTTGCCCTTATCTTGACTTCTTTTCTCGCATCCTCGGTGCCAAGGTTGATAACTTCTAATGACTCTTGATGAGGCTGAATAGATCTTTTCTCCTATTTCAATAATCTGGCCAATTCTTCGGAAAGTTCGCAGTCTTCCTCACCCCCCTCTCCAGCTTGGTAAATTGGATTATCAAAGTCATATTGAGCCATAGTAGAACCGTTATCAACAGATCCGTAGGATTGTTTCTGCATGAATGATGGTTCATGCTTTATTTTAGAAAGAGTTTTTTGAAAATAAAGAAACCAAACTATGGAGAAAGAAAACATTGCCATTTTTATTTGAAATAAAATGAAAAATGTAAAATGAAAGACAGGGAACACAATTTTTGAATACAAAAACGTCCTTTTATTGATGATAAACTTGCATGTGAAACAAATGTGGCCCTATAATGAAATCACTAAGCCTTGGGCAAGGGCATAGGATTTTACATGCAACATGAAAAAAAACAAAGAAAATTACTCTTTCTGCAGGGTGACTTGGATGAGGTCTTCAGAGAACCAATTATTCAGCTCCTGCCCCGGGACACATGGGCGCACCCAATTGTCCATATCATAATCGCTGTCCCCATCATCTTCATTTGTAGCAAAGACTTGACCATGATTGATGATCCCCCCACTAGAAAAAGAGATAGGTTCTTGACGCTCTTGTCCTTTTGACTGCGAAGCTTGAGTAGGCTGGTAACCAATTCCACACTTGTCTTCCTTAAAAGGCAATTCAATCAACTGACCCCAACCTTCAACATGGCCTGACTCTACTACTTCGAGAGCCTGTTTATAAGAAACTATAGAAGTCCCCGTTTTTGCTTCACTGGACGGGGGGTTATTTTCAATACTCACTGCTTTGAATGCTTGACAAAGAGTTTCATGGATCTCGCCGTCCATCTCCAAATATTTGAATGACGACAAATGACTGACAAATATATCCTCATCTCCACATACTGTGACAACCTGACCATCAATGACAAACTTTATCTTTTGGTGGAGTGTTGATGAAACGGCCCCTGCAGCATGTATCCAGGGGCGCCCTAGCAAGCAGCTATAAGCTGGCTGGATTTCCATCACATACCTCCCCGAAAACTGATCTCTTGGAGCCGTCAAACGCGCGCACAAATGTATCGCATGGTTGGAGTACAACCCCTTCAACATCCAATTTTGCCAAAGCCTTCTTCGGCAGCACGTTCAGGGATGAGCCAGTATCTACCAACACATGGGACAAGACTGCTCCTTTACATTCCATGGAGATATGGAGGGCTTTGTTATGATTTCTTCCTTCTGGCGTTAGATCAAAATCCGTAAACCCTAATCCATTGCTGGCGTTGACGTTGGCGATAACACCCTCAAGCTGGTTCACCGATATTTCCTGTGGGACGTACGCCATATTTAAGATCTTTAGCAGGGCGTTGCGATGTGCCTCGGAACATAACAGTAGTGACAAGATAGAAATTTTGGAAGGAGTTTGGCGCAGGTGATCCACTATTTTATAGTCACTCTTTCGAATAATCCTCATAAACTATTCAACATCTTTTTCAAAGGAATTACTGAGCTCCGTCCTTTGCATGAGCTCATCGTTTACTACTTGCTTTCCCTTGGCTTTCGCCGAAGCTTCAGCATCGTCATTTCGGAGCATTTGTGGAGCAAAGAGCCTTCCACTACGGGTAAAACCACCCATTCCTCCTACATTCCCCACACTCGAACCAGTTTCCTTGGGAGTCTCTACTTCTTGCTTCTAACCTTGATAATAAACATCAGCTCCGTAATGCCACGGGATCGCTTTTGTACTGTCATATGGCATCGGACCCGGAACAGTTATAGCCACAAGGGCTAACTGCTCAGGCACGTGGATCTGTACTTGTGTATGCACGAGAATCTCTACCGGAGTAAAGTAAATGGTAATTGTCGAGATCGTATCATCCTTCTTTCTCATTTGATCAAACTGTAAACACCCTCGTCTATCAACTTCTGAAGGCCTTTCCTCAATTCATCACAACCATTCATCGCAGTCAAATATTCTGAACAATTTTCCAGACAACCAGGGAACACGCCTGTCATACCCCAAATTTTGACCACTAAGATTTCCCATCATTGTGCAAATCATCATCACAATATGGATGAACCATCACGCCTCATCAAATGCCTCAAGGGTTGTTGAGCATTCACTACAATCAAAATTAGGGTTTTAAGCCCTCTCAGAGCCTTAGACAAAGGATCAGTCAAGGAATGACTTGATCTTAAACTTGTCTAACCTCTCAAACATCCACAATGGATAAAAAAGGACTCCCACTTCAAGGATTAAGCACAAGGTTGCTCCCTTCTAGGTGGATCAAGTCTCAAGATCGCCAGTATCACCAAATTAGGGTTTTGGTCGACCGGGGCCTCTAGATGGAAAGTTTCATCTGGGCATAAGACAAAGATCCAAAACACAACCTAATGTACTCCATGGAACCTCATGGATCCATTCATCAAGTCATTTTGCCTCAGGGGATGCATACATAAAAAATCAGGAATTAGGGTTTCTTGACCTAATTCACCCCCTAAGTTGACTTTTGGGACAAATCATGAACCAAGATCTCAAGAGAGGATTTGAGGGTCTCTATTGAACTATATTGATCCATTTGGAACAATGGATTAATCCAATAAGCTTGATCAACAAGTCTCAATTTCATCTGCACCACAATTAGGGTTTCGCGAGGAAAGTCAACTGTAACTTTGAGTTTTGACCAGGACATGCTCCCAAGCCCTAGGACATGCCCCAATATACCCTATGACACCCATGGAACATGTCCATCAAGTTTGATTTAGGTCAAGGACATGATTTCCTGAAGAATTGCACAATTTGGAATTCATCTGATAAAAAGTCAGCTGTGCACAAAAGTCAACTTTGACTTTTTGAGATTTTTCACCAAAATGGATTTTTAACCCTAAAATGATGTTAATGTATGATTTGAATCATCATTCATCAAGAAAAATCAAAGAATGTTGGATAACTTGTAAAAGGGGTAACCATAAAACTTAGAAAATTTTCTAAGTTATGGAAAAAGTACCACTAATACACCAACTTTGGGGGACCATAACTCCTAAACCACAAGGCCATTTTTTTTCATCCAAAGATGGATTTGTAGCCCTCATTACCCTCTACAAAAACTTCAACTAGACCTAAGTCCAATTCATTAAGGATTTTGAGTTATGGAGTGATAAAAATTAAGAAATCACACTTTGTTCCAACACTTAGTGAAAATTTCACTAAGTCAGATTTTCCTTCACTTTTTGCCAAATGTAGAGGGATTTTTCACTTGGAATCAAAAGAGATCAAAACCAAACTTGTTCAAACAGTTGTTGTATCATGTAAGGGCTTTCCAAAATGGCCAAGAACATTGCCAAATTCAACTTACACCATGAGATATGACATTGTCAAGTTGCCTTGCTGAAATATGTCAAAGGCAAGGCAGAATTTGCAACTTTGCTCGATTTGCCAAAATCAGCCAAATTTAAATGCTCCTATCCACTTGGACACATCTGAGGATTGAATCTAAAAGGGACAATCATTGAGCCAAGCCTCCAAAGTCCATGGAACAAGAAATAGCATGTTGAACCTAGAATGGCCAAAATAGGGACAAGACTCCAAATTTGGATTGAATCATTCAATGGAAGCATCAAGGTGGCATGGACTGAGCCATTCTCATCTGAAATCAGTCAAGACTTATCCAAGACCAAGGGAACCAAAGCTCTGTGCCCTAACCTCTAGTCAATGGCTAGAGGAGACTTGGATTTTCATTTGCCAACATTGGCCAAACCTACTTACCAGCTGCCATTCACTATTCCTTGCAAAACAAACTTGCTCTACTATAAATAGAGCTCAATTGTGATCAGTTTAAGTACACCAAAGCCATCAAACAGATGCTTTCCTCAAAATCTCTTCTTTCACTCCAATTTTGCCTTCTAAGGCAAGTCACTATCGGGTTTTGAGTTTGAGAGCTTTTCCAATCAAACCAATCACACACACACCTCATATACATCACATATGAGCTGATCAAACACTTAGATCACTTCTGAAACACCAATTTCACAAAATCACCAGCTGGTTGCTCAAATTTTCAATCAAGTTGTAGCTGAGATGCCATGAATTGATCCAGCCAATTTCAATCAAGTCCAAGCATTCAAACACACTCCATTGGGTGTAGGGAAGTTGTTCAGATCATCACCACTCATCTATAACACCTCCAAATCAAAAATCACATTGCACTTGCTGTCACGGCTTAGAGGTAAGCATATACTTGGTCATCTCTCAATCTATGCATATTTCCTCGCACAATAATTTGGCCATATGTTCATAATCATGCATGGAATGTTTTCCCTCAATTAATTGCATTGTTTGAATCGTGTATCAAAAATCCTAGCCTTCATGCAGAAATTAGGGTTCTTGAGGATTTTTCATGATTTCTTGTTATATGTTTAATTTAAATGAAATTAATGGACATAGACATGATCGTGAGGTTGAGACGAGCATAATGATATGTGGATTGCATGATATAATCAAGTATTCAGTGAGATTGAGGAGAAAATGCAAATCAGCCAAACCCAGAACACGCGCGTGTTCTTGGTGTGTTCTTGGCGCCTTTTTCACAAATTCAAATATTTGAATTTTGTGATTTTGTTTAATTGATTCAAAAATTAATTTCTCTCTGAGTTTTAATGATTTTGAGTAGATTCTTTTTTTAATAATTCACAAAAATGTTAAAATATTTTATTTTATCAAAAAATCCCAAAAATATTATTAATTTTATATAATTGATATTTTTGCAAAGAATTAATATTTTAATTGTTTTTGACATTTTAAATATTTTTTCCACCTTGATTTTGCAATTTTTAATGCTTTCTAATTATTTTGTAGGTCAATACTTAATTTTTGAAGCATTAATCCAAGATCGCAATTTATTTTTCATATGTTAAACAATTTTGAACATTTTAATTGAATTTTTATTCAATTAAATACATTTTTGAAAACAAATTAGGGTCTTTGGATTAATTCAACCCTCATAAATCATTTTTAAAACACTTTGGGCCTCTAATAGAGTGTAAGACCTAATACTTTCTTGACCAAATCATTTTTGGGCCTCAGTGTATTGTATAAGTCCCGATACCGTCAAAACCAAACGGCGCGATCGTCGCCCTTTTGAAAAATAACCTTGGGCCTCTCCTTGAGCTATAAGACCCATTCAAAACATTTTGGGCCTCTATTAGAGTGTAAGACCCAATCCCCTTTTAACCAAAACCATTTTGGGTCTCACTTATTGTATAAGTCTCTTCGCGTTAAAAGAAAACCTCGGCGCGATCGCCATTTTTAAACGAAAAATCAATTGGGCACTACCCTCATGTTGTAAGCCCCACTCTTTTCCTTTAAACCTTTTAGGCCTCTTGAGAGAGTGTAAGACCCATCCCTTTGTACAGAAAACCCTTTTTGGGCCTCAGTCACTTGTATAAGTCCCTCTGTACAAAAACAACAGTGCGCTCAAAGATAAAACCCTGGGCCTCTCCTCGAGCTGTAAGTCCCAAAATTTTCTTTTTCAAAGCACTTTCTCCTTTGATTTTGAATATACTGTTGTTTTCAATCTTTCTTTGTTGAACAACTAACCAAACATCATGGAAGCTCTACAACCGAGTAAGTGGTTATTGCTTTCATTTACCGCTTTCATATACATATAAACTGTATTGTGGGGTTGTTTCACTGTAAGTCTTCTTTCATAAACTCATATCAACTGTGTAATAATAGTTTAGATATTTAGAGTTTCCCCGACAACTACGTCTAGCACTAGGTAAAGCCGTTTCAATCACTCTTAGAAATAGTCTAAACTAGATCCCCATAGGATTACCAGACACAGTCTTCCCTCCTCTTGGGGTTAAACAATATGGAGATATGAAAGGCAGCATTCTCTGTGAACCCTTTCATAGATTGTCACTTGTAAAAGTTGTCAAAGAAACTCTATTCCCCAGAGATGATCTCTTCTCGGTGAATTGCATCTCTTGAGTTTCTTCCAAATTCTCGAACTTTCCTGACTTTGATGTATTCTCGGTGAATAGCATTGCCTTGAATTTCTCGGGGTTTGGGGACCCACGGGCTTCTTAAAAGCACTTGTCAAGAGACTCTACTCCCCAGAGATGATCTTTTCTCCGTGAATGGCATCTCTTGAGTTTCTTCCAAATTCTCGAACTTTCCTGACTTTGATCTATTCTCGGTGAATAGCATTGCCTTGAATTTCTCGGGGTTTGGGGACCCACGGGCTTCTTAAAAGCACTTGTCAAGAGACTATACTCCCCAGAGATGATATTTTCTTCGTGAATGGCATCTCTTGAGTTTCTTCCAAATTCTCGAACTTTCCTGACTTGATCTATTCCTTGTGAATAGCATTGCCTTGAATTTCTCGGGGTTTGGGGACCCATCGGCTTCCTAAAAGCAATCAGCCTCCTCTTGGGCATAGTACAAGGACCCACAGGCTTCCTAAAAGCAACCCTGCCTCCTCTTGGGCTTAGTACAAGGACCCATCGGCTTCTTAGAAGTATTCATAGCCTCCTCTTAGGCTTCGTATAATGATCTCTTCCTCCGGGAATGATAGCCTCCTCTTGGGCTTCATACAAGGACCGATCGGCTTCTTAAAAGTTTCCAGCCTCCTCTTGGGCTTCGAACAAATTGTCCCGACGACCTCCTAAAGGTATAGGAACATAACCTAGTCATCTTCATAGAACAGTCCTTTCATAGAGTCTACTATTGTTTCTCAAAGCATAGTACAAAAGATGACACTCTAGACAAGGACAGTCTAATATCCTTGAGTCTCAAAGACATTCTCAAGTGACCCCTTCGTTAAATAGGAAGAAAACCCGTAGACTCGGACAATCTCAATACCCTTTGGATTTCCCGTTTCCTCAAAGAACAAGAAATATCCCTGATCCTCGAATCAAATCCCTGAGTACAGTGTTGCTCATATAAGAACTGATTTTCTCTTTCAAAATCAGTATACTGGACCTGTCACTCAACTGAAACAGCACCATAGCCTCCTCTTAGGCTTTGTATAATGACCCTTCTTCAGTGAAGTTAGCCTCCTCTTGGGCTTTGTACAATGATTCTCCCGAGTGGAGTCAAACAACGTTTAGCCTCTCTCTCGGGCTTTGTACGAGACACATAAGAGACTCCCTCGTTGAGTCAATCACCCATTTCGCCTCCATCTCGGGCTTCGTACGAGATACAAAGACTCTCTTGTTGAGTCAAACTTTTAGCCTCCATCTCGGGCTTCGTACGAGATACAAAAAACTCTCTTGTTAAGTCAAGTAGCCTTCATCTCGGGCTTTATACGAGATATCAAAAGATTCCATCGTTGAGTCAAAACCTTTTAGCCTCTCTCTCGGGCTTTGTACGAGACACATATTAGCCTCCTCTTAGGCTTTGTATAAGAAAACCACTGGTTAATCCAATTAACCTTTTAGCATCAAAGTTGTGCCTCGTTCACAGTACACAAACATCAACAACTCAACTCCCTTCATTTAATCGCTGTAAGCGGCAAGCCTCTGGATCATCTACATCCATGCCACTGTCCCTCTTTTAGCATGAGAAATTCCTAAGGAAAGATAGCATTGCTCTACACTGAGTTAAAGTCTTCTCCTTCAGGTTAAAACCCCTCTATAAAGGAAATTATGGCATTGCTAGGATCCGCGTATCCCGGTTAAAGTAATCCTCCCTTTATAACCAGTCACCCAACAGTTGTGACAGACAAACCCTTCTTTAGAGATGACAAATTCTCTCTAAAGTCAAACCCTTTAGCTTCACATCTTGGGCTTTGAACAAGATACAAACCACCTTTCGCTTCACGTCTTGGGCTTTGAACAAGACACCAAAAACACCCATTTCCTCCCATAGAATAGGAGGAACTACGAACGCTCTGATTTCCCTGTTTCGGAAAAACGGGAATACGTAGGTATAAGATTGAAAGAAAAATCTTAGCGAGCACACTAAATAAAAACCCAAATCCCATATCTCCATCAATCAAAAGCAGTAATTCAAAAACATCAGTCCTAACATCCTAATCCTTGTTCCCCGCCAGAAACCTTCTGTCTAGATAAAAAGAAAGAAAACAGTATGGGCGAAAATACAAATAACCAGTACAAAGGCCCCCCCACATTGATAGCATCCGTAACTTAACAGTCCGCTGTTTAAACTCAGTATGCAAAGCAGGGTTAATTGGAGACATCTATTTCCCTTCCTTCATCAGCTTTAATAGGATAAAAAATGAAACGACCTGTAGTTTTAAGCTCAACCGCAGAGAGCGACCAGCGCTTAAGAACCGCGTCCAAAATCACTCGCTACAGAAAAAATGGCGCCCACCGTGGGGCCGGTCTCTGTTTTTCTGATTTCCTTTTTCTTCACTTTTGTCAAAACCACAGATTGGGGCTTCCGCCGGGGAACCCATTTTCTGTCAGGAACTTAGGATTCTTAGCTTCATAGGTCTAGGATGTTTAGGACCAATATATATACTGCTTTTCCTAATTGCTATACATGTTTATTTTTCTGCTAATGGGAATTCGGGTGATGCCGTATGTGGAAAGAATGAGTATACACTTAAGATAAGTGATGGCGACGGGGTCTACCATCAACCTCAGTGGAGGCTGACCAATGCAACCCATTCTCTCACCTAGACAATGGGCCGGTTGTTAAGTCTGGGAAGCTGAGGAGCCAAACTCTTTCGTAGTGCGGAAACTATCGGAAATAGTTGTTACGCGATACTACCCTCATTTGAGGCTGGTGATCTATTCTCGGTGAATGGCACTTACTCTAAGATTACTTTACAACTCGCTGGCGATCCGCTTGTTGTTTTGCTTTCCTGGGAGGAGCCGATGATAATGAGTACAGGTACAAAAATCACCCTAGTATAAACCTTTGGGGATGGGTAGAGCCTTGACTTCATGAAAACGACCCTTTGACCCCATGTTTTTTCTATGTTTTTGTGTGCTGCATTCATGCATTCATCTAAAAAACATTAAAACATTCAAAAAATCTTCTCTTCTAGTCTCTCTGTTCTTTCAAAATAAACTAAGACTGTGATTGCAAATATCAGAGAAAAGGATTGCACTAATGGATTTCGGTAGAAGGAGAACTCACCAGTATACCTTCAAGGTTCCAAAACTAGAGGATTTGAGAAGGTTAGCGAGGATGATCACTAACCCAGAGGCTTTCAGAGCCAAGCACGGAGGTTTGCTACCACTATTAAGAGTCCATGTGATTGAGGGAATCATGGATGCGCTCATTCAGTTTTATGAGCCAGTTTATCACTGTTTCACATTCCCGGATTACCAGCTTGCACCAATGCTGGAGGAGTATTCTCACCTGATCGATCTACACATTACAGATCGAGCTCCATTTTCTGGATTGGAAGAAATTCCAAAGAATCCGACTATTGCAAGAGCAATTCATTTGGACGAGTCTGAAGTTAGGACTCACCTAACCACTAAGGGTGGCATCCAAGGTTTGCCAGCCCAGTTCTTGACAAAGAAAGCCCTGTACTTCGCCAGTATAGGAAACGTGACTGCTTTTGAAAGCATCTTTGTCTTGCTCACCTACGGGTTGTTTTTGTTTCCTAACATCAATAACTTCGTCGATATTAACTCCATTAAGGTTTTTCTCATTGGAAATCCTGTGCCGACTTTGCTCGCAGATGCGTATCATTCTGTACACCTGGGAAATTTGTACAGCGGAGGGGAGATCACATGCTGTGTACCTTTGCTTTACAAATGGTTTATCTCTCACTTGCCCAAGTCTGCTGCTTTTTGGGATTGCAAGAGTGACTTATGTTGGTCGCAGAAGATCATGTCTCTTACCAACTCTGATATAGATTGGTGTAATAGGATTTATGAGGGAATCAGGATCATTGACCGTTGTGGAAACTTCCCCAACGTACCCCTTATAGGAACTAAAGGAGGAATCAACTACCATCCGGTATTGGTTCGCCGTCAATTTGGATACCCGATGAGACACATCTCACTGGGTGTTCATCTGGAAGGTCTTTTCTTCAAGGAAGGAGAAAGTGACAGAGCACTAAAGACGGAAATAGTGCACGCTTGGAAACACGTTCATAAGAAAGGACGAGAGTCTCTGGGAAAACCAGACTATGTCTCGGTGGAGCCTTATCTCCATTGGGTACAAACTTGAGCTCCCAAGCTAAAGATGCCTTATCCTCGTTACGGAATTCTTTCGCCGAGGGAATCTGTCATGTACTTCATGACGGAAACTGAAAAGCTTCAGGTTACTCTCAACAAAGTTCAAAAGGAAAGAAGTTCTTGGAAGAACAAGTACCGCACCCTCGACATAGAGTGCATCAAAATACAGCAATTACTGAAAGAAAAAGATGCTCTGATTGAAATTTTGGAGCAGCATGCTGTAGATAATCAAGATGACCAAAGGAATTTGCTCGCTCCTTTCACTTGGAAAAGGAATGACAACCCGACAACGGACCAAGAGCCCCGGGCCCCGGTCAAAGAAAAGGAAGATACCAGAATCAGCACCCGATTTCTCTTCGGAGAGGACTCAGGACCCATTAGTTTAGGTTTCTGTTTCTGCACCTTGTAATCTACTGTATTTCCACTTCTGTAATCTTTTGAATTTCAATAAAAAGGGGTTTCCCCACCGTTTGATATTTGCAATCTATTTGTCAAAGTTTATTTTGATTCAACCAAGAAAAACAATTAATATAACCATTGCATTCATCATTCTCACGTAACGCATTCTTCTTACCTACAAATCTCATGTTTGTGTCTTGATTATAGAGTCAAACTGTCTCATTCGTACAATACTTGGGCCAATCGTCAGAAAAGGATGGATGATCTGGAAGAAAAAAACAGAGAGTTAAAAGAAGAGATCGACGCTCTGAGAGAGGATATGAGAAAGCTTCGTAACGACATGCAAGCCATGGCAGAAGCTCAGCTACAAAGAACTGTGATCTCAGAGATCACCTCAACGCCCATAGTGGAGAAGTATGATCCTAGGTATCAGATGCCGAAAGATCGTCCTTGGGGCATGCCTGTTAACTGAATCCCGGAAGGATATGTTCCGCCGATCACTGAGGATCGGGGAATCACAACAGAAGCCGTTGGGCCTGAGGTTACAAACTTCGGGAAAGCGAAGATGCCAGGGGCATGCTGAAGACTCCTGAAGGTTAAAAACTTCGGGAAATGCCAAGACTCACTGTCGTAGTCACGGTACCACCCCCTGTGGTGCACACTGTCCCGGAAGGACAGATTCCACGGACACCTTCTGGTAAGAAGGAAACTATGTTTGACAGAATGGATGAATTCCAAGAACAGTTCTTGGAAATGCAGAAGGAACTGCAGGCCATTCGCGGTCAGGATTTATTTGGAAAGGACGCCGCAGATCTCTGCTTGGTCCCAAATGTGAAAGTCCCGCATAAGTTCCAAGTGCCCGACTTTGAAAAATATAAGGGTAACTCTTGCCCTCAAAGCCATCTGGTGATGTACGCTCAGCGGATGTCAGCCCAAACGGAGAATCAGGACCTACTGATTCATTACTTTCAGGATAGTTTAACCGGTGCTGCACTCAAATGGTACATGGGTTTAAACCGTGCTACGATTAGCACATTCAGAGATCTTGGTACCGCCTTCGTCCAATAATACAAATACAATTTGGACATGGCACCCGACAGAGATCAACTCAGATCGATGTCGCAAAAGGACAAGGAAACATTTAAGGAGTACGCTCAAAGGTGGCGTGAAATTGCCGCTCAAATTTGTCCACCTCTTGAGGAAAAAGAGATGACAAAGGTCTTCTTAAAAATCTTAAGCTCATTTTACTATGACCGAATGGTTGCCAGTGCGCCCAGTGATTTCACCGAAATGGTCGGCATGGGCGTACGTTTGGAGGAAGCCGTCCGAGAAGGACGTTTGGTAAAAGACACTGGATCGACGAGCGGTACTAAAAAATATGGTAGTGCTCTCCCTAAGAAAAAAGAGCAAGATATTGGGTATATCTCTCTCAGAAAGCAAAGGCGACGTTATCAACCGGTAGCAGCTGTGACTCCTGCTATCAACCCTGCGTCTATTCCTACGTATCAACCTTAGGTTGCGCAGAGCCAACCTGACCAGCAAAGGACACAACAGCCTCTTCAGCAGGCTCGTCCTCCATATAACAACAACCGTACAACACGGCCGCCAGGATTTGATCCTATACCCGTATCGTACACAGAACTGTTTCCATTGCTACTGGCTAAGGGGCACATTCAGACTAAATCTCCTCTTACAGTACCGGAAAATCCGCCTTTTTGGTTTAAGGTGGATCAAACATGCCCTTATCATCAAGGAGGTTCAAGGCATAACATAGAGACTTGTCTCAATTTCAAGTCCGACGTGCAAAAACTTGTTAGGAGCGGGGTCTTATCCTTCAAGGATACAAATCCTAATGTTCTCAAAAATTCGCTACCTCAACACGAGAAGGCTGCAGTCAATCTGATAGAAGGAGAGACTAACGATGTCTATCAAATTCACGACGTACTCTTGTTGAAAACCAATCTGGTTAAGATGCATTGTAGACAGAGTGGATATGGCTATGTACCACCTCATAATTATCATCAGTGTGATATCTGCTCTAAAGACAATCAAGGATGTTCTGTAGTGCAAGCAGCTCTACAGGAACAAATGGATCTCGGATGGATCCAGGAGCACCGAGTTCGTGGAGTTAACATGGTCTACACGAATTCTAATGTCATTCAGAACCACGACATTCGTGCAATGAATGTCAACTTGGTGGCGATGCACTCAAGGCAAAGCCAGTATCATAATCTGTCGCGGCACGATTACAGTTCTTGTCTGATTTGCTCAGTAAACAAACAGGGATACTCTTTCATACAGGAGGCCCTCTAGCGTCAGATGGAACTTGGATGGATCCAAGACAACCATGATAGGAATTCTTATCAAATCAACATGGTTCAGATCTTCGATATTCGCGTGATGAATACCAACCTGGTAGAGTTACATGCTGAGCAGGTCCGACTCAGATTCTTAATATCACATAACTATCAAAGCTGTAAAGCGGGTTGCGAAAACGATCGAGGTTGTACCCTTGTCCAGGAGGCACTTCAGCACTTGTTAAATCATTGGTGGATGCCAATCTATATGGATGAAGATACTCAGCAGATTAGAATCAGTAATAGAAACCCCACTCGGCGTCAGAGTCAGGATGTCCGATCAGTGGAAGCTAACCTAGTGAGGTTACATTGTATTCAAAGTAGGCATGGCCAGGTGCCACCACACAACTACGACAGTTGTAGCGTCTGTTCGGAAAGTAACCAAGGGTGTTACCTTGTGAGAGCAGATCTTCAGGGTCAGGTCGATCGTGGAGAAATTCATCCCTATTCGGGTTCTGGACCCATCAACTGGTTGCCGAACTACCTTGCCGAGCAAGTTGAGGATGTTGTCACGATCTCTGGTCATCACAGGACCAGGGATGTTTTTGCTATTATCCCTCTACTTGACGAATCTAAAGTTCCCAACCGGGAACGAATCGAGATTACTTATGATGGTCAGAAAAATCAGAAGGCTCCTGTAGTCATCTATCTACCGGGACCACTACCGTATGAATCAGCTAAGGCGGTCCCTTACAAATACGGTGCAACAATAATTGAAAATGGAAAGGAAATTCCATTACCCTCCGTTGTGAACATTGCAGACATCAGTCGAGTAACACGGAGTGGTAGAATCTTCAACCGAGTAGTTGGAGAACTTAACAAGGAAAAGGAACTTTAGACAGAAGCTCCCGATCCCCCAGTCGGTCAATCCAGTAATCCCGACCTTTCGAAAAATAATGATGAGATGCTAAAGCTCATCCAAAGGAGTGAATATAACATTGTTGATCAGCTATTACAAACTCCTTCAAAGATCTCGGTGTTATCAATGTTACTCAGTTCAGAAGCCCACAAGGAGGCTCTACAGAAAGTCTTGGAGCAAGCATTTGTGGAACAGGATGTAACAATCAGACAGTTCGATAGCATTGTCTCTAACATCACTTCCTGCAATAATTTGGGATTTAGTGATGAAGAATTACCTGAAGAGGGTCGTCGTCATAACATGGCGCTTAATATCACAGTTAACTGCCAGGACGATGCTTTAGCCAGCGTACTGGTAGACACAGGGTCAGCCCTGAATGTTATGCCGAAGTCCACTTTGATGCAATTATCATTCAAAGGACCTCCGATAAGGGTTAGCGAGGTTGTCGTCAAAGCATTCGACGGATCCAGAAAAATAATTATCGGCGAAGTTGATCTTCCCATAACTATTGGTCCTCACACTTTCCAAGTCACTTTCCAGGTCATGGACATCCGGGCAACATACAGTTGTTTATTAGGAAGACATTGGATACATCAGGCTGGAGCGGTCACTTCGACCCTCCACCAAAAGCTAAAATTCGTCAAGAACGATCAACTTGTCACGGTTTGTGGGGAACAAGCCTTGCTTGTAAGCAGCTTGTCATCATCTACTGGAATAGAACCCGAGGAGGTTATTAGAACTCAGTTCCAAGCACTGTCGGTGAGCAAGGACAATCAGTTCAGAGGAGGAACCTCGATTTCCTCATACAAAGATGCTATTAAAGCGGTTGAGAGTACCGATACGATAGGATGGGGGCAGCTTGTCATTCCCATTGATAATAAAACAAAGAAGGGTCTTGGTTTTTCTGAAACCTGTACCCGGACAGCTGCCAACGATGAAAGTCTTCATCCCCTTCAAAACTTATTCCACAGTGGAGGTTTTCTTCACCCAGTGTCTCAGACAGTTCATGCTATCAATAAGGAAGATCCCTCTGACACAGATGAAGAATGGAAGTCCTACCTTAACAAGGACGGTTATATGTCTCAGGAAGAGGTGCCTATGCCTTTTTGCTTTCCTACAGAAAGTCCGAGATTTATACTAAGATCAGATGTCGAAATGATCTACGGGGATTGTGATCCAGATGGATGCCGCACTCCGCCAAATTCATTAGAGGAAACACTCCGATGAAAGATAATTTTGACTACACCTACTATGGCCCAATGGATGATCTGCCAATGTGGCAACCTTACCCAGGAAACTTGGGGCAAGGAAGTCAGCCGAGTAATGAAAATCAGCTGACCGTTATTGAACAGAATACATGTGTCCCCACCATGCCATGGGATTAACACTCAGGTCATTCAGAAACTACTCAACATGAAGATGAATTCGCAACATTTGCAGGACTTGAGTTCATCAACTATGCTTTTCCCGAGGTCAACGTCATTGAGAGAGATGACTCCTCCAGTTCCAAAGAAGTTTGGGACACTCTGGGAGAACCAAGTGGAAAATTCGACTATATGGTCAAGTACACCGCTCCCGAAAGCTCTCGTATCAGGCTCGAAGATATCCAGCCAACTGGATGGGGAGATACAGCTGAGAGCACAAATGCTATGCAAAATGCAACAGAGGAATTCTCCTACGACAATTCTGCCTGGGAGACAAATTCCAATGATCCCGCTCCACCAGAAATCAGCGTCATTTCTGAAGACAAATCAAGGAAGGTGCCAGACTTTGTGATTCACCGAGGAGTTCGCCGCCAATGGGTTGTTGTTGAGGTTCCGAAGATCGTTCATCAGTCAAAGTAAATGCCATCTTTAACCTTTCACCTTGCCCAGGTGAAACAGATGTTTTGATAGGGCTCGCTTTCTGTAAATTTCCCTCTTCGCTTCGCCCAAAGCGACAGAGTTTTGTTTTATAGGGATGTAATTTCAAGATTCGACTTGTTCATTAATAAAATAACGTCGTTCTGTAATTTCCGCATTAATTGTTGTTTTCTCTTTTTGCTTTTTCAAAGAAAATGGTAATCCTAAAAAACAATTCAAATAAAAACAAGCAGTAAAATAAAAACACTGCACACAATTGCATTTTTCTCTACGTCTTCTAAACACGAATCATTACGTCATGCAGATTGCTTGTTTTAAACCCCGTTGAAACATACGATCCGATGCCTTTTCCCAACTTTGAGTTCCCGGTATTCGAGGCTGAAGAAGAAGATGACAACAAAATTCCCGAAGAGATCTCCCGACTACTCAGACAAGAGGAAAGGTCCATTGAACCTCACAAAGAGCCGTTGGAAACGGTAAACTTGGGTTCAGTAAAAGAGATAAAAGAAATCAGGATCGGGGCACTGCTCAGTCCAACTGCCAGAGAGAGTTTGATAAAGCTTCTCAGAGAATTTCCCGATGTATTTGCTTGGTCTTATCAGGATATGCCAGGGTTGGATACCAGCATCGTGGAACATCACTTACCGTTAAGATCGGAATGTCCGCCAGTAAAGCAAAGGTTGAGACGCACTCACCCGAACATGGCCATCAAAATTAAAGAGGAGGTACAGAAACAGATCGACGCGGGTTTCCTCGCTACAGCTGAATATCCTCAATGGTTAGCCAACATCGTACCCGTTCCCAAAAAGGACGGAAAGGTCAGAATGTGTGTTGATTACAGAGATCTAAACAAGGCAAGTCCGAAGGGCGACTTTCCTTTACCACACATTGATATGTTGATTGACAGCACATCAAAGTTCAAAGTCTTCTCCTTCATGGATGGATTCTCGGGCTATAACCAGATCAAAATGGCGCCGAAAGACATGGAGAAAACTTCGTTCATTACCCCATGGGGTACCTTTTATTACAAGGTAATATCGTTCGGTTTGAAGAACGCCGGGGCAACCTATCAAAGGGCCATGACTACTCTGTTTCATGACATGATACACAAAGAGATAGAGGTATATGTCGATGATATGATTGCAAAATCAAAAACAGAGAGTGAGCACGTTGAACATCTGTCAAAATTGTTCGAACGTCTAAGAAAATTCAAGCTCCGCTTGAATCCCAACAAGTGCACCTTCGGTGTCCGTTCAGGGAAACTACTAGGATTCATCGTCAGCCAGAAAGGAATTGAGGTTGATCTTGACAAGGTCAAGGCCATTCAAGAAATGCCTTCTCCGAAAACTGAAAAACAAGTCAGAGGATTCTTGGGACTTTTAAACTACATCTCCAGATTCATATTCCTTATGACCGCCACATGTGCGCCGATTTTCAAATTACTGAAAAAGAACCAGGATTACGTTTGGTCAGAAGATTGCCAAACTGCCTTCGACAGTATTAAGAAATATCTGTTGAATCCTCAGATTCTATCACCTCCAGTGGAAGGAAGACCACTGATCATTTACCTCACAGTCCTAGAAGACTCAATGGGATGTGTACTTGGCCAACAAGACAAAACTAAACAGAAAGAGTCTGCCATCTACTATCTAAACAAGAAATTCACCAACTGTGAAACTCGGTACACGATGCTTGAGAAAACTTGTTGCGCTTTGGCTTGGGTAGCCAAACGTCTTCGCCAGTACATGATTCGTCACACTACTTGGTTGATCTCAGAAATGGATCCAATCAAGTATGTCTTCGAAAAACCTGCTCTTACGGGAAGAATTGCCCGTTGGCAGATGTTGTTATCAGAATATGATATAGAGTACCACGCTCAAAAAGCCGTTAAGGGAAGTATTTTAGCCGATCATTTGGCTCATCAACCGATTGACGATCAAGAATCAATCGGGTTTGACTTCCTAGACGAAGATGTCATGTATCTAAAAGTGAAAGATTGCGATGAACCGCTACCCAGTGAAGGGCCAGAACCAGGTTCCCAATGGGGACTTATCTTTGACGGAGCAGTTAATCATTATGGAAACGGAATTGGGGCAATCATTGTTACCCCTCAGGGCACCCACATTCCTTTCACTGCTAGACTTACGTTCAAATGTACTAACAACGAGGCCGAATACGAAGCTTGTATTATGGGTCTCGAGGAAGCGATTGATTTAAGGATCAAAAACTTGGACGTATATGGTGATTCAGCTTTGGTCATCAATCAGATAAAAGGAGATTGGAACACATACCAATCAAGATTGATTCCTTACAAAGACTATGCAAGAAGGTTGTTACCCTTCTTCAACAGAGTTGAGTTTCATCACATCCCTCATGATGAGAATCACATGGCTAACGCTTTAGCCACTATCTCTTCCATGATTAGTGTAGGTCAATGGAATGACATACCTAAGATCGACATAATGCGCCTTGAACGGCCCGCTTACATCTTCTTGATTGAATCAGTCATAGACGACAAACCTTGGTATCACGATATCAAATGCTTCCTTCAGAAACAAGAGTACCCACCTGGGGCATCCAGAAAAGACAGAAAAACCCTCAGAAGATTGGCTGGAAACTTCTTCCTGAGCGGGGACACTCTCTATAAGAGAAATTTTGACATGGTCTTGCTCCGATGCGTAGACAAACCAGAAGCAGACATGCTTATGAAAGAAATTCATGAAGGGTCCTTTGGCACTCATGCCAACGGACACACAATGACGAGAAAAATTTTGAGAGCAGGGTACTACTGGTTGACCATGGAATCCGACTGCTACAAGTACATGAGGAGGTGTCACAAGTGTAAGATATACTCTGACAAAATTCATGTACCGCTATCACATCTCAAAGTTCTCTCTTCCCCATGGCCATTTTCCATATGAGGAATCGACATGATTGGCATGATTGAGCCCAAGGCTTCAAACGGACATCGGTTCATCCTTGTAGCCATTGACTACTTCACCAAGTGGGTCGAAGCAGCATCATACGCTAATGTAAACCGACAAGTGGTGGTCCGATTTATCAAAAACAATATCATCTGCCGTTATGGTGTTCCAAGCGAGATCATTACTGATAATGGATCTAACTTGAACAATAAGATGATGAAGGAGTTGTGCGCAGAGTTTAAGATTGAACACCATAACTCATCTCCCTACGACCCAAGATGAACGGAGCGGTAGAATCGGCTAACAAGAACATCAAGAGGATTGTTCAAAAGATGGTTGAAACCTACAAAGACTGGCACGAGATGCTACCCTTTGCTCTTCATGGTTATCGCACATCTGTCCGCACTTCAACAGGGGCAACCCCTTTCTCTCTAATATATGGCATGGAAGCAGTGCTCCCCATAGAAGTAGAGATCCCATCGATAAGGGTATTGATGGAAGCTAAGCTTACAGAAGCTGAATGGTGTCAGAGTTGACACGACGAATTAAACCTGATTGAAGAAAAGCGAATCATGGCACTATGCCACGGTCAGTTGTATCAGCAGAGAATGAAGAAGGCGTTCGACAAAAAGGTCCGACCTCATGTCTTTAGAAAATGAGACCTCGTGCTCAAGAAGTAACAATCGTTTCTCACTGACTCTCGGGGCAAATGGACCCCAAATTATGATGGCCCCTATGTGGTCACGAAAGCTTTCTCAGGCGGCGCCTTGAGACTTGCAACCATGGACGGAGAGGAATTTGCCTATCCCACGAATGTTGATGTAGTCAAAAAATACTTCGCCTAAAAAAATAAAAATAAAAACGTCTCGGTGGATTGAAAACCCGAAAGGGCGGTCCAGGTAAAAGTTAGAGACAAAATAATAAAAAAATCATCCCGGTGGATTGGAAACATCATAAGTACAATCCAGGCAAAAATTAGGGATAATGGCAAGTAACTATGTTCAACAGAGGCAAGTCCTTCAGCAGCAGTAGTTACATCATCGGAAGAAAACTCCAGTCAAGGTCATCTTCGACAGAAGCTCAGGATGCCCCCGAATTCAAAGTTGGTAGAAGGATAGTGGTCGTTATGTTTCAACGTAGCCCTTTTCCCTGTAAATTACCATTTTTAAACTTTGTAAATACTCAATGGAATCACGCGTTTGGCTGATCTCCATCTTATCAATAAAATTCGAGCCTTATGCTTTTGTTTGTAATTCTTGCTTGTTTTAGCTTTACAGAACGACGTTGTTAACATGATTAACGATTCTTGAAATAAAACAAAAATGAATTTACTTGTTAAGACTTTTTCAGCTTTTAAAATAAAGATGGCAATTTCTTTTGACTGTTAAACATCGAAAGAACATTAATCGCGTCTCCAAAGGTGTTCGAACCTCAAGGTGCAGAATCAAAGTACTCCTTCTACGCCAGTGCGCCTGAATGAAGGATCAACAACGTCGGATGCAACTATTCCATCTGACGTCTTCGGCCGAGTTCTTATCTCCTAAGCCCGACCAACATAGCTCCCAACAGGGACTATCTCTCCTAAGCAAGGTGGAATTACTATCTTGAACCAACGATATCTCTATACGCCCCGCGATGGCCGAGTATCCTGTCATGTTCATCTTTTAGTTTGTGTGTCGCGTCAGTTTTGTCAGCATATACATACATGCATCATTGCATTATTGATTTGCATTCACATTTCATATTGCATCGCTATCACTTTAGCCGGTCTTGTCCCTTAGTGATAGGAGTTCTCTCAATCGAGTTGTCAGTTCTTTCCTCGTCAGGAAACGTTGTGTCTGAACAATCTCGCCACCAGTGTATCTTTAGATCAGAGTCGGCACTCGACCACTTTGATAACTTGAACCTCTGAAAGACCAGAGAACCTTCAACCGATGTCGCTCTTCGCCATTGAAGATGATATCCTTGCTTTCCCAGATTGAGGAAAATCCACAGAGAGAGCCTCATAATCAGAAATTCGGCAGCATGCCAGTTTCGCTCCGAAAAGACCACTGATGAAAAGGTCATCGGCACCTCAAAATGGATCCCATCATATGGCATTTCTCCGGGAAGATCCCGAGAAAAGTATGATGTAATATCCCCAAGAATGAAGGTAGTCTCTCTAGGGACTCGCATTCCCCCAGTAGAATCGACAAATGGCGTCTCCAACAGAGAAGTTTGTGCAATTCTACAACTCAGACGATTGGGTTCCCCAGCAAGTCTGACGTCAACTTTTTCCACTCAAATGGCATCTCCCCAGGAAAATTCGGCGAGAAGTTTGAAGGAAAACCGCTACTAATAGCGTTTCTTGTCAAGAAAGTTTATTGACAAAAGAAACTGAGACCAGGTCCTTGGTAGGAAACCAGGATCGAGGGGAAGTTTAAAGCAGAAACTGAGACCAGTTCCTTGGTAGGAAACCAGGATCGAGGGGAAGTTTGTTTCCGCAACTAAGACCAGTTCCTTGGCTGAAGACCAGGATCGAGGGGAAGTTTACCTTTTCTAAGCATCATTGCTTAGCTAAAGAAGATGAATGCATAAGCTACCATTTATAACCACCATCAAAATTTCAGGTATTCCGATATTTAATCCTCTTGCACCCCGAATGCCCGAATACCTTCGTCATTCACACCTTCGGGTCCAAGAAGATTAAATAGGGGCATCTGTCATACCCCAAATTTTGACCACTAAGATTTCCCATCATTGTGCAAATCATCATCACAATATGGATGAACCATCATGCCTCATCAAATGCCTCAAGGGTTGTTGAGCATTCACTACAATCAAAATTAGGGTTTTAAGCCCTCTCAGAGCCTTAGACAAAGGATCAGTCAAGGAATGACTTGATCTTCAACTTGTCTAACCTCTCAAACATCCATAATGGATCAAAAAGGACTCCCACTTTAAGGATTAAGCACAAGGTTGCTCCCTTCTAGGTGGATCAAGTCTCAAGATCGCCAGTATCACCAAATTAGGGTTTTGGTCGACCGGGGCCTCTAGATGGAAAGTTTCATCTGGGCATAAGACAAAGATCCAAAACACAACCTAATGTACTCCATGGAACCTCATGGACCCATTCATCAAGTCAATTTTGCCTCAGGGGATGCATACATCAAAAATCAGGAATTAGGGTTTCTTGACCTAATTCACCCCTAAGTTGACTTTTGGGACAAATCATGAACCAAGATCTCAAGAGAGGATTTGAGGGTCTCTATTGAACTATATTGATCCATTTGGAACAATGGATTAATCCAAGAAGCTTGAGCAACAAGTCTCAATTTCATCTGCACCACAATTAGGGTTTCGCGAGGAAAGTTAACTGTAACTTTGAGTTTTGACCAGGACATGCTCCCAAGCCCTAGGACATGCCCCAATATACCCTATGACACCCATGGAACATGTCCATCAAGTTTGATTTAGGTCAAGGACATGATTTCCTGAAGAATTGCACAATTTGGAATTCATCTGATAAAAAGTCAACTGTGCACAAAAGTTAACTTTGACTTTTTGAGATTTTTCACCAAAATGGATTTTTAACCCTAAAATGATCATTCATCAAGAAAAATCAAAGAATGTTGGATAACTTGTAAAAGGGGTAACCATAAAACTTAGAAAATTTTCTAAGTTATGGAAAAAGTACCACTAATACACCAACTTTGGGGGACCATAACTCCTAAACCACAAGGCCATTTTTTTTCATCCAAAGATGGATTTGTAGCCCTCATTACCCTCTACAAAAACTTTAACTAGACCTAAGTCCAATTCATTAAGGATTTTGAGTTATGGAGTGATCAAAATTAAGAAATCACACTTTGTTCCAACACTTAGTGAAAATTTCACTAAGTCAGATTTTGCTTCACTTTTTGCCAAATGTAGAGGGATTTTTCACTTGGAATCAAAAGAGATCAAAACCAAACTTGTTCAAACAGTTGTTATATCATGTAAGGGCTTTCCAAAATGGCCAAGAACATTGCCAAATTCAACTTACACCATGAGATATGACATTGTCAAGTTGCCTTGCTGAAATCTGTCAAAGGCAAGGCAGAATTTGCAACTTTGCTCGATTTGCCAAAATCAGCCAAATTCAAATGCTCCTATCCACTTGGACACATCTGAGGATTGAATCTAAAGGGGACAATCACTGAGCCAAGCCTCCAAAGTCCATGGAACAAGAAATAGCATGTTGAACCTATAATTGCCAAAATAGGGACAAGACTCCAAATTTGGATTGAAGCATTCAATGGAAGCATCAAGGTGGCATGGACTGAGCCATTCTCATCTAAAATCAGTCAAGACTTATCCAAGACCAAGGGAACCAAAGCTCTGTGCCCTAACCTCTAGTCAATGGCTAGAGGAGACTTGGATTTTCATTTGCCAACATTAGCCAAACCTACTTACCAGCTGCCATTCACTATTCCTTGCAAAATAAACTTGCTCTACTATAAATAGAGCTCAATTGTGATCAGTTTGAGTACACCAAAGCCATCAAACAGATGCTTTCCTCAAAATCTCTTCTTTCACTCCAATTTTGCTTTCTAAGGCAAGTCACTATCGGGTTTTGAGTTTGAGAGCTTTTCCAATTAAACCAATCACACACACACACCTCATATATATCACATATGAGCTGATCAAAAACTTAGATCACTTCTGAAACACCAATTTCACAAAATCACCAGCTGGTTGCTCAAATTTTCAATCAAGTTGCAGCTGAGATGCCATGAATTGATCCAGCCAATTTCAATCAAGTCCAAGCATTCAAACACACTCCATAGGGTGTAGGGAAGCTGTTCAGATCATCACCACTCATCTGTAACACCTCCAAATCAAAAATCACATTGCACTTGCTGTCACGGCTTAGAGGTAAGCATATACTTGGTCATCTCTCAATCTATGCATATTTCCTCGCACAATAATTTGGCCATATGTTCATAATCATGCATGGAATGTTTTCCCTCAATTAATTGCATTGTTTGAATCGTGTATCAAAAATCCTAGCCTTCATGCAGAAATTAGGGTTCTTGAGGATTTTTCAGGATTTCTTGTTATATGTTTAATTTAAATGAAATTAATGGACATAGACATGATCGTGAGGTTGAGACGAGCATAATGATATGTGGATTGCATGATATAATCAAGTATTCAGTGAGATTGAGGAGAAAATGCAAATCAGCCAAACCCAGAACACGCACGTGTTCTTGGTGTGTTCTTGGCGCCTTTTTCACAAATTCAAATATTTGAATTTTGTGATTTTGTTTAATTGATTCAAAAATTAATTTCTCTCTGAGTTTTAATGATTTTGAGTTGATTCTTTTTTTAATAATTCACAAAAATGTTAAAATATTTTATTTTATCAAAAAATCCCAAAAATATTATTTATTTTATATAATTGATATTTTTGCAAAGAATTAATATTTTAATTGTTTTTTACATTTTAAATATTTTTTCCACCTTGATTTTGCAATTTTTAATGCTTTCTAATTATTTTGTAGGTCAATACTTAATTTTTGAAGCATTAATCCAAGATCGCAATTTGTTTTTCATATGTTAAACAATTTTGATCATTTTAATTGAATTTTTATTCAATTAAATACATTTTTGAAAACAAATTAGGGTTTTTGGATTAATTCAACCCTCATAAATCATTTTCAAAACACTTTGGGCCTCTAATAGAGTGTAAGACCCAATCCTTTCTTGACCAAATAATTTTTGGGCCTCAGTGTATTGTATAAGTCCCGATACCGTCAAAAACAAACGACGCGATCGTCGCCCTTTTGAAAAATAACCTTGGGCCTCTCCTTGAGCTATAAGACCCATTCAAAACATTTTGGGCCTCTATTAGAGTGTAAGACCCAATCCCCTTTTAACCAAAACCATTTTGGGCCTCACTTATTGTATAAGTCCCTTCGCGTTAAAAGAAAACCTCGGCGCGATCGCCATTTTTAAACGAAAAATCAATTGGGCACTACCCTAATGTTGTAAGCCCCACTCTTTTCCTTTAAACCTTTTGGGCCTCTTGAGAGAGTGTAAGACCCATCCCTTTGTACAGAAAACCCTTTTTGGACCTCAGTCACTTGTATAAGTCCCTCTGTACAAAAACAACAGTGCGCTCAAAGATAAAACCATGGGCCTCTCCTCGAGCTGTAAGTCCCAAATTTTTCTTTTTCAAAGCACTTTCTCCTTTGATTTTGAATATACTGTTGTTTTCAATCTTTCTTTGTTGAACAACTAACCAAACAACATGGAAGCTCTACAACCGAGTAAGTGGTTATTGCTTTCATTTACCGCTTTCATATACATATAAACTGTATTGTGGGGTTGTTTCACTGTAAGTCTTCTTTCATAAACTCATATCAACTGTGTAATAATAGTATAGATATTTAGCGTTTCCCCGGCAACTACGTCTAGCACTAGGTAAAGCCGTTTCAATCACTCTTAGAAATAGTCTAAACTAGATCCCCATAGGATTACCAGACACAGTCTTCCCTCCTCTTGGGGTTAAACAATATGGAGATATGAAAGGCAGCATTCTCTGTGAACCCTTTCATAGACTGTCACTTGTAGAAGTTGTCAAAGAAACTCTATTCCCCAGAGATGATCTCTTCTTGGTGAATTGTATCTCTTGAGTTTCTTCCAAATTCTCGAACTTTCCTGACTTTGATCTATTCTCGGTGAATAACATTGCCTTGAATTTCTCGGGGTTTGGGGACCCACGGGCTTCTTAAAAGCACTTGTCAAGAGACTCTACTCCCCAGAGATGATCTTTTCTCCATGAATGGCATCTCTTGAGTTTCTTCCAAATTCTCGAACTTTCCTGACTTTGATCTATTCTCAGTGAATAGCATTGCCTTGAATTTCTCGGGGTTTGGGGACCCACGGGCTTCTTAAAAGCACTTGTCAAGAGACTCTACTCCCCAGAGATGATCTTTTCTCCGTGAATGGCATCTCTTGAGTTTCTTCCAAATTCTCGAACTTTCCTGACTTGATCTATTCCTTGTGAATAGCATTGCCTTGAATTTCTCGGGGTTTGGGGACCCATCGGCTTCCTAAAAGCAATCAGCCTCCTCTTGGGCATAGTACAAGGACCCACAGGCTTGCTAAAAGCAACCCCGCCTCCTCTTGGGCTTAGTACAAGGTCCCATCGGCTTCTTAGAAGTATTCATAGCCTCCTCTTAGGCTTCGTATAATGATCTCTTCCTCCGAGAATGATAGCCTCCTCTTGGGCTTCATACAACGACCGATCGGCTTCTTAAAAGTTTCCAGCCTCCTCTTGGGCTTCGTACAAATTGTCCCGACGACCTCCTAAAGGTATAGGAACATAACCTAGTCATCTTCATAGAACAGTCCTTTCATAGAGTCTACTACTGTTTCTCAAAGCATAGTACAAAAGATGACACTCTAGACAAGGACAGTCTAATATCCTTGAGTCTCAAAGACATTCTCAAGTGACCTCTTTGTTAAATAGGAAGAAAACCCGTAGACTCGTACAGTCTCAATACCCTTTGGATTTCCCGTTTCCTCAAAGAATAGGAAATATCCCTGATCCTCGAATCAAATCCCTGAGTACAGTGTTGCTCATATAAGAACTGATTTTCTCTTTCAAAATCAGTATACTGGACCTGTCACTCAACTGAAACAGCACCATAGCCTCCTCTTAGGCTTTGTATAATGATCCTTCTTCAGTGAAGTTAGCCTCCTCTTGGGCTTTGTACAATGATTCTCCCCAGTGGAGTCAAACAACGTTTAGCCTCTCTCTCGGGCTTTGTACGAGACACATAAGAGACTCCCTGTTTGAGTCAATCACCCCTTTCGCCTCCATCTCGGGCTTCGTACGAGATACAAAGACTCTCTTGTTGAGTCAAACTTTTAGCCTCCATCTCGGGCTTCGTACGAGATACAAAAAACTCTCTTGTTAAGTCAAGTAGCCTTCATCTCGGGCTTTATACGAGATACCAAAAGATTCCATCGTTGAGTCAAAACCTTTTAGCCTCTCTCTCGGGCTTTGTACGAGACACATATTAGCCTCTTCTTAGGCTTTGTATAAGAAAACCACTGGTTAATCCAATTAACCTTTTAGCATCAAAGTTGTGCCTCGTTCACAGTACACAAACATCAACAACTCAACTCCCTTCATCTAATCGCTGTAAGCGGCAAGCCTCTGGATCATCTACATCCATGCCACTGTCCCTCTTTTAGCATGAGAAATTCCTAAGGAAAGATAGCATTGCTCTACACTGAGTTAAAGTCTTCTCCTTCAGGTTAAAACCCCTCTATAAAGGAAATTATGGCATTGCTAGGATTCGCGTATCCCGGTTAAAGTAATCCTCCCTTTATAACCAGTCACCCAACAGTTGTGACAGACAAACCCTTCTTTAGAGATGACAAATTTTCTCTAAAGTCAAACCCTTTAGCTTCACATCTTGGGCTTTAAACAAGATACAAACCACCTTTCGCTTCACGTCTTGGGCTTTAAACAAGACACCAAAAACACCCATTTCCTCCCATAGAATAGGAGGAACTACGAACGCTCTGATTTCCCTGTTTCGGAAAAACGGGAATACGTAGGCATAAGATTGAAAGAAAAATCTTAGCGAGCACACTAAACAAAAACCCAAATCCCATATCTCCATCAATCAAAAGCAGTAATTCAAAAACATCAGTCCTAACATCCTAATCCTTGTTCCCCGCCAGAAACCTTTTGTCTAGATAAAAAGAAAGAAAACAGTATTGGCAAAAATACAAATAACCAGTACAAAGGCCCCCCCACATTGATAGCATCCGTAACTTAACAGACCGCTGTTTAAACTCAATATGCAAAGCAGGGTTAATTGGAGACATCTATTTCCCTTCCTTCATCAGCTTTAATAGGATAAAAAATGAATCGAACTGTAGTTTTAAGCTCAACCGCAGAGAGCGACCAGCGCTTAAGAACCGCGTCCAAAATCGCTCGCTACAACGCCCCCTTTCAACAAACTCTCTTTCACGATCCTCAAAGATGTTCTAACTTTGTTGACTTCTGACACCAGATTCAAGCCTCTGTCTTCTTCTATTGCATTGACCTTTGGTCTGCCATGCGGGGGCATGGGGTTTTGAATCACATTGGGATTAGGAGCGAAGTTGATAACTTTCGAATTAACCAGGTCCTGAACTACGTGCTTAAAAGCTTTGCAGTTCTCAATATGGTGGCCAGGCGCACCGGAATGGAACTCATATTTTGCATTAGCGTCATATCCATAAAGCAACTTGCCAGCAGGCGGGGCCAGAGTTCTTAACTGCACCAACTGTAGACGAAGCAAATTCTGCAACATCTGACTATAGGTCATAGGAAAAGTATCAAAGTGATGATCGTTCATTCTTTTCCTTGGTTGGTATTGTCTCTGAGACTGTGGCTGAGATTCGGTAGCTGGAACCGAAATAGTCACAGTTGCTGCTTGATGGTATGGGCCCTGGCGCCTTTTTCCCTTGCCCCCTTGTTCATACGCAGTGCTTGTCTCACCTTCAGGCTTCCTCGAGCCGTTCCCAAAAGGCTTCTTTGCATGGGAAGGGCATGCCCCACTTCCATCTTGAATTTTTCCCAATTTCAAAAGATTTTCTATCCTTTCACCGGCTATCACAATATCAGGAAAACCAGTGGATGGACATCCAGCCAAACGATCCAGATATGGGCCCTGTAATGTGTTCATAAACATATCATCCATCTCCCTTTCCATCAGTAGGGGTTGCACTCGAGCGGCTAGCTCACGCCACCTATGGGCATATTGTTTGAAACTTTCTTTCGGATCCTGTGTCATATTCTGCAATTGGGTACGATTGGGGGCCATATCAATATTATACTGATACTGCTTCAAGAAATCATCACCCAAGTCCTTCCAGTTTCTGATATAGGCTCTCTCTAGCTTCATGTACCATTCTAATGAAGCTCCTGACAGACTGTCCTGAAAGAAGTATATCCATAGCTTTTCATTGTCAGAATATGTAGAATTCTTCCTGAAATATGCCTGAATGTGAGCCTTGGGATAGGTACTGCCATTATACTTGTCAAAGGTCGGAGGCTTAAACTTCGGAGGGATCGTCACCCCTTGCACTAGCCCCATGTCAGCAACATCAATTCCCATGGAGTTTTGACATTCCATGGCTCTTACCTTTTTAGTCAACTCTTCATACCTTCTGTCATCATTATGAACTCCCATGTCAGTATTCAGTACAGAGAACTGATCATCTTGATGGTCCTCCACATGTTGATGATTAAAATGGCCAAAGCCACCAAGAGCTCCGCCGGGAAGATTAACTGTCGCTCCTCCAAGAGGATCAACTGTCGCTCCGCCAGGAGGATTGACTGCCGCTCCGCTAGGAGGGTTGTTATTAACACCAACAGGGGTTTCCACTTCCAACCTTTGAACTGCAGCTCTCAGATCTTGTTGCCCCTGGGCTACACCCTGCATGAGGTTTATGAACTGCTCCATGCGGGTTCTCAGTTCAGTGAGTTCGGCCTGCATCTGTTCCATGATTCTGGCTTGATTTTGTCGAGTCGCGTAGCGATGAACGTTGAGATTAGCTATTCTGTCTGCAACCAAATAAAGGTTAGAAAATCTCGAGACGAATACCTGTTATGCAAAATTATATGTATGCATGCAAATGACATGTTTAACCACTTCCAAGTCATTTCACACCCTAATTCCAGTCTTAACCACAAGAAGCTGAATAATATACACATTTTGTTGAGAGAATTTCGTTGAAAAGAAATGTGTTGTGATAATGTGCCTGTGATAATGTGCTTGTAAATAGAACACTACCAAAGAACCATTTCTGAATAAGCCCTTCATTTCATAAAGCCAATACGTGCTGAAGCATTCTACAACGAGTTCATAAATTGGAAATACATCAGGAAAGTGGGTCCATCAACAAGCCTGATGGTAACCACCGTACAAAAGTTGCACTAAGAACAAGGAAAGGGGACTATCAATCATTTAACTCCAAATCTTTCAGCTTTCCGCTAGAATACTTGATTTCTTCAAAGAGTATTCTGGTGCGCTGATGGCTTGGCCTTTCAATCATTTCTTTGATCACAATATCCCTCATCTGTTTCTGCCATAGCTTCTTCAAGTTCTTTCTTGGAAGCTTTCAACTTATCTCTAACCTTCTTCAACTGCTCTTGGCTTTTACCGACATCTTCACGATGCTTTCTTCGTTTTGCATGCGCTCTCTGAAGTTCATCGCCTGTGGACTTTAACTGCTCTTGCAGCTCTGCATTCTCAATTCTAACTTCGTCCCATGCTTGCTGCAGTTAAGTGAGCTTAGCTTTTGCTTGGGCCAGAGATTGTTTGGTCTGTCTGTAAGTTTGAGCAGAAGTTTCAACAGCCATATTAACTTTCTGGTAATGTCGAGCTCTGTCAGTAAAATCTTTTTCTCTTGCTGTCAAGATCTTTTCCGCATCTTGGGCTTTCCATTCCAATTCCTTGTTGGTATATAGAGCGTCCTGAAGACGGCTGGTCAAATCAGAATTCTCCACTCGAAGCTCTTTCACCAAGGCTTGCAATTTGTTGAATTCTTCCATGGTGGCAGTATTTCCTTCTTTCTCATTCTCAGGATACAAAGGGGGTGCCTTATCAAAAGGCAAGTGAAAGTCTTCGACCCTTTTCTTCACCCAATCTTCATATGCTGGATAAGCCCGATTGTTGGGTTTGCCTAGAGCGACCTTTCCTTTCTTTAGTACATTGGCCCAGGCCTCAAAAGCTTTTTGCGCCGTTTCCAAACCATCTGACGCGTGGAAATACAACGACTCTTCTACATCCCTCTTAATGGGCGGACCTATCAGAGCATACCCAAATTGCCTAACGGCTAAAGAAGGATTATAGTTGATTCCTCCCTTTCTTCCTATCAATGGAACATTAGGGAACTCACCACAGCTATGGATAATGTTCTTGCCAAGTAGCCCATGGTCTATCAATACAATGTTTTTGGCAACCAGTCCCATCAAACGTTGACTCTATTCTAGAGAACCTTTGGAATCCACGAAAGCTCCTGCCTGGGGTAGGCGATTTGCGAACCATTTATAAAACAAAGGTGCACAGCAATGAACCACCCCTCCTCTTTTCTTTTCATTTCTATTGTATAAGGCATAATGAAGATCTCCCAACAGTGTTGGCACTGGATTTTTCATCATGAATATCCTAATGGCATCCACATCAACAAAGTCGGACTCGTTGGGGAACAATACAATACCATATACGCAAAGGGCTAACAATGCATTGAAAATGACCCATTTCTTGTCTTTCGCTGCCTCCTGAGCTTTCTTTATCAGATACCCCAGCTTATAACCATGGAGCTTTCCTTTGTTCGAGATATTGGCCTCTAACTCCGACTTGCTCAAATAAAGAGCACCGGCCATTTTCCCAAAGTCCAGATCGCCCTTAGACCCAAAGAATGGAGGCTCCTCCTTGATAGCAATCCCTAGCATGTTGGAATAATCCTCTAAGGTAGGTACCAACAGGTAGTCTGGAAACACAAAGCATCTCAGAGGAGGGTCGTAGAACTGCATCAAAGTATGAACACCCCAGTATTCGTAATCACTGATATTGTGAACAAAAGATAAAATCCACCCATATTTTTCTTTGAAGGCCTCCAACACATCAGGGCTTTCCATTCCTTTCAGGATAGTAATAGGGCCTAGAGTAGGCATGAGGAATTTGTAAATAATGATGTTCTTCTCCTCTTTAGTATTCATCCTTGTGAGCACCCGGTGACTGGAATCGAGAGTGGAATATGAACCTGGAAATGAGTAAACATGTATGTTAGGATATGTAAATGCAATGCAAAAGACATGGTATCAAAGTGCCGCGCGTCTGTGCTAGACTGTGAACAGTGTCGATGTAGATCTGAGAATAATATAGAACTGTGGACAAGAACCATCTGAATACAGTAGGATGAATCCTCCTTTTGTGTAATAACACCAGAAAACCAGTTATGTTGGAGGTTATGGTTACCTGCAAACCTGCAAACACCCGCCCATCCTCACATGTGGGTACTAGAAAGGCGAGGATCCTTAATATCACGGACTCTCAGGTCGAGAAATGATGATACGTTCACCATTTATGGTTTGGCATCATCATCAATCGAGGAGGCCTCAACTGATTCCCCTAAAAAAGGATATCCTATAGCAAGTTCCCAGCATTGGGTCCTCGAATCAAGAATGCGTAATGGGTTTGCCATTTCTGGTCTGCCATTATCACATCTCGGGAGGAGTGCCGCAACTGAGTCCTCGGGAAGGGTCACCAGAGTCGACAGTTCCTCAAGAGAATATCCACTGGCCTATATAAACATACAGTAGCAGATAGCTCCTGATAGAACCTCGTCTGGATGTGGGTCTCGAGAACAACAATACGTGGTCACCACCATGCAAGCGTCACGACTATCCACTCTAATACCTATGTGTATGCTCAAGCCTTGGTAGTGGGCTTATCTCTCAGAAATCCCAACCTGCCAAACAGAAAAGCAGTACAGCACAGCACAATCCAGTAATAATGAAATGCAATGTAATAAATACGGTAAAACATTAGTACAGTAAAGCAATAATACAGTAAACATCAATACAGTAAAACAGTAAAATAGCAAAATACAGCACCACAATAAACACCCAATGAAAGAAAAACAGACAATCGCTAGGATTGACTCGCAAAGGGGGTGGACCAGCAAGAGGTCAACCAGTCCCCAGCAGAGTCGCCAGTTGTCGCTCCCGGGATTTTCATCCAAGTACAAACGCGAAATTGGCGCTGAAAACAGAGTCGCCAGCAATGTGTATTTATCCCAAGAGAGGGAAAGGAAACACTGCGTAAACCTGAGGGAAGGAAAAGAAAATGGTCTCGCGACCAAGAGAAACGGGTAAGGGAGTCGGTTACGCGAGGGGAAGGTATTAGCACCCCCACGCGTCCATCGTACTCGATGGGATCCACGCTTGTTGTTATCGATCAAAGGGTGTCGTCATCTGGAACTCTACTGCTATTGGAAAAGCGAAAGAACAGGGACGAAAAAGAACGAAGAAACGACGAAGAAGAGAAAAAGAAGTGACTCGATAGGACATTGTGTCCTAGGCCTACGTATTCCCTCGTGCAATGGGAAAGTCAGAGTCAACGTAGTTCGGACTACGGGATTTGGGGGAAGTTTGCTCGCCAAGACGTCGCGTCTCGCGCCTACGTATCTCATCGGGAATGAGAATCAGAGTGTCGTAGTTCTCCTTACTATGGATGGATTTGCTTCATTTATGTTTTTTTAAGTGGAGTACGCCAAGGTTCGCGTTCTAGCAGTTAGGTGTCGCAGCTCATTGTACAGAGTCTTAGGCATTTACCTGTTTGTGGTAGAACGGAAGTGACGCATCCTTTATGAGTGGAGTGAGGAAGATGAGAAGAGAATTGTTTGTTTTTGCCTTTTAAGCAGAAGTGTTTTGATTATTTTGTGTTTATAGCAAGTATTGCACTAAAGTCTATGACATAGGATCGAATGCGTCGCATGGTCGTCCTAACAGGACGTATGCTAACACTCTAGAAAGACGGAAGGAAACCCTCCTCCTTCCATTTCCCATGTACTTAAGGCTCATGTCACACAACACTTGTTGTTTTTATTACATGTTTTGATTTTTGTTTTGAGATGAGAAAGAGAGACTCAAAGGGAAGAAAGGAAAAAGTCTAAGTGGGGGAAAGACTAATAATCCTAATGTTGTCATACATGGATGTCTATGGTTATGTGGAGCATAAGAACCACCTAAGTCTAAAGAGAAGAGAGGGATAGCACTATCTAATGCTTATCCTACCTCACCTTAATAAAAAATTAAGGATGGGCTAGGATCCCTAAGGGATGTGAGAAAGTTCTACACAATCAAGCATTATGTCATGCTATTCACAAAAGAGAAATAGTAATGAAAGAGATAAGAGATGAAAGAAGAGATGAGTATGGATTAACGTCCACATACTCAAATGTATTACCTCTTCCCCTACACAAAAGGTTAGCACATAATCATCGCAAGTAATGAAAACAAGTACAAGGAACTAAATCAAACAAAACTATTTATTTTAAGAAGACAAATTAAGAAGAAAATAAAGTTCAAACCAAAAGGGAAAAGTCCTAATGGTTAAGGAACATGCAAAGTCAGTATGTCCATGTTAAGGGATTATACTAATGTAAACATATCATATGAAATCAAACAAAAGGAAACTATGCACCGAACAATCGTACCAATGTAAGTAATATGCTACTAATGCAAGACTGATGCATATAGAATGCAAACATGTACAAATGCATAAACATAAGTCCATGTCAGAATTAAATGTCATTTAAGGATGCATATGAATGTCATTGAAGGATCATACAAGTCATGGATGCAAGCATTTAAAGAAATAAAACAAGAAGAAGTGAGCACACAATAATTGGAGTTCAACAATGATGCATACTTGTAATGAAAGTAAGAAGTGAAGATGTAAGATGAATAATCAAGTAATAGGAATGCAAGTCAGTAGCTCGTGACATTTGAAATTATATTTAAAAGTCAAGAATGAAGACACAATGTTCACACAAGTATCATGTTGAGGCACCTTGAAGATTAAGAGTAAACATGTTCAAGTTAGGTCAAACAAGTATACCAAAGTTTATGAACTTAAGAAACATTTGATGTGCAATTATAGGTCATGGGATATGGTTGAGGATGATTGCAAATAGAAGTGAATCATGCCTAAGTAATGATTTAGGATCATGCAAGTGTTGGTACAAACATGTTATCAAAGAAGATCAAGTAAGAATGCACAATTACACAAGATATTTCAAGTTAAAACAAGTGCATACAATTCATGTAAGGATGAACTTCGGATAACCTATAATTTGATGTGAATGACCTGTAATGTTCATACAACCATATGTCAAAAGGTCTCAACAAGTACCAAATAGGATTGCACACAATGATCATTAAAATCCTAGCATAAGTCTTCTAACGTTCACACAAACCAACATGCTTTCATACAATCCATGAAGTCATGTTAAGATAATGAGAAAGTTAATATAAGACAAGTGAATTAAGGTGCAATCAGTGTGCAAGCATACTTCAAAAGGATGGCTCAAAAACCATTACCAAACATGCTCAAACATGCCTCACAAAATCATACAAATCACACAAACAAGTAGCTCAAAAATTTCATCCAAAAGCCAACAAGAAATGACCTAAAAAATATACACAAAATGTATGACATACCTCACCATATCATAAATTAATGTACCAATTATTAGGCAAAAATTCAGTGCACAACTATGTCAAAAAATTCCACAATGTAGCATAGGTCATGGTTTAGTGCACACACAAGAAATTACAAGATAATTCATGAAAATATGCCAAAACATGATAAAATCAGAAAATAAAATATGTAAAAATTATTTAAATGTCTTTTAATGCTTCATGAATTTTTAGGGAATTTTTGGATGCTCAAATGTATTTTTAAAAATAAAAAATGAAACATGCATGCAAAGAAAATAAAAAAACAAAGGAAATGGGCCAGGGGGTGCAGCGCAAGTAATTCCATAGTTCAATGTCCCTTGGGCTCAGAGAGAGGGGTGTGCATAACAAATTGAGCCCAGTCCACTACCACGTATTCAAAGGAGGTGTATGCTATAGAGATCAGTCAAAATGTTTACTCAATGATGACCATAGGATTAAGTCAGCATAAGATGATCAAGGAAGTAACACAATCACACGCGTCATAATGAGAGCACATGATAACTAAGATTGAATGCACACATGAGATCACACAAATCAAAACCATTCAGAAATTGAAACACGTTAGTGGTGCGTGGCTTCATTAATTCGCTGGCAAGACCTGGTGCGTTGGATCAAAAGACATCAACGGCTGGGACATGTTCTGGCAAAATGCTAGGGTTTACGAACTCAGATGAATCTCAGGTGGTTGGAGAAGACTCCGGTCGTCTTCTCCGGCGAGCTTTCACCATGCTCAGTCTTCGAACATCACCAAAATGCACAAGCCGCACATCAAAATGATCCTCTCCTCATGTAGATCATGGATCCAGCATCAAAATTCACAAACACATCACACACAGAGAGAATCGAAGGAGAGAAGTTTGCCCTAGAAATTTCAACTAAGCACCTAAGGTGCCTATCAACTAGCCGGTAATCACATTGCTCCTATTGAGCTCAAAACAATAAAAAATAAGTAGAATTAAAGCAAGATTAGAGGAAGAGATTATGAACTGAAACTGTACGTTTGATGCACTTGAACTCCAAAGAAAACCAGAGGTGAGATTCCTAGCTTCTTGAACTTCACTCTAGCCAAATAAAGGCTATGAAATACTTTGAACCACTAAACTTTGAGGGAAAAAGCTTGGAGAGGAAGATGAACTTGAAGATCCAATGCTGTTAGATCCAAGATTTCTTGATAATGATGATGAACCTTGGAGGAGATTTGAAGAACAAGCTCGAGTGAAAAGAGAGAGAAAACTCAGAGTGAGAGAGTGAGAGGTTTTGGTGAAATGTAAAGAATGAAAAAGTCCCTTGAAAAATAGTTAGAGAATGGTTTATATATCATGAGTTAAATGTTAACCACTGTAGTTAACAGTTAGAACTCTAATTAGGGTGAGTGAGTTAACTGGGTGAGTAAGTTTGAAGTTGAATGGAGATGGAGTGTAGTGAGGGCACGAGTTTTGTTCATTTATGGGGAGAATATGAAGCTTATGGTGTGGCAAGAATGAATGATGGTGATGTTGTACTGAACAGCTTCTCACATAAGCTTGCTTTGCAAGTTTCCTTTTTTCTCTCATTTGGTTTAAACATATATGATAAAGAGTATGTGATCAAGTATATGTGTAAGAGGTTGGTTTAGCTCAAAGTGGCAATGTTATGCATGATGTATGTGAAGCATGCGCATGATGTACAAGAAAAGCAGAATTCTGTCTTGGTTTTATTTACTTGTCATGGAAGAAATCAAATTATATGAGGGGAACTTTGGCAAGGAATGTCTTATGAACTAATGAATGAAAATGGTTAATTTTGGATCTTTTGGAAAGATGAAATGAAGAAGCACAACATTGGTGTGGAAAGCAATTGAAAATGGAGTCTTTAATAATGTGAAAATGTCCCATAAAGATGCTTGTGCATAATGGTGTTAGCAAGTCAGCCTGACCTGGTCTCGACCAGCCTATGTGCATATGAAATTCAGCAATGATGACCCCAACTTTGATCCACCATAACTCTCCCATGGTTGATCATATGAAAAATTGTTCAACATAAAAGTTGAAGAAGAGATGGAAATGAACAAGAGTGATGTTGAATAATTTTCCAAATGAAGCCTCTATCAATGAGATATTTGGCCATGAACTTGGGCACAACATGCACACCAAGTGTTTGTGAAAACTATGGCATACTGGTTGGTCATGACTTGCCATTTTGCCTTGATTCCTCTCCACTTTGATCCATCATATCTATCTCAATTTTAATCCAATGGAGATGTTCTTGGTATGGTTTTGAAGCTTGGAATGTGAACTTTTGGTAGGCCTCCCTAACCTTTCAATTTGATGCTTGGAACATGGAGAAATAATGCTCTAAATTTGACCTCTTAGCTTGTCAATCTTTGCCATAAATGGAACCCTACATTGCTATTTTTGGCAACTTTACACATTTCTTGCTTTTTGATGAATCTTTCATTGTTTCTTGATCAAATCTTCACCAATGATCATATTTGACATGAGGAGCATGAATTTGACCTTAAAAAGTCAAGAGTTGACTTTTCCCCTACACAGTTGACTTTTCCCTAATTCTCCTGATTCTCAATCAATTGATCAATTGAAAACCTTTCAACTCAAATTGATGGACAATTCTTCATCCTTAGACCCTTGAGGACATGTAGAATACCATAGAATTAAAATCAGAAATAAACTGATTTTATGGCAAACCCTAATTTTGAACCCTCAGTTTAGGAGAAATCAACACATCCTCCAAATCCAAATTCCTCTGAGTGTGATGTGTATCTTCTCAAACAAAGGTGAGATATGTCATTTGGAGATGATAAAAGCTCAAAAATCTTGCCCATTGAAGTGTTATACTCAAGAACTCCAAAACCCTAATTTGGGGCATCCATGCTAAGAGATGATGTACTGCTTCAATCATTTGTTGAATTCCCTTCTCTTGATGTCTTGAAGGCTCAAATGAAATGAATTGAGATATGAGAAACCCTTGTGACTTATTTGGAAAAGTTTGACTCTTGTCCTTTGGCTTTAACTGTCCATGCCTTGAGACAACTGATCACATGCCTAGTGTGCAACCAATGATTTATGATTTTGTATGACCTATTAAGAAATGCAAATGAATGAAGCATAAGCCAATTATAAGGTAATGAGTAAGAGGGCAAATTTGAGGTATTACAGGGTACTCAACTTGCTGAATGGGATGCCGCCTCAAACTTTACCATCAAGGTGACTGAACTGGAGAAGACTTCTGAACAAAACAAGAAAGAGGCAACAAGCTGTGACGAAAACATTCGCAAATGGGAGAAACAAATCACCGTCCTTCAAGACAAAATTATTCAAGCCAAAAAGCGCAAAGAGGAATTGCAATAAATCAACCAAGAGGAGATAGCAAAAGAGCTTAAAGTTGGGGTGCATCATGTCGAAAGAGCTCAAAAGCTTGGCAAAGAAATCGAAGAACTTTCAACTAGCAAAGCCCTCTGCGAACGCCGCCTTCAGATTCAGAGGTCCAAATTTGAGAAACTGAAGAAGTATTTCCCTGTTTGAAACTTGTAATTTTATTTGGCCCTTTGAAGCCTAATTTTGTAATGACTTTGAGCCATGTTTTTGGCGAAAATAATTTTAATTCACCAAGTTAGTTGTTTTCTTTGCATGATTATTCGACTTCTATCTTTACTTATTGCAATACAGGCCTATATTTTTTCAAATATTTCCCGTTTATTTTTAGCACTCGTTTATCTTTATCTAATACTTCGACTTCATATGTGCTGTTCGAAAATACTTTAATAATTTGAAAGGGCCCTTCCCATTTAGGAGACCATTTCCCCATAAATCTGTCTTTTCGATCCATGGGAAGAATAACTTTCCAAACGAGTCACCAATCGAAAATGTCTTGTTTTTCACTCTTTTAATATAGGATTTTTCCACCCTTTCTTTCTGCCTCTTTAACAATTCTAGCGCATTTAACCTTTCTTCGTCTAAATCCACCAGTTCATCCATCATCATATTCCAACATGAGTCTGATGAAATTTCATGATGCCTTTGGACTCTTGTCGACTATAAATATATCTCGACCGGTAGAACTGCATGACCGTATGTTAATCGAAAAGGCGTAGCATTTGTAGCTTCCTTAGGAGAGGTTCGACAAGCCCACAGAATTTTGTCCAAAGTTTTGTGCCAATTCTTTGGTTTCTTTCCCACATGTTTCTTTATCAAACCAATTATAACCTTATTTTCTCCTTCGAATTACCCATTGGCTTATGCATAGTAAGGCGTTGATGTGAGAAGTTTGAACCCTGTATCTTTCGCAAAAGCTTGCATATTTTTACCAGTAAAAACAGATCCTTGATCTATTGTTATAGTCTCTGGGATCCCGAACCTATAAATAATGTGTTTTCGAATAAATTCGATCACAGCTTCTTGATCCACATTCACTAAAGGTATGGCTTCGATCCATTTTGTGAAATAATCAACACCCACCAAAATAAACTTCTAATTTTTTGATGATGTTGGTCGGATTTCTCCAATCAAATCCAAAGCTCAACCCCTAAAGGGCCAAGGTTTTACTATAGAATGCAACTCGCTTGCAGGAATGTGTTGTATCCCTGCGTGTATCAGGCATTCTTGACATCCTTTCGCGAATTCGACGCAATCTTTCAACATGGTTGGCCAATACATTCCTCGTCGAAACAATAACCACTTCATTTTATGGCCTACCTGGTGCGCGCCATATGCCCCACTGTGTACATTCGACAGGGCTATGTATGCCTCAGATTCACTCAGGCACTTGAGTAATATCCCCTCAGGAGTTTTCTTAAATGATTCATTACCCAAAATAACATAACTCAAAGCTCGATACCTGATTTTCTGTTCAACTGTTCCTGTCGGATTTTTTAGATACTCTATTATAGGCTTCCTCCAGTTTCCAATTGTTGAACTATTTATGTTAAAAATTTCAAAATTTTCTTCGTCAGCGTATCCTAGCTTTATCGTTTCCAAATCTGATGGGGATAATCTTGCTGACACGACTCTTCCCCTAACCTCAATGGCTTTTTTCAGATTTTCCTTTGATATTTTGTAGCCAGAAGCAATTTGCGCTAAGTCATTTGCCTCCTGTTTCTCTATTCGAGGGATATGTCGAATTGTTACCATATCAAATCTTTTCAAGATTCGATTGGCTACTACAAAGTACATGATCAAATTTTCTTTGACACATTTGTACTCCTTTGTTATTTGCTTTATGACTAACTCTGAGTCGCCCATTATTTCGACCCGAGTTGCCCCCAATTCCAATAAAATTTCAAGTCCGACTATTAAAGCCTCATATTCTGCCTCATTATTTGAACATAGGGCTTCGACTTTATACTTGAATTTTGTTGGAATTTTTTTAGGAGAAATAATTAGAACTCCCATACCAGTTCCATTTTTATGACTAGAGTCGTCGAAGTATAACTTCCATGGTTCTAGTTCAATGTAGTCCAAAGACTTTTCATTTATAACGTGGTTGACTATGAAATCAGCCACCACTTGTCCTTTGACAGCTTTTAGAGGTAAGTATGTCAAAAAATACTCAGTTAACGCTAACGCCCACTTTCCAATTCGACTGTGTAAAATTGGTTTGGACAACATATATTTAATAACATCGAAATGGGAAGAAACGAAAACATCCACTGGTTTTATATAGTGCTTCAATTTCATACATGAAAAGTATAAACATAAACACAATTTTTCGACTACACTATATCTAGTTTCCGCATCGTTCAAGACGATACTAAGGTAATAAATGGCTCTTTTGACACCATTCTCATCCTCTTGAGCCAACATGCTCCCTAATGTCTTGTTCGACGCAGATATGTATAGCCTCATACTCCTACTTCTACAAGGTGACATCAAAATTGGAGGATGCGTCAGGTACTCCTTGATCTTGTCGAGAGCATCCTGCTGCGCTTGCCCCCATTCGAAGTCTTCTTTTTTCAGTCGAAGTAGAGGGGAGAAGGCCTGGCCTTAAAGGCTACGGAAAGAAGGAGGGATCGCCGATACCGAATGGTGTTTGCTGCAGAAATGTTGCTGGTGAAAGGGAGATAGAGTTGTTTTGACGAAAAGAAAACATGTGCAGATTGAAACGATGGAATTGAAGAGGTACTTTCAAACAAAATTTAAAAAGGTTCTTCTTTTTTTCATTTTTTGTGAAATCGTTTCTTTACTCTGATAGACAGGACTGGCAGAATGTGATTTGTGTGGAAGAAACGAAAAAACAGTTTGGGTTAGTTTCTGAACGTGGCCACTTCTTCTTTTTCCTTTTAGGGTTAGTTTCTTCACGGTGGTAGTGACCTTTCTACAGCGTTCACTCATCTTCGTTTCTCAATTTTTTTCTGGGTTTCAATTGGAATGAAATTTAAAATTTTGGGGAAGAAGATGAACAACAATAATTAAAATCCAGAAATAGCTTTTAGCGTCGGTTTTTCCGACACTAATTCCGTCACAAGAGTTGGTGAAATCCACCTGTCACTGCCACGTAGATATTTAACAGACTTTGACTAACGGAGTAGACGGAAGGAACTCATATGCATCTATTGAAAAGTTAAAGGACCAATTTGGCATGAAAAAAATTAAAGGACCAAACTGAACCTAGGGCTATAATTAAGGGACCAAAATGAGTATTTTGCCAAAGAAAAAATATAATATGATAAAATTTAGTTGTTAAATTAAGAGAAAATTGTATGGATGGAATGTGATAATAATTTTTTTCGTGTCTTTGAAGTTAAAAATATTTTTTTTTAAAAAATAATTTTAAAAATAAAATATTATTCACGAATATCTGTAAACAGTCGCGGATACCTTAAAATTTACAAATATACGACATATACGACTATCATATTTATCTAACGGAATAGACATGAATATCGTATTATTTGATCTCGTGAATATTCATCTATGGTTGTCTTGTAAGATTATAGTTTTTTTTTTAAACAATACTATATCACTCTCAAATTAATTACCATAGTTGATCAATTTATACAAATAAAAAATATATATAAATAAATAATGATATTATAATGAAAATATACTTATCATGCATTAATTTATTCATTTTTCTTCTAAATATAAAGTAGAGTATACTAATTAAAAATTAATTAAATAATTATAAATAATAATTAAAATTATATTAAAAAATGTAAAACAAATTAATCATTTAAGAATACTAGTACTTGCTTTCAAGTGGAATATGATTAACACCATACTGTATGCTACAGTACATACGGAGAGTCAATCATGAATATGTAGTACTCCGAGTTCCATGAAATTTAATCTTTTTGTTTACTTTGAGATTTGTAATCCATGATTATACTGCTTTTCATAAACTTCACATGCATGAGAGTTATTTATTTTGATTTTTTAAGAATCCTCTTTTGCGCATAAGCTAGACTAGAGTGCCCTTGCGCGGTTTTAAATTAATTTTTATTCTTTAGTAATACTATGTTATAATTATTAGTAAATTTATATTATAATAATTTGTTGTGAGTTACTCCCTCCGGTCACAATTATAAGTTAAAATAATTATTTTTACACGTATTAAGAAAGTTAGTTAATTGTAATTAATTTTCTTGATTTCATGTACAATCAAAGTAAAATTTACGATAATATCCTTAGTTTATTTAATGAATATACTTTTAATATTAAATGCTTTTGAATTAAATTAAGAGTATAATAGTAATACAAGTATTAATTAGTCTAAAATTTAATGACTTTTGCTTATAATAGTAACCAAGATTTAAGGTGTTTTTTTTTGCTTATAATAGTGACCGGAGAGAGTATAATTGAGACAATAATATGAATTAATCACATATATATATATATATATATATATATATATATATATATATATATATATATATATATATATATATATATGTTATTTGAAAAAAATAATAAATGTTTGTAATAAATTTTGCAAATTTAAATGACTCTAAAAAAATATTACTCATAGATTTTACTTTTATTTAGTTCTCATATATTTTTTTGTAGTTGTCTTTGACTTAGATATTGTTTAATATATGTATGTGTAGTCTTAAATAATATTTAAGATTATTCTGAAATAAAATTTTGAATAGTTTTACAAATTTATACGTATATTTTCAAATTTTAGTTATATAATGAATAAATGGTTGTTTCATTTTTTTTTAAATGAAATATTTTAATTTGTTATTAACGGGATTGTAAATTTTTTATATGATTTTATTGTATCTATATGAGTTAAAATATGAGATTTCTTATATTAGCCATTACTACCTATGTTTTTATAACTCTCATTCACTATTAAAAAATAATTTGGACAAACTCTATATCTTTATGTACAAGAAATCAAAATCTTGTTGTTTGTCTTAATTTTATTGGTCCACATGATATAAAAAATGTAGTTGTGAGGGTAAAAAAAACATTGCATTCTCTATTGTATTTCAAATTCAACTAAAATGGACTTACATTTGAAAACTATAAAAAAATACTGAAATTAAATTAGTGTTTGGATCTTCATATGTATTTTATTTTTGAAACATGAGAGAATATACTCAGTTGGAATAACAATTATTGTAACATATTAAATCATGATCATGTCATCAAGATGTTTGAAAAAGATATATTTATTATAGGAAAAATAACCTTTTTCATCCCTTAACTTTACACCAGGGTCCAATTTGGTCCCCCAACTTTAAAAAGTGGCGAATTCGTCCCTTAACTTTTTAAAATGTGTCACGTTATCCTTCCGTTGGGTTCCGTTAGTCCTTTTTTGAAATCATTGTCCAGGTGGGCGTTGTGTGGGTGACGTGGAAACTTGGAAGCCTTAAAATAATATGTAGAACATGAACAGTCTAATGAAACAATATCTAAGTGAGAGAACATCAACGTAGCTCTGATAGGGCAAGCGAAGTGGAGAAGCTCAACGACAAATTCTTGCAAAACGAAGGATTGTTCCAGACGAGAAGGATAATATCTTTGTTCCACACGAGAAGGATTGAAGATTATCATCTGCACTTGATCAAAAGGTTAGTTAATTGCTCGCTCATATTAATTAGGGTTCGTATTTACGAAAATTAGGGTTCGTATTCAGTTTTAGGGTTCATGTTAAATTGTTAGGGTAAGCCCTAATTATTTAGATATTCTGTTTAGGTGTCATGGATGAAATCATTGAACTCAAAATTCATCACAGTGGGGAATTCACTGATCAGGGCCTGAGTGTATATGAGAATGGTGTAGTCGATTATTTGAGGGTAGATGTAGACAGATGGAGTTATTTTGAGCTAGTAGGTGTGTTAAAAGACTTGGGTTATAGGGAGTTTGAAATAATCTACTACAAGGATCCACAATTTGGTATGAATGCACTTGTTGATGACAAGGGTGCATTAGAAATAGCAGACCTGTATAGGGTTCACAAACGTGTTGATATTTAAATTCAACACATGTTGTCTCAACCTGACTACCGTGACAGAGTTGATGTTGTTGACAAAGTTGATGAAGTCCCTGAAGAAATTGTGGATGAGGTGGAGGAGTTACTTAGTCAGCTGGTTGAGGATGCTGTTCATGGTGAAAATACCACCCCTGTTCAGGTTAATGGTGGGGAACAAGTTAATGGTGAGGAACAAGGTAATGGTGATGAATCAATGAATGTTGAGGGACATGTGACTGGTGTCGCTCCCGGGATTTTCATCCTAGTACAAACGCGAAAGTGGCACCGAACAGAGTCGCCAGCAATGTGTATTTATCCCAAGAGCGGGAAAGGAAACACCGCATAAACCTGAAGGGAAGGAAAAGCATGGTCTTGCGACCAAGAGAAAGGGTAAGGGAGTCGGTTACGCGAGAGGAAGGTATTAGCACCCCCTCGCGTCCATCGTACCCGATGGGATCCACGCTTGCTAGTCTCAATCAAAGGGTGTAAGGAAAGGATATTGAAAAAGAACTGGAAAAGGAAGGAGAAAAAATGGAAAAGGAACGAGAAACAAATGTAGGGAAAATAAAAGAAGTGCTCGCATGGGCCCTACCCCACTGCCTACGTATCTCATCGGGAGCATGAGAATCAGAGCGACGTAGTTCCCCTCACCTAAGGGAAAGTTGTTTGTGTTTTTTAGTGGAATACGTCAACGTTCGCGTCCTAGCAGTTTAGGTGTTGCAGCTCGTTGTATGGAGACTTAGGCGTTACCTATTTGCGGTAGAACGGAAATGACGAATCCTTAAGACTAGAATGATTGAATGAGATGAGGAGAGAATTCCCGAAGGAAAGACGTTATTGTTTGTTTTGTCTTTTAGAAGTTTCTTTTTATTTGTTTGCATATGATAGTGTATCTAAATCTTAGTCATTGGAATGTGTACATTCTCACATTCCAAGATGGAATGATTAAGAAAGTACACTAAGGGTGAAGAAGACCCCCACACTTAGTTCCAATTGTCAAGGTTCAAACACACTAGCATACTTGTGTTTATTAAGTGTTTTTTGTTGATTATGAAATGAAGAAGTGTTTTTTATTTGTATCTTCAACAAGTATTGCATTTAAGTCCCTCATACAAGATCAAATGTCTAACACATTGACCCAAGATGGGCTATATGCTACACATTCTAAGATTATAAGAGAAGACCCCTTATAATCTTTTCTTTATATGAAAGGCCTAAATGCAATATGTGCCTACCTTTATTAGATATTTTGAATTTTCTTTGAGATGAGAAAAGAGACTCAAGAGAGGGAAAAGGTCAAAATCTATGTGAACTAAGACTCAATCCTAATTAATTAGTCAAAGGAGTGACCCTAATGGTTGGTGAGGTTTAAACCTAAAGTCTAAAGAAAGAATGAATTAAACAATTCACTTCTAAACTAGAAGATGAATTGTAATTCACAAAGGGAAAGTGATGAGTTATTAAGAGAAAACACCTAAGTGCTTAACAAAATACAAGATTGAATTGTAAAAGAGATGAAATGAGAAAAGTTTGAATGTGGATCTCTTATCCACACTCAATTGCAACTTACCAAAGCCCCTACATGGTTAGTAAACATGTGTAAGAAGTATAAGAAGTAAAAGAACATTTAATGCACCATAAAACCCAAAAGAATAAGATGAAAGATCAAATCCTATTAGTCACAACCAGAATGTGCATCATATAGAAAACAAATGATCATTATCATGCAAGTCCAAGTGGATAGGCAACAAACATCATCCATGACATTAGAACATGCTACCATAAGAAAAGGGAGAATGAAAGATGAAAAGAAATGAAAAAAACATGCATGAATGGAACATGTAGTCTAAGGATCAGAATTGAAATGAAAAATGATTCACAAACATCTCACAAGTGTTCATGCATAACACATCAAGACATTTAAGAAGTGATAGAAGAAGTAGAATTGAAATGGAAGTTCAAAAAAGGAAAGTGCAAACACAACATGTTAAAGGTGCACAAGGTTCAAATGATAATCAACATGCAAAGATGACATATAATATGTATCAATGACCTATTATGTCACATGAATGGTTCACCAAATATGCAAATGATCATGCAAGTATGTACAAAAGAAATCATGTAAACATGCACAAAAGTTAAGATGATATGACATGTTATTATGCTTCAAAGGTAATGCATTAAACAAAAATTAGATGGCCTCATGGAAATTAAGCAAGCATGTTTTAAAGATACACAAATCATAAGTGAATCATATACTAAAATAACATGCAAGAAATCAAGGCAAAAAGGCTTTATACAATGCACTTAGGTCAAGTATACACATCATACAAAGTAACACAAAAATGAACACCAAACATGCCATAAACTGACCTAAAATAATCAAATAAAAATCACTTAACATACCTCAAGATGCTAATGACTCAATACAAAAGGAAGACCACCAAAATAATTTTTAATGATTGAGAACAAAAATGCACAAATTTATGTATCACATTAAGCATGCACACAAATTGAAATTCAAAGAATATTATAGAGCAGGGGCAAAAAGGTCATAAAATCAAGAAATAAAATCATGAAAAATTTTCTAAATGTCTTGGAGGTATTCATGAATTTTTGTGGAATTTTATAATGCCATATGATATTTTTAAAATTTTAAAAGCAAACGTGCATAAAAAATAAAAATAAAATGAAATGCAAAGGGAATGTGAGGTGTGAACATAGCAAAACGTGAGTTCAAATTTGTTTGGGCTTTTAAAAGTGGGGTGTAAAAAGCAATCTATCTTGAGTCCATTACACGCGCGGTGCACATAGGAATTGTGCACCCTCAGTCAAACACAGTCAAAGCAATAACAACCATTGGATGAAGTCAAGTCACACAAACAGTCAAAGTAGGCTAATCTAACGCATGTACATGAATGACCACACTCCATACCATGTACCACGCCACACAGCGTTTAAGTGAGTTCAGAAATGATGCACATGACATGCACATGCGTTTTAATGTGTTGTCATGCTCTTAGCCACACGATATTGCAAAATTAACGGACAGGATTAAAACATGATAAAACCCTAACAATTGGAGCCACCGGCCGGAGAGGGAACTCCGGCCACCTTCTCCGGTCAATCACCACCGTCTGCAACTTTTAATCTCTTCAGAAATCCACAAAATGTATATCAAAATGAAGCTGAGCTCGTGTACATCATGAATATGCTCATAAAAACCACGAAACACACACACATAGCAAGAACAGAAGAGATCAAATCATGCCCTAAGTTTTGCAACTACGCCTTTAGAAGGCCTATCAACTAGCCGGAATTCAAACGCTTCTATTAAGCTCAAATCATCATGAAAACAACAAAATGAACAAGTAAACGTGAGAGAAGAGTTTGTGAGCTTTGGAACCTGATCTTGCAGTTCTTGTAGAGTTTGAGAAAATCAGAGGAAATACTTGCTTCTTCAACCTTGGAGCTTCAAAACTAAGCAAAATAAATGCTATCTTGAGAGCAAAGAGATTCAAAGCTTGCTGAAGTATACTTGAGGAAATCGTGTGGATTCAATCATGCTCCATTGATGATGATGAAGATGAAGTAGATGAAAATCTCGTGCAAGAGAAGAAGTTTTTGATGAAAAAAAGAGTTAGAGAATCAGAGAGAAAAGTAGAGAGTGTTTTGGAGTGAAATGAGAAGAATGGAGTTGAAAATGAAATTAGAGAGTGAGATTTTTATTTATAGTATGAGCTAACCATGGTTTAGTGAGTTGATTTAAATGAGTTAGCATGGTTAAACTAAGTGCACCCTAACTAACTGAGTCAAGTTAGTTAGGGGCGAGTGAGGTTGGTTGGGATGTTATGGTGATGAATCATGGTGTGTTATGGTGAGGCTTAATGGAAAAGAGTGGTGGTGATGCAGTTCTGATGTAGCAGAGCAACTTGTTGGGCAAGTTTCCTTCCATTCTCATGTAGTAAGTGAGGCACGTGCAACTCAAGTTTGTAAGGGGATGTTGGTTTAAATGAGGAAAAGAATGAAGAGTGATGCATAAAGCATGTGTGCAAACTGATATGGATTCAACAACATTGTTATTATTTGGTTTTGTGACAGTTTGGAACATGGAGTTTTGGGGATGGAATTCTCACACACTAATGCATGGAATCATGAGCATTTGGTGTCATTGGAAAGAGGAGATATCATAGAACAACATTGGTGTTGGACTTGAGTTGAAATGAGGTGTGCAAGAGGCTTGAAAATAGCTGTGAACATCAAAGTTTGGGGATTGTGTGGTAGGCGTGTGAAGCAGGTCATGTCATGGCAGTGGAATGCATGAAACTTCAGCCTAATCAACCTAACTTGAGACCAAGATTTCTCCCTCATAAATTGATCAAATGGAATTTTGTCCAACATGAATATTGAAGATGACACTACAAGGAACAACTTTGATGTTGAAAAGTTCCTCATTTGGAGCTTCCTTATTAATGAAAAATAGGTGGACATTTGGCCCACCAACTGTTTGAGAAAATGATGTGCGCGTGACATGAAAATCCTTGGTCATGACCTAGTTTTGCCCAAGTTTGCCTCAACTTTGATCAATCATATCTCACTCAATTTTGATCCAATGGAGATGTTCTACACATGGATTTGAAGCTTAAAGCAAGATATTTTTTTGTGGCCTGGTGGAATTTTCATTTGATGCTCCAATTTTAAATAGCCTTGGTTCAAACTCTGATGCAAAATGGCCAAAACTTGCCCTTTTTAGTAACCTTACTTCATCCAAAAATGGCAACTTTCTACATCTTGATTTTTTCATGATTCCTTTGGAGTTTCTTGATAAAATTTTGCACATTGGTCACATATAACATGAATTTCATGAATTTGGCCTTAAAAAGTCAAGAGTTAACTTTTTCCTCTGATTATTTGACTTGGCCCCAAATTCTCTGATTTTTTATCTTTCTTCCAATTGAACCACTTCTAAAACCAATTGAGAGGCAATTTTCCACACTCATACACTTAAGGACATGTAGGATACCATGACATCAAGTTTTGTTCAAAAAATCAAAGATTCCCTGATTTTATTGGAAACCCTAGTTTTGACCCCCTCTGGTTAGGAGGGAAAAGTGCAGTCTTCAATTTCAAATTCCTCAGAGTATGTTGTGTATCCTTTTAAAGGATGATGAGATATGCCACTTGAGGGTGATTTCGGATCAATGAGCTATCTCTTTTGAGGGTTTTCCTTCAGTTTTTGAACCTCTTGCATGATGAAGTATGTATTGTTTCAATCTCCCATTGGATCTCACTTCCTTGAGATTGTGGATGATCAATTGAGATAGTATGAGACATGAAAGACCTCTTGGCTTTTCTTGAGGCAACTTGTTTGACCTTTTTGTGCTTTGAATGATCCCTTGATTGTCCATCTTTCACCTGATCACATGCCTTGATGGTAAGAGGGATGCTATGCTTCATTTTTCTATGTTAAATGCAATGCAATGCTAATGAGGTGGATATGATATGATAAATGATAATGCTATGCTATGATGACAAAAAGGGAGAGCAAATTTTCGGGTATTACAGCTGCCCCTATTCAAACGCTGTAGACCTGAATGCCTGAAAGCGAATGCTTTCAGACTTTCAAGGTATATAGTGATTGAATACTAAATATAACCAAAAAATTTGCTCTGTATGATGAAGAAGAAAAAGGGATATAAACCCAATGACGCTGCTGGATTGAATCTTCAAATGAACGTTGTCGGAGAGCTCTGTCTTTTGAACGACGTCAGGCGACTACTGGCTTGCCACACTATGGATGAACTTTAATAATGTCTTTTTGAACGACGCCAGACGACTACTGGCTGGCCACACTGCGGGTGGACTTTAATAACGTCTTTTTGAACGAAGCCAGACGACTACTGGCTGGCCACACTGAGGGTGGACTTTAATAATATCTTTTTGAACGAAGCCAGACGACTACTGGCTGGCCACACTGAGGGTGGACTTTAATAATGTCTTTTTGAACGAAGCCAGACGACTACTGGCTGGCCACACTGAGGGTGGACTTTAATAATGTCTTTTTGAACGAAGCCAGACGACTACTGGCTGGCCACACTGAGGGTGGACTTTAATAATGTCTTTTTGAATGAAGCCAGACGACTAATGGCTGGCCACACTGAGGGTGGACTTTAATAATGTCTTTTTGAACGAAGCCAGACGACTACTGGCTGGCCACACTGAGGGTGGACTTTGCTGAGAACATAGTTGTTTATCATCATCCCACATGCTGGAATAATATGAACAAACCGTCAGCATGCCAAAAATAAATTGGACTTTGGATCGCAAATGGACATTGCTGAAAATTATACCACTTGCTGAGTAATGTCGTTGGCCGGCACCTTGCTAAAGGAAAGATTCTGTCGATTTCTTTAAACCTTGCTGGGGAATGCCTTCTGAGAGGATTTTACAGAAGACCCAACGTCTTCAAACTCTATTGGGGATAATAGATCGGGACTATCCTTTGCTGGGGAGATAACATGCCCCCTGCATGGGATGGTCAATAACTTCGCTGGGGATTAATTTTTGACAAATTTCACATGCTGAAACCTGTGGGAGATATAATACTACTGCTTGCTGGTACATCCTGCCAAGAGTAAACTCCACAAGGGATGCTACTGCTAGAAGTTTCGTCTCTTAAGAGGATTTTATAGAAAACCAAGCGTTTCAAACTCTTATACGAACCCTCTGCCTTGAACTACCCTTCACATCGTCTGTAAGGTACCGGAAGGTTGGCACTTGTTATTGACCTGGAGCGTTCACTGCATTAATAACCGTTATCAACACAGAAGAATTCCATCTTCGACCGCCGTTGCCGTCACGAAACTCGGTGGGAACTCTTGAATGGAAGAATCGACTTAATGAGATACAACAGTATCAAGTCAAAGCAAATATCTGTCGATTGTGCTGAGAGATAACTTTCGTGCTGCTTGGATCGATCGTACTCATTACCTGCAACAGAAAAAGAATATGCACATGCCCCAGGATATTGCGTGGTCTTTTGAGTCCACCATCCAAGGTTGTCCAACAAGCAAAGTAATTTTTATTGTCTTTGTGCATGTTTTTGCAAGGCCAAGATATTTTCAAAGTAATGTTTTATTATCAAAAATCGGGCGTTTTTGCAAACAAAACAGTAAAATGAAAATAAAAGCTCGTGACTGAATATTCAACTTTATTGATGAAATGCCAAAATCGGCGACTTTACAATCAGAAGCAAACCCCTGAAAGAGGCGATTGCCATAAAATTGAGAAAATAAATCTATCCTAATGATAATGCGGAAATTGGATTCCAACTAATTTCTGATTCTGTTATAGCCAGTATGTATTCCAACTCTCCTGATTATCTTTGCCTTCAGAAGCTCGTGGTCGGACCAATTCCTCCTTTGGAATTTTACCAGTTCGTTGAAGAGTAGAAAACGTACAGATTAATTCAGACTGCAGTCATTCGCTTTAATCCCTCTTTTGCGTGAATCGCCTTTTCAGGTTTTCAATCCACCGGGATACCCATTTCTGCCTAAGTTGCCCTTTCGGGTTTTCAACTTACCGGGTGTACAATTCTTTTCAATTATATCCCTAATTTTTGCCCGAACCTTTATTCTGTTTTTGGTTCGCCGGGGTGCCCTTTTTTGCCTGGATTCCTTTTTTCTTTTATCCAGCGGGTCTCTTTATACGAAGTATTTTTTAACTGCATCTGAATTAACAGGGGATGAAAAGTCTTCACCATCCATGGTTGTCAGCAATAAGGCTCCACCTGAGAAAACCTTTTTAACCACGAATGGACCTTCATAATTAGGAGTCCATTTGCCCCTGTGATCTGTACTCGGGGGAAGTATTCTCTTGATTACCACATCCCCGACCTTGTAAACTTGAGGTCGAACCTTTTGATCGAATGCTTTCTTCATTCTGCGCTGATATAGCTGGCCATGACACACTGCTGCTAATCGCTTCTCCTCAATAAGGCTCAGCTGATCAAATCTGGCTCGTACCCATTCAGCTTCATCCAGTTTAACGTCCATCAATACTCGGAGAGAGGGGATCTCAACTTCGATCGGTAAAACTGCCTCCATACCGTATACAAGTGAGTATGGTGTTGCCCCAGTGGACGTGCGGACTAATGTTCGATACCCATGCAAAGCCAATGGTAACATCTCATGCCAATCTTTGTACGTGACAACCATCTTCTGCACAATCTTCTTGATATTTTTATTGGTCGCTTCGACCGCGCCATTCATCTTCAGGCGGTACGGAGAAGAATTGTGATGCTCGATTTTGAAGTCCCGGCATAGTTCAGCCATCATCTTATTATTCAAATTAGAACCATTATCAGTAATGATTCTTTTGGGAACTCTATATCGACAAATGATATCTCGCTTCAAGAAACGAGCCACCACTTGCTTAGTGACATTGGCATAAGACGCTGCTTCAACCCATTTAGTAAAGTAATCAATGGCGACCAAGATGAAACGATGGCCGTGTGAAGCAGTAGGCTCAATTTTCCCGATCTAATCAATGCCCCACATTGCAAATGGCCACGGAGAGGACATGATACTCAACGGATTGGGAGGAACGTGCACTTTATCTGCATAGATCTGGCATTTGTGACACTTGCTTGCATACTTGCAGCAATCTGACTCCATTGTCAACCAATAATACCCCAATCTCAATAATTTCTTAGCCATCGCATGTCCTCCGACATGGGTACCGAAAGAGCCTTCGTGCACTTCGATCATCAACAGGTCTGCTTCGTGTCTATCCACACATCTGAGCAGAACCGTGTCAAAATTTCTCTTATACAACACGCCATCTTTGTTCAAGAAGAAACTACCGGCCAGCCTTCTTAATGTCTTCTTGTCATTGGAAGATGCCCCGGGCGGGTATTCTTGATTTTTCAAGAAGCATTTGATGTCATGGTACCAAGGCTTATCGTCAGACACTGCATCAACCTCAAACACAAAAGCAGGCCTATCAAGACGAGATACATAAATCCTGGGCACACAGTTCCAACCATGCACTTTGATCATCGAGGATATAGTGGCCAAGGCGGCTGCAAACTTATTTTCATCTCTGGGAACATGGTACATCTTGACAGTTGTAAAGAATGTCAGCAATCTCCTCGTATAATCTCTATACGGAATCAAATTCTGCTGATGTGTGTGCCAAGTTCCCTTTACTTGATTGATTACCAGTGCTGAATCACCAAAGATATCGAGGGTCTTGATTCGTAAGTCAATAGCTTCCTCAATACCTAGTATGCAAGCTTCATATTCTGCTTCATTGTTGGTACACCCGAAGGTTACTCGGTAGTGAACGGCATGTGAACACCTTCTGGCGTAATGAGAACTGCACCAACTCCGCACCCATTCATATTAACCACCCCATCAAACATCAAACTCCATTTGGATTCAGGGTCAGGCCCCTCCTCCAGAAGTGGTTCCTCGCAGTCTTTCGCTTTGATAAACATGATGTCCTCATCAGGGAAATCAAATCTCATGGGCTGGTAATCATTAACAGGCTATTGCCCCAGATAATCTGACAGTATACTTCCTTTGATTGCTTTTTGCGAAGTAAATTAAATATCGTACTCTGTCAGTACCATCTGCCACCTTGCAACTCTGCCTGTAAGTGCTGGTTTCTCAAAAATATACTTGACCGGATCCAACTTTGAGATCAACAGGGTTGTATGTGTGAGCATATATTGTCTCAACTGCTTGGTGGCCCATGCGAGTGCACAACATCTCTTCTCAAGCATTGAATAACGTGATTCACAATCTGTGAATTTCTTGCACAGGTAGTAGATAGCATGTTCTTTCCTACCTGTTTCGTCGTGTTGACCGAGAACACAACCCATGGATCCTTCGAGCACTGTCAAGTACATAATCAGTGGTCTCCCTTGAACTGGAGGTATCAGAATCGGAGGTTCCTGCAAATATCTTTTTATTTTATCAAATGCATTTTGACAATCATCATTCCACCTGACCGTTTGATCTTTTCTTAGCATTTTGAAAATCGGTTCGCAGGTGGCAGTTAGGTGAGATATGAACCTTGAAACGTAGTTCAATCTCCCTAGAAAGCCGCGAACTTCTTTCTTAGTTCTCGGTACAGGCATATCTTGTATAGCTTTCACTTTAGTAGGATCAACCTCTATCCCTTTTTCACTGACGATGAAACCAAGCAATTTTCCAGACCGCACGCCGAAAGTACACTTGTTAGGATTCAATCTCAACCTGAATTTCCTCAACCTCTCGAATAGCTTCTTCAAGTTGATCAGATGTTCCTCTTCTGTCTTTGATTTAGCAATCATATCATCCACATAGCACTCGATCTCTTTATGAATTAGATCGTGGAATAACGTCACCATTGCTCTTTGATAAGTTGCCCCTGCGTTTTTCAACCCAAAAGGCATTACTTTGTAATAGAAGGTACCCCACGGGGTAATGAATGTCGTCTTCTCCATGTCCTCAGGCGCCATCTTTATCTGATTGTACCCGGAGAATCCATCCATAAATGAGAACACTGAAAACTGAGCGGTATTATCAACCAGCACATCAATATGAGGGAGTGGAAAGTCATCTTTAGGGCTCGCCCTGTTGAGATCTCTATAATCCACACACATTCTAACTTTGCCATCTTTCTTCGGCACCGGTACTATATTGGCCACCCAAGGAGGATAGTTGGTCACCGCCAGAAAACCTGCATCCAACTGTTTCTGTACTTCTTCCTTGATCTTCAAAGCCATTTCTGGTTTCGTTCTGCGCAGCTTCTACTTGACCGGTGGACAATCCTCTTTCAATGGTAGTCTATGCACAACTATGTCCGTATCTAAACCTGGCATATCTTGGTATGACCAAGCAAAGATGTCAACGTATTCACGTAGCATGACTATCAGCTCTTGTTTTACATCAGCCCGCAGACTCGCACCAATCTTGATCTCTTTCTTGCTTTCCTCTGACCCAATATTGATGATCTCAAGAGCTTCCTGATGAGGCTGAATGGTCTTCTCTTCCTGTTTCAACAATCTAGCCATTTCTTCCGGGAGTTCATAGTCTTCATCACTTTCTTCCTCGGCTTGATAGATCGGATTGTCGAAATCATACGTGGGCATAACAGAATCATTTTTAGAGGAATTCACAGAATCAAGTCTGCATGATTGGATTTATGCTTTATTTAGATTATTTTTGCTTGAAAACCAAAAGAAAAGAAAGTGCATTATCATTTTTAATTTCTTTGTGCAAAAAACAAAAATAAAGAAAGAATAAAGGAACCCAAATTTGTAAACAAAACGTCCTTTTATTGATATTTGAACATTATTTGAGAAAATATGGGGGCCCTACAAATGGATCCTCACACCTTGGGCAGAGTGTGGGATTTCATGCATTATGAAAGACAAGAATTATTACTCTGAATGGTGTACAGCATGAACGACTTCTTCGCTAGACCAGTTCTGCAATGCCTCGCCCGGAGCCAGTGCATATACCCATCTGTCCAGATAATTTGAGCTTTCAGCGCCATCTTCTATTGCTGAGCAGGACTGATTGGGATTGATAATTCCTCCACTGTTGAAGCTGATTGGCCCACGGAATCGAGGAACTGGCATCCGGCCCGACTGGTATCCAATGCCAAACTTATCTTCTTTCACAAACACATCAATAGCTTTACCCCAACCCTGGGCATTTCCGCTTTCAACCACTTCTCTGGCCTGCTTGTAGGATGCAATTGATGCACTCGTCCCACCTGGCACATTCGACACCACTGCTGCTGAAGTAGATTCTGGTAAGTTATTGATATTCAGGGCTTTGAAAGATTGGCACAGGGTTTCATGAATTTCTCCTTCCATTTCCACATATTTGAAAGTGGATAGATGACTCACGAATATATCTTCCTCGCCGCAAACAGTAACCACTTGACCCTCGACCACATACTTGAGCTTCTGATGAAGTGTTGAGGTAACTGCGCCCGCTGCGTGAATCCATGGTCGGCCCAACAAACAGCTATAAGCAGGCTGAATGTCCATAACATGAAAGATCGTCTTGAATATCTGTGGACCAACCTGTATTGGTAGTTCAACCTCCCCAAACACCAATCTTTGGGATCCATCGAAAGCTCTCACAATCAGATCGTTGGGTCTCAGAACCAATCCATCTACTTCAATTTTCATCTGGGCCTTTTTGGGTAACACATTCAAGGAAGAACCTGTATCAACTAGCACATGCGACAAAACAGCTCCTTTGCATTCAAGTGTGATGTGCAGCGCTTTGTTGTGATTACGTCCATCTGGAGTCAAATCCCTATTCGTAAACCCCAACCCGTGGCTCACATTCACATTAGAAATTACTCCCTCCAACTGATTCACCGTAATTTCTTGGGGAACATATGCCATATTCAGAACCTTCAACAAAGCAGCCCGGTGTGCATCTAAACTCATTAGCAGGGATAATATCGAAATTTTAGAGGGTGTCTGATTAAGCTGGTCAATGATCTTGTAATCACTCTTTTTGATAACCCTCATAAATTCTTCAACATCATTATCAAAATTGACTTTAGGGTCCTCTTCCTGAGCAGGCATCTTGTCATCAACAACCTGTTTTCCTTTCGCTCTTGCAGCGGCTTCAGCCTCTTTAGCATTCCTTAGAGTATGGGGAGCAAACAGTCGACCACTCCTAGTGAAACCACTCGGTCCACTGACATTCTCAACACTGGTACCAACAACAACCTCTGCTTCCTGAGTATTAGTCCCATACTGCCATGGAACTGCCCTATTGGACACATAAGTAGCCGATTCAGGAACTATAATCGTAACTGGTCTCGGCCTCTCGGGCACGATGATAGCAACAGGCTCCTCAATAGGCACCTGTATCTCAACTGGATTATAGTAAATGGTAACGGCAGAAACATCCTTTTCTTTCTCTACTTTGTCAAACTGAAGGCTTCCTTCGTCCATAAGACCCTGCAGTCCAGCTTTCAACTTACTGCAACCATTAATCTGTATTGAACAATCCTCGCAATCAGAGGCACATCCAGGAAATACCTTCCCTTTTAACAAACTTTCTTTTACAATCAACAACGGGGTCTTTACCAAATTAACATCAGTAATCAAATTTAGCTTCTCACCATCAGAAATAGCATGCACGCCTGCATCTCCATGATTAGGCATTGGATTATCACTAACATTCGGGGGCTTAGAGAAATTAATAGCTTTTGCGTCAATCAAGTCCTGAACCTTATGATGAAAAGTCCAGCACTTTTCTATCAAGTGACCTGGCGCACCAGAATGAAATTCACATCGAACATTGGCATCATAATTTTGAGGCAACCTTCTAGTATCTGACGGCCTCATAGTTCTAAGTTCAACCAACTTCTCTTTAAGCAATTGTGGTAACAAAGCAGCATATGTCATAGGCAAGGGATCAAACTTACGGTCCCTTGTTCTGTTAGTCTGGAATCGAGGTCGAGCTTGTTGATCTGGAGCTAGCTGTCCTGCTGGAACCGGAATAGTTACAGCGTCCACCTGATGATAGGATTGATTCCTGCCTCTGCCAGCTCCTCTATGCACAGCACTGGACTCTCCTTCTCTTTTCCTTGGCCCATTGGCAAAGGGTTTCTTTGAACTTGCAGCGTCAGTCCCACTGACATCTTGAATTTTACCCAAGTTCAGCAGACTTTCTATTCGTTCCCCAGCAACGACGATATCGGCAAACCCCGTGGAAGGACATGCAGCAAGTCTATCCAAATACGTCCCTTGAAGTGTGCTCATGAACATATCAGTCATCTCACGATCACCCAAAGGTGGTTGAACTCGAGCAGCCAATTCTCTCCATCTCTGTGCGTACTGCTTAAAGCCCTCCTTGTTATCCTGAGTCATACTCTGCAATTGAGTACGATTAGGTGGCATGTCCAGATTATATTGATACTGTTTTAGAAACACAGTGCACAAATCTTTCCAACTCCTTATATGAACCCTGTCCAGCTTAATGTACCATTCCAAGGAGGCGCCTGACAGGCTATCCTGGAAAAAATACATCCAGAGCTTTTGGTCCTCGGTGTAAGCGGCAATCTTGCGATTGTAAGCTTGCAAATGTGTTTTGGGACAGGTGCTGCCGTTGTACTTATCCAAAGCAGGAAGCTTAAACTTGGGAGGGATTCTCACACCCTGTACGAGACCCATGTCTTCTACATCAATTCCCAGAGGATTTTGGCTCTCAATAGCCTTGATTCTTTCATCCAGCCCTTCATATTTCCGGTCGTCATTGTAGAAACCCATGTCATTGTTGAATGCAGTGAACTGGTCTTCTTGACCATCCTCATTATTGTCAAATCCAAGATGTATCCCACCAGCAGGGATTGTGCCAACAGGAGGAGTGCGTACATTGTGATTTGGGATTTCAGTTTCCAGCCTCTGGATAGTGGTTCTCATAGCTTCTTGTCCAATCCTCATGTTTTCTTGACCAGTCTTCAGCTCCTGCTGTCCTTGAGCAATCCCCTGCATAAGGTTCATGAACTGTTCCATCCTTCCCCTAAAATTAGCTAACTCAGTCTGAACTTGCTCCATGACTCTTGCTTGATTGCGTCGGGTAGAATATCGGTGAACTGGGGTATCAGCTATCGTGCCTGAAACCAAATAAAGGTTAGCAGGCGCCTGCAAAAGAAAGAAAACCTGCAATGCAAAAAAAATGAAATGCAAATGCAAATGCCAAGTTATGTTTGTCATTTCAAGATACTTTTCATATCCTGATTCCAATCGTAACCACGAATTCCTGAAGACCAGGAGTCATGATTACTGAGTTTTACCATGAAGAGATATTCACATACACCAATCACAAATATCTGATGACCAGAAATAGTGATTTTGTAGTGTGCCAGTGTGCAGATATCACATCACATATATCTGAGGACCAGAAATTATGAACAAAAATAGCTCATTTCATACAAATTCCCGAAAACTTTCAAGCACGTTTGTCATAGTTTCAGCAACAAAATAAAAAACAAACAGTCAACTGGATCCATCAATAATTCTGATGGTAACCTTTGCAAATTACAAAGAAATGACAAAAATCACTAATCCGACAGCTCTACATCCTTCAGCTTCTGGCTGGAATACTTAATTTCTTCGAACAAGATGCGGGTACGCTGATGATGTGGCTTCTCAATCAGCTCTTTGATCACGACGTCCCTTTTCTCCAGCGCATCAGATAATGAGCCCATGTGCATAAGCAGAGCTTCATCTTCATTAGCTCCTTTGCGCCTCTTGATTCCAACTTGCATTTTAACCAGTTTCAGCTCTGTTGTGACATCTTCAAGCTCTTTGTTGGCGATTTTCAGCTTATCTTCAGCGTTCCTTGCCTGTTCTTGACTTTTGCTCAGATCTTCTCGATACTTTCTTCTTTCTACATGCGCTTTCTTCAGCTCTTCATCTTTATCTTTTAACTGGGTCAGCAATTCAGAGTTCTCAATTCTGACTTCATCCCAAGCTTGACGGAGTTTAGCTAACGAATCCTTGCTTCGGGATAACGCCTGCTTTGTAGCCTTATGAGCCTGACTAGTATCGTCAGCTCCCAAGGTAAGCTTCCGGAAGTATCGAGCTCTATCATCAAAATCTTCTTCTTTGTCTGCCAGGGTTTTTTCCGCTTTCGACGCTCTCTTCTCCAACTCTTTGTTGTCAGCTAGAGCTTTCTGAAGACATCTGCTCATTCCCAAGTTCTCTATCTGCAACTCTCTGACCATTTTCTTCAATTTCTCGCACTCTTTAACCGGTACCATGGAATGTTGATCTGGACATAAGAGAACTTCTCTGGAAAAGGGTAGCAACAACTTTTTGACCTTCATCTCAATCCAAGCATCGTAGTCAGGGTATGATCTACAGTCTCCTTTACCGAAAGTCAACCTTCCCTCTCTTCGCCTAAATTTCCAAGCATTTATTATTTCTGGCATTCTTTCATTCTTGGTTCCCACGAAAAACAGAGAAGCACTAATCTCTTCATCAGCAGGAGGATTTTTCGAAGCATATCCAAATTGTCTAACTGCCAATACCGGATTATAATTAATCCCACCTCTTCTTCCAAGTAGAGGCACATTCGGAAAACTTCCACATTTGACAGTAAGCTCTATCGTCAGTAATTTGGGATCAAACCAAATAATGTTATTGGCAGTCAAACCTATCAATCTCTTGGACCACTTCATTGTCTCAGCAGTTTCTACAAACGCACCAGTCCGAGGTAAATGTTTGAAGAGCCAATGACATAACAACTGGGTACAGCAACTAACCAAACTACCTCTTCCCTTCTCATTTTTGTAATGTACTGAGTAATAAAAATCCCCTAGCAAGGTAGGAATCGGATTCTTCGAAACGAACACTTTCATCGCTTGCATATCAACAAAATCAGGCTGACCGGGGAAAAGCACCAAACCATAGATGCAAAGAGCTAACACAGCGTTGTAAGTGGTTCAATTTTTAGCCTTGGCAGCTTCCTGAGCTTGTTGAAAAAGAAACTCCAAATGAAATCCCTCATCTTCTTTGAGTCTGCTCAGGCCACTTTTCACAACAAACAGGTCCAGATGCAGAACAGCAGCAATTACTTCAGGGGCAAGAGCACCTTCAGAAAAGTACGTAATAGCATACGTGATTGGAATTCCCAAAATAAATGAGAATTCCTTCAGAGTGGGCATCAGAATGTAGTCAGGGAATAGGAAACATCTCATTGATGGCTCATAGAACTGTAAGAAAGTATGCAACCCATCCTTCTCATACTTTGTGAATGCACGAACCATCTTAATCAGCTCTCCATATTCCTTCTGAAAAGTGCTGAGAACATCAGAACCAGCCATTCCTATCATCTTGTTCAATAAATCCAGCTTAGGGTTAGGGAATTTGTATGACACATTATTCTTTCTTTTAACCTCAACTTCTTGGGAACTCATGATTGGAATCAGACAATATGGTAGGTACCTGAAAATGACAAACATAACCTGTTATGATATGATTATGCAAATGCAAAAGGCATGTGATCAGGTATCCAGGTGTCTGTGTCTGTGTTGAACTGTGTGCACTGTGTCTCTGTACTAAATCTGGCAATATATCTGAGATGAATACTCAAACCACTGTCATAGGATACACTGATGGCAACAGTCATAGAATCACAAGTAAGGTATGTAGGAGGCTGGGTTACCTGCAAACCTGTAAACATCCCACCCATACTCACATGTGGTTCCTAGAAAATAAGGCTTGTCAGTTTCAGAGGTTTGAGAAGCGATAGCACATTCAGCCCGTAGGATACAATGCTATGCCAATCAAAGAGTTCGTCCACTGACTCACCTTAGAAAATAAAGGTCATCCTATGCAAGTACCAAAGTGGGCTCTCGGGCGCGAGTGGGTTTGCCACAGAATGTGGTCTGCCACTGTCACCACTAAAGAGAGATGTTTCCACTAAGGTCCTCATGATCGGTCACTAGAGTCGACAACTCTCTAGATCGACATCCTGGAATACGCAAGATGCGCACGCCATGATGGGTCCCAAGATAGCCTCGTCTAGCTGTGAATTTCGTGATTACCCACGTACACAGATGGCACGTAGGTCCCACTACTCTCCACTCTAAGTCTAACTGTATACTCGAGCCTGTGTACTGGGCTCATCTCTCAGAAATCCCATCCCGCCAAACAGACAGAACAGTGCAACACAGTATAATATATGAAATGTAAATGCTAACATGCTGTAAATATGGTACAAGTAATAAAATACAGTAAACATCAAATACAAGATAACAGTAAACACCCAATGAAAGAAAAGCAAACAAGCGCTAGGATTGACTCGCTAAGGAAACCAGAGATTCTGGGTTCGATCCCCAGCAGAGTCGCCAGCTGTCGCTCCCGGGATTTTCATCCTAGTACAAACGCGAAAGTGGCACAGAACAGAGTCGCCAGCAATGTGTATTTATCCCAAAAGCGGGAAAGGAAACACCGCATAAACCAGAAGGGAAGGAAAAGCATGGTCTTGCGACCAAGAGAAAGGGTAAGGGAGTCGGTTACGCGAGAGGAAGGTATTAGCACCCCCTCGAGTCCATCGTACCCGATGGGATCCATGCTTGCTAGTCTCAATCAAAGGGTGTAAGGAAAGGATACTGAAAAAGAACTGGAAAAGGAAGGAGAAAGAATGGAAAAGGAATGAGAAACAAATGTAGGGAAAATAAAAGAAGTGCTCGCATGGGCCCTACCCCACTGCCTACGTATCTCATCGGGAGCATGAGAATCAGACGTAGTTCCCCTCACCTAAGGGAAAGTTGTTTGTGTTTTTTAGTGGAATACGTCAACGTTCGCGTCCTAGCAGTTTAGCTGTTGCAACTCGCTGTATGGAGACTTAGACGTTACCTATTTGCGGTAGAACAGAAATGACGAATCCTTAAGACTAGAATGATTGAATGAGATGAGGAGAGAATTCCCGAAGGAAAGACGTTATTGTTTGTTTTGTCTTTTAGAAGTTTCTTTTTATTTGTTTGCATATGATAGTGTATCTAAATCTTAGTTATTGGAATGTGTACATTCTCACATTCCAAGATGGAATGATTAAGAAAGTACACTAAGGGTGAAGAAGACCCCCACACTTAGTTCCAATTGTCAAGGTTCAAACACACTAGCATACTTGTGTTTATTAAGTGTTTTTTGTTGATTATGAAATGAAGAAGTGTTTTTTATTTGTATCTTCAACAAGTATTGCATTTAAGTCCCTCATACAAGATCAAATGTCTAACACATTGACCCAAGATGGGCTATATGCTACACATTCTAAGATTATAAGAGAAGACCCCTTATAATCTTTTCTTTATATGAAAGGCCTAAATGCAATAAGTGCCTACCTTTATTAGATATTTTGAATTTTCTTTGAGATGAGAAAAGAGACTCAAGAGAGGGAAAAGGTCAAAATCTATGTGAACTAAGACTCAATCCTAATTAATTAGTCAAAGGAGTGACCCTAATGGTTGGTGAGGTTTAAACCTAAAGTCTAAAGAAAGAATGAATTAAACAATTCACTTCTAAACTAGAAGATGAATTGTAATTCACAAAGGGAAAGTGATGAGTTATTAAGAGAAAACACCTAAGTGCTTAACAAAATACAAGATTGAATTGTAAAAGAGATGAAAGGATAAAAGTTTGAATGTGGATCTCTTATCCACACTCAATTGCAACTTACCAAAGCCCCTACATGGTTAGTAAACATGTATAAGAAGTATAAGAAGTAAAAGAACATTTAATGAACCATAAAGCCCAAAAGAATAAGATGAAAGATCAAATCCTATTAGTCACAACCAGAATGTGCATTATATAGAAAACAAATGATCATTATCATGCAAGTCCAAGTGGATAGGCAACAAACATCATCCATGACATTAGAACATGCTACCATAAGAAAAGGGAGAATGAAAGATGGAAAGAAATGAAAAAAACATGCATGAATGGAACATGTAGTCTAAGGATCAGAATTGAAATGAAAAATGATTCACAAACATCTCACAAGTGTTCATGCATAACACATCAAGACATTTAAGAAGTGATAGAAGAAGTAGAATTGAAATGGAAGTTCAAAAAAGGAAAGTGCAAACACAACATGTTAAAGGTGCACAAGGTTCAAATGATAATCAACATGCAAAGATGACATATAATATGTATCAATGGCCTATTATGTCACATGAATGGTTCACCAAATATGCAAATGATCATGCAAGTATGTACAAAAGAAATCATGTAAACATGCACAAAAGTTAAGATGATATGACATGTTATTATGCTTCAAAGGTAATGCATTAAACAAAAATTAGATGGCCTCATGGAAATTAAGCAAGCATGGTTTAAAGATACACAAATCAGAAGTGAATCATATACTAAAATAACATGCAAGAAATCAAGGCAAAAAGGCTTTATACAATGCACTTAGGTCAAGTATACACATCATACAAAGTAACTTAAAAATGAACACCAAACATGCCATAAACTGACCTAAAATAATCAAATAAAAATCACTTAACATACCTCAAGATGCTAATGACTCAATGCAAAAGGAAGAGCACCAAAATAATTTTTAATGATCGAGAAAAAAAATGCACAAATTTATGTATCACATTAAGCATGCACACAAATTGAAATTCAAAGAATATTATAGAGCAGGGGCAAAATAGTCATAAAATCAAGAAATAAAATCATGAAAAATTTTCTAAATGTCTTGGAGGTATTCATGAATTTTTGTGGAATTTTATAATGCCATTTGATATTTTTAAAAATTTAAAAGCAAACGTGCATAAAAAATAAAAATAAAATGAAATGCAAAGGGAAGGTGAGGTGTGAACATAGTAAAACGTGAGTTCAAATTGGTTTGGGCTTTTAAAAGTGGGGTGTAAAAAGCAATCTATCTTGAGTCCATTACACGCGCGGTGCACATAGGAATTGTGCACCCTCAGTCAAACACAGTCAAAGCAATAACAACCATTGGATGAAGTCAAGTCACACAAACAGTCAAAGTAGGCTAATCTAACGCATGTACATGAATGACCACACTCCATACCATGTACCACGCCACACAGCGTTTAAGTGAGTTCAGAAATGATGCACATGACATGCACATGCGTTTTAATGTGTTGTCATGCTCTTAGCCACACGATATTGCAAAATTAACGGACAGGATTAAAACATGATAAAACCCTAACAATTGGAGCCACCGGCCGGAGAGGGAACTCCGGTCACCTTCTCCGGTCAATCACCACCGTCTGCAACTTTTAATCTCTCCAGAAATCCACAAAATGTATATCAAAATGAAGCTGAGCTCGTGTACATCATGAATATGCTCATAAAAACCACGAAACACACACACATAGCAAGAACAGAAGAGATCAAATCATGCCCTAAGTTTTGCAACTACGCCTTTAGAAGGCCTATCAACTAGCCGGAATTCAAACGCTTCTATTAAGCTCAAATCATCATGAAAACAACAAAATGAACAAGTAAACGTGAGAGAAGAGTTTGTGAGCTTTGGAACCTGATCTTGCAGTTCTTGTAGAGTTTGAGAAAATCAGAGGAAATACTTGCTTCTTCAACCTTGGAGCTTCAAAACTAAGCAAAATAAATGCTATCTTGAGAGCAAAGAGATTCAAAGCTTGCTGAAGTATACTTGAGGAAATCGTGTGGATTCAATCATGCTCCATTGATGATGATGAAGATGAAGTAGATGAAAATCTCGTGCAAGAGAAGAAGTTTTTGATGAAAAAAAGAGTTAGAGAATCAGAGAGAAAAGTAGAGAGTGTTTTGGAGTGAAATGAGAAGAATGGAGTTGAAAATGAAATTAGAGAGTGAGATTTTTATTTATAGTATGAGCTAACCATGGTTTAGTGAGTTGATTTAAATGAGTTAGCATGGTTAAACTGAGTGCACCCTAACTAACTGAGTCAAGTTAGTTAGGGGCGAGTGAGGTTGGTTGGGATGTTATGGTGATGAATCATGGTGTGTTATGGTGAGGCTTAATGGAAAAGAGTGGTGGTGATGCAGTTCTGATGTAGCAGAGCAACTTGTTGGGCAAGTTTCCTTCCATTCTCATGTAGTAAGTGAGGCACGTGCAACTCAAGTTTGTAAGGGGATGTTGGTTTAAATGAGGAAAAGAATGAAGAGTGATGCATAAAGCATGTGTGCAAACTGATATGGATTCAACAACATTGTTATTATTTGGTTTTGTGACAGTTTGGAACATGGAGTTTTGGGGATGGAATTCTCACACACTAATGCATGGAATCATGAGCATTTGGTGTCATTGGAAAGAGGAGATATCATAGAACAACATTGGTGTTGGACTTGAGTTGAAATGAGGTGTGCAAGAGGCTTGAAAATAGCTGTGAACATCAAAGTTTGGGGATTGTGTGGTAGGCGTGTGAAGCAGGTCATGTCATGGCAGTGGAATGCATGAAACTTCAGCCTAATCAACCTAACTTGAGACCAAGATTTCTCCCTCATAAATTGATCAAATGGAATTTTGTCCAACATGAATATTGAAGATGACACTACAAGGAACAACTTTGATGTTGAAAATTTCCTCATTTGGAGCTTCCTTCTTAATGAAAAATAGGTGGACATTTGGCCCACCAACTGTTTGAGAAAATGATGTGCGCGTGACATGAAAATTCTTGGTCATGACCTAGTTTTGCCCAAGTTTGCCTCAACTTTGATCAATCATATCTCACTCAATTTTGATCCAATGGAGATGTTCTACACATGGATTTAAAGCTTAAAGCAGGATCTTTTGTTGTGGCCTGGTGGAATTTTCATTTGATGCTCCAATTTTAAATAGCCTTGGTTCAAACTCTGATGCAAAATGGCCAAAACTTGCCCTTTTTAGTAACCCTACTTCATCCAAAAATGGCAACTTTCTACATCTTGATTTTTTCATGATTCCTTTGGAGTTTCTTGATAAAATTTTGCACATTGGTCACATATAACATGAATTTCATGAATTTGGCCTCAAAAAGTCAAGAGTTGACTTTTTCCTCTGATTATTTGACTTGGCCCCAAATTCTCTGATTTTTTATCTTTCTTCCAATTGAACCACTTCTAAAACCAATTGAGAGGCAATTTTCCACACTCATACACTTAAGGACATGTAGGATACCATGACATCAAGTTTTGTTCAAAAAATCAAAGATTCCCTGATTTTATTGGAAACCCTAGTTTTGACCCCCTCTGGTTAGGAGGGAAAAGTGCAGTCTTCAATTTCAAATTCCTCAGAGTATGTTGTGTATCCTTTTAAAGGATGATGAGATATGCCACTTGAGGGTGATTTCGGATCAATGAGCTATCTCTTTTGAGGGTTTTCCTTCAGTTTTTGAACCTCTTGCATGATGAAGTATGTATTGTTTCAATCTCCCATTGGATCTCACTTCCTTGAGATTGTGGATGATCAATTGAGATAGTATGAGACATGAAAGACCTCTTGGCTTTTCTTGAGGCAACTTGTTTGACCTTTTTGTGCTTTGAATGATCCCTTGATTGTCCATCTTTCACCTGATCACATGCCTTGATGGTAAGAGGGATGTTATGCTTCATTTTTCTATGTTAAATGCAATGCAATGCTAATGAGGTGGATATGATATGATAAATGATAATGCTATGCTATGATGACAAAAAGGGAGAGCAAATTTTGGGGTATTACAACTGGTGAGGAACAAATGAATGTTGAGGAGAATATTAATGTTGGGGAACAACTGAATGTTGAGAAATAATTTAATATTAAGAAACAAGTGAATGTTGGAGTTGATGATGGTTTTAGTACTGATGATAGTGAAGATGAGGACTACAAGTATGATAGTGCACAAGAGGTGGCTTTTGAGGATGAGTCTGATGGGTTTGATGAGGTTGAGGAGGATGAACTTGATGCACTAATTGATGATGAAAATGAAGGCAGTAACAAAGTCCATAAACATAATGGGAAGTCTGGTGAAGATAAAGGCAGTGACAATGATAGTAATGACCTGGAAAGTGGCTGTGATAGTGATGAAATTAGTGGAGTTCCAAGAAAAAAACATTCTACTCAATCCTCTAAAGAGAAGACTGCTTAGAAGACTCATGGTCCTGCAAAGGGGAAGACTCAGAAGCTACCAGTTAAGAAGGCTCAAAGGCCATTTGTTCCACCTGGGCCTACAACCAGGTTTTCTGCATCAAAGAATGTTGTTGGTCCAGTCACTAGGAGATCTACTCCCACCAAGAGAACAGCTGCAAAGAAGAATCCCTATAAATATTTAGGATGAAGTATTTTATGGTGTATTGATGTAATGAACAAGTGTTTTGTGTTTTTTGTTATGGTTCTGAACTAGTTCTTGGTTTATTTTGCAATGGTGCTGAACAAGTAAATGCTGTTATGAACCTATTTGTAGTTTGGTGCACTTTGGTGCTTTTGTTATTAACTTTTTTTGGTTGTGAACATATTATGGTCTGTGATGAAATGTACTGCATGTTATTGTCTACATTCTGGTTTGGCCAAAATTTATGGGTCATTTTGTCAAATTTAATAACAGGACAATAATTATAGGTCATTCTGTTATGACTGTCCCTTAATTATAGGACTAAAATTTTGTATACTGTGCAATTAAATGTCATTCTGTTTTGCACAACACTGTATATGTCATGTCCAATTTTCAAATTATTGCCAATACTTATAGGCCATGTCCAAAAATTATAGGTCACTTACCTCAATGATACAACATACTACATAAAACAGCAAATATAACTGATACAAGATAACAACAAATACTTTTATAACACAGCAAATACAAATGCCACTAGATACAACTTAAAACAACAAATCGTTTCATTCATAAAACATTTCTTAGGTTCAACATTGCTTCAACATAACAGCAAATACAAATGCTACAATCAAATACACCACATAACTAACCTAATTCAACCTGTAATACATTACAACTATAACTATCGAAAACATCAAATTCCATATTTTTTTCAACTTGATGATCTTCTTCATTTCAGCATCAATATTCATCAGCTTTTTGCCAAGTTCTTCAATGTCTTTTTTTGCTTCATCGAGTCCCTTTGTAACCACCCTCATCCTATGCATTAAAAGTTCTTCTTTCTCATCAAAGGCATCCTCATTGTACCAACCGAAGTAATTGCATCCTGCTTGCTTATAATTGGGATAACCCCAAAATAATTTTCCCATGTTCTTCACAGTTTTCGCCTTTGAAGTACAACCATGTCTCCACAATAACACATGGGCTTCCTTCTACGACTTCCACTGCCTGTTGAATCACCACTTTCAGCATTTCTCTTGCTCAACGAAGAAGAAGAACTACCCAAATTCATGTTTCCCTAAACCCTAACTTTTAATTTTGAGAGAAATTGTAAAGAATGAAGATGAATTGTATTTGCTCTAAGAAAAAATTGGGGGAAACGAGTGCAAACGAAACAAGGGAGGAAGAAGATGATATTCACAGTCCATGCCACCTGCCACGTAACACATACTAAACGGACGTTTCAGCAAACTAACGTCAAGGACTAACTTGGCACCATTTTAAAAGTTAAGGGACGAACTCGCCACTTTTTAAAGTTAAGGGACGAAATTGGACCCTGGTGTAAAGTTAAGAGACGAAAAGGGTTATTTTGCCTTTATTATATCATACTTTAAATTATTTATAAGGTTTACATAAATTATATATATTAAGGTTTGCATATTAATGTTAGGATAAATTATTTTTATCTGTTAGGATTTGAACTCGTGACTTTATGGTTAAGTATATGAAAAAATAAAAATAAATTTGGGAGGTGCGACATAGGAATATTGATAACGTGATACAAATGAAGTCGAAATAGAAATTTTGATATCGTGATACAAATGAGTTCGAAATGTTAACATGAGAATGCACACTTCAGATATAATATATTATAAATAGATGTGACAAATGTTACCGATGTCAAACACTCATTTCAACAAAAGATCACACAAGTTAATGTACTGTAATTCTTCTAAAGAAATATTCTATCAAGGTTCATAATGTTATAAGTATTCAGGACCAAGAATGACACACAATTAGCAAATAAATATTAGTTCTGAGAATATCTAAAAAAGCTGAAAATGAAACAATGATTCACGTTAGTAAAACACCCCTAAATAAAAGACCAAATAGAAGGTGCAAATTTTGTACTCCACCCGTTTCAAAATGATTGTCGTTTAAGGTTTTTGCACACCGATTAAGGAAAGCAATGATATTGTCATAATATATTGCACTTTTACTAAATTAGTCTGATTAATCTGTCGGAAATAGTGTATAGAGTAATAATTATATGACACAATTGAAAAAATAACAATTATTACTACATTGAAAAGTGAGAACGACAATCATTTTGAAACAAAAATTTTCTCCTAAAACGACAGTCATTTTGAAACGGAGGGAGTATCTTGCAAAGGAATGAGAGATGGCTAAGAGAAGTAAAAGAATAATGGGTTGAATAACTACACCCAATACTTTAAGGATACATTACAAAAATATAGTTGACCATAGTCAAATAGTCATTTTTCACTCACAAGCCATTAATGCAAGTTTAGTTAAATAATAGAAAAAGAGTGAAAAGTGAGAAAGAAAAATCTCAAAATGAATTCTGGTGTGTTTTGAAATGAGCAAAAGCTCTTTATTTAGAGGCGAAAATATAGCTAAAAACTTATAATGATCCATGAGTTTTTTTAACACATCTAATCAGCTATGACATAAGGTTAATCAATTAGATAAGCCAAATATAAAAGGTTTTCAAACTCGCCATCACTAATCGATTAGAAACTTCTTTAAACAACTAACAAGCGTTAAAAAAAAGTTAATCGATTAATGCTAGAGTGTTAATTGATTATCTAGTTTAAAAACACTCATGAAGGTTTAACCAAGCTAGTAACCAACTTGGTACGCAGATAAAACATTTTCAAGTGATTTTATAAAATGAGAGAGGTTTCAAAATCGAGTGTGTGTGTCTGATGACTTCACACGCCAAATCTTCAGAGTCATAACCAGTTAGCAAAATCTACACACTAGACAAAATCATTAGGGTACAAAATTGTTCTCTAAGAAACAATGTATTGTTATCATCAAAACTAAATGTCATATGCAGAACCAAATCTTGTTCTTACACACTTTTCTTAAACGTCAAGGAAAACATCTTCTTCTTGTCAAATATATGTTGACGATAAAATATTTGGTTCTACTAACATGCAACTTGTCAAGGAGTTTTCTAAGCTTATGTAGGTTGAGTTTGAGATGAGTCTAATAGGGGAGTTAAATTACTTTCTTGGACTTCAAATCAAGCAGATCAAGGAAAGAACATTTGTGTGTCAAGCTAAATATTGTCAAGAGTTACTTAAACGCTTCGGAATGGCAGATTCAAAGTCTATTGACACTTTAATGCCCACAAATTAAAACTTGGATAGAGATGAACATGGTAAGTATATTGACATTAAAATGTATAGAGGTATGATAAGATCTCTTGTATACCTTAGTGCATCTAGGCCTGCTATAATTTTTAGTGTGTTCATGTATGCTCGGTATCAATCCACTCCCAAAAACTCACATTTAAAAGCGGTAAAGTGCATCCTTAAATACCTTCACGGTACTTCTAAGTATCAACTTTGGATTTCCAAAGGTAGTGATTGTAGTTTGGTTGATTACTCCGATTCTGATTTTGCCTATTACAAATCGGATAGGAAAAGTACTAGTGGAACATGCCATTTGTTTTCAAACTCCTTAGTTAGTTGTCATAGCAAGAAGCAAGCATCTGTTGCTTTGTCAACTACCGTGGCGGAATACGTCGCAGTCGATAGTTATTGTGCTCAAATTCTTTGGTTCAAACAAGAACTACTTGACTTCGATATTAAACTTGAACGTATTACAACACTAGTGCGATCAACCTAATTAAAAATACGGTGTTACATTCTTGTACCTAAACATATTGAGATACGTTACCACTTCCTACGAGACCATGTTGAAAAAGGCGATGTCGTTTTTGAGCATGTTGATAGCAAAAATCAACTTGTGGATATTTTTACAAAACCACTAGCAACTGATTCGTTTCTCAATATTCATCGGGAATTGGGTATTCTCGATATCTCAAATCTTGCCTAACATAGGTTGTTGCATGCACTCTCTATATTTTATTTAACTTTTGTTTGAAAGTTTGTTTTCTTGTGTAGTGAATTCTCCGTCTCATCCTATGAGGTAATATTGTTCTCAATTCATCTCCTTTCCCTTAACGTTTCTATGAAATATGTTGCTTAACTATAACTAAATTGATTGCATGTTTATGATCCATGATCATGTGATATAATTGATGAACCATGAATTTCATATGTGTTCACTTCCAAAAATTTCAATTAACTACACATGGATTTTCAATTTATATGCTTATAGTGACATCTTGTTTGCTCTCATCATCATATGTATCTCATATCATTAATGTTAAATATTTGAAGTAGTTTCAACAATATGTGTGGTTTAGCATGTTATTTATCTTATTCTTGCATGAACAATGCATTTATGCTTTCATGCATTTTGTTTATAGTATTCTTATGTTGCAACCTGTTATGACAAATGTAATTTGGATATTATGTTGCTATACTTGGTTGTGTATTTATGATTAAGCATCATTTTCAATTTGACGTAATTCTATGTGAGTGCACGTTATAATTGATTCGTTTAATCTTTGCAACGCCTCTGAGTGCGTTTAATTCTATATGTTATTGTGTAATGTTCATGATGCTTCTCACGTTTTTCATCTTTTCCTCTTTTTGATGTTGTCAAAGGGGGATAAGCACAAGGTTTATGATGCACATATTCAGGGGGAGTCTTGCCGTGGACATCAAGAGTGCCTAGTATGTTTTTGCCATCATAAAAAAGAAGGAGTATGTGCGTGCAATATTCTCTTATATAGGTTTTGTATGATGTCAAAGCTAGGTAGCTTATCTCCCTGTGTATGTTGAACCTTATAGTATTTGCCTAGAAGTGAATCATCATCATAGGACATGTAAAATTAGATTACATATGTCATCACATACCAAAAATATGAGTTTTTCATAAAAATTCATGAATGAGTCGATACATCCTTAAAATGGGCTGATACATACTGAGTGGAATTTTAAAGAATTTGGATCTGCCTCGAATGGGTCGATACCAAGGAGAAATATGCCGATATATCACGCGAATGGGTCGACTCATTCTTGGTTGGAGTCGACTCAATCTGAATGATGTTTTCAAGAATTTGCCACTGCCATCAATTTATCGATACATTGAAGGAAATGGTTGATATGTTAGGCCAATGGGTCGACTCTCCCGTGTTTGGAGTAGACTCATCCTAAAACATTTTTTTTTGAAATTTCGCTACTGCCTTGAATGTATTGACTCTGTTTGGTCTCGTATTGAATCATTAAGCTGATGTATTGACCCATTCTGATTTAGAGTCAATACATTATGTACCAAACTTTAAAATGTGCATTTTTTTGCTAAAATTCTGTTTTGCTCTATTCTTTTCTACACACGCATATACATATAAATACATATTCATGCATCATTTCTAAGCATTGAAACCCGGAAGATACAAATAATTCTCATCATCTTCAACCCTTCCTAGACGCATTCATCAACTACACATAATCTTTTTTTTTGTCGTCAAGACAAGATTGATAAGGTCCAATTTAGGTTTGTGTAATCAAATTGGATTAAGGTTTTCTTTGGGGGATTCAAGGATAAAACCTTTAGGGTTTTTACTCCAAGATCAAGGGTTGATCTAGAGGTTTTTACACAAGTCTTGTCAACTTGGATTCGGCCGAGCGAAGTCTTTGAAGAACGGGGGTTCTTGCACATTAAGTGTTCGACAAAATTCCTTAGTCAAGTTTTATTTTACTTGTCATTAGAAATCGTTTATCTTAAGTGTGGTTTATAGTCAAACGAATTATATTGAACTTGTTGATTGAATTTTCTCATCTTTGGCATACATTCTACTATGGTTGTACGCATATCTGATCCTACCAATAACGGTTCTAATAGACTAGAGTTGATACGGATTTGCTTTCGCTTGCCATAGAAAAATACTTTTCAAAATAGAATTTTAATAAGAAAATTTTCATTAGGCGATCTATTCAACCACTTTCTAGATTGTTGCCCTCGTATAACACTCATGTCCCTCAGCATGATTTGTGTAGTACTCATCAACTGTTTTTATGGTTATCCGGTTATACACAATGTTTGATCAGCAATAGAGTACTCGACTCCACATCTACAGTCCATAGTGGTTTCAGGTTGAAGAGTGATATACAACACTATCACCATGTTAATAACTTATGACACTTAGCATAATATTATATGTAGTATTCTCATAGTGGGTCAATCTAGTATAAATATTACTCCTAATAATTATACCCATGTGATGACTTAATAACTTTTTATCCGTGATCCATAAGATGTGATCATCAGTATATCCACATAATAGTCTCAATGCTTAAATTTTGTCCCACTCCACAATAAAGTCCGACAATGAATACTTTAAGAATAATGTCCTTATGTTTAATGAGATCTCATGATTAAGTCATAATTAATATTTCATTAAACAAACTAGTTATTCTAGGGACTTCATTTTTTTGGAAAAACCAACATAATAAAGAAATTTATTTTAATTATTAATAAATAATTGGATACAAGTAGAAAGTTCTAATAAAACTATTGGCCCCTAGGGCTTACACCAACAAGGGACTTTTATAACTAATGGCAACTTTGAGTTCAGGGTTCCATTTATCTTCTCGCGAATTAGAAATCCTAGCGCTAGTTGGTCCTCACTCCGCAATCTGGTAATAGTCGTTGCTTAGAGGAGACGCTTCGATGATGAATCTCTATTGGATGTTTCCATGGTGTGAATTTCAGTGATGACCGATAATTGAGGTGGAATAAGATCAAAAGATTTAACAGAGCTCTTTGGATTGAGGATAATCTATATGTGGAATTTCGCAGAAATTAGGAGTCAATTCCCACAAACGACGTCACTGTTCCGTTATGGAATCAAAATTGTTGTGGATTGATGATGTAGAAGTCTGGAATCGATGATTATGATCTTCAGTATGGTGGCGCGGAATGGACCTGCAAGATTAACACTCTAACGCCCAAGTCAATTTAGAGTACAAAATGAATATAGTTAAAAATGGAGATCATAACGTGTATCTTAAATCTCACGTGTGCTGAATGTATATATGTTGGATAATATTGTTTGAGCTTGTATATTGAGTTTTTAGGCGGCCAAAAAGCATGTTTTTATAAGTACTTATAAATTTTAATTTTAAATAATCAACAATAATATTTTTTTATATTTTAAAATATTAAGCTTTTGTATTAGTTTTTTTTAAGAAAATATTTATTTATATCCTATGGCTAACATTTGCCCTTGGGGCACAAGTTAACGGTCTATTTATAAAAATATTCATTTAAAATGTGTGTATTAAATTCTTTGAAAATATAAATATTATTCTCTTTGTCCTAAAATAAATGTCACATTTGTTAAAATTATTTATTCTAAAATAAATGTTGCTTTAAGTTTTTAATGCAATTTTAATTTTTATCTTTCAATTATGCAAAGTATCTTTCAATTAATACTTCTAATTTACTATTTCTCCCACCTTTCATTAATAATAATTAGATTATTAAGGATAATTTGATAAAAATCGCTAATATCTTTTCTTTATTTATCACTTTTTTTTTTAAATTTTCGAAAGTGTCAAATATGAAATTTATTTTGAAACAGAAAATACTTTATTCAGTTAGTTATTTATATTTTAGTATTCTTAACTTGTGGTGTAAGGACACAAGTTTGCTGAGACCTTTATTTATTTTGTTAAGCTGTGCAGATTACTTTAGACTTACACGAGTCATATTTGACCATCATATTTAGGGGTGGTAAATAGGTTTGACCGCTTCAATTAGACACAAACAAATGTTTGAAAAAAAGGACAAACATTATTCCCTCCGGTCACTATTATAAGTAAAAAAACACCTTAAATTTTAGTCGCTATTATAAATAAAAGTCATTAAATTTTAGACTAATTAATGCTTGTAGTATTACTATTATATCCTTAATTTAATTCAAAAGTATTTAATGTTGGTAGTTAATTATTTAAATAAACTAAGAAAATTATCGTAAATTTTACTTTAATTATATATGAAATTAAGAAAATTAATTACACTTAACCAACTTTCTTAATACTTGTGAAAGTAGTTATTTTGTCTTATAATAGTGACCGGAAAGAATATATATGACGCAGATTTAAAAGTTTAGTCCACGTTGCAAAAAAAAAGTGAAGATAGGGTGGAATGGGTCTGATATTATATCTTTTTAATTTAAAAATTACAAAAACTAATGTTAAGTTCAAGACCTATTAAGTTCACGACGGTAAAATTCTGAAAAAAATAAAATAGGATGATACAGATTATTAGAGAGCGTGAGATTAAAACCTTCATCTACTTAAAATAAAATAAAATAAAATAGACATGTTCAACCGATTGAATCCGCTTTTCTACCCTAATCATATCAAAATTCATTAATAATGGTAAGAGTCAGTGGCGGTTCTTGGGCCCGGCTAGGCTGGGCACATGCCCAGGCTCTAGGGGGCCCAGTTTTCATTTTTTTTTTCTGTTGTGTTATTTAAAAGAAAAATAAAGAAAAATAAGTTTAGAAAAATAAAAGAAATATAAAGTTGGAAAGAGGAATAAGGTTGCTTTTGCTTTTCTTCTCCACAAGCGCGAACGAAAAGCACAGTGACAGCGAAACAAGCAATCGGCGACGGCGACGAACGTCACGAACAACGGAACAAGCACAGCGCACCGCACGCCACAACCGGAACGCCGACTTTCTTTTCTTCTCCACACAGTGCACGCCGGACCGGAACGAATAGAAAAGGGTTTGTATTTTTTCTGTTGTTTTTTTTATAATTTTTTACAGTGAGAGTGAGAAATTGATTTGGAGAAAGTGAGTTGGAGAAATTGATTTTGTAGACATTGTTTATTGACAGGGAGTTGTTGTTAATGTAGAAATTGATTTGAAGAATTTGGAGAAATTGAAGAAATTGATTAATGAGAATTTTTTACAGTGAGTAATTGATTGTAGAAATTGATTTGTAGAGAATGAGAAATTAATGAGAATTTGATTTGTAGAGAATGAGAATTAATGAGAATGAGAATTGATGAGAATTTGATTTGTAGAGAAATTAATGAGAATGAGTTGTTAATTGGAGAAATTGATTTGTAGAGAATGAGAAATTAATGAGAATTTTTTTCTGTTGTTACAGTGAGTAGTTTTTTTTTCTGTTGATGAGAATTGTTGTTATAGTGAGTAGTTTATTGTTGAATGTTTATTACAGTGAGAAATTATTTGGATTTAGTTAGTGAAGTTTTGTGTGGATTTTTTAATGAGAATGTTTATTATTTGGATTTAGTTAGTGAAGTTTTGTGTGGATTTTTTAATGAGAATGTTTATTATTTGGATTTAGTTAGTGAAGTTTTGTGTGGATTTTTTTTTTCAGGAATTGGATTGGAACTTTTTTAGAGATGAGGAGATTTTTGGTTGAGTCAGAATCAGAACCGCATTAGACGGTGGTAGTGGTTCTGATTCTGACTCAACCAAAAATCTCCTCATCTCTAAAAAAGTTCCAATCCAATTCCTGAAAAAAAAAATCCACACAAAACTTCACTAACTAAATCCAAATAATAAACATTCTCATTAAAAAATCCACACAAAACTTCACTAACTAAATCCAAATAATAAACATTCTCATTAAAAAATCCACACAAAACTTCACTAACTAAATCCAAATAATTTCTCACTGTAATAAACATTCAACAATAAACTACTCACTATAACAACAATTCTCATCAACAGAAAAAAAAACTACTCACTGTAACAACAGAAAAAAATTCTCATTAATTTCTCATTCTCTACAAATCAATTTCTCCAATTAACAACTCATTCTCATTAATTTCTCTACAAATCAAATTCTCATCAATTCTCATTCTCATTAATTCTCATTCTCTACAAATCAAATTCTCATTAATTTCTCATTCTCTACAAATCAATTTCTACAATCAATTACTCACTGTAAAAAATTCTCATTAATCAATTTCTTCAATTTCTCCAAATTCTTCAAATCAATTTCTACATTAACAACAACTCCCTGTCAATAAACAATGTCTACAAAATCAATTTCTCCAACTCACTTTCTCCAAATCAATTTCTCACTCTCACTGTAAAAAATTATAAAAAAAACAACAGAAAAAATACAAACCCTTTTCTATTCGTTCCGGTCCGGCGTGCACTGTGTGGAGAAGAAAAGAAAGTCGGCGTTCCGGTTGTGGCGTGCGGTGCGCTGTGCTTGTTCCGTTGTTCGTGACGTTCGTCGCCGTCGCCGATTGCTTGTTTCGCTGTCACTGTGCTTTTCGTTCGCGCTTGCGGAGAAGAAAAGCAAAAGCAACCTTATTCCTCTTTCCAACTTTATATTTCTTTTATTTTTCTAAACTTATTTTTCTTTATTTTTCTTTTAAATAACACAACAGAAAAAAAAAATGAAAACTGGGCCCCCTAGAGCCTGGGCATGTGCCCAGCCTAGCCGGGCCCAAGAACCGCCACTGCGAGTCATTAAAGGATGCGCTTTATGGTATTCTCGATAAGTACACATTATCTATTTCAAGGATACGAGGGCAAGGATATGATGGAGCTTCGAATATGAGAGGTGAATTTAATGGTTTGCAAAGAAAGATTCTAGATGAAAACCCTTATGCTTTCTATGTCCATTGTTATGCTCACCGTTTGCAATTGGTTGTTGTGTCTGTTACTAGTAGTTGTTCATCTATTCATGATTTCTTTGAGTACATCTCCTTGATTGTGACCACAACAAGTGCATCTTGTAAGAGGAGGGATGCTTAGACGGAGTCACAACACCAAGATATTTTAAATAAACTTGAGATTGGTGACATATCAAGAGGAAAAGGCTTGCACCAATCATCTACTCTCGCTAGACCTGGGGATACTAGATGGGGTTCACATCATACTACATTGCTTCGTTTGGATCAAATGTGGTCCTCCGTGTTAAAGGTACTTAGTATGGTTGATGAAGATGGGCGTGGACCATCTCAAGCAGCGGGTTTGATAGAAAAAATGGAGAGCTTTAAATTTGCTTTTATTTTGAAGTTAATGTTAAAGTTGTTTGGTATCACAAACGAGCTTTCAAATGTCTTACAAAGAAAAGATCTTAATATTGTGAATGCCATGGAATTAGTCGATGTTGTTAAAGCTCGATTGGCCACAATAAGAGAGAGTGGCTGGGATAATTTATTTGCCGATGTCCAAGGATTTTGTGTTGCTAAAGGTATTCCGGTGCCAAATATGGATGACGAAATACCGGTTCGGGGCCGTTCAAGGGTAGAAGGGAGGACTATCACTAATCTTCATCATTACCGTGCAAAGATTTTTTATGTTGTTATTGACAAAGTATGTGTGGAGATGGATCATCGCTTTAGTGAAGGAAGTAACATTATCCTTGATTGCTTCTCATGTCTTGACCCCAAGAACTCTTTCTCCAGGTTTGATGTTGATAAGCTTGCTCGTCTTGCTGATATTTATGATGCAGACTTTTCCGATGATGATCGTGGAACAATAAGGGATCAACTTGAAACTTATGTTCTTCAAGTGAAAAGAAATGCTTTATTTTCCACTTGTGAAGATGTTCAAAGTTTGGCTATGAAGATGGTTCAAACTGAGAAACATTTAGTATTTCCATTGGTTTACAAACTTATTGAGTTAGCTCTGATATTGCCGGTGTCGACAGCATCTGTTGAAAGAGCTTTTTCAGCAATGAAGATTATCAAGTCTAAATTGCGCAATAAGATCAATGACGTGTGGTTCAATGACTTGATGATATGTTACACCGAGCGAGAGATATTCAAGTCACTTGATGATATCGATATTATTCGAACATTCACCGCAAAGAAGTCTCGGAAAGGACATTTGCCTCCCGATTTTATTTAGCACGTTATTGTAAGATTATGTTTCATATTTTTCATCTCTTTTATTTTAAGCAATTTATATATTATATACAATGTGAATTTAGGGTCTTAAATTTTTTTGCCCAGGCTTTATAAATTTTCTGGCTCCGCCACTGAGTCAATCCAAATTATTCAATACTTTAATAATCCTTATTGTTCAATACTACATACAATTAGATTTATGCATAGGAGATTAATCGAAAGAGATTAACTCGCATACCCAACTCTAGCTTCGATTCTTATCATAATAAAAAGTACTATACTTTTTAAAAAACTATAAATATTAATAAATATTAAAAAGGTCATACTAATGAGTATTACAGAAAACATTTTTTTAATGTTTCAAATAAACAAAAATATTTTGAAAAAAAATTAACTATAATAAAAAGTATAGTTTGTCAATAGCATTTCTTTTATATTTTATCATTTGCATATAATTTTATAGTTTTTTAGAAAAATGAATATTAAAATTATGTTTAAATAGAAGATTAAATTAGGCTTAGTTATTTATGAAAGTAAAATATAGTTGAAGTAAAGGACCAGGGCGATTGAAAAACGGGGACACGGAGCTCAAGAAGATTATTAGCATTCAATATGAGTTGAAAAACGAGCAATCAACATTTTACATTTAATCCTAAATTTACGGAACTCGCGTGTTGTCTCAACATTACCCTGCACTTTTTGTCTGTGGGCCCTTTCTTCTCTCTTCATTTTCCAATTATTTTTTCCACCATGCATTTCTCTATTCTTTTCTCCTTCTTCTTAAATAAACTTAATCACAAAACTAACTTAATTATTGTAAGCTGATAAGTAACTCATACTGTATAAAAGTTGATTTAAGTAGAGTTAAAGTATTGCACGACAATCACACTTGTAATATTTGTAATACCATAACCTGCACCCCAGTGATGTAGTAGATTTACAGATTTACTGTATGATTTTGTGATGTGAAAATCACGATGCAATATTGTGACGTGATTTTTATGTGGTAAAAATAATTACCACAACTACCACTATCTCGTGAAAAATTACGATGCTATATTAATTTTATTATGTAATTTTCACCTTTGTTGCGTTAAAATCACGTTGCAAATTACTGTTTTTTTTTTTGAAAAATTGATGGTGCTATTTTCTTTCTGTCTTTTTTAAGATGATCTTTAGATTATTTGAAAAAAAGAATAAATGTATCACATGGAGATGTAAATTTTCAAGTTGTCACGACGTTCTACTTTGAACATGGACATAAAAAGTTTGTCGTATTGTTATATCATGTTGTTGTTATATAAATATTTTGATGGTCAAAACAAAATTCTTAATGAATGCACAATAGAAACGTGAAGGAAAAGATAAGAAATTATAAATGGACAAGAAAGTATGAGCATGCACGCAAGAGAATTCAACTTGAATATAATAGGATTGTGACATTTTTTCATGTTAGCGGCGCTTGTGGTTGAGGACAAGAAAGTTAGGGCATGCATCAGTCTTCATAATTCTCTAGAGCAATAAAATGTTAACAAAAATTGTTATTTACTTATGGTAGACTTTGATGCTATGTGTCTAACCGTCTTTCTAATCCAACAATTTTTTTTTTTGTGTTTTGCGGGCCTTGATCTATTAAGATGCTAGGGTGTGACCATGTGGACCTAATTGAATTTTATGGGTAGACTTGATATATATGTGCTTTTTCCAATAGGTTACAAGACTATTGACTTCATTATCTTTTTTTGAGAAAGATGGCAAGTAGACAATAGAACGTATAAGATTTATTGAATAGTGCAATGGGGAAAATCAAAATGATTTCTTAAAACTTCAATTGTTCTCTTTATATTTGATAGGAACAGCAATTACACGATGTTTTGCTCTTTCATTAAACATGGTACACAGTTGAGTAGACGAGAAAATGGGTTACCAACGCATATTCTATTTTTCTTAACTTGCAGTTACAATAGCCAATTAAATAAATTTGAAATAACAAGAGATGAATAGTATGTTGACTTGAATGTTAAGGGAAAAGACGATACCAATTTGTCCTTATGCATCCGTTTTAAATTAGAAAACGTTTTGATCTTTGACGTAAATATGTTTTTGGTTCTTCTAAAATTACCAAATTTAGTTTTTGATCTCTATTACAAAAATAGTGTATTTTAGTCTCTACAAAATAATTATGCACGCAGTTTTAATCCCTAATGTTAAACCAATGTGTATTTTTGAATAATTATTTTACAGAAATGTTTAGAACGTTATAAAAAGTTCATCGAAAAAAAAATTCAAAATTTGATTTATAAGTCGAGATTTTCATTACTTTTATCATTATGTTTTGAAATTTAAAAAATTTATATTTAATTATTCTCATTTTAAAAAATTATATAATTTAATAAAGAAACATTTTATAGTAATCTAAATACGTACGAAAAAAATTATCCAAAAATTTAAAAATTTAGGGGTAATTAAATAGTTTTCAAAATTTTAGAAAATAGTAAGGACTAAAACTGCATGCATAAAAATTTTGTAGGGACTAAAATATGTCTTTTTTTTTATAGGGACTAAAAATGAAAAGTGAGATATTTATAGGGACCAAAAACATATTTAACCCAAAATATAATTATTGTTGAATAAGAAATAGAAATCATTCCTAACTTTATAATATTGTCATTTATTTATTATAAATGAAAGATAAATCTAAACAATTGGAAAAAGAAATAGTAATAAATTATAAATGATATGTTAGGAAAAAAAAGTCATCAATGTTGTATTGGAATTGTAAAATGACTTATAATTTTAAACAATTTTTTTAGCAAAATAACTTATAATTTGTGACAGAGAGAATATTTGTAAGTATTTTTAATACAATCGGTGAAATTATTGAAAAAATATCAAATCATACGAAAAGAAGTGAGCAAAATGACTAAAGGTGAATACAGATAGGATTTAGAAAAAATAAGAAGAAAATGGAAGATAAAAAGAAGAGTTTGTCTTAGTTTTTGTCGCGGTCACGATGCTTTCATCGTGGGTGCAATGAACACATATCGTGATCACGATGCTTGCTAATGTGGTCGCGATGAAACATTTTCCTGACCCGCATTTGCAACTTTTTAAATAAATTTTTGTTACTTTTTTTAGGGTTACGAATTTCAGTGAGAGAAATTGACAACAAAATACTTTTGTGAGCGATTTTGGAGAGCATTACGTTGTTTTAGAGCTTATTTTTCATTGATTTTCATGAATACTTTTTATCAACTTGGTAATTGTTAATTTTACTATGAGTAGCTAAGTCATTTTAGACATACTTGGTAATTATTTTATGAATTCGACGAGATTAGCATATTTGCTAGTTTAGTCATAAAAGGCTAAAAAGTGTTCCATCCAATTCCTTATTGTCAAGTGCGCCTCAATGGCTATCAATGACATGTATACTCATTTGTGGGAAAAATGGTAAAGTATTTCCACGTTTCTCTGTGCATATTTCTCTATGCTTCATTTGCACCTGCTACAACCGTTGTGTAACTATCATTGACGATATCAAGAACATCTTGAGTGCCAAACAACAAACGTATCTGAGTCATCCATCGATTCCAATTCTTTCCATCAAAGACTGGAAATTTTGTGTTCAAGCTACCGTTTCCACCGTTCATCTTTGATCTTGTTCAAATCACTCAAATCTCACTGACATTCGTGTTTTCTAATCCCTCAGAATCAAAAAATGTGATTTCGATTTCGAACTTCAATTCACTGTGAATTTCATAACTGAAATCAATTACACACACCTCACGTACACTCGTGTTTCCCGATCTGAATCAGAACCGGAGGTCTAGATACCAATTGTTGGCGCACAAGGTTGAAGATGAAAAAGATGATGGAAGAGAAAGAGAGAGAAGAAAATCTGCAACTAACTTTCTAACAAAATTAAAATCAGTTATGGATTAAAATCTCATTACAAACTAAACCACACTTAGTTTGTATACTAATCAGAACCTAAATGAAATACAAATGCAAGTTAAATACAACTAATGTGAGTTTGAATTACACTATAATAAATCTTACTTTAACTTTACCCTCATTTTTGTTATAGATTTGAGAATCCGTGGAGGCCATTCTCAAATTTGTGTTTTCTAAAAAATAGGAAAGAGTAAGAACATGCAAGAAAACCATGAAAAAAAGGTGCTTAGCAAGGAAGAGAGCGAAACAATAAAAAAAAACATAAAGAGTAAAGACTGCAAGATTCAACTGAAGTAATTTTTAGAGGAACACTTAATGATTAGGCACAGAGAGCATACTCAGAACATAGAAGGAAACATTAAAGTAGTAAAAGAGGTGCTCAATAGTCTTAAGATTAAAGGCGAATCGTTGGGGCTGTCTGTGGAGGATATTAATCGCAAGAGAGAGCTGACCAGTAATCTTCACAACCTCATGAACCTCAATTGCAACATTTAATGTCAAAGAGCCCGTAACAGGTGGCTGAAAGAAGGAGACGCTAACTCTAAATATTTCCATGACTGCATCAATAAAAGAAGGAAATACAATGAAATACTTGCGCTAGAAGTAAACGGGAGAATGACAAAGGAAGCAAATGAGGTCAAAAAATAAATTGAGGAGCATTTTCAAAACAGATATGAGGAGAGGGGTGCAAGATCTGTTCTGGCTAACATGGAGTTTAATAAAATGGCTGATTCAGATATAAATGCATTGATAGTCGAATTTACTGAGGAAGAAGTGCACAAAGCGATTTGGGAATGTGAAATCCTTAAAAGTCCAGACCCTGATGGAGTTAACTTTGAATTCATAAAATATTTTTGGGAGACCATTAAAAGCGATTTCATGAGAGTAATGTCAGAATTTCACAAGTACGGTCGAATGATTAAAGGCGCTAATAGCTATTTCATGGTACTTATTTCAAAGAAAAGTAATCCAACAAGGATATCAGAGTATAGACCGATGTGTTTGATTGGTTGTATTTACAAAGTGATATTAAAGGTGCTAGCGAACAGATTGAAGAAAGTGATTAATAGCATTATTGCAGAGACTCAATCAACATTTATTTCAGGCAGGCAGATCCTCGATGGAGTCCTCGTGGCGAATGAAATTATTGATGAAGCTAGGCAGAAAAGGAAAGAAGTTTTGTTATTTAAAGTGGATTTCGAAAAAGCTTATGACTCGGTAGACTGGAATTTTCTACTATTTGTGATGGAAAAAAATTAGATTTCATGATAAATGGCGGAGGTGGGTTTCTGAATGTCTTAGATCTTCATCCGTTTTAGTTCTTGTCAATGGGAGTCATACTAAGGAATTCATGATGGTCCGAGGATTAAGACAAGGAGATCATCTCTCTCCATTCCTTTTCTTAATCATATCAGAAGGTTTTAGTGTCTTGATGAAAAAAGCCAAGGTTTTGGGGAAATTGGTGGGATACAAGTTTGATAGAGGTGATAGTCGGTTCTCCCATTTATAATATGCAGATGACACTATGATCATTTGCGAGAAGAGATGGTCTAACACTCGTTTTATTAAGGTTATATCGCTCTTGTTTGAAAGGATGTCCAGCTTGAAAGTGAACTTTTTCAAAAGTTCGATTGTGGGAATCAACGTAGCTAGCTAGTGGATTAATGAGGCAGCAAGGATGTTAAACTGTAGAGTTGATGCTTTGCCGATAAACTATCTCGGCCTCCCAATCGGGGCAGATCCCAACAGATTAGAAACATGGAACCAAGTGGTAAAGACGATGAAATCAAGACTGAGTATATGGGAGAACAATATGTTATCTATAGGTTGTAGGGTTGTAATTCTGAAAGTTGTGCTCTTTGTGATCCCGATTTACTTTCTTTCCTTCTACAAGGCTCTGACATATATAATTTCTAAACTTGAATCTATCTTTAAATAGTTTTAATTGGGGGGGGGGGGGGGTATAGAGGAAAAGAGGAAAAACTGTTGGATTAAGTGGGAAAAGGTTTGTAGGACGGTTGAAGAAGGGGGTTTGGGGATTAGAAACCTAAGATTATTCAACAAGGCATTACTAGGCATGTGGGAACGGAAAATCAGAATAGAAAGAAAAGGTATATGGTTCGAAGCTTTAGCAAATAAATATGGTTCGAATAATGGGGCTTTAGGCACGAGAGAATTTGGAGGATCAAAGTGGTGGAGGAAAATAAATCAATTAGACATAGTTAGGTTCGTTTCATCAAACAAATACTCAATGAAAGAAGTATACAAAAGTCTAGTGTTGAACACGATCATGATCCTAATCAAGCATGGACAGAGATTTGGAACAAGGCAATTCCATCAAAGGTCTCTTGTTTGACTTGGCAATTGCTACAAAAAAAAAATACCAACAAAAGATAATTTAGTGAAGAATGGTGTTCTGTCTCAGGGGCAGGTTAGGTGTAGTGGAGAGTGTGGTCGAGAGGAATCGGTTAGTCACATTTTTTTGAATGTCCAAAATATACAGGTACTTGGAATCGCATCTGCAATTGGCTTGGAGTGAAAGCAACCCTTCAAAATGAAGGGTGGAAGCATATGTTCCAGTTTGAAAATTTGGTAGCTGGTGGTAGAGATCGGGCTTTGAAAATTATCACTATTTGGTCGGTCTATGTGTGGAGTATCTGAAAGAACATGAACAAGAACATATTCAGAAATGATGAGGTTAACACTAAGAAAATAGCAGAAGAATCAAAAATCACATCTTAGAAGTGGCTTAAAATTAAGTTAAATTTTATAAGAGAAGATTTATCGATGTGGTGTATTAATCCTAAAGCCTGTTTGGGCAGCATAGATGAAGGGAGTTAGTTCAGCAGGGTTCGGTTTTAGTTCGTCGGAGTTAGATGTTTGATTGCCCCCATGACTGATCTGGTAGCTGTATTTTTTAGAGTCAGGCTCATTCAGTAGCTTTTTGCATTGTTTGGGGTTGTGGTTGTGCTGAACTTTCGATAAATTCAGTGCTGAATTTAGTTCTGAAGTGAGCTAGCAGAGTGTCTGAATTGGATAGTTTTCGGTTGATAGAGCCTTGGCTATTTGTTGGGATGCTTGTTTCTTCATTAATTGTTTATCTTTGTTGATGTTAGGTGCTGCCAGGATCTTAGGTTTTTGCAATCCTTGGTGTTTTTTCAATTTGTTTTGCAGACTGTTCGTGGCTCTTGATGTTCTTTCATTTCGCAGCCTGACCTTGATTCTCAGTTGCTATTCGCAGCGGTGGTGGTCTGTGTTTGCACATTGATCATTAGCATATTTGTCATATCATTATGGTTTTATCATCTTTTCAGGAATAGTCCAATGTATCTTGTGCAATGTTCGTTTCTGGGGTACTTTGGGTGGCTCAGGTGTTTATTATTAAAGGCAGTTTGTTTCTCTGCTGGGTTGGATATCGTGCTCGGTGTTTGTTTTTGGTATCGGATCGGGTTGCGTGGCGAGGCAATTTGTGGTGGTGTTGTTATCTTCGTGGCACTCTTTTTTTCATGGTATTGTAGTGGTTTCATGGGAGCAATTTTGTAGTGTTTAGTTTGTTTGTTATCGTGCTCGGGGATTCTTTGTTAGTTATGGGTTTTGGTTGAGCGTGGGAGTTATTTGTGTATCAGGGAATTTCCATTGGTGTTTGTGGCTAGCAATTTGTTGGCTTTTATGGACTTCTAGAAATGCTATTATTTTTTAAGAAGGAAGATTGTAGGAGATTGATATGTTAGGGTTATTAAACTACTGACTAGGGATTGGTTTTTTCCTTTTTTTAGTGGTCAGATTGTTATTGATCATTTGGTGTGGCAAAATAATTTGTCATTTTATTTAGTCGGTTAGTGTTTTTGTTGTTGTTTCCTTTACTGTTTATCGGTTATTGTAATTCTCTTGTGCAGGTTGAGCATCCCTTGTGCTATTTTTAATATATTCTCTTTGCTTATAAAAAAAATATTTGTTCTTTGTTTCTTGTTATCAGCTTAAATCTTGGTGTATTGTTTTATCTTGTACTTTTGATCAAGCATTTCTTCTGCTAAATAGATTAATGTTATCTTCTCTTTTTGTCTTTTTCAAAAAAAATAAAAATAGGTAGCGTTATTACTTAACTAGTTGAGAAGATCAATATTATTGTTGAAGAAATCAAATCACAAGGAACAATCACACAAATAGCAGGAAAAATCACACAAAACTTAAGTAATTAAGCAAGTGAGACTAAATTATGTAGGTTGCATACTTATGACCAATAAAACTAGTGTTTGTATATTAATATTTTATTTATAAAAAATTTCAACACACATATCAATCTAATTAAATTTTTATGCTTTTTTTATTATACTTTAATCTTTATGAGTTGTTTTACTTTGTGTATGTCTAACATCCTTTCAAACTAAATTTTATCCTCTAACATTTTTTGAGCAGTTAAAAATCATAAGTGATGTGACATAGTTCATTTCTCATATCTATTGCTTAAAAAACGTTAAATTATAATTAATAATTGATATATCAATTAATTTTGTTTTATTTTATTTTCACCCTTTTGTTTTCTGGAAAAATAAACCTAATAATTCAGAATCCAACCTAAAAAATCGTAAAATTTGCCAAACATTATTCTCATAAGAAAATGAATGCAGTATTTCGAGAATCTTCATTTTTTAATAAGAGCTCGTTTATCTATCAAACTTAAATGATTAGTTTACATCAATTAATTTTTAAAATTGAATAAAAAAATTAAAAATCAATTTCACTCAAGCCAAATTCTCACACGTTTTACAAATTAAAAAATAAAATCATTTATAAAATTAATGATGCAAAACCAGTTCCTAATTTGTGGCCAAAACTATTGCTATTTTGAAACATAATGTAAAAAAAATATCAACTTAGTATTTACTTTTCCGGTGCTAAAAAAAAGGAAAAAAAAAATAAACCTCACTTGTAAACTGAAAACTCACTGTATCAGATTCACATCACACAGAGAGAATGAAGAATAATTTGAAACAAGTGCCGAGGAGGTGGGGAAGATGAGTGGTTCCTGGATTTGAGTGGAATAAGTGGATTCTTCTCACTTTAATTATTCTTCTACTTTAATTAAATTTCATTCATTGGTTCATAATTTGAGTGTCACTGTTTATGAGTCAATGGTGCGTATGATGGATTAGACGGTGATGCGCGACTTTTGTTGCCAATTTTGGAGTTTACATTTGATGTGACTCACAGTCACCACCACGGCGGGGGGCTCGCAAAGCTGGCTGCAAGTCTTGCCATTTCCCTCTCCTTATACTCTGCAGTTTTCCATATTGAATAAAATTCTGGTGAAAATAACAGTTAATGGAGAATGTATTTTTACAACTAGAACTATGTCAAATAATACAGGAGTAATTTTTATGCAATCACTAGGATTGTCCAAATCTAAACCAATTGATTGAAAAAATTGAAAATTACTAAAAAAACATAAAATTTATTGGATGCGTTTAGATGTTACTTTATAAAAATCATTAGATTTGGATTGAATTATAGATTAAATTCTCAAAATCGATTTAGATCAAATCGAATTAGGTTGATATATTTTTATATTTATTTATATTTTATTAATATAATATATTGTGTTAATTAATGATACTTATTTCTTAATAATATTTATTAATTTAATTTAATCTATTTATTTATATTATTTCATTTGTTTTAACCCTAATTTATCATCTCATTTTTTAGTATTAATTATTCTTTATTTATTATATCAAATATAATATTTATTAACATTTTTTATAATTTTAATAAAGAACATATCATTTATAATTTGAATATCTAAAAACTGATTCAAATTAAACTATATAAACTTGGATTGAATTAGATTGAATATTTTAATCAATTATTCAAAATCAAATCGAATCGCGAGTAAATTTATTTTTGGATTTGATGAATTTTTACCTCAAAACCGATCCAAACTGCACCGCGAATACTTCTACAAACGCGATGTTGAAAACATATGATGAAATTTGAGAGGTTTTTTTTTATATACAAAAGTGCTAGTGATCTTTAAGTTATAATATCTTTTAAATAAATATTATAAGAGATTTATTGCATTTTATATTAAAAACATTGTAAATATATTTAAAATAATAAAAAATAAAAATTTTTATTTTAAGAGTGTTTCTCTAAAAAAAATTGTTATATGAATAAATGTGTGCATTCGGGTCTTACATCTAAAGTATTTCCCTTTTACAAACATGTGTTTGAGGCGCTATGTACATTTTAATATCACTCCTAAAACAATTGAGTCAGATTTTGACTAGGAATCGATATATATCGTCCCAATTCATGTTGTAACCACATGGACAAGATCGATCTAAAGTAACAAACGAATCAGATCGATCAGGAGGCTTAAAATCAATTAGGGAGGAATGTTCGAATCAGGATGCAGTAAACAACATATTCAAAGGGGATTAATGATCATAATGATTAATATCAATCAAGTGAACAATGACTATAATGACTATAATGACTATTAAATGATCTTTATAAGCTTTAAATACCGGATAAGACAAAACTATTATATAAGGGAAGTTAACACATAGGAGAAGATAGAGACTTTTTACATATGACATACACATATACTTGCGACTCTAACTTGCTCCGCACTTATAGAATTATCAATTAATAGTTCAAAGGATAGACAATTCAAAACTCTGTCTTGGTTCAATATCAGCCATTGAAAAATATCAATTTGGTTTGGAGACTAACCACTCTAAGCCTTATTCCCTGTTTCGTTAGAAGTTATCTTGAAACTTCATTTCCTTCTATAAGGAGGTTCGTGGGCATAACCTTCTAAAAACTCTCAAGTCTAGTGGATACTCTCAAGAATAATTATTGGGGACATGATTAGGTCTTCTTTGTCAAACCTGTGTAATTCTACGATGTTATTTTTCTTCCCCTATCTATTTTATTTTCAGTTATTTTCTTTACATTGAATTTTTGTTGCATATTTATCAACAGTTTTATAAAATGGTTTTAAACTCTGATTTCTCAAAGGATTTTGATTTCACTCATCATTTTCAAACCTCCATGATTCATCCCCTATTGTGTATGAAGGCATAGGTCCAACAAATGGCATCAAAACCTAACTTCTGTTTAAAGACTAAATGTCTCATGAGGAAGATAACTTCCAACACTTCTTTTAACAAGAGGACCTTCTTAAACACACCTCCACCGTTTAATCATGATATGTTTTAATTGTTGAAAACTAGATTTAAAATTTTCATTCAAATTTATGATCTTGAGTTGTAAAAAACAATAATCAATGGTTTGCTTCTACCTACTCATTGTATTAATGGTCAAGTAGTAAATAAATCATATTTTCTTTAGACCGAAGAGGAAAAGATAAAGTTTGAAAGTGATTTTAAAACTAAAATTTTTTTACTTATGTATTTAAATGAAAATCAATTTCTTTATGTACTTAATTGTAATTCCATCAAATAATGTAAGACACTTTTGAAATAATCTACGGAGTATCTTTAAGCATTGAACAAAAGGGAATTAACACACGAGACAAAGAAACACCAGATGTATATGAGAGTTACTTTCATAGTTGGTTTTCAACCTTTAGAAATTTTGGAAGCCATGTTAGAACCTTCATCTCTAGTAAATATCTAAGAATTAAGAATTAGAGTAAAAAAACATGATCCAATCCTTAATCGAGAGATGTGAATATTTATGATTTTTAGGAAAAATCCAAGTAGGAAGAAATCATCTATAAACTAAATGAGTTTATTCAAATATTAAAAGATGAATGGATGACCTCAAACCAAGAAAAATTTCTAGCAACATCATCAAAGAACTTAGTTGAACAAGAAGAAGAAGAAAAAGAAAAATCAACTCCAGTAGTCTCCTTTGAAAGAACAATCTTGGTGACTGAAAGATCCTTGGAAGACTTAACATCCAATGGAGAAACTTCATCAAGAAGAGAATATGAAGAAGAAGAAAAAGAAGAAGTTTCATCCAATGGAATCTTCGAAATAAGACACGAGAAAGAAGTCTCAACGAGCAATACATTGAGATACTCAACATCAAGGAGAAATCTCGACGAATCAACCTCTAGTAAATCTTTGAAGAACATTCTTTCAACGAAGAAGATGAACAAGTTTGTTTAAAAGCATTCAATAAGAAGATAACTATGAGGTAACAATATTCTCATACAAGCAATTGTTAAATATAAGTGCTAAGTTAATTGAGGAATATGATAAGATTTAAAAGCGTAATGTAGTTCTTAAAGACTGCACCGAGTTTCTAGAAAATAGTAATGAAGCACTTATATATATGAAATGTCTAATATTAGAAAGCAAGCTAGTAAATGTGTGACTTGTGTCTCGATGAAAAACAAAGTGAAAGATATGCATGAAACCCTAAGTAAGTTTACTAAAGGAAAAGAAAACCTAGATTTGATTATATTAAATCGAATGCCTTCCTTGAATAAAATTAGATTAAGGTTTAAGTCTATTAGATCAAATACTAAATACTTTAATAGGAAGAAATTGAACCAACCTATTTGTAAATGATCTTATTGTAATAAGTTTGGCCACAGAGAGCCTTTTTGTTTTTATAGACTAAGAAGGTCTAAAGGTAGTAACCCTAGACCTCATAGAACTACTAATGCACCAGGACCCAAAAAGATTTGTGCACCAAAGTTGAAAACCTCGATTGATTTTGGAATGCTTTATAAATTTAAATGAAGCCTTAATACTTATTAAATGAAGTTGTGCAAATCAAGATGCATGCCTTTGAGTATACAAGATGTGCCTGCTGGCGTTTGATGATACTAATGCTTGTAATCCAAGAATGCTTGTTGATGGTGTATTTTAACGAATGTGATTAAAGTGTTTTCACTGAGGATGGTCCTAGACAATTATGATATGTGATGATCAAGTAACCTCTCTTAGTATATTGAAACGATAATTCTATAATGGACTTATCTTACTCATTGTTTTTAACCAACTCTTGTATCCAACAATTCATAGAAAATGATTTACGATAATATTTTGTCATTTCCTCGACAGGAGAAGGCTTTATAAAGGTTACTTGATATTTAATCTAGTACACGTTTTAGGGGTTGAATGATTGGAAAACACTTATTAACCTTCTAAATAAGTGGTTTATTATGTGCTTAAACAATTTAAATTATTTTTTATTAATGATTCAATTGAGTCTTTAGCATCTTTGGAGAAAAGGGTGCAATATGGAATGATAACGGGTGTCAAAAGCAATATGCCAATGTTAAATCTCAACCCAATGCCCAAAAAGACCAATGAGGTTGAAACCAAGGAAAATAATATATTAGATGCATCATGCATTTCAAATTTCAGACAAAATCAGATAGTATCTTTGCCTCCAAGCAAATCAAATCAGAGCATTGATGGAGAACACTTGAAATCCTTAAAATCATCATTACATTATCGATTAGGCCTTAAATATAATCGATTACAATTCATGTTTTGGAAAGTTTTAGTTTTAATATTTTCAGGGCCAAATCTTCAAGGATTTTGTGGACTTTACCACGCCTAAAATGTTAGAAGTAACATTATAAATAGGTAATCATATTCCCTTCTTTTGCATCATTCTTTTCTCTCTTTTCTTTCCTGTTCTTTATCTGTGTGTGTGTGTGTGTGTGTGTGTGTGTGTGTGTAATAATACTACTTTAATATTCCATCACCATTATCATCATTATCATGGCACCTAAGACGTTAAGATTTCCTTATCCTATTATTTTGATCGATGATTTCTCATCTCAAGAACAAGAAAGGAGATTCTTTCAAGATTTTAGAAATAGGACGATCTTAAGAATTCATACCTTAGATGCAAAAAACTTTCAAGAGTGTGAATTATTCAATACTTTTGAAGAATTAAATTTAAAGGCATTCATCTGCAACCCAACAAGAAAAGTGTATCCATCCTTAGTCAAGATGTTCTTTTCAAATCTCTACTTCGCCAATGGGATTATTTATTCTGAAGTAAGAAAACACAAGATATATCTTCCTTTGGATGTTTTTATTTATATTTTGGATCTACCCCACGATGGACTTTACTTCAAGTAAGATGAACCAGAAGAAGACGACTATTGCATGTACAAGAGTGATGCCTCCTCTTTTCTATTGAATCCAAAATTATTTGTATCCTTTTCATTCAATGTATGTTATGTGCACCTATATATTCATCTAATTAATTATATGGAAAATCATATACTCTTTCCAAGATAAAACAACTTCAACCACTTAACCAGGTATGTCGTTGCAACAGTATGGACGTTTGCCAACAAGATTGAGACAAGCTGGGCAAGTATGGTGATCCAGCACATGTTAGGACGTTAAAGGAAAAGAATGTGTTTGCCATACGATGACTTGGTTACAAAGATCTTGGAACACGTCGGATACAATTTTGAAGGACGAGAATTCATGCAAGATGTAACAAAAATAGGAGAAGAAGGTCTCGAGATGATGCAATACGAAATTGTATATAGGAAAGCAATTCAAAAGCCCCCCAAATGGAAGAAAAGAAGTGTGGAACAACAAGAACAAATAACTCTCGTGAGTCTAGAAGAGCTTCACTATATGTTCCCGAAACATTTGTATCCAAATAAGCAAAATAACCAAGTTTCTAACAAAATCTCAATATACCCAACTTTCAAACTAAAAAAAAGGCATGTCAAAGCGATTGTCGTGTCCTCCTAATTTTAATAGGGCGCGCCAAATGTATTGGTGCCACAATGGCTTTTCAGTTTTATTTACGTTTAATGTGGATTTGACATTTTCTGGAGATTTTTCTACGGAAAGTTATGTTTTATTTACATATGAAAAACTTTTTGCAGAAAATTTGCAAAAAATGTCAAATCTAAAAAAAACGCATAGAAAGTAAATAAATTAAAAAAAACACAATGGTTTCGATGTAATTGACACACCCTTTTAAAATTAGAAGGATACATCAATTACTTTGGCACGTCCTTTTTTTGTTTGCGAATTTAGTGCATTAGAATTTTTATCAGAAACTTGGTTATTTTAGATATTTAGATGGAAAAATATTCTCGCTTCAATAGTTTTCTTACTAGTTTCCTCCTTAGTTAGACAGTGCAATTTTCTATAATGTATCTTTTCTTTGATTTGAATATTACAATGATAGAATATTGAACCAAATTCTAGTTTTCTTCTACGATAAAATATATCCTATTCGGTTTTGAAAAATAAATATATAATGTAAATTATGTTATACAATTTAGCTAAAAATATAAGAAATTTTACCATAATGATAGATTGATGGAAGAAATCATTTATTAATTAATATTTAGAGATTTTGTCATGTCACCCCTACAGTTTGACTTGACACCCTCATATTTTTGGATTTTTTTTTTTGCGTTTATCAGATTTTTCGAAGAAAGACCAAAAATTTATAATACAAACGCACTGATTTATAGTAAACGTTTGAAGAAATACTGGATTTTCCTAAATATTTTATAGTTTTTCGGATTTTTGAAAACTGCCAATAGTTCATATTCGACTAGGCAAAATAAAATTAACAGTACTGGATTTTTCAAAAAATTTGGTAAACAAGAACACTTTTCAAAAAATTCGGTAAACTACAACACTTTAAAAAAATATGGTAAACTACAACACTTTTCAAAAAAATTGGTAGTGTTAATTTTTTTCTTTTACTTATAGAATATGTGCTACCGATTTTTTTTTTTAAATTCGGAAAATTTCAAAAGATACTGGATTTATCAAAAAATACGATATGTTAAATTTAATTTTTAAAAAAATTAGTAAAAATACATACCAACTTTTGATATACACTACCAAATATTTTGATTTGTATTAGATTGTTTACTTGGTCTACCAGATTTTTCGTTCTGATTTTTTGATAAAATTTTGATAACGATAGTATGGGTATTATGGAAATATGTGGGAGTGTCAGGTCAAAGTAGGGGATGGCAGGATAAAATCTAAAATATTTATGTCTAAATTTTAAGTTCATGTGAAGTTTATATCGAGGTCTCTAAACTTTTCTAGCAAGTCGTATTGTAACATCATAAGCTTTGTCACATGTAATTCCTTCTTGCTTAAAGCATCCACTACCTTATTGGATTTCTATGTATGGTATTTCAATTAAAAATCATAGTCCTTCATAAAACATGTCCATCTTCTTTGACGTATATTAGGTTGTTTTTGGTCAAATAGATACCTCAAGCTTTTGTGGTCACCGAACATCTCAAATCATACTCCAAAAAGGCAGTGTCTCCACACCTTAAGTGCAAAACTGATCACGACTAGCTCCAAATCACGCGTCAGGTATTTCTCTTCATGTGGTTTCAACTGTGTGGAAGCATAAGCCACCACTTGACTGTTTTGCACAAAAAACCTACTCCTTTCATTGAAACATCATACAAAAATTCATATTTATGGGTAGGATCTGGAATACTTAGAACAAAAGCACTAGTTAATTTCTTCTTCAAACTTTGGAAACTATGCTCACAATCAGTGTCCCATTGGAATCGGACATCTTTACTAAAATTCTGGCACTCTAACACATGTTAATACTGATGTCCTCACATCAGAACATAATGTCAAGACAGATGTTACAACATCTTCTGTCTGACAGAATAAATAAATCAAATTGAAAATAAATTACAGAAAGATAAATAACATAGTCAATTATTAACCCAATTCAGTGCAACATCACCTACATTTGGAAGCATCCAAGTCAAAAAGGAAATTCACTATGATAACATTAGTTCAAAGTTAAACTCCCCCGTTTACAACTTCTCGCCTAATCACTACCTTGTGCAAAGTTCTACCTAGAAACCCTCTAGATTTGAGATCTCATTCTCACTTCCTAACAGACACAAACCGTGACAATACCACAAGAGACCAGAACAGAAGAACACTCTTCCAACTAAAATACTTAGTTTTGCTTGAAAGCTTCAAACTAAGAATAATACACTCGTTCTTAGAAGCTTAAGAGTGAACAATAAACAACATATAATCAGTTTACCTCAATGTATCAAAAAATACATGGGTGACTTGCAAAGTCACACTAAAGAGACTCTCAAAACCTAAGACTCTAAAACTTTCCCTTATTTTTACAAAAGTGAAAGTCGTGAAAATATTAGGTTTAGGTTGCTCTTTAAATACTCCTCGGCAGTCCATGGACTTCAAAATCTTCACCCACATACTTCTTGATCCACACGCTGAGGGATGCATCAATTATGCAGAGAAATCTCCTTATATCTTGCAACAAATCATCAAGTTTCCTAAATTGTCTCAACATCCAATTTTAGAAACATATGAACAGTTTGAGATCAAATCAAATGTTCCAGATTAAATCTTCTTGACCTACAAAAATAAATAAGATATAACCAAACGAAATCTCACAAAATAAAATAAAATCTGTCAAGAATAAAATAGCCTGTACTGATGTTCTGGTACAACATGTCACAACATTTGTCTGAACATCTGCCTTCAATGTTAACTGACCAACATGTTAGGACATCACACTCAACATCTTGTTGTGAACCATGTTTTAGCAAAATTGTTGCCAATCCTAAAACCATGGAACTTACAATCTCCCCCTTTGGCAAATTTTGGCTAAAAAACCCTTTGCTCAATAAACCTTGAGAAAGGAATAAAACCACATACACAAAACACAAAACACAAGCTACATGAAAAAACATGTAAAATTTGTACAACATGCAATTTTGCAGCTTCACTATAGACAGGTTTAGTGGTCCCCCTGTCCCACATAACCAATACTCCCCCTCAAGAGGTAAACCCAAATCACCAGAAAATCAAACATGAACTATCCAAGTTCACACATTAGAAACACATTAGGCTGAATAGCAGAACATATTGCACACAGACATCACATCAGTAGCAGCAACAACAACAAGCATGGATAGACTATCATGCTCCCCCTAAATGGTTTCATACAGCAAGCAACAACAATATACTATTCTTCCCTTAGCAGTAGTATAATCCTGTCACAATGTTAGTCAACATGTCAAGACAAGTGACATGACATCAGGACAAATTATCCAACATCTTGCTGAAGAACATGTTTTACCAAAATTGATGCCAATCATAAAAACTGAGACTTAACAATCTCCCCTTTTGGTAAATTTTGGCTAACACAAATTAAGCTTCCTTCAAACAACCAACAACAGAGGCACATGCAGTAGAAGACGCCTAAAAAAAATTCAACATTTTCTGTTAATGTCTAGACATGAAGTCTGACATTACAACAACCATAAGCTCCCCCTTAACACTAGAGACAGATAACTAGAGAAAAATAAATTCTCTGTATCTGAGTTACACTCCCCCTGAAGATAACATCACACACAAACACTACAATTCTCTGATAGTTCTTTGATATTTACTCCCCCTTTTTAGCCAAAAATTGACAAAAATAGAGTAAATGTAAACAAAAATGGAAACACACACTAGCAATGGAAACAAACAGTTTAAATGGAAACAAACAGAAACACATAGCAACTGATGAAAGTAAACACTGTTATGAAATTATTGCAAACCCAACCAACAAAAACAGCAAAAAAAAATTCTTCTTTGAAACAAAATATCCATTCCACCCACCTGATTCAATGAAATTGACCCAATCTTCATCAGAACCTGCGTCAGAGTCATGTAATTAAGCATGAATTTTCTTGAAGGACTTCATCTTTGTCATAGACTTTTTCCCTGTGCTAAATGCTCCAGTAGATGATCCAACAGATGTCCCAACTTTGGACTCAACCTTCTTTGGATCAGTACTCTCATCCTTCTTGGCTTCCAGCAAATAAACCCTCTTAGCATTAGTAATTTTGGAGGACTGGCTCATGATGTAACACAACTTGATAGGAGGAGGAAGTAACAAGGTTTTGGCTTTTAATAGATAGAAAAACGACCTTGCTTGTATCGACCGATTAGTCAAGGATAAAATTGTTGAAAGAAGTGAAATTATCTTTGTTAACAGGCACCGCTAACTACAAGAGAGAGACATTCTATATTCCTCTTTCTCTCTTTCCAAGATTTGACTACAACATTTGAAATGAAAATCTCTATGTCATTGAAATATGTTTTTCTTTAATAAGCAAGCACCAAAAAAACGTTTACAAGCCTTCTAAACTGTAATTGCCGTAATTCCAAAAAAAAATGATGATTAGTCATAATGCCCTTGTCTTGCTGACCAGAATGAAATCCTTGATAATCCTGATTGAACCAGCTTGTCACAGTACAATGTCATAACATTGTATTCTTTTGGTATCCTATTCAAGTTGGAGCAACAATTTCCTTAGCATTATACTTAGTCCAGAAAACACAAATTATATTCTCACTGATCCAAAAGACAAGATTGTTTCTCAAGAAGAATCATCCTAAAAAATACAGGAGCACATACAGTGGAATTAATTCAAGATCCACACAAGAACACCACATAGTGGTAACAAAAACAAACTCCCTCTGAATTACATAGCTTAGGAATTCAGCAAAGTGCAGCTAATCACAATGACAAGACATTTAGTCTAACATCACATAGCAACCAGAAAAACAACTCCCCTTGAAGACCACAACCCACTGCAGAGAAAAATAAATTCTCCCAGACAACAAATATCATTGTTCTCAAGGACATATCCAAGAAATCACAAACTGTCCCAGTTCACATATCTGAGGCACTTGCACATCAGAAGAAAAAATAAGCCTAAAAAACGTTTAAGAGAAACCAGAGTTCTCCAAAATACTTACGGCAGGTAAGATGTCATGCACATCTGGTTTGACATCATGCACACAAACCATATCAGTAGAAGTACATTTCCTTTTAAGTACCAACAGCTAGAATGATGTTAGAACATGGCATCCTAACACCACCAAAGATCACACAGAAACATAGAGATCATTTCCATGCTTCACACCATATCATCACAATAGAAAACCCAGAGAAACCATGGTTCTCCACAACATCAAGCCAGATGTCAAGAAATCAAATATGTCTTTCTGCACTACACAGCAGATCCTTCCTTTCAGCATTATCAAAGCCACTATGACAACCATACTTGGCCAATACTTTACTCCAAATTTCAACAGGATTAGATATTTCATCTCTGAATCTATTGGTGAACACAAAATCCATATGATTAGCTCCCATGTATAATCTGATTCATTTTCTGGAGAGTTAATCTGATGTGATAATGTTCCAACATTTTCCTGGACATCAGTCCCTCTCCCAATGATTGAACCATTAACTTTGGTTCCGGAGTTAACATTCATAGGTTCTGCTATCATCATAATAACCTAGGAGCATCCCTTTGCATGAACTACTTGAGAACCACAATTTAAACACAATAGTAAAGGAACAAACTGCAAAGGTATATCATAGACACTCACAACAAAAACTTCACAGAGAGAAATAAACTCTCACGCATAACAAAAACCAAAAGATCTTCTACATAGAAGCACACTGTCAAGACATCTTGTATAACATCACATAACCACCAGCAAACCTTATGCAAACAAATAAGAGATTCCCTCTACCAAATACCATTGGGGCTGACCAAAATACCGGAGTGCTGACTGAGAAAATCACCATTATCAATCTTTTCCACCTCAGTCTGCTCCTCTTCTACCCTATGTTCCTCAATCCAGTAAGACTCCACCTTGCACTGACCTCATAAGAACCATAAGAGGAAGTTCTATAACTTTTGTACTAGTCTAATGTTGCAACTTTTAGTGACATCTTTACTACATCTTCCTTGGACATTAAGCATGAGCATATAGCTCCTTGGGGTACACACAAAAAGTAACTTCCTTTGAACTAAACTTCTTCCGCAGAGCTTCATAAATCTCATTAGTGACCAAGCATTCTCCCCTTCAATAGAACCTTGATCAAGAGAGACAACATCGGGACTGGAAATTCCAGTTCTCAGACCCCTTTAATTTCACCTTTTGGCACCATCATTACAAAAACATAGTTAGAGAGAGAGACTTAGAGTCCACCAGAACCTCCTTTACTCTAATCATGAGTCTGGAACACCCACAACCAGAATACCAATCTTGCTTAGTTGCAATTCCAGGAAGTATGAGAGATAAGGCAGTTTGCATCTTCCATGAGCTCTAACCACTACTTGGTTAGCTAAAGGCTGAGTTGAACCTTTGAGACAACCATTCAAGTTGAAACAAAAGTGCCTGATATGATCGATATTACCCTAGAAGAGACATCTCCTGTGCAAGTACCATCCTTTAGCATGAATATTCTGATGTTCAACACGATGTCAAGACGTTTGATTGACATCATTGACTCAACTTACCTTCTGATGTAAACAAATTTTACAATACTTGAGTTCTACTTTGCTTGATACAACCTTGAGACCCCTATCCCTCTTTAGGCTTCCAGTCATCTTCCCAGCTTGACGCACTCCTCCAATATTCTCACACACTTATATATTCTTTCTTAATGACAACCTTCTTTACCCTTGATTCACAAAACTTTGAAGAAGCATCAAGCTCACCATGAGTTAATTCTTCAATATAGGGGTCTATACCAAAGACCCACCTTCTAGAAAAGGCAGTAACAAGTTTGACATATTCATCATCAGAATCACTTAATTCATCAGTCCAAGCAATAGAAAGCCCCTTAAGTTGTTTCTTGAGATAGGTAAGGCATTCTGGAAAAAAACTTTCAAATACATGACATTGAGTGCCTCTACTTGGAACATCCTAGTTCTTACAGATGTCAGGACTGATGTTCAGCACATTTGATCTTGACCTTCTATCCACTTCCCTCAGATCCTGGTAGAATTTCCTCCTAAGTAACATAAAGTACTGAGTAACCCTTCACAAGGTCAGAGTTGGAGACAAAACATATGCCCCTGTCCTCCTGTTCAAATATGTTGTTTTAAAGACAGAAAACAAATATGACCCAAACAGATCCACCTATGCTGATGATGTGTAGATCTTCTTCTATAATAGCAGTCACACTCAAGATAAATCTCTTGAGTAGAGATCTCAGAATCCTACTGACCAGATGTGCCTTTATGAGAAGTCTTGAGAAGTTCCCAAGTAACTTTGGCCACCACACATGTGTTTAACAAACTGATCATATTTTTATCAACTCATTAGGATATAGAGTTCAAAACTTTTATTGTAACAAGAGCCAACCCATACTCTTCCTCACAATGAACAATCCACACACACCCTTTGGTGACAGATTTCCAAGAGCTGTTGTCCATTGATCTCAAGCAAGCTACCATTCTAGCCTTCCAGTGATCATAATTGTAGCTCGATTTTTGTGACGCGACCAACACCGTATTTAGTGCTACTTTCTGATTTCTATATTTATCCCATGAAGCTTAAAAGGAAGGGGAAGATATCTCAAACTAACCCTGCATGCAAATGTTTTCCTTAACAAATGCAAAGAGATCGGGGATCGGGGGTTGGTTATACAAAGGGAAGCTGTTAACACCCAGAGTATCTATAGTAATCTGTAGGAACCTTTATTTGCATATGTTTCTACTGTTGTATTACTTGGTTGCTTAAATCCATTTACTATTGAATATGGAAAGTTTCTCCTTTGTGAAGTTTGAGGAAATATTTTTGTTATTTTTGGGATTTCTATTGTTTTAGGTACTTGACCTAAGATTTTTTATTAGTGCGCTCACTAAGATTTCACAATCTTATGCCTACATATTCCCGTAAAGAGATTTGGGGAAATCAGAGCGTTCGTAGTTCCTCCTATTCTATGGGAGGAAATTGTTTGGTGTCTTGTTCAAAGCCCAAGATTGAAGCTAAATGAGTATTTGTGTCTTGTTTAAAGCCCAAGATTGAAGCTAAAGGAGTGTTTGTGTCATGTTCAAAGCCCAAGATTAAAGCTAAAGGAGTGACTGAGAGAGAATTTATCATCTCTAAAGGGATATATCTCACCTATTCATCACAAACATTGAGGAATTGATTATAAGGGAAGTTGCTTTAACTGGGATGGGTGAAATCTAGCAATGCCACATCTTTCTTTATAAGTTTTTACATGCTAAGAGAGGGACATTGACTTGGATGTGTAGAATCCAGAGGTTTGCCACTTACATCACTTAGATGAAAGAGAAATTTTAGCCATGATAAAGGAGGGACTCCAGCTTGGATTTTGAATCAACAAGTGTGCCACTTACATCAATTATTTGGAAAAATGATTTTTGGTTGTTTGTTTGAAATGTGATGTATAGAGGAAATATCCTCCTGCAGAGAGGACTCATGGTCTCATCTGTGGGGATGATGGATTTTTGTACCTTGATCAAAGCCCAAGGTTGAAGCTAAAAAAATTAAAAACTGACTCAACTGGGGAAGTATTATATCTGTCTTGTACAAAGACCAAGATTGAGGTTGGTAAGGAAAATCATTATATGAAGCCTAAGAGGAGGCTGACTCTTGCCGAGGATTATTTAAATCTAGGAGAAGGTCTAGATTATTGTTTAGGAATCAAAGGAGAAACAAACTCTTGCTGGTGAATAGAGAAGAGTTAAATTATTAGGTGCCATGAGGCATTGATACTTTTGGGGATTTGTTGATGGTAACATGGTTCTAGCTGGGGATTTTAAAGTGAGAACCAATCCTTGTTGAGGGTCAGAATAGACTTAAAAGGATAAGCATGAATACCTTAGAGGCTTTGACTCTTCTGGGGACTGGTGTACTGTTAAAGATGACTAGGATCTATCATATTCTTTTAGGAAGCCTGAGGGTCCTTGTATGAAGCCCAAAAGGAGGCTATGGATGCTTCTAGGAAGCCTGTGGGTCCTTGTATGAAGCCCAAGAGGAGCCTAACTATTGAGACTTTCCAAGTCTAGGAAGAGTTCAAGAAAGGTTTCACCGGGAAATGATCCTCTCTTTGTTGAGCTGTTCCAGGGTTAAAGGGATTAAAGAAGAGGTTTCACCCGGAAATAATCCTCTTTTTATTGAACTGCTTCAAGGTTGATCAAATTGAACAACGCTCAAGAGGAGGCTATCTTCTGGGGAGATTCATTGTATGATGCCCAAGAGGAGGCAATAATGCTTGGATAAATCCCAAGAGGAGGCTATATGTATTCCTTTGTATAGGGGGGACTAGTTATTTGAACTAAGTTATACTGATTAAAAGGATCCTATTATTTGAACTAGTCTAAAATGAGGATGATTTAACTGCTAAGAGGAACTTAACAAGATATGCACAAGTGTATATACAGAAATATGAACAAGTATATAAACAAGTATTGAATTGAGAAAGGTGGTGGGTCTTATTCTCTGGATAGAAGCCCAAGTGTATTGTGATTGATCAGATGTTTTCTTCAAGATTGGATTAGTGTCTTAAAGAAATTGAAGAAAGTTTTGAATTTTTGAAGATGACTTGATCTCAAGTAAGAGAGAAGCAAAGGTGTTGGGTCTTACACTCTAGATAGAGGCCCAAGTGATTATTTGTATCCTGTACAAAGCCCAAGATGAATGAGGTTAAAAGATTTTCTATTTACAGAAGGGTGTTGGGTCTTACACTATATCAGAGGCCCAAGATTATTGTTTAAAAAAAAGTTATGAACAAAGAGATGGGACTTACATTCCTAACAGAGGCCCAAAGATTGTTTATGAAAACAGTGATCGCATCGTGATTTTGAAAGCGCGATGGAACTTATACTATAGCAGAGGCCCATGAAGTGGTTTATTTATAAAGAGGGTTGGGTCTTACACTCTAATAGAGGCCCATGAGTGTTGAAATGAAGTTTGAAAGATTGAATCAAAACAAAACCCTAATTTCATATTTTTAAAGATGTTTTTCAAAGAAAAATCAATAAAAATATGTATAATTTATCAAATAAAATCATTAATCATGTTATAAACAATGATTAGGGTTTTTGAAAAAGATATTTTATGCACATGAATATTTGGAATCATTTTGGTTTTAAAAAAAATTAAGAAAGAAATCATTTTTAAAACATTAAAAACAATTTAAAATAATATTTTTTAAATATATTAAATATATATCAAATAAAAATATTTTTTGTGATTTTTTGGGTGAATAAAATATTTAAACATGTGAGTGTTTTTTTGTGCAAAAATTCATTTAAAAATATTTTTTTTTTGGAAAGCAAATGAAATAATATTAAATAGAATACAAGGGGTATTCACCCAAATACACCACAGCAAAAACAACACAATATTTCCTACCAACTCCATCCTAGCAACTATAATCCCAAAGGATTCAATGAAAAGGATAAGAAACTAGAGTTGGTAGAGGAAATATTACTCAAGAGAACCCACCTCCATAATTGTAACTGGATCTCCCAACAAATGTTATTAAAAATGATAGGCTCATTCCTAAAGATAAAATTGTTCCTAGCCTTCCACAGATTCCAGCTAATCGTTATCCAACCGATTCCCAACCTTTTTGCCACAGTGCTATTCCAACCAAAATGAATCCAGGACGAGAAAAAAACCCAATAGCAACCAACAAACGGAATATCGCAACCTAACCAGTCTCCCATTTTATTCCAAACCGAAACCGCGAAGGAACATGAAAAAAACATATGAGTCATGTTCTCCAACTCTTCATTACAGAAGCAACATAAATGATCATCAAGATGCATACCTCTTTTGAGTAAATTGTCCTTCGATGGAAGTCTGTTCCAAAAAAGCCTCCACGCAAAAATCTTGAAATTAGGCTGGATATTTAGATTCCACATCTGCTTAATAGATATAAGTTGGCTGGGATTGATGAGAGGAAGGCTCACATTAGCTCTGATAGCTCTGTACACGTTCCTAACGATATAATCGCAGTTATCTTCCAGATTCCACCTAGCCAAATACGCAATATCCCGAGTTGGACTAACCTGCTGCAGATTATGCTTCAAGGAAGACAGAGACACATTATCCTCAGTAGAAAGACTATGTGTTAAACCAAAGTTGCTCCACGTCCATACATCATCTTCGAATCTACCCATTGCAGAAACCGGGGCCTTCTTAAGGGTACTCTTTTGAAACAAAACTTTGTATTTTGTCTCAAATGAGCCAACATCATTCCAATCAACTAGCCAAAAAGGAATATGATTTCCTTCTCCCAAAACATATTTGACATTACCTGCAAAAGAAAAAGCACTGTTAGAAATATCAGCTCCAATCTTGACTACATCTTTCCACTAGACTGAAGATGAAGCACGTTGAACCGGCTGAAATTCAGCCAAAAGCTCTCCTTCAACAAAACCATATATTTCCCTTAACACTTCCTTCCACATAGCAGTCTTCGAATCAATTACTTTCCACTTTCATTTCATCAACAAGGCAATGTTAAAGGCCTCCAACATTTATAACCTCATTGATATCAATGCCATTAAGATATTTCTGATTGGAAACCCTGTACCGACCTTGCTCGCAGGTGCTTATCATTCTGTACACTTAAGGAATTTGTACAGCGGAGGAATGATCACATGTTGTGTACCCCTGCTATACAAATGGTTCACTTCCCATTTACCAAAGTCTGCTGCTTTCTGGGATCATAAGAGTACTCTACGTTGGTCATAAAGAATCATGTCTCTTACCACCTCTGACATAGATTGGTACAATCAGATCTATGACAGGATAAGAATCATTGACAGTTGTGGAAACTTCCCTAATATACCGCTCATAGGAACTAAAGGAGGAATCAAATATCATCCAGTTTTAGTTCGTCGTCAATTCGGATACCCGATGAGACATATCCCGCGTAATGTCCATCTGGAAGGTCTTTTCTTCATGGAAGGAGAAAATGACAGGGCACTAAAGACAGAAATAGTGCATGCCTGGAAATATGTTCACATGAAAGGAAGAGAGTCTCTTGGAAAACCAGACTGTGTCTCTGTGGAACCTTATCTCCACTAGGTACAAGCTAGAGCTCTCAAGCTGAGGATGCCTTACCCTCGTCAAGAAGTTCTTCCATTAAAGGAATCTATACTTTATTTTATGTCTGATACGGAAAAACTCCAGGTCACTCTCAACAAAGTTCAACGGGAAAAGAAATCTTGGAAGGACAAGTACCGCATTCTCAATGTGGAGTATACTAAAATACAACAACTGTTAAAAGAAAAAGATGATCTGATCGAGATTTTAGAGCAACATGCTGTAGAAAATCAAGAAGACCAAAGGAATTTGCTCGCTCCTTTCACTTGGCAAAGGACTGACAACCCGACAACGACTCAAGAGCCCCGGTCAAAGAAAAGGAAAATACCAAAACCAGCACCTGAGCCCTCCTCAGAGAGGACTCAGGATCCATAAGCTTAGACATTTCCTTTTACAGCACTTTGTAAATTACTGTATTTCCATTTCCGCAATCTTTGAATTCAATAAAATGGGGTTTCCCCACTGTATGATATTTGCAATCCAATTGTTGAAGTTTCTTTTGATTAAAACTAATTAAAATATAATTATTGCATATCATTCATCATTCTCACATAACGCATTCTTCTTACCTTCGAATCTCACGTATGTGTCTCAATTCTAGAGTCAAAATGTCTCATTCGTACAATACTCGGGCCAATCGACAAAAGAAAATGGATGATCTCGAGGAAGAGAACAGAGAGCTAAGAGAATAAATCGACCGTTTGAAAGAAGATATGAGAAAACTTCACAATGACATGCAATCTCTGGCAGCAGCTCAGAAGCAACAACAAAGGACTGTGATCTCAGAGATCACATCTACGCCCATAGTGGAGACGTATGATCCTCGGTATAACATGCCTAAAGATCATCCCTAGGGCATGCCACTCAACTATATCCCTGAAGGATATATTCCGCCGATCACGGAAGATCCGGAAACTGCAGCAAGAACTGCTGGGCTTGCAGGTTACAAACTTCAGGAAAGTGAAGATGCAAGGGGCATGACAGCAGCTCCTGAAGGTTACAAACTTTGGATAGGGAAGCACCAAGAATCACTGCTATAATGACTATACCACCACCCGTGGTACACACTGTTCCGGAAGGACAGATTCCACAAATACCCTCTAGTGGAAATGAAAGTATGTACGACATATAGAATGAGATCCAGGAACAATTCTTGGAGATGCAGAAGGAATTGCATGCCATTCGTGGTCAGGATTTATTCGAAAAGGACGTCGCAGACCTTTGTTTGGTCCCCAATGTGAAAATTCCGCACAAATTCAAGGTGCCCTAATTTGAGAAATACAAGGGCAACTCTTGCCCTCAAAGTCATTCAGTGATGTACACTCAAAAGATGTTAACTCAGACAGAGAATCAACAACTACTGATTCACTACTTCCAAGATAGTTTAACAGGTGCCGCACTCAAATGGTACATGGGTTTAAACCGCACCAAGATCGTCACTTTTAGAGATCTTGGCACTGCCATCGTTCAACAATATAAGTATAACCTGGACATGGCACCGGACAAAGATCAACTCAGAGCCATGTCGCAAAAGGACAAGGAAACATTTAAGGAATATGCTCAGAGTTGGCGTGAAATTGCTGCCCAGATTTGTCCACCTCTTGAGGAAAAAGAGATGACAAAGATCTTTTTGAAAACCTTGAGCTTATTTTACTACGACCGAATGGTCTCCAGTGCGCCCATCAACTTTACTGAAATGGTGAATATGGGAGTACGTCTTGAAGAAGCAGACTGAGAAGGACCTCTGGTCAAAGACGCTGGACCATCAAGCAGTACCAAAAGATACGGTAGTGCTTCCCCTAAGAAAAAAGAGTAAGATATTGGTAATATCTCTCTCGAAAAGCAAAGGCAAAGGTACCAACCAGTAGCAGCTGTAACTCCTGCTATCAACTATACATCTGTTCCAACGTATCAACCTCAGGTTGCTCAGAGCCAACCAAATCAACAACAATATCAATAAAGGACACAATAACCTCTTCAGCAGGCTCGTCCCCAGTACAACAATAACAACCGTACAACACGACCACCAGGGTTCGACCCTATACCAATGTTATACGCAGAACTATTTCTGCTACTACTGGTGGGCACGTCCAAACCAGGTCTCCTCTTACAGTACCGAAAAATCCGCCTTTTTGGTTCAAAGCGGATCAGACTTTCCCTTACCATCAAGGAGGACCGGGGCATAACATAGAATACTGTCTCAGCTTCAAATCCGATGTGCAAAAGCTTGTTAGGAACGGGGTCGTATCCTTCAAGGATATAAATCCAAATGTTCAGACGAACCCGTTGCCTCAGCACGAGAAAGCTGCAGTAAATTTGATAGAGGAAGATTCTAACCACAGCTATCAAATTCATGATGTACTCCTATTAGGAACCAACCTGGTCAAGATGCATTTCAGACAGAGCGGATACAGGCATGTACCATTTCATAACTATCATCAATGTGATATCTGCTCTAAAGACAATCAAGGATGTTCCGTAGTGCGATCAGCTCTACAAGAACAGATGGATCTCGGATGGATCCAAGACCACCGAATCCGTGAAGTCAACATGACTTATACGAATTCTAACATCATTCAAAACCACAACATCTGTGCGATGAATATCAACTTGGTGGCAATGCACTCAAGGCAAAGCCAACATCATGATCTGCCACAACACGATTACGATTCCTGTCTGATGTGCTCGGGAAATAATCAGGGATGCTCTTTTGTACAAGAGGCCCTCCAGCGTTAGATGGATCTTGGATGGATTCAGGATTACCATATAGAAGTCATTATCAAGTTAATATGATTCAAATCTTTGATGTTCGCTTGATGAATACCAGCTTTGTGGAATTACACGCTAAGCAAGTCCGACTCGGTTTTCTAACTTCACAAGATTATCAGAGCTGTAAAGTATGTCATGGAGATGACCAAGGATGTGCACTTATTCAAAGAACGCTTCAACACTTGTTAAACCACTGGTGGCTTCTGATCTATCTAGATGAAGACACAAAACAAGTCAGTATGACTGACGGAAACCCTACTAGGCATCAAAGTCAGGATGTTCGATCAATGGAAACGGATCTAGTGAGGTTGCGCTGCATACAAAGCGGACGTGGCCGAGTGCCACCACACAACTATGAGTGTTGTAGAGTTTGCTTAGAGGATAACCAAGGATGCTACCTCGTGCGAATGGCCCTTCAAAGTCAGTTGGACCACAAAGAGATTCGACCATGTTCAAGCTCTGGGTCGATCCACGTAATGTCAGACTATTTCTCTGATCAAGGCAAAGAAGTTGTCTTAATCCCTAAACGAGAAGTGGCCAAAGATGTATGCGCCATAATCCCTTTACTCCATGAATCAAGAGTTCCCCTTGATAGTGGAAATATTCTCAACCTCGAACCAATTGAGGCCGACTACGATGGTCAGAAAAATCAAAAGGCTCCTGTAGTTATCTATCTTCCGGGACCAGTACTGTACAAATCCGATAAGTCTATCCTTTACAAATATGGTGCAACAACAATTGAGAATGGAAAGGAAACTCCATTAACCTCCGTCGTGAATATTGTAAAAATCAGTCGAGTGACACAGAGCGGTCGGATCTTCAACAGAGGAGTTGGAGAACCCACCAGAGAAAAGGAACCTCAGACAGAAGTTCCCAATCAATCAGTCGGTCAATCTAGTAATCCCGACCTCTCAAAGAACAACGATGAGATGCTGAAGCTCATCCAGAAAAGCGAATACAACATTGTAGACCAACTGTTGCAAACTTCTTCAAGAACCTATGTGCGATCTCTCTTGCTCAATTCCGATGCTCACAGAGAGGCTCTACAGAAAGTCTTAGAGCAAGCCTTTGTGAAACAAGATGTGGCAATAAGAAAATTTGACGACATCATCTCCAACATCACTTCCTGCAACAATTTGGGATTCAGTGATGAAGAACTGCCGGAAGAAGGCAAAAATCACAACATGGCACTTAACATTACAGTCAATTGCCAGGATGATGCTTTAGCCAGCGTACTGGTAGACAGCAGATCAGCTCTGAATTTTATGCCAAAATCTACTCTGATGCGACTATCATTTCAAGGATCTCCGATGAGAGGCAGTGAGGTCATCATCAAAGCATTTGACAGATCCCGAAAAATAGTTATCGGCGAAGTTGACCTTCCCATAACTATCAGTCCTCACACTTTCCAAGTCACTTTCCATGTCATGGACATCCCGGCAGCATACAACTGTTTGTTAGAAAGACCTTGGATACACGAGGCTAGGACAGTCACTTCGACACTTCACCAGAAGCTAAAGTTCGTCAAGAATGACCAACTAGTCACAGTCTGTAGAGAGGAAGCCTTGATCATAAGCAACTTATCATCGTCCACTTGTGTAGAACCAGAGGAGGTTGTTGGAACCCAGTTCCAAGCACTTTCGGTGAGCAATGACAACCAATCAGAAAAGGGGACATCGATTTCCTCGTACAGAGATGCTCTCGAAGTGATCAAAAGTAACAACGCAAAAGGATGGGGACAACTTGTCATTCCTACTGATAACAAGACGAAGAAAGGTCTTGGTTTTTCCTCAACCTATACCCAGACTGCTACTAAAGATGAAGGTTTTCATCCCATTCAGGACTTCTTCCACAGTGGAGGTTTCCTTCACCCAGTATCTCAAGCAGTACAAACTATCAATGAGGGTAACTCCTCCGATACAGATGAAGAGTGGAAGTCCTATCTCAACGAAGACGGTTATATGTCTCAGGAAAAAACGTGTACGCCATTTTGCTATCCCGCACAGAGTCCGAGATATATACCAAGATCAGATGTCAAGATGATGTACGGAGATTGTGATCCGGAAGGATGTCGTGCTCCACCAAACTCATTAGAGGAGGACACTCTGATGAAAGACAACTTTGACTACAACTATTTTGATCCAATGGATGACTTTCCTGTCTGGCAGCCGTACCCAGAAGACTTGGGGCAAAAGAGTTAGCCAAACGATGCATATCAGCTGAGCATCATTGAAAAGAATACGCGCGTCCCCACCAAATCATGGTATCATTACTCAGGGCATTCAGAAAACATCCAGCATGACGATGAATTTGCAAAGGTTGCAGGACAAGAGTTCCTTAACTACGCTTTTCCTGAGGTCAACGTCATCGAGAGGGATGACTCCTCCAGTTCCAAAGAAGTGTGGGGCACATTAGGACAACTGAGTGGCAAGTATGACTTCCTGGTTAAGTACATCGCTCCTGAAAGCTCTCGTATCAGGCTCGAAGACATCCAGCCAACAGGATGGGGAGATCCGCCTGAGAGTAAAAACACTGTGCAAGATACAACATAAGAATTCGTCTACGACAATTCTGCCTGGGAGACAGACTCCAACGATCCTGCTCCACCAGAAATCAGTGTCATTTCTGAAGACAAACCAAGAAGGAAGGTACCCGACTTTGTGATTCACCGAGGAGTTCGCCGCCAATGAGTTGCTATTGATGTCTCGAAAATCGTCCATAAGTCTAAGTAATTGCCGTCTTTGTTTTAACCTTTCACCCTGCCCAGGTGAAACAGATGTTTTGATAGGGCTCACTTTCTGTAAATGTCTCTCTTTGCTTTGCCCGAGGCAACAGAGTTTTGTTTTATAGGGCTGTAGTTTCAAGAATCGACCAAATCATAAATAAATAAACGTCGTTCTATAATTTCCGCATTTATTGTTGTTTTCACTTTTCGCTTTTTCAGGAAATGGTAATCCTAAAAAACCAACTAAAAAAAAAACAACAAGCATTTTTTCAGAAACTACACTGCACACACTCTTGCATTCTCTCTATCTCTTCTAAAAACAATCATCACGTCATGCAAATTGCTTGTTTTAAACCCCATTGAAACATACGATCCAACACCTTCTCCCAACTTTGAATTCTCGGTATTTGAGGCTAAAGAAGAAGAGGACGAAGAAATTCCAGAGGAGATCTCTCGATTACTCAGGCAAGAGAAAAGGTCAATTGAACCTTACAAAGAGTCGTTGGAAACAGTCAACTTGGGTTCAGAAGAAAAGAGAAAAGAAGTTAAGATTGGGGCACTGCTCAGTCCAACTGTCAAAGAAAGTTTGATAAAGCTTCTCAAAAATTTTTCCGATGTATTCGCTTGGTCCTAACAGGATATGCCAAGGTTGGATACCAGCATCGTGGAACATCATCTACCATTAAGATCAGAATGTTCGCCAGTAAAACAAAGGCTGAGACGGACTCATCCAGACATGGCCACCAAAATCAAAGAGGAAGTATAGAAACAGATTGACGTAGGTTTCCTCGCGACATCAGAATATCCTCAATGGTTATCCAACATGGTACCAGTTCTGAAAAAAAACGAAAAGGTCAAAATGTGTGTAGACTACAGGGATCTAAACAAAGCCAGTCCGAAGGATGACTTTTCCTTACCGCACATAGACATGCAGGTAGACAGTACAGCAAAATTCAAAGTATTCTCCTTCATGGATGGATTCTCGGGCTATAATTAAATCAAAACGGCGCCGGAAGACATGGAGAAAACTTCGTTCATCACCCCATGGGGCACCTTTTGTTACAAGGTAATACCGTTCGGTTTGAAAAATGCCGGGGTAACCTATCAAAGGGCCATGACTACTTTGTTTCACGAAATGATACACCAAGAAATAGAAGTGTATGTCGATGATATGATTGCCAAATCTAAGACAAAAGAGGAGCATGTGACCCACCTGTCAAAACTATTCGAGCGACTGAGGAAATACAAACTCTGCTTGAATCCCAACAAATGCACATTCGGTGTTTGCTTAGGGAAACTTTTAGGGTTCATCGTCAGCCATGAGGAATTGAGGTTGATCCTGGAAAGGTCAAGGCCATTCAAGAAATGCCTTCTCCAAAGACTGAAAAACAAGTCCGAGGATTCCTTGGACGTTTGAATTACATTTCCAGATTAATATTCCTCATGACCGCGACCTGCGCGCCAATCTTCAAATTACTTAAAAAGAAGCAGGATTGCGTATGGACAGAAGACTGCCAAACCGCCTTCGACAATATCAAGGAATACCTGTTGAATCCACCTATCATGTCACCTCCAGTAGAGGGATGACCGTTGATCCTTTACTTAACAGTCTTGGAAGACTCCATAGGTTGTGTACTTGGCCAACAAGACGAAACGAAAAGAAAAGAGTCTGCCATCTACTATTTGAGCAAGAAGTTTACCGACGGTGAGACTCGATACACTATTCTTGAGAAAACTTGTTGTGCTCTGGCTTGGGAAGCCAAACATCTTCGCCAATATATGATTCGTCACACTACTTATTTAATCTCCGAAATGGATCTGATCAAGTACGTCTTTGAAAAACCTGCTCTCATGGGAAGGATTGCCCGTTGGCAGATGTTGTTATCAGAATACGACATCGAGTACCATGCTCAGAAAGCCGTCAAAGGAAGTATTTTAGCCGATCATTTGGCTCATCAACCGATTGACGATCAGGAATCAGTCGGGTTTGACTTGCCAGATGAAGATGTCATGTATTTGAAAATAAAAGATTACGATGAACCACTACCCAGTGAAGGGCCAGAACCGGGTTCCCAATGGGGACTAATCTTTGACGGAGCTGTTAACCATTATGGAAATGGAATTGGGGCAATCATCATAACACCTCAGGATACCCATATTCCTTTCACTGCCAGATTAACGTTCAAATGTACAAACAACGAGGCCGAATACGAAGCTTGTAGCATGGGTCTCGAAGAAGCGATTGACTTAAGGATTAAGAACTTGGACGTGTATGGGGACTCAACCCTGGTTATCAATCAGATCAAAGGAGATCAGAACACATACCAATCAAGATTGATTCCTTACAAAGATTACGCGAGAAGATTGTTACTATTCTTCAACAGAATCAAGTTTCCTCACATCCCTCGGGAAGAGAATCACATGACTGATGAACTAGCCACTATCTCTTCCATGATTAGTGTAGGTCAATGGAACGACATACCTAAGATTGACATAATGTGCCTTAAGCGGCCCGCTTATATCTTCACGATTGAAGCAGTCATAGACAATAAACCTTGGTATCACGATATCAAATGTTTCCTTCAGAAACAAGAGTACCCGCCCGGGGCATCCGGAAAAGACAGAAAGACCCTCAGAAGGCTAGCAGGCAGCTTCTTCCTGAGCGGTGACACACTTTATAGGAGAAACTTTGACATGGTCTTGCTCCGATGCGTAGACTGACCAGAAGAAAACATGCTGATAAAAGAAATTCACGAAGGATCCTTTGGCACTCATGCCAACGGACACACAATGGTGAGAAAAATTCTAAGAGCAAGGTATTATTGGTTGACAATTCAATCCGACTGCTACAAGTATATGAGAAGATGTCACAAGTGTCAGATATACTCAGACAGAATCCATGTACCGCCAACACATCTCAAAGTTCTCTCTTCCCCATGGCCTTTTTCCATATGGGGAATCGACATGATTGGCATGATTGAACCCAAGGCTTCAAACGGACATTGGTTCTTCCTGGTAGCCATTGACTACTTCACCAAGAGGGTCGAAGCAACGTCATACACCAATGTAACCCGACAAGTCATGGTCTGATTTATCAAAAACAATCTCATCTGCCGTTATGGTGTTCTAAGCCAGCTCATTACAGATAATGGATCCAACTTGAACAACAAGATGATGAAGGAGTTGTGTGATGAGTTCAAGATCAAACACCATAACTCATCTCCCTACCGACCTAAGATGAATGGAGCGGTAGAAGCGGCTAAAAAGAACATCAAGAAGATCGTTCAAAAGATGGTTGTAACCTACAAAGACTGGCACAAGATGCTACCCTTTGCTCTTCACGGTTATCGTACATCTGTCCGCACTTCAACAGGGGCAACCCCTTTCTCTCTAGTATATGGCATGGAGGCAGTGTTCCCCATAGAAGTAGAGATCCCATCAATCCGAGTATTAATGGAAGCTAAGCTAACAGAAGCTGAATGGTGTCAAAGTAGACACGATGAACTAAATCTAATCGGAGAAAAGTGAATAACGGCTCTGTGCCATGGTCAGTTGTATCAGCAAAGAATGAAGAAGGCGTTCGACAAAAAGGTCCGACCCCGTGTCTTCAGGAAAGGAGACCTTGTGCTAAAAAAGATACAATCATTCCTCACTGATTCCCGAGGAAAATGGACTCCAAATTATGACGGCCCTTATGTGGTCAAGAAAGCCTTCTCAGGCGGTGCCTTGAGACTCGTAACCATGGATGGAGAAGAATTTGCCTATACCACAAATGTTGATGTAGTCAAGAAATACTTCGCCTAAATAAATAAAAAAAATGTCTAGGTGGATTGAAAACCCAAAAGGACGGTCCAGGCAAAAATTAGAGACATAAACAAAAAAAATCATCCCGATGGATTGGAAATCTCAAAGTACAATCCAGGCACAAATTAGGGATTAATGGCAAGTAACTACGTCTGAAAGGTTGAATCCCTCAGTAGTAATGCCATCCATTAGAGAAAACTCCAGTCAAGGTCATCTTCGACAGAAGCTCAGGATGTCTAGAATTCAAAGTTGGTAGAAGGATAACGGTCGTTATGTTTCAATGTAGTCATTTTCCCTTAAATTACCATTTTTCTAACTTTGTAAATACTCTATGGGATCACGCGCTTGGCTGATTTCATCCTATCAATAAAATTTGAGCCCTAGTGCTTTTGATTGCAATTCTTGTTTGTTTTAGCTTTACAGAATGACATTTTTAACATGATCTACGATTCTTGAAATAAAATAAAAATGAATTTACTTGTCAAACATTTTCTGCTTTAAAATAAAGATGGCAATTCTTTTGACTGTTGAACATCGAAATAACATCAATCGCTTCTCTGGAAGTAATTAAACCTCAAAGTACATAATCAAAGTACTCCTTCTAAACCAGAGCACCTGAATGAAGGATTAACCGTGTCAGATACCATGTTTTATCTGACATCCCCAGCAGAGTTTGTAACTCTTAAGACCAATTGAACAACTCTTTCTCCCCACGGGGACCGTCTCTTCTAAGCAAGGCAGGATTGCTATCTTGAACCAATGATACTTTTTATCCCCTGTAGTGGCCGAGTATCTAGTCATGTTCATTCACCAGTCTGTATGTCGCGTCAGTTTTGTCAGCATATATATATATATATATATATATATATATATATACACATACATCATGCATTATTGATTCATATACATATTCATATTGCATTACTGTCACTCTGGTCGGTCTTGTCCCCTAGTGATAAAAGTCATTTCATCAATCGAGTTGTCAGTTCTTTCCTCATCAAGAAATGCTGCGTCTGAACAATCTCTCTCCAGTTTATTTCTGTATTGGAGTTGGTCATCCCCAGTGGAGTCAATCAACCTCTTAGCTTCAACCTCAGGCTTTGATCAAGGCACATAAAAATTAACATCCCCTCGAAGGAAATCAAAATCCCTCTGTAGGTAGTCATTTCTCTATTTATCACTTATCAAAACAGACATTCAGAACAAACCTTAATCCCAGATAACTGCTGTAAGTGGCGCACTTGTTGATTCAAATATCCAAGTTATTGTCCATCTTTTATCCTGGTAAATCCTCTGTTTCATCTAATTGCTGTAAGCGGCAAGCCTCTGGATTATTTACATCCACGCCACTGTCCCTCTCTTAGCATGAGAAATTCCTACGGAAAGATGACATTGCTCTACATTGAGTTAAAGTTTTCCCCTTCAGGACAAATCCCCTATAAAGGAAATTATGGCATTGTTGGATTCATATTTCCCAGTTAAAGTAATCTTCCTTTATAAACAGTCACCCAATAACTGTGATAAACATACCAAATGTCTCCCTTTAGAGATGACAAATTCTCTCTCAGTCAAACCTTTTAGCTTCAATCTTGGGCTTTGAACAAGACACAAATAAACCTTTTAGCTTCAATTTTGGGCTTTGAACAAGACACCAAAATATCTTTTTCCTCCCTTAGAATAGGAGGAACTACGATTGCTCTGATTTCCCTGTTTCATTTAAACGGGAATACGTAGGCATAAGATTGCGAAATCTTAGCGAGCATACCAAACAAAAACTCTAGGTCCAGTACCTTCATATCAATCAAAACTTAGGTCCAGTACCTTACCAAAAACATTGGAAAACTCGAACATCAATAAAAACTCACTCTCCCTCTCATATTTCCCAAGAAACTTTCCCAACCCATTAACGGATAAACACTATCAAGTACAAAGCAGAACCTAAAGCTAACAACCTGTGGATAACCACATATAGAATGGGTAATTGACAACTCCCCATTGTATAACCTGACCCCAAACTCCCCGAATCTTTTTAAGCGTTTGTTCAGTTAAACATTCGCGTGCAAGGTTAGTTTTAGATAGCTTCCCTTTCCCTTCCAGCTTCACGGGATAAATAAGAAATCAGAAAGTAACACCCCCTCCTCTTCATTGAGGAGAAAACCCAATTCCTACAATAAGGTGGTCGCGTCACCGATAAAAATCGCACGCTACAGCTAATCTATCTGCACATGCATTTCTTTTCTTAAAAATATGAGATATTTTGAATTTAAAGGAGTGTATAGCGTAAAGTATTCTTCCATTTATTTAAAAGATAGCAAAAGACAATATTCAAATTAGAAATGCACGAATGACCAACATTAAGTCAGTTTTAAGTCAAAACTTTCTCCAATTCTTCTAGTTAGCATATTTAATAACAATCATGATTTCATGCAATTTAACTTGAAAAAGGTGCAAATTTCAATCTTAACTGGGAAAGCTGATGGGTCATCATGAGAGGGAAACATACACATTGGGTCAAACACTCACCTAAAGGTCAAAGACTCGCCCAAACAAGTGAGAGAGACACCACATATTCACCCAAAACCTTAAGTTGAGAGGTGTATGGTCCTCTTACCTATAAAGTGCTCAACCTCCACTTTTCTAAGCAATGTGAGACTTAGAATCACATTTGTTTGTCCACACAACTCACACTTATTTCCCAATAATCTCCCCCTCAAGTGTGAGTCCATCCACTATGCTCTCCCTCAAGCAGAAGTTCTTTCATCCACATGCTTGTACCGCCGTTGAGAGACACCCTTACTCGTCATGGGCACTTCAACGGAACACGTCGTCTGACCACCATGTCAGGAAGACGTTCGAAACAAGGAGCCGATATCTTACTCGATCCATCGGCTCTGATACCACTGATGGGTCATCATGAGGGAGAAGCATACACATTTGATCAAACACTCACCTAAAGGTTAAAGACTCACCCAAACAAGTGAGAGAGACACCACATATTCACCCAAAACCTTAAGGTGACATGTGTATGGTTTCTCTTACTTATAAAGTGCTCAACCTCCACTTTTTTAAGCAATGTGGGACTTAGAACTCACACTTGTTTCTCCAAACAACTCACACTTGTTTCCTAGTAAAAGCTCTCACGAATGTTTCTAAATTATCCCTAAATACCACAAGTTGATATTCGAGGATTTCTTCTTGATGCTCCATCCGTGTTGATTTCATGCATTTAATTATTGTAAACTCGTGAATTAAAGAGTACATGTGCCCCTCGAAAGAAGTAGATGTCATATAAACTAATTGTTTAACATGAAAAATTTCTCTATCAAAGTCAATGTTACCATTTTGAAACTTGATATCATATCTTTTGTGCCAAGTTTTCCAAAAAGTTATTATGATGAAAGTCATTATCAAATTTTGAATTTGAGAGCTCTAACTTCCACCAGCAAGTTTAAATAACCTTTCGTAACTAGTTCTATCAATGTTCATGCTAAATACTTGTTTCATTCAATGTCGAAAAAGTAAAGTGTATCTGCATCTAAGAAATAAGTGGTTTACATTTTCCACGTCATGATTGCAGAGAGAGCACCTTATGATCATATACATTCTTGTTCAAATCGGATTGTCTTCTCTTTCAATAACATTATGCATTAGTTTCTAAGTCACTAATGACTTAACATGTGGTATGTAGGTATGCCAAATGAATTTTTATCCAAGAAGGCTCAATGTGATCCCTCTCAATACAATTGTAGACATCTTTAAAAGATAAATCATCATTTGCGGATCTTGTCCAAATTAGTTTATCAGGAGTAGTTTTATTAAATTACAATTTAATTTTCAAAATATTGTCAATAATTTCAAAAGCCAAAATGGATAAGCTAGGATAAATATTCCAATTAATGTCTTGGATAATTGAGTTGACCTTAGCAAATTGTATAAATTGAATATTCACTGATAATACTATTTGTAAATATTTAATTTTGTATCCCAACCAATTGTCAGTCCATAAATCGTTCTTTCCATACCAACCTGTCATCTACTATGTTCCTCCAAAAAGGAAAAGAAATGCTTAATGGCAGGACATGTTAAATAAGACATACGATACATGATTAGTTTTTTGTGCCTGGAGTATCTACTAATAAGCATATAAAACTATTGATTATTGATAGTCAACAACTTCTAACAAAGAGATAAACTACCAACTTTGTTTATTGTCTTAATATCTCTTAGACCAATACCTCCTTTAGATAAAGGTGAACAAATAACCTTCCAAGATGTAGTAATTATCTTTCTAGTAGCTTTAAAAAATATCATAAAGCCATTTGCAAAATAAATGTGGCTAGGAATGGTTGTCTTACCAACTGATATGCATGTCAACTTATCCTGATCCACTAACATATATAACTGTCTACTAAGTGCCTCTTCAATAATGAAGACGAACAAATGAGACATAATATCTCCTTACCTCATTCCTCTAGAGCAAGAAAAATTTCGCAACTTTTCCATTTATCATGATTGATAGTATGGTTGTGTGAATAATGATAAGTATACAATCACAAAAGTTTTAATCAAAACCAAATTGAACAATAATTTTAATACGTTATTGTTAATATAAAGTATCAAAGACTTTTATGATGTCTATCTTCAAAGTCATACTACCTCCAAAGAAATTCTTTTCCAATGTATTAATGAATTCTAAAGTAATCTTAATGCACTCATAAATATGTTCGCCCCTAATGAAGCCACTTTGGTGTTCTAAAACAATTTTAGGAGCTAAGATGGCCAATTTGCCTGCAATGATCTTAGTGATGATTTTGAATTGAAAATTTGCAAGTGCAAGAGGCATATACTGCTCTATAGAATTTTCTCTATGAAGTTTAGGTATTAAAGTCACATTGATTGAATTGAGATTAAGAAGGATCCAACTTTGTTTAAATAAATGATCACATAAGTCCTTACTATATTCCAATAGGATTGAAAAAAATACCCCCTAGGTCATCAGGGGTCTGGAGTAGAATTATCATTCATATTGTGCACTACATTCTTATTTTCCTTTGGCTAAGGCATTCTAGTAAGATATTTATTAGTTGCATGAGTTATAAATTGTAGGATAGTTCTCTCCACCATATCAGTATAACTATAATTGTTTTATGAATTAAACAAATTTATGTAGAAGTTAATAACATGATTATCTAATTCAATGCCCTCCTCTAAAAAAATATTTCCATACCTCATTCTAGTGATTTTGTTACTAGCATATCTCAATTTGAATGTGTAGTGGAAAAAATGTTGTATTCCTATCTTCATCCTTAAATCACTTATTCCTTATCTTGTTCCTCCAAAACTGGTTATGCATAAGTAATTATATAATAGAAGTTAAGCATTTTTTTTCTTCCAATCCAAGATCATCATTGTAACATACACCATTAATCAAACTTTGTATCCTATTAACTTAATCAGCTGATTGAGTGACTTTGAGTTGGATATTTTCAAATATCTCCTTGTTTCATTTCTTAAGAATAGTCTTAAGAGATCTCAACTTAATAGATAAAATAAACATAGGGCAACCAACCACTCCAGTATTCCAATTATTAGCAATTAGTGTCAAGATGCATAAAATCATTTCGATTTTTCCAACCAAGAAATTCATCAGAGGAAGTTTTGTTTGGAGGACATCAATAAATATTTCACAGAAACCCATAACTGCATTGAAATAGCCTAGAATACACTAAGGGCAAAGATTTGAATGGTTTAGATTAGTAAGTTCATTCCATAATTGTCTTCAAATTATTTGAGAGGTACTTGCATATACAAGTGCAATTAAGAATTTATAATGATCCACTTCTATAAAAAAGTTACATGTTGTTCAGATAAACTCTCACAATGGGACTCATATATATTGCATGAAAAACCTATAGGTTTAAATCATAATGTTGTCTAAAATTTAATGTAAATATCTTAAGTGTAATTTGTTTAAGACTCTCAGTATGAAAATGAGCATAAGGGATGATTGGTACATCAACAATCAAAATCAAGTCAAACTTTTGTTGATCACATATATTTTTAATAGGCAGTCTAGGATCAAAGTTTCCTACTCCTCTAGCATTCCAATAAATGGATTTCATTGAGTGGTATTGTGTTTATCCGACATGGCTCAAATGTTAATTTTCATTCTATTTTTAGTAAGCTTATCCCTTCCCATTCCCTTTTTCTTGATCACAGTAAATTCTTCTTGACGTGGCTCATAGGGATTGTCTTCATCACTCTAAAGGTTATTATTCTTCTCCATTTGCAAATCATCACATGGATTTCTCATTGGATTCTAGACACTATTTTCATAACCACAAGATCAAGATTAGGTACACTCTCTTATTATGAGCTATCACTTTTTCAATTATCAAATTTTCATTCAAATTATTAGCCGTCTCTACAACTATTTATGCTTCATTCAAAGAGCTTGTTTCTGATAAATGCTTCTCGTTAGCATTAACCTCATTTTTTGGATGAATCTCCATAACAAAGTCATTCTTCTTTATGCCATTATCAAGAGTATGATTATCTACCTTATTCAAATATATGGAGTCATCATTCACTGTGTGATTCATTGTGATATTTATATATTCATCATTCTCTATGTTCTTCATACTGTCATTAACTAGTATAGCCTGTTTGGTATTTTTAGGCGTATGTCTTGTAGATTCTTTAATCAATGGCTTCTTAATATTTGTGCCTTTAAACTTCCAACATTAACACACACAATGATACAAAAAAAATCTATATACTAGGATATCATTTTTCTAATTTCTCTCCACATTGATGTAACATTTTTCTTTAACATGAAACGTAAATGTTATAGTAAATTTAACTTTTTATTTAATTAAATAATAAGTTTTATTACTATAGATGATAATTAAACTCATTTTCAATGAATTACAGGAAAAATAGTCTCATCGAGTAGGGTAAAAAAACAAACACAGACACACAACTAAAAAACACATTTAACCTCAAACGCGAAGTTAATTTAACCTCAGTTACAAATGTGAGGTAACGAAGGGCGTCATGAAAACTCTCCACTATACCCCTCAGTTTTAGAATAGTCAAAGGGATAACTACAATGGTAATTGGTTCGATCTCCAATAATAGTTTTTTGTTTAATTTTCAAAACTAGTGTAACATACCTCTCGGTTTATAGCCAAACCGAGGGGAAAGATAAATTCTTTTTTTAAAAATACTCATTACATTGTTTACAAAAATTATCAATAAATTGATTTGTTTATAAACTACGTTGTTTACATAGAATATTACATTGTTTACATAGAATAGTAAAGTAAAATATATAACAAATTTTGAATCCGATTCAACGTCGTCGTTGTCATTGAATCTTGAGGAAGATCATATGTTGAATATTCCATGCATATGTTTCTGATATAAAACAAAAAAGGGTCATATAAATAAAATAATTATTCAGTTATATGATTATTTAAGAATACAAACCTTGAACCCCAATAATTTTATGATCTTGCAATTCATCATAGAGAACTTTTCCAAGTTTCTTTAAGTTTCAAAGTTTTCAAGTCGAATGTTTCATTATCAATCTTTAATATTCAGAATACTTTTATAATGTCTTTTAGGTTTCACATGGATCACTAACGGCAGTGTCTTAAACGTTTATACTCATTAAATGAAAGGCAAAGATTTGTTTAAGGACGGTAAAGAAACTCATTAAACACGCTTATATTTCCCCTTGATTATTACTAAAAACCGAGGTAAAATGTATTTCTTTTTAAATAAAAAATTCAATAAAATATGTTTTATCTCAAGCATCACACATCTCTCGGTTTTTGTAAAAAACCGAGAGGGTATCTTTTAAAAAATTAATATTATTTACACAGAATATTAAAATACACTGTTTAAACAAATCCAGATTTTGACAATGGATTCTTAGAGAACAACAAATCTTTTCAAGTTATTCTTGGAGAACAACAAATATTTGTTTTTATCCAGATTTTGTTATATACCTTTTGTGCGTATTCTTTTCAAGGTTCAATGGATTGCATGCATCCAATTTCTGATAAGTTATATATTCCAACCATGAGAATATTTTTTTTCTGTACTTGTAATCCATCCCAGAGATATATTCAAAGATTTCATCATCTTGAGCAAATGTTTACATGGCAAATGCTTAGGAATAAATTTCTCAATGTTGTTAACTAAGGAAAGCAATAAATTATGGAGTATTTTCTTTGATTTATAACATAGAATGGTTATTCCAAAAATACAACAGCAACATCAACAACATAATGTGAGATAAATTGCAAGAGCAGAAAAATGTTTTGTTCAAGATAGAAGAACCTTGAAATTTTTTTCTGTCTTGCAATCCATCCCAAAGAATGATGTGTACAAGTTTGGAGCGACTACATATAAGTTAGGTTTATGGTTAAATTTGATTAACAAGTGCTTTATAGTAAAATATGATTATCTAATCCTTTGGCTATTAAAGAAAACCAAATGAATAGATCATTAATTTAAAAATAAAAAATAAAATAAAATAAAGGCATCACTTTTAAACAAATAATAACATAAATTGTATTTGTTGAGATTCAAAGCATATTCTGAATTTTTTTTCATCAGTTATATTTAAAAACTAAGGGAATATGTGGTATTTAATTTTTTTTAAAAACATATGACGCCAATGACATTATACCTCGGGTTTTTGTTGGGTGAGGTAAAAACTTTGTCATGAAATGTATTTGTTGGGTGAGGTGAAAACTTTGTCATGAAATACATTATTGGAAATAGTGCATACACACACATACGCACCACTTTTTTAAAAATACAATACTATTAATTTCTTACATGTTGTATATAGTTGTTTGTTTATTATAATAAACTTTCTCTCTTTTTTTTTTTTATTATTAAAAATAAAAAAAATAATATAATCTTTTATAATTGCTCGATTTACTTTTCTTATAGCTGCAAGTAATGCATAAGAATATGAGTATTTAGGTACTCATATAGTAAGGATACAAATGTTGGTGTCCTTAAACATATGGATTTTGGGTACGAAATTATGTTCAAACTACGAATATAAGAATAAATGCTATAATATTCTGATTAATATTTGTCCATTGAGATCTCTACTTATTATTGGATATGATCTTTGACGAGAATGATGATTAGGATTTTGTTTAACCACAATATTTTTCAATGTCAATTTAATATCATATTAATCACCCATTTTAAATTTGGGAGAAAATTAATAGAAAAAAAATTAAGGTTGAAATTAAGGGAGGCGAAATTGGTCGGCACGTTAGATATGTCATTTTTGCTAACATTTTTTATAGACCAAACTAATATTTTAAAATCGCACCCTTTACTATGATCGCTCTTCAACGCTTTTTTTTTTTCAAGTTTTTGCGAATGCAAAATTAACATAAATTTTTATAACTTTTAGACTTTAGAATGTAGGATTCGTCAAATCCTCCTTGCTTTGCGCATACCTTGTTTTTTTAATGTAAGGGGCAAAGTTTTAAGTGCACACTCTCTATTATATAAGTCACGCTTCATGCCGGAGCGGACTTAAACAAGCTAAATATGCTCATTTATCACTCTTACTTAAAATGGTTTCAACAAAGTTATAGCCTTGAAATATTTAAAGATCAATAGCACATTTGAATATTAAAATTAAAATTATTTTTTAAGCATGGCTACACATTTTGCTGTGGAGTGTCAATGAACTAAACATTCATGATTTAAAAGATTTTGACATCACATATCTATTTAAAAATTTAAGATAATAAGTGTATGAGTTATCTCTCTTATATATTCAATATTTTCTTTATTTCTAATCGACGTGGGACTTTATTCACTCAAATTGAAATTAATAATCTCTCCACGAGTGTGAGTCATCCACATCATTAATTTTTATCCATACCAAGGTTCCATTTATGCTCCTTCATGGAGTTTAGTTATAACTCTGATACTACTTATTAAGGATTCATGAGACCGTCAAAAGTGTCAATGAGCTAAATAATCTAAGAGCATCTCCAATGGTGCAACTCACTTTTGGGTTCTTTGTGGGACCCATCAAGACACATCATCTTCAAGCAACTCATTCAATTTTCACTTCAATGATGCAACTCTAAAGAACTCATATTGGGTCCCACAATTTAACCTCATATATTAATACTTTATTTATGTTAAATTTTATTTTAAATTAAAATACTAATTTAAACTATTTAAATTTATGTTATTATAAAATAAAATTATTCAATAAATCAAATTTAACTTAAATTTTATAATAATAATTAAAAAATATAAAAATACATTTGAATTTAAAATTAAAAAATAAATAAATGAAATTGTAGAAGAAAAATTGAAAATTAAAAATAAAAAGATGAAATTGTGAGAAAGGAATTAAAAATTAAAAAATATATATATATATATATATATATATATATATATATATATATATATATATATATATATATATATATATAATTGTAGAAATAAATTATATATAATGTTTTTGAATAAACATAATTTATAAATAAAATAAATTTTAGAGTACATAAAATATAGTGTAAAATATATAATGACAATTAGATAAATATTGCTTTATTTCTTCAACATGCTTTCATTATCATCATTCAACATATAATAATATTAACATGTCAGAACATTACGTTGCTTCATAATGCAACGACATTTTCAACATGGTCAACTCCAATCAATGAACTGAAAAAAAACAATTGACACTGTGGCGAACCTAGGTGAAGAACTACCGCTGAAGTTACTCTAAGAGACTTTGACATCACGTATCTACTAAAATTCTTAAGGCAATGAGCGTATGAGTTTTATTTCTTATATAACGTTTTCCCTTTTTTTTTTTATCAATGTTGGGTTTGAACGACTCACATTTGAAATCAAAACATCAATCTTTTATTAATTAAAATATGGATTCATATAGTGCTTTTAAAATTTGCATATTTAAATGTTTCATTTAAAAAGTAGAATTAGTCAATTATTTATTTTTAAAGAATACTAGTACTTCAAAAATGAAACTCTTTAATTTTAAGTAGGAAAAATATTGATAATATTTTGACATCAATTTACACATTAAGTAGAAAATAAATTAAGACAGTATAGTGTGATAAATGAGTTTTTGAAAACATAAAACATTCAAATATTATTACTCATTTTTCAATGCAAAAGAAAGAATGCGAATGCATAGAATAAACTAAACATATGATTAACTGATGGGCAATGCCAAAATCTATTGAGAAAGTGATCAGAAAGAAGCAGAAGGCAGAGAGAGGACAGCAACCGAACTAAACATGCAGCAGCAGTAATGAATGTGCGTTTATTTATGAAGAAGAAAATATGACACTTTTATGTGTCAGTGGAACAATATTTGCAAAGAAGGGGCAACATAAATGTTACACCCTCCGGACACATTTATAAGCAAATTTATCTTTTTTGAGTACATTTGACTATTAGTGTATCTAGTCCATATATGGACTAGATACACTAATAGTTAAATGTACCCAAAAAAGATAAATTTGCTTATAAATGTGTCCGGAGGGTGTACTTATTAAAGACTTTTTAAATCAAACGTTTTAAACACATTTAGGTGTAAATGTTTTACATGAACAAATTGAAATTTAGATCTAGTTTGATATTTATTATATATTTATTTTTAGATATAAATACACCATTTATTTATATTTTATGTATTAATTAGGTAAATAAATTTTTGATATTTATAAATTAACAACTTCAAAAAAATAATTTTATGATTTTGTTCGGAGTTATTAGTTTATTTATAAATTTATTTTATATTGATATTCTTAAATAAATTACATGATATATATTTTTAATAGGTTATTGAGTTAATATATAGATTACTTTTCATTTGATATTTAATATTATAATTTAAACAATATAATTCTATATAATATTATATTTTAATTTTAATTTATAATAATACATTTAAGTATTTACAAAAACTAATAGAAACTAATATACTTAAATTAATAATAATATTTACAAATTTTTTATTTAATATAAGCTATACAATTTAATACAATAATACATCATACATATTTACTTTGATAAATCATCGTGATAAATTTAGAATGTTTTTATATTGTATATATAGCTTGGCACAATTAAAAAAAAAAACTAAATATTTTAGTAAAAAATTCTTAGTTTTATCTTTTTTTTTTTGTATAGAAAAGTTTAACATAACCTTATCTAAATCTAAGTTATCATTTTACTTATTATTATAAATAATTTAAAAAATATTAAATAATTTATATTTAATTAATATATTAAACTAAATATATCATTTATTTAATAAATTTTGAAATTAAAATTTTATTTATAATAGTGATTGAATGGTCTAAGTTACACTATACTAGTACACCTCTATGATTAATAGAACTATTCCCACTACTAAACACAATTAAGCATCAACAAAAAGGGATCATGAGGGTTAGATTACTTTTCAAATGCATCATTAACTAACACACTTCGTTAAAAGATAGAGATTATTACTAATTTTATATGGTGTGCTTGCTTTGAAAAAAGAGGGTACTTTCACACACACTAGTTCACACAACTTACAAGAGATAAAGAGAAAAAGAGAAAGATAGAATGAATGAATTGAATGAACCTAGAGAGAAGTGATTGATGTGAAGACTTGAGAGTGGCCCCCAAGAGGGGACAACAAAGGAAGAAGGTGCCGAAAGAAGAGTTGGAAGAGACAATTATATCTATCTTTGCTTTCTTTCACGTGCCCTAACTAAGAATAATGCTTCTTCCATTGCTTTTCAACTTCTTAAACACTTTTAGCAAAAAGCTCTAAGCTAATTATGGGCCTTCTTATTATCCTTAATTAAGATAGAAACTTATCACACATGACCAAAGGGGTGGCCGGTGGGAGACTATTTAATGTTTTGGTTTTTATTTTATATTATGTTTTAATGTTTAGATTTTTTGTTTACTTAATGTCTCTCATGAGATTTACCTTGTCTTAAAAGTAGTTTTTAAAGGTGTTTGTTTTGCTTCATTTAACATTTATTTAGAAAAGAGATAGAAATAAATAATTTAGGCTAAAATACAGTTTTGGTCTTCCTGTTTGTTAAAATTTACGGTTTTGGTCCCTCCATGTTTTTTTAACAGTTTTGGTCCCTTACCCCAATTTTGGCCAAAAAAATGATGAACAGTACTTGGTCCGTACATAAACAATACATGTCTGTACATGAACAGTACATGAACAGTGAGGGGTGGGAGATCAAAACTGTTAAAAAATAAAATAGGGGGACCAAAACCGTAAATTTTGACAAACAGAAAAACCAAAACAATATTTTAGCCAATACTTTATTAATAAAAGTTATTAGTTAATTCACTTAATAAATGGATTTACTTATCTTTTATGTTTATCTTTCTTCTCATAAATAGAAGTTGATAAATAGAAGGAAAAAAAAAGTCAGAGATAGTAAAAAGAATTATAATTACAACATTGCTACCTTGACACCAACCTTTACACTACACTGTATGTCCGTACGGTACGGACGACAATATTTATCGTCCGTACCGTACGGACGGTACTATTCATGTACGACTAAAACTGTTCCGTTACTATTCATGAACAGTAACTTTAAAGTAATGAAGCAAACTTGGTTAATACGATGTAAAAACTTGGTTAATGCAGTAATGAACTTGGTTAATGCAACGTCCAGGTATTAAAAATAATTTTTAGCAGTCACCAAACTTGATTAATGCAGGGTAAAAAGTTGGTTAATTCAGTAATGAACTTGGTTAATGCAACGTCCAGGTATTAAAAATAATTTTTAGCAGTCACCAAACTTGGTTAATGCAGTGTAAAAAGTTGGTTAATACAGTTATGAAGTTGGTTAATAACACAATTTCATATCAGTATTATTTAATTCAAAAATAAAAAAAAAATATTTTTTTAATATTTTTTTAAAAAAATATTTAATATTATTATATTTCATTGTTCACCGTATTGGTAGACAGTAAAATATGGTGTAGGTGTATAGAATGGTGTCAAAATAACATTTCTCTTATAATTATGCTTGACACTCCTATGTTTTTTTTCTCACTTTTCCTTAAACCTAATTCATCTTTAATCTTCAACCTTTTGTTTTCATTAAAAATTCTCTATTTCTTCCCTGAATCAAACTCTATTAATAATTGTTGTTATTTTGTTATTTTTATAGTTATTGTTGTTATGAATAGTTTCTCAATTTGTCATATAAGAAAAAAAATTAAGTGATTTACCACTTGTTTTGACTTACGAAACTATTCCAAATATATTGAGAAAATATTGCAAACAAAAAAAATGTTGGATGATAAGAAATTAAAAAGAAATTTTTTTATCATTCGCCATTTTTTACTTTGCAATATTAATCATTTATTCTTTTGGTTGGTCTATTATCTGAGGGGTAAAGTGTCATAGAAACACATTTCAATTCCCATCAACTATAGTTTATGATTTTGTTTTTCAAAATGACGCCCTAATTTTATTTATTTTATTTTTTATTAAAAATAAATTAGCTATCCTGTCGTTTGTGCCCCCAACCGAGAGGAAAACTTCCACTTATTTTCTTTGTTGGTAATGCAATCAGAGAGGAAGAATCCATCAACAATGTTTTTCAAACACAAATTTAGCTCTAATTCACTTTTGCATTTCATACAAGTTGATTGAGCCCTAGAAAATGAAGCATTTTTTCCATCTTCTCCGCCTAACGAACAAAACATCATCTTCCCTAAACGAATGAAGTACCATTTTTTCATCTGCTCTATTAAATAAAACTCGAAAATACCATTTCTTCACTAAATCAAACTCGAAGACAACATTTATTTATTAAACCAAACTTTATCTTCTCTTCTACAAGTTAAATGAAGCAAGGAAATGAGGAAGAAAACTCGAACGAAAATCGAAGAAGAAAACTCAAATGAAGCCAAAATTATTTCTTTGACTTCCTCGTCATGTTTATAGTACATAAATACATTCTCCATGCATATAACAATAATGTTGTTGTTGATATATTTAAAGTTTAATGTTGTTGTTGCTATTGAGAATGGAGGTTTAATGGTAGTGGTGGTGTTGTTGTTGTTGAGATTGAAAGATCACTGTTATTCATTGTTGTGTTAACTTATCAAAGTCTTAATATCACTCTTAAAGGTGTGGAGATTTTAGTTGAATCTTGATTGTTAAAATATGTTGTTTATAAATGTAACTTAACAATGTGTCTCTAAATTAATATAGGTGTAAATTTGTTATAATGTTACTTAGTTTTTGAACTTTTTCATCAACGCACACTTTGTGCTTCCCTTGAGATACCGACTTTGTAACACCCTAAACCCCAAAATTTATATTTTAAGAATTACACAACAATCTAAGGTGTCACCAACGAAAAAACCTTTAACAAAACAAACATTTAACAATCAACAAAACACTACATCCAAATTACTAACATCAATCAACACCTGTCATCGCTCTCTCACCTTCACTTATGGTATCATTGCTCAGGTATCGTTCTTATTTCAATTTAAATAAAACAGTCACAATACGATATTTGGTCTCAAACTTCCACTTAATTAAAATATTTTCAAAAACCAGAGTTCTCATAAGTAACCCTCAACAACTCCAACATAGAACCAATTAAAGGTTTAAACTCCAAGAAAACATAATAATCAAATAATGTTCCCAAGCCCGACGTTACAGGATCAAAGCAAGACTTCCAAAATAACGAGGAACTAAACGAAATAACTCCAGGAGATGAATTCCACTTACTACAGCAAACCCTACTCTTGAGTATCTACAAGATGTCCATGGTGGACAACATCAAAGCAAATAGGGTGAAAAACAACAAACCAATAGTCTCAGACCCTTCACAAAAACATGTACACATTCACATCTGATCATCAACATCATGGACAAACAACTACATATGCAATCATGTATGCGAATGTACTTCACACATGATTCATTATGCTTGCAGTACCATTCATGAACACCCAAGTTTATCTCGTTTCCGATCCCCACCATAGGACCAGGGCACACCAAATTATTACCATCACCATATGTAACGCTTCACCGATTTTCACACGAAACCGGTTACTCGCTCCTGATCCCCAACATATGACTAGAGAACACCAAAGTTCGTTACCATCACCATAGGTAACATCTCACTAGTTCCTCAGTAGAACTAGCTACTCACTCTCGATCCATATCACCGGTCCAGAGCACATCAAAATTGGACCAAAGTCCATACACCAAGACGCATGACTCTCAACAACATGCATTTTCACCAAAAGGTTCACCAAAAGAATCACCAAGCACATCTCACCATTTATACACAACATCACTCGTCACGTGCAACAATTAATCAATGTTACAACATCAATAAACAACAAAAAACAACAGGAACTCAACAATGGTAATTTCATAAGCATTCATTCATGCTACTTCACCAAAACAATAACACATCATCGTGTAAACATAACAATTCACTAACTGATCATACAAGTCATCCTAAACATACATACAGTAGGTAAATGACCACCACTTAAACATTTCACCAAGCACTGGCATGAGGTATCTCTGTGCATTAACTTTCTAACGCTTGGAACGACATCTCATTTGGAGTCACGAAACTCAAGTTACGCTCGAAAATGTCTCACTTGGTACAAAATCCAAGGAGATGCTACGGTCGCTCGTAGCACTCTTAGGCCAAAACCCCCTTTTGGGAACGCCTCTAGTACAAAAGCCAGAGAGTTGCTATGGCTTCCCGTAACACCTGCTATAACCCGTAGTAGAGCCCAAAAATCCCCAATTTACTCGTGATTTTGTGCGATAACTCTTGTTTTTTAGGCTTTCATCAGACTCCTAACCCCAAGTGTTGACATCTAACAATCCCAAAACATACCATACATCATTGTAAATGAAAACATATGGATTTATATCATTTCTTAACATCTAAATCAACAAATCATCATTTACCTATGACTAACATGCAATTCATACAATTCATGTTTAACCCAAAACCTTCCAAACCTACAAACATGATGGAAAACTTCCATATCTCAAAACAGAAAATGTTACACATATAGGCACACAAAATTCATCATTATAAAAGCCAACAACATCAAAAATTCATAGAAAAGTCAGAATCAATCACATCCCAATTTCCCTAAAGAGAGTAAGGACCTCTCATCTCTACCTTTCATGCAATACACCTAGATTTGTAGCCCTCTCCCCTTACCTTAGATTTCAAGCAATTGATGATGAATACAACAACTCCTATGGCCCCCCTTCAAAATTCTATCTTTTTCTATTTCTCTCCTTTTTGCCTCTTGTCTCACTTTTCACGTACTGATGAAACTAGGCTAATTTTCTCTTACTCCTAATATATCCTTAGGATTTTCTATATAATTCTTTCCAATTACCTCATTAAACCTTAATTTTATTAATTCAAAAAATTGACCTAACTCCTTAACTTCTTGTTCCCTTCTATTTCTCAAAATTCTCACAAATGAAAAAATAACTCTTCAAGTAGAAACACAACTAAGTATCAAAGGAATCCCATGTAAGAACAAGATTTGGTTCTACATTTGGCCATTAAGTTTTGATGATAACTGCACATAAATCTAAGAGAACAATTATGTAGGATATGGTTTCGGTCTAGTGTGTGGTTGTTGTCAATATGATTATGATTCTGATAAGAAGACGTGTGACGTCATCAGACTCTGTTATCAACACTCTGGAAGAAAACATATGTGTGTGAACAAATTAAAGTCAAGATTCATGAATGTTTCTAATACAACGGTTCTAATGAATGTTAGTTCTGGACATTCTAATTAAGACTTTATAAGAAAGGTCCACAAGACTTTCTAATGTGATGCGCTTCTAATGTTACAAGTTCTGAAGATTCTGAAGACGTGGTTCAGGTGAACAAAGTTCTAAAGATTCTGAAGACGTGGTTCAGGTGAACAAAGTTCTAAAGATTCTGAAGACAGAATTTATGAAGATCAAGTTCTGAAGAGCTTCTGAAGACAAGGTTCTGATTGGACAAAGTGCTGAAGACTTTGAAGACAAAGAAAGTGCTTAATGAAATCTGAAGACTCTGAAGACCAGGTTCTGAAGGAACAAGTTCTGAAGACTCTGAAGACAATGCTTCTAAAAGAACGAGTGCTGAAGATTATCAAGATAGATTCTGCTGAACAAAGATCTTGGAATTTTGGAGACTACACAAAGAATGACTCTTCTACAACATGCTTCATCAAGTTAATATCTGAAGCCTCTGAAGATGCTAGAAGACTGAAGATCAAAATGGTTTTAAGCTGAATATAATAGTACTAAAACTTTGTATCCTCTACCTCGAAAAGGTGACGCAGGAGTAGCTTTTTGTACAGTGATGTTGACCATTCCTTCATGTGAACGTTGGGATATTGCTATTGGAATATGTTTCTAAGAATACCCCTCAACGGATCTATTCTCTCCTTCTCTATAAATTGAAGACTTGGAAGCTTGAAGAAATGTTGCTCATGGCTAGAAGCTAGTTGCTTGTTGCCAATGGCTTATTGCTGAAGCAGTCGCTGATTACAAAGAGAGAAAGATAAAAAGATTGTTGGTTGTTGTTCATACAAATGATTATTATTCAACACAGCAAACAAATCTACATGTAGCAAGCAAAGATGAAGTTGCTACTACAAGTGTGCACAAACGATGATTATGCTAACACCATATGAAACTACTCAAGTGAGACATTATAAGTGAAGCATAATAGCTTAGTTGAACTTGATGGTTGAAATGGAAAAAACATTATATGCTCAAGAAAGAAGTACAAGATGCTGCAAGTTAAAGCTTAAACGAAGAATGCTCAATGGAGAAGAAGCTGAAGCAGAATGATGAAGAATGCACAACGACGCAAAATGCTAAAACCATGTGAAACTCATCAAGTGAAACGTCAATAAGTGAAGCATAGTAACTTAGTTGATCTTGATAGTTAAGCTGGAAGAAGCATTACCTACTCAGAAAGGAGTGCATCAGAAAGAAGCTTAAAGCTTATGATAAGAAGCCACAATGCTCAATAAGAAAGCTTTTAAGCAATACAGAACTAGGGAGCTTTATAATCTTTTAGAGATTTATTTTTAGATAGTTTCTGTATTAGAAAGCAAGGAGTTGTTGCTCACATCTTGCTAGAAACACTTAGGTGTTCATGTACGTCATTTGTGTAATCAACTTGTAAGAAGTATATGAGTGCACACAAAAATCCTTGAAAAAGGTAATCTTCCTTGAGCGGTCGAATGATGACCAGAATGCTTGAGAGGGCCAAGTCGTGGATGAGCAGCATGGAGGTTATTTCCTTGAGCGGTCGAGTGAAGACCAGAATGCTTGAAAAGGCTAAGTGTGTGTCTAACAGCTTAGTGGATGATTCCTTGAGAGGCGAATGAATTCTAAGATTCTCAAGAAGGAAATGGAGTGTATCTATTGCGGTTGTAATCATGTTGATGATTAGTGGATTAAGTCCATGTAATAAGGCGAAACCACCTTGAGGGGTGGACTGGAGTAACTTCGTTAACAGTGAACCAGGATAAAATAATTGTGTTCATTTATTTTATTTACATGATAACACAGTTGATTTAATTTCCACAAATGGGGACGAAATGTGAAACCCAATTTAAACCCCCTTTCTTGTGTTTCTCAACCTTCAATTGGTATCAGAGCTCCGGTTCTGTTATTGGTGTTTATCAAACACTTAACCATGTCAGATAAAGATTCGGACGAGCTTTGAGAAATGTTCTAGTTAAACTCCACCCTCTATAGGTTCAGTCTCATACAATGATGAAAAGATTGAGTACTAAAATGACAAACTAGAAAGGTTCATGCTGGATTATGTCACTGATTCTTAGAGCTAGTTGCTATTGACAATATAACCCTCTCTTATGGTGCTTGCAAGAAGATTGAAAGCAAGATAAAGAATCAGTTGGTTAAAGGATAATAGATTCATCAGATAATTTGAAGAATCCGATGAATGCTATTCTTATAATACGTTAGTTGAGAACTACATATCTTCTCAACGTGATGCCTAGACAAGGCTTAAGAAGGATGATCTAAGAATGATCAACAAGAATCATCAGGAAGCAAGAAATCTTGTTTGCTGAAAGTTATTCTTTCTGAGTATAGGATGTTTTCAACAAATAGACTCAGTCTACCGTTGACTTTCTAAGTATTCCTAATTAGGAACTCTTTCATGTGAAGAAGAGAAAATGCTTGAGTCATGATTTTAAAGCATGAACACTTCAAGGTGAAGTATGCTGAAGATGTTAGAAATCTTGTTATCAAGATTATAAATCATGAATGCATAATTTAATATTCTGAATGATGATTTCTTAGTCAGGATTCTTGAAGAAGATGATCAGAAGCTTGCTATTTGAATAGAAGCTAATGACAACTAATCAAGCCTGCAAATTAGCATTGGAGCTTATTATCAGAATTCTGACTGTCTACACAAAATGAAGACTTCTACTCCGATTTCAGAAAGCTTTGCAGATTTCTGAAGTAATCAGAAAGGAAGATTATCAAGATGTCAGAAGTTTGGAAGAACAACACATGCAAGATCAATTTTTTGAGTTCTTGACATATGTATGTTCATAAGGAAAATTGGCTTGACATGAGACAAGCAAGTTGTTAGCTTGAGAAAGGTATCTCAATTGAACAAGCTTAAGTTTTTCAGAATGTTATTCAAAGTTTCTTTTCAGAAGCTTCAGATACATGAATGTATCCTTCTGTACTCACCACTTTCCGGACTCATGTGACTAAGTGAAAGTATGAGCTTAAGAAGCTATCTGATGAAAAGAAGATTTTGATGTTCGAGTTCTTCACAATCAGATACAGATGATTGAAGAAAAGAACAAGCTTGGAAAAGAAATGGCAAAAATCATGATATATGAGAAATCATCGTGACAAAGCATTTCTAGGAAGCAACTAGCATGTCTATTCAGAACAGAATATAATTCGAATATATTCTGATGCATATTGGATAAGTTGCTCTGAATATCCAAAGGATACTGAAGTACCTTTATCAGAAATCAAATCAAGGTCAGATTTGATGATAAGCTTGAAAGTCAGAAACTAAAGCTTAGTAGAAGAATTCAGAGCTAGAAACTATCTTCTCTATAATGAAGAAAATGGAGTTGCCTTAGAAGTATCATAATGAAGAAATCAGAAGATGCTTAATCAGAAGTCATCAAAGTTCACACTCCATAAGAAAGGAAAGACATACTTTCTAATGAATTTTTTCTGGTTGATAAGATCAAATAAGTAAGAACAAGATTATCATTCAAACCCTCAAAGGAAATAGATTTTGGTTTGATGATATCTGCATCTGGTGAAGATTAGAATCTATTCAATGATTGAACTCTGATAATGCAAGAAGATTCCAATAAATTTCTTTAGCACATAAATGATAAAAAATTTATGTTTAAGCTAAGAAATATTTGGCCTTCTGAAAATAAGCCTTCTTGAAGAAGTCGCTTTCTGATCTTTCTTAAAGAAAGAAGATAGACAAATCTAAGGTGAAGACTAGTGAAAGAACTTGGTTTTAAAAAACTTTTCAGTTTAGAATCAGAGTTTAAATTCATTTTTAATATTTCAGCAGCGGAGGGATGAATTTGTGGAATATAAATTGCAGAATGTGAAATGTTAAGGGAAAAGAGAGAACACCGAGAATTATAGAGGTTTGGTCAAACAGTGAAGACGATCTACTCCTCTCCCCAAGAATTGATCTTGAAAGTATCCAATAAAGTTGAGAGCTTTTAGGTGGATATACTCACAAACCCTCCTTATATAAGGAAAAATGAAGTTGATGAGTCCAAGCTTTTGAGGTTGACATCAATTTTGGTAAAACTAACTTGACAACGAGATGTTGGACAAGATGTCCTAACCTGAAGAACTAACTGAAGATCAAGATGTTGGACAAGATGCCCTATCATGATGATTCGACATCTTTGTCTGTTACTTTTCAGTTTTTAATACTGCTTTTTTAATTTTAGATTTCAAATTATTCTGGGATTATTTGTTTTTCCTAGGTGGCGTCCAAGATTGAGGAATCATAGATTATAATTCGAAGATGCTGTTTTCTAAATGTGGAGGTATTTTAGGAAACTTTGGATTGAAGAAACTACTCTTGAGGAGAATTAGTTGCAGATTTTGTGTAACAGAATTGCTGCATTTTAAAGCTCAAATCCAGTCTAGTTTATGGTTATAAATAAGATTGATTTAACCTAAGAAAAGTGTGGAAAATACATTGTTGCTTACTGAGCTTTAGGGTTTGTTTTTGTGAGCCTCTCTTGTGTCGTGTGGATACTAGAGCTGGACTGTTTACATTGAGTTGTAATTTCTATCACTGATGTGATTGAAACAGAATTAAGAAGGATCTCATACCTAGGAAGAGTCTTAGGTAGAAATTAAGCACGGGTAGTGATTAAGTGATAAGTTGTAAACCGAAGGTTGTTTAGCTTAGAATTAATATTATCTAGTGGATTTCATTCCTGGCTTGGTATCCCCCAGACGTAGGTGTTGTTGTTTACCGAACTGGGTTAATAATTACTGTGTGTTTGTTTACTTTCTACAATTTGTATTCTGCTCCTTATTGTCATTGTGTTTGAAGCAGAGATTAAGTGTCTCGACATCTCTCTGGACATCCGAGATCTGCTATCAGAATTTCAATTGGTATCAGAGCAGGCATCCTGCTCTGCATTTGGGTGATATTCAGGGAAGTTACTTTCTGGTGCAATGGACAAAGAAGGAAGAATATTGAACAGACCACCCATTTTTGATGGATCCAATTATGAATATTGGAAAGTGCGCATGGTGGCCTTCATCAAGTATATGGATGGTAAAGCTTGGAAGTCTGTGGTCAAAGGATGGGATCCACCAAAGGCCAAAGATCAGAAAGGTAAGATTACTAATATGTTAAAGCCTGAGGAAGACTAGGATGATGAAGATGACAAGCTTGCATAAGGTAATTCCAAAGCATTGAATGCCTTATTCAATGGTATAGATAAGAATATCTTCAGATTGATAAAAAATTGTACTGTTGTCAAAGATGCCTGGGAAATTCTAAAGACTGCTCATGAAGGAACTTCTAGGGTGAAATCTTCAAGACTTCAACTTCTCACAACCAAGTTTGAGAACTTGAAGATGAGGGAGGATGAAAGTATTCAAGACTTTCATATGAACATTATTGATATATCCAATACTTCAAGTGATCTTGGAGAAAAGATTCCAGAAGCTAAGTTGGTCCATAAAATTCTAAGATCTCTTCCCAAGAAGTTTGACATGAAGGTGACTGCCATAGAAGAAGTTCAAGATATAAATACCCTGAAGGTAGATGAATTCATGGGTTCTCTACAAACTTTTGAAATGGCTATCAATGAGAAATCTGAGAAGAAGAAAAGCTTAGCCTTGGTGTCTAATCAAGATGAATGTAAGACAAATTCCAAGGAAGAATTGTCCAAGGCTGTTGGGCTTCTTGAAAAACAGTATAACTAATTGTTGAAGAAACTGGACGAGAAGTCAAGATCTAATGTTAAGACTTAGTCATCTGACATCAACAGAAGGAAAGATTCTGGAAGAAGAACCAATAATGATAAGAAATCCAACAAGGGAAAGGGAATCCAATGTTATGAGTGCAAAGGGTTTGGACAGACAAAAGATGAGTGTCCTACCTTTCTCAAGAAGGAGAAGAAAGACTTGTCTACATCTTGGTCTGAAGACGACTCCTCAAGCAAAGGAGAAACTGCTAAACATGTATCTGCACTCACTGGAGTATATGATTATGATAAAGAATCAGATGTTGAAGAACTCACTTCTGATGAACTGGTTGCCTCTTATAAGGAGTTGTGCATCAGAAGTGCAGAAGTTTGTCAATTAGGGCAGGATCTACAGGATCTTATTGCTTAACTCTGTGACGAAATATTAAAGCACTTGGATACCATTTATGATCTGGAGGATGAAGTTGTATTGCTCAATTCAAAACTTGACAATACGATTAAGTGTATAAGAATGCTCAATAGCAGTTCATATGTGCTGGATGAAATTCTTCAATTAGGAAGAAATGCTGGAAATGTTAAGGGACTTGGTTATAATGATAAAATTGAGAATACATAGAAAAGGCCCGGTGTGAATTCTTTCCAACAGAAAAGAAAGCAGGATTGAACGATGTCATGTAAGATGTCCCAACATCAACAAAGACCTTAGAAGAATTCCTTAGGAAGAAAGAATCAAGACTGGAAATATCATCACTCTGGTAAGTATGGCCACATAAAGCCTTACTGCTACAAGTTGCATGGTTATCCCAAATCAGCGACTCGGCCCAGAAGGAGAAAGGATGCTACTAAAGCAAAGAAGAAGTGGATTCCTAAGAATGAAACTGTTACTCTCATAGCTGATACCTCCCTAAGAGCCTCTTCCAGAGAAGACTGGTATTTTGATAGTGGTTATTCTAGACACGTGACTGGTGTCAAGAAGTTTTTGGTTGATATTAAACCACATTCCACTAGCTATGTCACTTTTGGAGTTGGGTTAAAAGGTGAAATAAAGGGTGTAGGGAAGCTGGATTATACTGGGCATCCTAGCCTAGATAAGGTGTTGTTTGTCAAAGGGCTGATTGCTAATCTGATAAGTATCAGTCAACTATGTGACCAGGGTCTCAAGGTTAAATTTTCTAAATCTGAGTGTCTGGTAACAAATGATAAAGAGGAAGTTATCATGAAGGGTGCCAGATCTAAGGATAATTGTTACTTGTAGACTCCTCTTGAAACAAAGTGTCCCTCCACCTGCTTGATGTCAAAAGAAGATGAGGTGAAGACGTGGCATCAGAAACTTGGCCATTTACACTTGAAGGGAATGAAGGAAGCCTTGTCAAAGGAAGATGTCAGAGGTATTCCTAATCTAAAAATTGATGAAGGAAAAGTATGTGGCGAATATCAATTTGGGAAGCAGACAAGGATGTCACATAAGAAGCTTCAACATCTGACCACTTCAAAAAACCTGGAGCTACTTCATATGGACTTGATGAGACCTTTGTTGGTTGAAAGTCTTGGAGGAAAGGGGTATGCTTATGTTGTGGTGGATGACTTCTCTAGATACACTTGGGTGAATTTCATCAAAGAGAAGTCTGAAGTGTTTGAAGTGTTCAAAGAACTGTGTCAAAAACTTCAAAGAGAGAAGGATTGTGGCATAGTTAGAATCAAAAGTGATCATGGGAAGGAATTTGAAAACAACAAGTTTGGTTATTTTCTGTTCCTCTGAAGAAATTAGTCATGAGTTTTCTTCACCCATCACTTCTCAACAGAATGGTGTGGTTGAGAGAAAGAATATGACAATTCAAGAATGTGCAAGGATCATGCTTCATGCTAAGAAACTTCCATATCATTTTTGGGCTGAAGCCATCAATACTTCTTGTTATATTCTAAACAGAGTAACCATCAGATCTGGCACATCAACTACCTTATATGAGCTATGGAAAGGAAGGAAGTCAATTATGAAATACATCCATGTTTTTGAAGCAAATGTTACATTTTGCCTGACCGTGAGCAAAGGAGGAAGATGGATCCTAAAAGTGATAGAGGAACCTTTCTGGGATACTCTACAAATAGTAGGGCCTACAAAGTTTTCAACTCAAGAACTAAGGTTGTGCTGGAATCCATAAATGTTGTTGTTGATGACTCAACTACAGAAACTGGTGTTACAGATGATATTGGAGCATTCTTTCCCATGTGTAATGAAGATGTCACAGAAGATGTTGGAACATTACATGATACTCCTAAAGATGTTGCAGACTCAAATAAAGTTAATCCTGAATTTGAAGAGACTAAGAAAATAGACAAGGGATCCTCCACCAGAATTCAGAAAGATCATCCTAAGGAGCTTATAATAGGAGATCCAAATGGTGGAAGAATGACCAGATCAAGAGAGGTTGTTGCTGGTACTTGCTTTGTCTCAAAGTTGGAACCCAAGAATGTCAAAGAGGCCTTGAGTGATGAATTATGGATCAATTCTATGCAAGAGGAACTGGGGCAATTCAAAAGGCATGAGGTCTGGGATCTTGTACCAAGACCTGAAGGGTCAAATGTTATTGGTACAAGATGGGTCTTTAAAAACAAGTCTGATGAGCAAGGTGTGGTTACTAGAAACATGGCTAGAATTATTGCTCAAGGGTACACTCAGATTGAAGGAGTGGACTTTGATGAAACTTATGCTCCTATTGCTAGACTGGAGTTTGTTAGATTGTTACTTGGAGTGGCTTGCCTGTTGAAATTCAAGCTATTTCAAATGGATTCTAAGAGTACCTTTCTGAATGGATACTTGAATGAAGAAGTATATGTGGAACAACCAAAAGGATTTATTGATCTTACATTTCTAGATCATGCGTTCAAATTGACGAAGGCATTGTATGGGTTGAAACAAGCTCCAAGAGCTTGGTATGAGAGGATAACTAAATTCCTCATCAACCATGGATACAGAAAAGATGGAATTGACAAAACTCTCTTTGTTAAAGAGAGGGATGGAAAACTCATGATAGCTCAAATCTATGTAGATGATATTGTGTTTGGAGGGATGTCAGATGAGATGGCTCAACACTTTATCAAGCAGATGCAATCTGAGTTTGAGATGAGTTTAGTGGGTGAATTAACCTACTTTCTTGGTCTTCAAATCAAACAAATGGAAGACTCCATATTCCTTTGTCAAGGGAAATATGCAAAGAGTATTGTGAAGAAGTTTGGCTTGGAGAATGCTAACCATAAAAGAACTCCTACTCCTACACACTTAAAGTTGTATAAGGATGAAAATGGTGTTAATGTTGATCAGAGTTTGTATGGAAGCATGATTGGCAGTCTTTTATACCTTACTGAAAGCAAACCTGACATAACTTTTGTTGTATCAGTTTGTGCTAGATATCAAGCTGGACCTAAAGTCAGTCATATCAATCAAGTCAAAAGGATTTTGAAGTATGTGAATGAAACATGTGACTATGGTTTGTTATATTCTCATCATTCTAATTCCATGTTGAAGGGATATTGTGATACTGATTGGGCTGATAGTGCTGATGATAGGAAGAGCACCTCTGGTGGATGTTTCTTTCTGGGAAACAACTTGATTTCATGGTTTAGTAAGAAACGTAATTGTGTTTCTTTATCTACTGCCGAGGCTGAATACATAGCTGCAGGTAGCAGTTGTTCTCAAATGATATGGATGAAGCAGATGCTGACTGAGTATAATGTCACACAAGATGTCATGACACTTTTCTGTGACAACTTGAGTGCCATCAATATTTCAAAGAATCCTATTCAGCACAACAGGACCAAACATATTGACATCAGGCACCACTTTATTAGAAATCTTGTGGAAGACAAAGTTATAACATTGGAGCATGTTGCCATAGAAAATTAGTTAGCTGACATCTTTACTAAAGCCTTGGATGCTAATAAATTTAAAGTGTTAAGGGGCAAGCTTCGGGTTTGCCTATCTGAAGATTTGTAGCAATCAATTTGGTGTGGGAATACTATTCGTGTAAGTGTATATGTGTTCCCACCAAATAGAGAGAGGTCTTCAACGATAACTCTCATTTATAGCATTACTTATCAGCAATATCCTGACATTCGGATGATGAACTTGATAGTGAAGAAGAGGAAGAGGATGATGAGGCTACTGAGGATGATATCTGAATGTAGTCTTATTAATGTTAGGTGGTTATGTAAGGGCTTAATGCGTAAGATATTTTTTGGCACTTCATGTGCTTGTTATGTACTTTAATCTCTTATGTTATTATTTGCTTATTTAGTTAGTTTAACAACCTTTGTCATATTATGGCTAAAAAGGGGGAGTAATACCAACTTTACTAACTGTAGCGTGCGATTTTTGTCGGTGATGCGACCACTTTACCGTAATGGTTGGAATTGGGTGCTACTTTCTGATTTCTTATTTATCTTATGAAGCAGGAAAGGAAAGGGAAGCTATCTAAAACTAACCTTGCACGCAAATGTTTTATTTAACAAATGCTAAGAGATTGGGGGGTCGGGTTCAGGTTATACAAAGGGAAGTTGTCAATTACCCAATGTATATATGGTTATCCATAGACTTTTTATGGCATGTTTTTCTAATATTTTCTGGTGTTTATTTGTCATGGATTGGGAAAGTTTCTCCTTTGGGAGTGTTGAGAGAGTGTTTTTGTTGTTTTCGGTTTTTTCGTTGTTTTTGGGAAGGTACTGGACCTAAAGTTTTTGATTTGCGTGCTCGCTAAGATTTCACAATCTTATGCCTACGTATTCCCGTAAAGAAAACAGGAAAATCAGAGCAATCGTATTTCAGGAAAATGATATTTGGTGTCTTGTTCAAAGCCTAAGATTGAAGCTAAAGGTTATTTGTGTCTTGTTCAAAGCCCAAGATTGAAGCTAAAGGGGTATTTGAGAGAGAATTTGTTATCTCTAAAGGGAGATATCTCACTTGTTCATCACAGTTTGTTGAAGGATTAGTTATAAAGCAGAATTACTTTAAACTGGAATGTATGGAATCCAACAATGCCATAATTTCCTTTATAAAGGACTGGTCCTGAAGGAAGAAACTTTAACTCAGTGTAGAGCAATGTCATTTTTCCTTAGGAGTCTTCCATGCTAAGAGAGGGACATTGGCTGGGATGTAAATAATCCAGAAGCTAGCCACTTATAACAATTAGATGAAAGAGGAAGTTTACCAGGATAAAAGAGGGACTGCAACTTGGATTTTATGAATCAACAAGTGTGCCACTTACAGTAGTTATCTGGAATTAGGGTTTTTTTATTGTCTGTTTTGATGGGTGATGTACAGAGAAATGTCTTCCTACAAAGAGAACTCATTGATTTCCCGTGAGGGAATGTTGATTTTTGTGTGCCTTGATCAAAGCCCAAGGTTGAAGCTAAAAGGTTGACTCTACTGAGGAGTTTTATCTGTCTTGTACAAAGCCCAAGATTGAGCCTAAAAAGGCATTGACTCTACTAGGGAGGTTTTATCTGTCTTGTACAAAGCCCAAGATTGAGGCTAAAAAGGGATTGACTCAGCTGGAGAGTATAATCTGTCTTGTACAAAGCCCAAGGTTGAGGCTAACTCTACTAAGGAAAATCATTATACAAAGCCTAAGAGGAGGCTGGTTGGGGAGATTCTTATATGAAACCTAAGAGGAGGCTGGATTTTGCTGAGGATTATTGAAATCCAGAGACAGGTCCAATATATATTAGGGAATCAACTTTTTCTTAGGATTGGAGAAGAGTTGAGATATCAGAGACCATGAGGGTCTGATTCTGTTAGGGTTTTATTGATGGTAAATTGACCCTGGCTGGGGATTTTTAAGGTGAGGGTTTAAAGATTGAGTTTGAAAACCTATGGAGGTTTTAAAATCTGTTGGAGACTGTATATTGATGAAATGATCAGGGTTTTTCCCGTGTTTTTAGGAAACTTAAGGGTTTCTGTGTGAGATCCAAGAGGAGATGAGACTTTCCAAGTCTTACTTGTATGAAGAGGTTGATTCTTAGTTGGAGAATGATTTTTGTATGATGCCCAAGAGAAGGCTGGGTTTTGAGGGATGAGAGACAACCCTAGAATGGTTTGATGTTTTGGAACTCTGACTCTCCAGAGGATTGAACTAGTAGAGAAGACTAAGTTCTGTCCTATACCTATAGGAGGTCTTCGGGTCCTTGTACTAAGCCCAAGAGGAGGCTAAGAACTTTTAAGAAGCCCGAGGGTCCTTGTACTAAGCCCAAGAGGAGACTGGGGATGCTTTTAGGAAGCCTGTGGGTCCAAACCTGAGAAAAGTTCAAGAAAGGTTTCACCGGGAATAAGTACTTTCTTTGCAGAACAGTTCTAGGGTTTGAAGAAATTCAAAAGAGGTTTCACCGGGAATTAATCCTCTTTGGGGAAATGAATTTCTTGTACAAATATTTCTAATTTGTGACAGTCTTGAGAAAAGTTTCACCGGGAATAATGCCTTTCTCTGTTCCATATTGTATAAGCCCAAGAGGAGGCAAGACTGTATCTGGAATTTCCTATGGGGAACTAGTTTTGACTGTATTGAAAGAGTAACCACTGGTTTGATCTAAACCTATACCTAATTGCTGGGGAAAACTCTAAGCAAATATATACAAGCATATACAGATGAAATATATAAACAAGCATATATTGAAAAGATAGTGGAACTTACAGTTGTGCAAGTCCAAGCATAGTAACTACAGCTGTATTGTTAGTTATTCGAGAAATTGAAGAAAGTTTTGATAAAGCTTTGAATTTGAATCTAAATCAAAAGGAAATTTGGGGCTTATACTCAAGGAGAGGCCCAGATGAATTCTTTTGAAAAGGCGACGATTGCGTCGTAGTTTTGAAAACCACAAAGGGACTTATACAATGACTGAGGCCCAAATTATTGTACTTACAAATAGGATGGGTCTTACACTGTCTTAGAGTCCCAAAAGTTTATTTTTATACAAGCGTTGGGGCTTATAACTCAAGGAGAGGCCCAGATGAAAAACAACGATCACACAGTTTATTTTGAAAATCGCGTAGGGACTTATACAATGACTGAGGCCCAAATTATTTATGTACAAAAGGGGGTTGGATCTTACACTCTATTAGAGGTCCAAAAGTGTTTGAAAAAGAAGAAAAATGGGACTTAAAACCAAAGGGAGGCCCAGATGAAAATTGTTTGAAAATGACGATCGCGCTGAGATTTTTAAAATCGTATCGGGACTTATACAATGACTGAGGCCCAAAAAGGTTTATTTACAAAGGGATAGGACTTACACTCTACCAAGAGGCCCAAAAATGTTTGTGAGGGTGAAAACAATTAAAATCCTAATTTGATTTTAAAAAGCATTTTAATTTGAATAAAAATCAATTAAAATGATCAAAATTATCAAACATGTATGAAAAACAAGTTGTAATCTTGGATTAATGTTTGAAAAATTATGTTTTATCCATAGAATGATTTGAAAACCATTTGAATTTGAATAATCAAGAGAAAGAAATATTTTTAAATGCTTAAAAACAAATAAAAATAATTTCTTTACAAAAAATATTAAATATATAAAATAAATAATATTTTTGTGATATTTTTGTAGAATAAAATATTTTAACATTTTTGTGAATTTTGAAAAAAATAATCAATTCAAAAACATTAAAATTCAGAGAGAAATTAATTTTTGAATCAATTAATAAAAATATCAAAATATTCAAATATACAAAAATTTGAAAAAGTCGCCAAGAACACCTTGCGTGGTTCGCGCGAGCTCTGTTTTTGATGATTTGTAAAACATCTCATATCTCTCTGATTACTCAATGAAAATGACTTTTGTAAACATGAAACTTGCTAGTTTTTGAACAAGGATTACAACCATATAAATTAATTCCATTTATATTAAGTGTGGAGTGAGAAATCAGAATATGAAATCAAAAACCTTAATTTCTGCAAGAACACCATGAAATCCTATACACGATTCATACATAGCAAAAGATTGAGGGGAAACACTCTATATATGAGCAGAAACATGTTTGTAATTTGAGAGTGCCAGGTTTACCTCTTGTAGCTGGTGATCGAATTCTATGTTGGAGGTGTTATAGATGTTGTGTAATGATCTGGACAGCTTAAATAGACCTCAAGGAATGTGTTTGAAGGCTTGGAATGGATTGAATCAGCTCAGAACTTGTTGTGGCACCTCAACTGCAAACAGGCCAAAAAGCTTAAGCAAATGGGGGTGACTTTGTGATTCAGGTGTTCCTGATGAGTTTTAAGGTCATGGATCACTCATATATGATGTATGTAAGGTGTTGGCATGATTAGTTTTGATAGAATTGTTCTCAAATGAAAAATTCAAAAGTTGCTTGAATAAGCAAAATCTGGTTTTTTGAGAGTGATTTTGAGGAAAGCATGTGTTATGGTGCTTTGGTGTACTCAAACTGACCACAAATGAGCTCTAATTATAGTGTGTCAAGTTTGTTTTGGCAGCAATAGTGAATGGTGGCTGGTATAGTCCATTGTCCATTGGTTTTCAAAATGAATCTCAAGTCTCCTCTAGCCATTGACTTTAGTCAATCTTGTAGACCTATGGTCATCTATTGCAGGGATAAGGCTTAACTCATTTAGTTGAATTTGCTTCAGTCCATGCCACCTTGATGCATCCATTGAATGTTCCATGACAACTTTGAAGTTTTTGGGTTTTGCATCATTAGATATCACATGTATACATGATGCTCTTTTTTCTTGGGAGGCTTGTGGCTCAGAGATCTTTTGCCTTGATCTGATCCTTAATGTTTCTAGACGGATTACAAGACTTGTAATTGCACAAATTATCCAATTCGAGTAAATTACCTATAATCTTCCTTGGGAAGAAATCTGTTTTTGGTGCCATGTTCCAAGGGTTGTAACTCCCTGCTCAAATTGAATTTGGAGATGATCTGGTACTTGTTGGAAAACTCTCATGACATACTTTAACTTTGATGTCCACCAATGGACCTGGTTCAACTTGGATCAAGGTGAAAATGGCCTTAAAGTTGGTGGAAATCTAAGACAGATTCTGTCCAATATATCACTTAGTGTTGGAACAAGTGGTCATTTTCATATTTTTATGATTTTGATCAATCCATAACTCAAAATCCATGAGGATTTGGAATCTTTTGTAGTTGACACTTTTGAAGTATGTCATGTGAACTTTCATTTGAGCTTTGGATGGAATAAAAAGGCCTTGGGGTTTGGGAGTTATGACTTTGCAAAGTTGGTACCAAATCCATTTTGTTCCATAACTTAGAAAAATTTAAGTTTCTTAAGGTTGCCCCTTTTACAAGTAACCCTATTTTCTTTGGATTTTCTTGATGGATGATGATCAAAACCATGCATTAACATTTTTTTAGACTTAGGGGAGCCATATTTGTGAAAATTTTCAAAAAGTCAAACTTGATTTTAGGTACTGTTGACTTTTTGTCAAATGAATTCCAAATTGTGTGATCTTCTATGCAATCAAGTTCTTGACCTAAATCAAACCTAATAGATGGATTCCATAGGTGTTTTAGGGTGTCTTGAATCATGTCCCAAGGTTTGGGAACATGTCTTGGTCAAAAGTCAAAGGTACTGTTGTCTTTTCCTTCAAAACCCTAATTGTGGTCCAAATGAATTTGAAACTTGTGAATCAAGCTTCTTGGATCAATCCATTGTTGTAAATGGATCAAGGTGGTGTATTTGAGGCCTCTAAATCATTTCTTGAGGTCTTGATTCATGTATTGCCTTTAAAAGTCAACTTAGGGGTGAATTAGGTCAAGGAACCCTAATTCCTAATTTTTGATAAATGCTTCCTCTGAGGCCATTTTGACTTGATGATGGGACTCATAAGGTTGCTTTGAGCATTTTGGATCATGTTTTGAAGTATTGGCTCATTCCCAGAAGAAAAGTTTCATCTGGGGGGCTTGGTCGACCAAAACCCTAATTTGGTGACACTGGCGATCTTGAGGCTTGATCCACTTGGAATGTTTTAACCTTGTGCTTGATTCTTGATATGGGAGACCTCTTGATCCTTCATGGGTGTTTGAGAGGTTAGAAAAGTTGAAGATCATGCAATTTCTTGATTGATCCTTTGTCTAAGTGCTCCGAGAGGGCTCAAAACCCTAATTCTTGATTGTAGTGAATGCTCAATAATCCTTGAGGAGATTGAATAGGCATGAAGGTACATCCATATTTTGGTGATGATTTGCACAATGATGGGAAATCTTGGTGGTCAAAATTTGGGGTATGACACTAACCACTCCACTGCTAACCACTGACTACTTCTGACTTCTGCCATTGAGGGGGAGTGTTCTAATCTATTGTTACCAAAGAAGGAACTGATTGAGGGGGAGGCTTTAGAGTGTTTTGTTCCGCTACAGATTTTCTGATTTTTTTTGCCCTCTGGGTTTGTGTTTCTGCTTCCAAGGGCTAATTAGTTAGTTTTAGCTAAAATCTGCCAAAGGGGAAGATTGATGAGTCCAAGCTTTTGAGGCTTGCATCAATTTTGGTAAAACTAACTTGATAGCAAGATGTAGGACAAGATGTCATATCATGATGATTCGACATCTTTGTCTATTATTTTTCAGTTTTTAATACTGTTTTTTTAATTTCAGATTTCAGATTATTCTGGGATTATTTGTTTTTCCTAGGTGGCATCCAAGATTGAGGAATCAGAGATTCTGATTATAATTCGAAGATGTTGTTTTCAAAATGTGGAGGCATTTTAGGAAACTTTGGATTAAAGAAACTTCTCTTGAGGAGAATTAGTTGCAGATTCTGTGTAACAGAATTGCTGAGTTTTGAAGCCCAAATCCAGTCTAGTTTATGGTTATAAATAGGATGGATTTAACCTAAGAAAAGTGTGGAAAATACATTGTTTCTTAGTGAGCTTTAGGGTTTGTATTTGTGAGCCTCTCTTGTATCGTGTGGATACTAGAGCTGAACTATTTACATTGAGTTGAAATTTCTGTCCAAGCTGTGATTGTAAGGGAATTGAGAAGGGTCTCATACCTAGGAAGAGTCTTAGGTAGAAATTAAGCATGGGTAGTGATTTAGTGATAAGTTGTAAATTTGAGGTTGCTTAACTTAGAATTAATACTATCTAGTGGATTTCATTCCTGGCTTGGTAGCCCCAGACGTAGGTGTTGTTGTTCATCGAACTGGGTTAATAATTACTGTGTGTTTATTTACTTTCTGCAATTTGAATTCTGCTTCTTATTGTCATTGTGTTTGAAGCAGAGATCAAGTGTCTCGACATCTCTCTAGACATATGAGATCTACTATTGAATTTCAGAAGTTTAAGGTTAACTTCTAACCAAACAACAAACAGTGGAGTGATGCGGCGATCCTTCCTTCTAAACAGCGGATCAAAGCGGATAGTATCCTTTCCACGAGAATCTTGGAGAGGATTGTGTTCAAGCTTCTAAACAAACTTTGCGAGCTTTTACCAGTAGTTGATATCACGGACCTTAAACCTTGGTTTAACCACGGGATAACCAATAACCTTAGAGATTTTAACTTCGTCCTAATCTCAAACCTTAACAAGCTTTTATCATGGGCTAAATTTTAACCTTGACTTGGTTTTGCCATGGGCTAACCAAGAACTGATGAAAGGTTTTATCACAGGCTGAACTTTCAAACTTAAACAAGAGTTTGATTCCATAATCTCTAAACCAAAGCTTTTGTGGGTTTAGTTTCTAACACAAACAATTCCTATTTTGACAAATTGTCCAACCAAGGTGTAAACAAAAATTAGTTAGTGAATTTACATCACTTCCCTTCCAAAAATACAGTTTCTCACTTGCAAAAATAACTTTCTCAAAAAGCACTTCAGCTAAAAAATTAGTGAGGGAAAGTAAATGATTTAGAGAGAGAGAGAGGTGTGAAATGAAACTCAGCTGAAGATGTTTTGAAATGAGAGAAGAGGCCTCTATTTACAGGCTAGAGGTTGGCTTAAAAAGGAAATATTTTTAATGCGTTTTAAGACTTGTTAATCGATTGGAAACATGTCTCTGTTAGAATAAGATTTGTTCATGGCATACTTTCCTTGGGTTTTGATGATATAAAAGTATTGAAAGAACAATGTTTTATATGTGTGTTACATGTGTGAAGGTTCTAATACTTGTAAATATTATGGTTAGAATTTGTTCTACATTAAGCACAATTTGAGAGTTACTGAATTGCTAGCTTCTGGTGGCAGAATTTAAAGAACACTTGCTAAGTGATGTCTGGCGAAGACTCTTAAGCTGAAGGCCTCAGCATCAGAAGAAGCAAGATTATTGTCTCTACACTTAGTGAATGTAGATTGGCCTTTGGTACCATTCAGAGTTGGTGATAAAGCTGAAGCTGTATGTACTGTAGAAAGCAAGTTGTATTGTCAAATCAGTTTGTCAGCTAGAGTCTACAGATTGCAAAGCTCAAGAAAATTTGAGATGCTATATGGATATCTACTCTCAACGGCTCTATTAATACATAATCTCTAGAAGACTCAAAGGTTAAACATGTTACACATTAGTGTTAGACGATGACACTGATCTAGAAGGGGGGGGGGGGTTGAATAGATCACTAATTTTTAATAATAATTGGCTTTTATAAATTGTTTTAAAAATGCGCGGAAGCGACCATGGATTTAAAATAGTCTAAACAAACTGTTATTGGTAAGATCGGATATGCGAAACCGAATGGAATAATATTGATGAGATATTATAATAAATAAAGTTCCCAATCAAACAATTCAAATAAAGACCACTTTGAGTGAACCGGTTTCCAATGAATTATAGACGATAAAATTGAATTGACAATTTTACCAACAGTTCGTGTGCTATCAATATGTCGAACACTTGGTGTGCGAAACACCCCAAGTTCAATTTTCTTTGAAATTGTAGTTTATAATTTTTCACACTTGCAATCAAAGTGACTGCAATGGTTTTCAAAATCAGTTTTAAAGCACTAAAAATCATTAAAAATGTTTTTAATAGTTGATTTCACACAAACGTTAACAACACAAAATAAAGAGATAGAGCGAGCGAGAGAGAGAGAGAGAGAGAGAGAGAGAGAGAGAGAACGACACCTGATTTGTTTAAGGCAGTTCCCCTTTCGTCCTCGCTTCGTATACGTCTGCCCCCAATTCTAAAACTAGAATTGAGATATGTATAATATCTGTTTGCAAAATTCTGTACAATAGAAGTTATAGCTACCACACAATCAAACATAATTGTTGATGTTGATTCTATCCACTTCTCTCCCCTTGATTCCAGCCGAATCAAGAACATCAAACTCTTCGAACAAACCTTTGGTTACCGCTACTCATTTGATCGAACCTTTCGTTCTTCAAATCTTTCACTCGGCTTATTTTGATCGCAAGACGTTTGACCCCAAATCTTTCAATACAATCCTCCGGTTATCGCTACTTCCTTGACCGAACCTACCGTTCTTCAAGGCCTTCACTTGGTTGAATCTGTAATGCAAAGATTTGTGCAAAAGCCCCCAAATCACCAACATCTTGGAGGACAAAACCCCTATGGTTTTATTGAAGAAAATCCCACGGATTCTCAACCCAAACTCGATATACAAATCCTAAGTTTGAACGTTATCACTCTTGAATAAAGCACAAATGAATAAAGATGATTATGTGTGATTATTGATGAATGCAATTTGTGAGAGTGACGATGAAGTGCAATGTTATGTATCTTTCAATTTTCTTCTTGATTAATGTACAAAATGATGCATATGAATATATATATATATATATATATATATATATATATATATGAGCATGAAAGAATAATAGAAAAAACAGACTTTGGGAACACAAAGATACAGAAAAATGAGTGAAAACACGCAAAAGGTCGACCTACAGAAGCTCTGAGTCGACCTGAACAAGAGAAAATACAAATCTGCACACAAAAGAAGATTATGGGTCGACCTGCAGGAAGGCCATGCGTCGACACATGAAGGCCAGAAAGTTTCAAATTTGATTCTTACAGTATGCGTCAACCTACACAGGAGCCATGTGTCGACGCATGCATGGCAGAGACTTTTTCACATATTTTCATACTAGTGTGCGTCAACTTGAAGAAGTCCTGGGTCGACGCACGAATTCCAGAATGTTTCAAACATCATTTTTCTTGATTGTGAGTTGACCTATATCATGTTTGAGTCGACCCAATGTATCAAAAATGACTCAAAACACATTTTATACATAGAGTATGATCTTATATGCCTAAATTCATGTGTGTAGACCTTTATGCGCGTTTGTAAAAGATTAATGCATGCTTAGACAAGGTGATACCATCCAAAATACACAAGTACGAAATTTCCTAGTTTTGACATCATTAAAAAAAGCAAAAAAGGAACTTTGCCCTCACATACTCCCTCTTTTTTATGATGGCAAAACCTTGCAAAAACTTCCCACACATTGAGTATTTTGTAAAAAACATTCTCCCCCTGACTGTATGCACTTCCGTCCGTAAATTCTGATCTTTGTGAGACTTGCTTTTACGTTTTCCCCCTTTGACAACATAAAAAAGAGTGAAGCAAATAGTCATTTGTAATTATATCATACACATACCTACACAAACACATGCTTTGCAACAGATAAGGCATAAACAAGCATCCACATATAATGTTGCCAATGCAAAGTGTAAGACCCTAATTTTTACCCCTAAGATTTCACTCATCTCATTTGCATATCATTACCACAAACAAGATCACAATCTGTGTTTCTCTTGAGCACCTGTGTGATTCTCTTATTCTTACTTGCTTCTGTTTATCTAACTTCTAACCAAAATACCAAAAATTTGCTGCAGTTTCTCCCTCTGTGTGTTGTGCAGGTTTGTCAAAGACGTTTAGGTGACTTCAAATTAAGTGTGGTTGTTCAGCTATGATCTAGTTCAAATGGATGTTTGACCTGAGTTTGGTCAAACTATCAAGAGATTGCTTCAAGTGCAAGATATCTGTTTCATTGGGCTATTTCTCAAGCAGTGACTGTCAAGTTGTTGTGTGGCGATATTCATCAGATTCAAATGGCCGTTGTTCAGTTGTGGTTTGTTCAGTGGTAGCTGTGTGGTAGCTGTGTTTTATTAGAGGCTTGTGAAAAAAGTTTGGAATTGGTTTTGGATTCATTTATCCACTCTTCTTAGCCATTATCCATTTAAACCATTTCTATTATCCAATTTCTAATCCATACCCTTTTCCGTTCATATTCCAAATTTCATTTTGTCCGTTTTATCCAATTTTAATATTTATTTCTATTCAATCCATTTTCTATTTTTTATCCCTTTTTTTAACCATTTCCAATATTCATTTTTTGCCAATTATCCAATTCATTACCCACATTTTCAAATATCCAATATCCATTTTTTTCACATATCCAATTTCATATCCATATTTTACCCAAACTATCCACTTTGTATCATTTATATCCATTTTCATTAATCCATTCATGCAAAATAAAAATAAAACTCTACAAAAAATACATGACTTAGCCCATTATGACATTTCAAGCCCATTTCTAGCAATTGAAAAAAAAATGAAAAAAATAAGCCATGCTACTACTTGACACTTCTAGCCAAACACGCATCAACGCCTTCCAATCCCAGCCGTCTGACCTCACAAGCCTTCATGATACACCAGCCAATACAACTTGAAATGAGAGCTCTCCATAAAGTCACGCGGCTGCAACTTCTCAAGCTATCAAAGCCATCCAAGCCAAGCTACACAAAATCCCAGCCGTGCCAAAACCAATACAAGCTGACAAATTTTCTACGCAAGCCACACGCACATGAGTATCACCACAACTTCAAAGCCAAAACGCAGTGCAGGAGTCACCATACGACTTCAAAACGACAAACGGCTTACATTCCAAACGCACTGCAACAGTTCACAAGCAAAGCGCGGAAAACTCAGAAATCAAAATGCAATGAAAAAGCAAAAACGACAACTCAAATTCTCATTTCAATTCTCACCTCGCTTGTTCTATAAATAAGAGCCTTTCTTCCTTCAATTCTCCAAGCTTTCAAGAGCCAAAAACACTCTGCCAAAATCATCTTCCATCAATTCACCACAAACTTCAAGCTTCAACTCCATCATCTTCTTCCATAACCAAAACCTACAGAGAAAAATTCACAAAAATTCCAATTCAAATTCACTAGAACTCATCAGTTAATCAACGCAATAAGCAATCACTCCTCCTTCGCATCATCTTCAAATTCATCTTCGACGGAACATCGCCAACTTCGCACAACACGCCTTGTACAAATTCAACCGCAAAAGCCACGCACATCAACAACAACATCACCGATTTCATGTGATTCAGAAGAAGAAAAAGAGAAATTAAAGCGTTGCTCACCTTGGAATTGAAGGTAATTAGAAGTTTTCCGTTGAATTCTCGCAGTTTCGATTCGAGATATCGAGTCACTTTCGCTTGGAATTGAATATATATCTGAGATGCACATCTAATTCCGATCGCAACGGTACGTATTTCAACTCGCGCCGCTCCGATTTGGTTGAGTTTCAAAGTACAAGCATGGTGATGAATAGTACCCGCGCAATGAAGAGGAAGAAGATGCATTTCCATTTTCTTTTTTTTCTGATTGTTTATGTTGTATTTATTTTCCTTTTTTTTTTTAAATGCTATGTAGAACTTTGGGCCTAGCCCGTGCGAATTCACATCACCACCACCATTCTCCTACATAAACCTCATTTTCTTTCTTTTAATTTCTTTCTTTTGCTTTAAGTTTTTTTTTTCTTTTAAAAAAACTTTTATATATTTTCTACTTAATCCTTTTTTTTAGTTTCTAGACTTACTTTTGTTTTTAAATTGTGTTTAGAAAAATGTCTTCTAGAAAAATTATTCAAAAATATTTTAATTCTTCTTTCTTTTCATGTGATTTCTTTTTTTTCTTATTGTTGGTTGTGTGGATCATAAATGTTAGATTCACTTTTCTTTTCATCTTGATTCTTTTTCTTTTTGATCGATGAAAGTCTAATTGATCTTGGAATTCATTTGTTGAATTTCGATCAAGACGAGATTGTTCCCATTTTTCTTTTCGCGCGGTATCGCTTTCGGATGACGATTTACATATCGTTCATCTAGCATACATTAGCGCATAGAGCTATCGACCGACCTCATTGTAGGGTAATTACTCCGTAAATTACTCGGCGATTGCTTAACATAGCGCAATATTTGTCACGCCTCAGAAAACTATCAAGAATAGTTGATTATTTGTCTTTTGGTTCAAAACTTATGAAACTTGTTGTTAGGAGGCTTTGGTCTTATCAATCCTCTAATGAGTTCTCATTAATCTTGACCTAAGTGCAATTATTCAATTATTATTGATCACTAACTCTAACTACTAATCACTAACTTACTAACATTACTATTGCACTAACTTCTTTACAATTCCTTCTCGCTCCTTATCTCTTTTACTTTTATGCTTCATTTTTATCATTTCATTTCATGTTTATGCTTCCGCAATTTGCCTTTTGTCCGTTGGACACATGTTTATGCTTATGCCTTTTTTTTCTTTGTCCACTTGGACCAAAAACATTAATAAAGGCTAAAACCTCTAAAAAACTTGTGCTTCTAATCTTGGACTATGGTTACTATCCTTTGCAATGGACGTGGAGCTTTGCACCTTGACCTTGGACTTCAATGCTATTCTTGAATCCTTGAACTTAGACCTTGGACATCCAATGCAATTCTTGGAACCTTGGACTTAGACTTAGGACTTTTCTCCCTTTGCTTTGGAATTATGGTTCGAAGACTATGGAGCTTACTTGTGTGGTTAGACTATTCTTATCCTTAGCTTTTACTTTATGCTTTAGGATAGTCTCTTCTTCTCCTCCCCATTCTTCAATTTTCAAAACTTTCTCCCTTTTTCAAAACCTTCTTGATTTCAAACTATAACCTCTTTCATAATCAAACCTTGACTTTGTCAAGTGATTTTTACTCTTTCCTTTTCATTTCTTAACAAATGCTAAACTACATAAGCATATTGTCACCTTTTTCAAAAGACTTAAAAAACACCAAACTCACTTACTCTCTTTTGTGCCCTCGTGTACTTTTTCCTTTAACTTTTTCATAAGTTTAGACATGATTCATTTCTTTAAGCGGAATTATTCGCTTAGAAATGACGACTTGTCTTTACATTTAAAAACAACCAAAACAAACAAATTTCATTCTTTGTACCACGAACTACGAGGTTTTGATCCTACATTGCACATCGTGGGTACGTAGGCATGAGACGACAAGTCTCTCCAAACACAAAAATCTTAAAAAACAATTTCTCTTCTCATCTCCTCAATCACTTTTCAAGCAAACCTTTTCAGACCAAAAATGGTAGATATTTCAAAGGGCTCCTATAGAGTACTATAGACGTTTTGGGTGCTAACACCTTCCCTTAACGTAACCAACCCCCTTACCCGGTTTCTCTTCACTTGTTCTTGTTTAGAGCTTGTGTAGGTTTTGTTCGCTCTTTTTCCTTTCCTTTTTGGATAAAATAAAAGTGCGGTGGCGACTCTTGCTTTTTGAGTTAAGTTAATCAATAGCTTACACTCACTATTTTGCCGCTACAGAAAAGTGGCGACTCTGCTGCTGACAGATTGACCTCTTGCTGGTCCATCCCTTAAGGGGTTTAGCCTACTTTAATTTATGGCTTAAATAGTGTTTTAGTCCCTGTAAGTTGGCGAGATTTTGGTTTTAGTCCCTGTATCTTTTTTTTTTTCGGTCCAAGTTCCCACATGTTCATTTCCTTTTGGTTATAGTCCCTGCCGTCAATGGAACGTTAAAAAAAAAGCTTAGTTGGCATACGGTGCTGATCTGGAATATTGTTTTGTCATTTCTTTATTAATTTGTGTAACACACGTGGAAAAGTCAATGGACCGTTTCATAAAGAGGGACCAAATCCAAAAAAAGTTCAAATTTGTTTTCTTCTTCTTCCTTCTAAATTTGGCCTCGTTTTCTTCTTCTTCTTGTTTTCTTCATCTTCTACCTTCAACATCAATGGCGTCCATTTCTTCTGCAAACTCTCATCATAATCAAGCACCGAAGTGTGGTTGCAATAGAAGCATGAAAACGTTTATGTCAAATTCAATGGAAAACCCTAAAAGACGATTTTGGAAGTGTCAAAATTCAGGGCGATTGAAGATGGTGAATGAGAAGAGAAAAATGACTCTGTTGAATATTGTTTTGGTTAATTCATGGGGGATTTTTTGTGTTGAAGGATTTGGGGTTCATGGTCAAGGAGATTGAAAATGGTAAAAAAACAAAGATGAAGATTAAGCTGGAGAAGGAGAAGAGAAAAGTGAATATGTTGAAGTTATTGTTGGTTGTTTCATGGGGGATGTTCTTTGGTTATCTGAAATGGTGAATCTAATTATTTGTGTTGTTGTTCAGTTTTTTTGTCTTTAAGTCCTTGTAACATTATCGTATTTTGGAATTGGTCCCTGTACCATATGATGAATGAAAAACATGGTTTGGTTTTGTTCAGTATATGTATGCAATTATATTGTTCAGTATATGAATTCAATTAAGTTGATCATTGTGCTTGCAGTTGTACTTAAACCATATCTTGATAATTTTCATACTTAAAGTCATACTTAAAGTCATAACAAAATAAATACTTAAGTGTTGTATTTGGATTTACTTAAAGTGGCAAATACTTTAAAGTGGCAAATACTTTACAGTGGCAAATACTTAAAGTCATCTTGATAAAACCTGTTTTGCATTTACAGTGGCAATTTTTCTGATTTTGGCCATTTTTTGAGTATACCTTTAGCTCTTAAGTGTTGTATTATTTAGATTAGTATTATTTTTTTCAGACCACACGAGAGAAGTGATATTACTACACTTTTTTTCTTCTGGAATTTTAATAGCATTGATTTGATGGGGTTCGTAGATAATATAAACGCATATATAGTTGTATACCACGTGATTTAAATTTTGATTCTTTATATTGTAATTGACTGAACTCGTTTTTGGTCTTTAGATCTTCAATGCAATTTTTTGCAAATTAGACATATACTATGGATCTGACACAGTTCTTGAGGAAAATGTAACTAATGTTCAAGCTGAGACAGGTATTGATGATCAAAACAACAACAAAAACAAAACAACGGGATAATCAAAACAACAAAAAAAACAACAACAAAACAACAACCATACAATTGGATAATCAAAACAACAACATAATGAAGAAAATTGAAGTTAATGACCCTCTCTCCAATACTTCCTATGTCATTGAAACTTATTTCTTGGAAAGTTGTTTTAGCAAAATAACATCAACAACATATACATAGTCACTTTTTCAAAACAAAAACATGTTTTTCATTCAAAATATGGTACAGGGACCAATTCCAAAATATATTAATGTTACAAGGAGTTAATTCAAAATAACATCAACAGCAAATACAACTGCATTCACCATTTCAGATAACCACAAAAAATCCCCCATGAAATAACCAAAACAATATTCAACAGAGTCATTTTTCTCTTCTCATTCACCATCTTCAATCGCCCTGAATTTTGACACTTCCAAAATCGTCTTTTAGGGTTTTCCATTGAATTTGACATAAACATTTTCATGCTTCTATTGCAACCACACTCCGGTGCTTGATTATGGTGAGAGTTTGCAGAAGAAATGGACGCCATTGATGTTGAAGGTAGAAGATGAAGAAAACAAGAAGAAGAAGAAAACGAGACCAAATTTAGAAGGAAGAAGAAGAAAACAAATTTGAACTTTTTTTGGATTTAGTCCCTCTTTATGAAATGGTCCATTGACTTTTCCACGTGTGTTACACAAATTAATAAAGAAATGACAAAACAATATTCCAGATCAGCACCGTCTGCAAACTAAGCTTTTTTTTAACGTTCCATTGACGGCAGGGACTATAACCAAAAGGAAATGAAAATGTGAGGACTTGGACCAAAAAAAAAAAGATACAGGGACTAAAACCAAAAACTCGCCAACTTACAGGGACTAAAACACTATTTAAGCCTTAATTTATTTACTACTTTCTGTCTGACTTGCTTGTTATATGTTTGTTCTGTTTGGGATGTTCTGAGAGATAAGCCCACTACCCAGGCTCGAGCATACACCTAGGCTTTAGTGTGGGCAGGCATGATACTCCCGTGGTGTTGGCCACGTGCGGGTGATCATGATCCCTACAATCAAACGAGGTTCTATCAGGAGCTTTCTGCTACTGTATGTTGATACAGGCCAGTAGTTATTCTCTTGAGGAATTGTCGACTCTGATGACCATTCCTGAGGACTCAGTAACGACACTCCTCCAGGGATGTGATAGTGGCAGACCACGTTCAGTGGCAAACCCATTGCACAGTCTCGATCCGAGGACCCAATGCTGGGAATTTGCTATAGGATGTCCTTTTTGGGGGAATTAGTGGACGACCTCTTTGTTTAGCGATAGTATTGTACCCCGAGGGATGAATGTACTATTGCTTCTCAAATCGAGAATCTGAAACTGAGGATCCCGGCTTTTTAGTACCCTTATGTGAGAATGGGCGGGTGTTTACAGGTTTGCAGGAAACCCTAACTTCCAACATGCCTGGTAGTTTGGATTTCTTATCAGTGTGGACTTATCAACTTGGTATTCCGGTTTTCTCTTCAAAGAGAACCTTTGAACCTGTGTGCTTTGAGTGATCTTGTTTGTGGTTGTTGCATTCATGCATTCTTGCATCCATGAGCATACATATGCATTCTTCCGAGTTGTCCCAGAAACTCATTTCAACTGTCTCCTTCTCCAGTTATTTGTTCGCCGTCAAGCTGTTTCATCAACACAACTACGGAACTAGAGCTGCTGTCAGATTGAGAATGGAAACCCAAGAAAAACATAACGCCGAAGTCTGAATGGAAATTGATGAGTTGAAGGCCGGTATGACCAAGCTCACAGAAATGCTGCAAGTTTTGATTGTCAGAGGTGAACCGCCTCAGAGGACTGTGATTGTCGAAACTTCATCTGCTACTGTTGACCTTCCACTGACTCAGCAACCAGCTTCTACTTGGCCAGAATTTGGGTTACCTCCGAATTACTCGCCACCCTTTGTAACTACTCCTGTGTTTGTCTCACCAGTATCTTCAGCTCCTTTGTTCACTGAACCTCAGCCTGTTGTGCATTCTGTTGCTCAAGCTGTTCCTGAGAATCCTTTCGTGTACCATGCTGCTGGTCCACAATCTGAAAGTCAGGGAGAACCTGGATACATTGAAGAAGTCAGAGAGCAATGGCAAACTCTGGACAAAAGGATAAGACCCGTGGAAGGAAGTGATGTCTTTAATGCTGCCGCAATGGACATGTGTCTGGTTTCCGACTTGGCTATTCCTCCAAAATTCAAAACTCCTAATTTTGAGAAATACCAGGGGAACACCTGTCCCAGAACTCACTTGGTGATGTACTTCCGCAAGATGGCTGCTCACGCAAAAGATGACAAACTGCTCATTCATTGTTTCCAAGACAGCTTGAGTGGTGCTTCAATGAAATGGTATATGGGACTTGATAAGAACCGTATTCAAAGCTGGATGGACTTGTCTGATGATTTCTTAAAGCAATATAAGTACAACTTGGACATGGCACCTGACCGCCGTCAATTACAGAATATGTCTCAGAAATAAAAAGAATCCTTCAAAGGGTACGCTCAGCGATGGAGAGAGCTAGCTGCTCAAGTGGAGCCACCCTTAGCAGAAAAAGAATTGACTGGTGTAATACCTCAAAATTTACCTTCATGTTTTCTTAATAATTGGTCTATGCTTTACTCATTTGCATTCCATAGTAGGTCATAGATTGCATAGCATGGCATTTAGCATAAGGCATGGGATCAAGGCACTTGGTCCCTATTCTCAAGTCTCAAGCTTCAAGGTGGCTCATGGGGTTCATCATATCTCCTTAAGGTCAAGCATGGCAAAGGATTTCAAGTGGATATTTTCTTCCTAATCAGAGAGACCAATTAGGGTTTTTGATTTCAAGAGAGCTTCTTGAAGACTTTGGGGGTTCAAGCATGTTTTTAAGGTTTCCATATGCTCACAAGTGTCCATGGATGGAGATTTGGTTGATGGTTCATGGTGAAGACTGTTCAGTGGATCAGCTGCTGGTGAGATGAGGAAAAGTCAACTGTAAAGGAGAAAGTCAACTGTGGAATTTTGAGGTTCTTTCCATGGTTTTCAAGGTCTCACATCCTCTTATGGTCTTCAATTGTCAAGATTCATGCCATTCATCAAGAATCAAGAGGTTGTGCAAAAGTTACTAAATTTGGAAAATGACCTATAATACAAACTTTCCATTTTTGGCAATTTTTCTACCACATTCAACTTGACTTTTCATCATCAAGAAAGCTCCAAATGAATTTTCCTCCAACATGAAAGTTGAAGATATTTCTCTCCAATTTCCAAAAAGTACTAGAACATTCCCATATCATTTGTGGAACTCTAGTTATGGCCAAAACAATGCAAGGTGTATTTCATGGATTTCTTATATGTCAAATTTTCCACCTTTTGCATTTTTGTACAAACGGACTTGTAATGTTCCCAATTGCTTCATGTAACATTACAATGTCAAAATACAAGTCAAGAAGATCATTTGTGGCCTTTGAATCAATTCATTCCATGCCATATTTTCCATTATTTTCACAAAGTGCAAAAATACAAATTGATTCAAAACTTGCAAATCAAGAAAGTTCAAGGCCCAAGATCAATTCAGAAGTGATCCATGAGTGAAGTGGAAATGAATCATGCTGAGTACAAGGGTGTTGCACATGTGGATTAGTGGTGGTAGCACATAATGCAAAATTGCAATTTCACCCAAATCTCATTAACCAAAGGATTAACCACTTGCTAATCACAATCAGTAGATTAATGAAGAGTATATAAGTTAACTCATGCATCAGAAATTAGGTCATGCACTCTCATTTGCTCAGAATTTCAAAAACTCACTCTCACTTTCTCTCCTTCAAATCTCTCATTCCTGGAGGGTTTTTGAAAATCTCTTGACATATTCTTGATCAGTGAGTTGAAAGGAGCACGAATCATCCATTATTTTAAGCCGAAAGGAAGGATTTCACCAAGTTCCATTCAAGAGGATTCAACTTGAATCTCAAGATCTAGCACGATTTCAAGCTCTAGTTGCATTTATTTTGCATCTAGAGGTTCCAAGGAGTGGATCTGCAGTCTTTGGAAGGATTTCTTGACGTATTTTAAGCTCTTCAAGGTTCAGGTTAGTGATTTTTTCACCATCACAGAATTTGAATTTTTTATATGCAAAATGATCCTTGATGTTCACTGATCACTCTGATCTATTTTGTTTGGAGTTTGGACGTATGATTTGTGTGTAATGTTGATTTAAAGTTTTAGATCTAATTATGTTTTCATTCGATTCTCTTTGTGTGATTGTTGTTTGATGAAATGGACTGGATATTTGAGATCCTTGCATTTTTTTGGTCAAAAGGAGTACCTATTTGCAATTTCTGGAAAAAAGTGCACAGCAGCTCACCGGAGAGGGTGGCCGAAGCCCTAGCTCCGGCGGCTGGGAGAAGCTCAGTCCGGCGAGGAGACTTTGGTGGAGAAGACGAAATCACGTCCGTCCATTGCAGGATCTAACGCTCCTCATTGCGCCACGAGTTTTGTTATTTTGTTTTTTAATTTGTTGATTATGTGTATGCTATCCTGTGCGTGCTACCATGTACCTCATATCCCGTCCGTTGTTTTTAATTAATTTTTGATTGTGTGATTCAATTGTGCGCGTTGATGAGATCTTGTGGTGGAGAGCGTGACAGCACATTAATGAGTGCATGTGCTTGTCACGTGTGGTTGTGTATTGTGTACTTCTTAATTGTGTACGCGTGTGTTTGTTTAGTTATGATGTGCTTTAGGGATCTGGACCATTGATCTTAAATACCCTTTGATTGTGTTGACTTGTTGAGGAGCGCTGGATTGATCCTTTGGCCAGTATTACATCTGCATGTTAGCTGAATTGCATGGGATCTTTGATCATAAAAAAAATCATGAAACCTCTTCTTAGTTTTATCAAATTTTTCCATATTTTATTTTCTCATTTTATTTTTATTTTGGCATCCGATTTAATTAATTGCCTAATTTCCTTTTTTAATTGTTTCACTTGCACACTCCAACTTGTAAAATTTCTTTCTCATCATCTATAACACATTTTCAATCCATTCTTTTTGCATTTGTTAGATAACATTCTGAAGTGCATAAAAAAATTTTTATTTCAGTTTTAAAACTTTTCCATATTGCATTTTGGTCCCTCTCTTTTGCATGTTGATGCATGTTTCTCACTTGATCATTGTTTAATTGTTTGAATAGTTTAAATTGTGAATTTTTGGGAGATATTTTAACATGTGATTGTATTCTGACCTAGTTCACTTGAGTTTAAATTTAATAATTTTTGAATGTCATATGATGCATGTTTGAGTTTTTGTGCTTAAGTGAATTATGCATGACTATATCTTGACACTTCTTTGCACATCTTGACTTGTGGTTCACCTTTTGACAAGCTCTTTAACTCTTTTTGATCCAATATTTTTGCATATGTTACTTGACTGAGTTAACTTCTGTTTGATTATTTTGGGGATTTTATTGAGCCATTTTACTATTTTCTATTGATTTTTACTTGTGATGCAAGTTTGATTGAGGTATACTTGGATACATGATCTAGTTTGAGTGTATTTGCTTACTTGTGATGGAGTGATGCTTGAGATGTTTTTATATTATGATCATGTTCTATATAAGATTACTTGTGGCTTTGGAATCATCCTCATTTGGTCATTTTTCAATTTGTTCTTGATTTTACAAGTTGATGTTGTTTTGGACTTGAATCTTGTGATATGTTCAACCTAATCTTGTGATGGCTTCTTTGTATGATTCACTCATGTATGAAACCTTTTGTTTGATTTGCATGACATGCTAGAGGTTCTGACCCTCTTGGTTTAAGGTGCTATATGTGACATGTTCTCACTCTTTGCTTCACATGTTTCTTTGCTTGCTTGCATGAATGATAAGTGAATGTCTTTCTCAATTTTGATACATGTTTTGAATGTGTTTGCTTGATGATTAATTTTGTATGACTTGAGTTTGATCTTGGCATGATGTTAATGTGTATGCTACTGCCCTTTGGGTTCATTATTTGGTTTTCATCTCACTTAATCATCTTGGTTTGAATTATGTGATGCATATCATCCCCTTTGCTTTGTAACTTCTTTGGTGCACAATATTGCATAATGTGAATCTCTTTTGCACATGTGGATTGATGATGATAATATGATGTAAGTTATGGTCTTGATTCATTTTCATCTTGCCTTTTTCATTTCACTTTGTTATGAAGTCCATGTGTGTTTAATTGTACATGTAATTCAAATGTGCTTGCATTCTTTCATGTTTAGCCTTGCATGTTTGCTTGAATGGTGTTGCTTTGATCTTTGAAACATGTTGATTGATTTGAGTTGAACATTTGTGATATGATATGCTTGCTGCCACTTATTGTATCTCTTTTCTTTTCTTCTCCTTCTCTTTTCTTCTATTTCACTCTTTCTCATCCCATGGATCTCAAGACTTGATTAAGTCTTGGATTCTTTTCCCTTAGAGCTACCTAGTCCAACTTAATTTTTGATTAAGCTTGGAGTAGGATTAGCATTAGGTTTTAGGTAGTGTTTCTTCCTAAGCCTCACTAACCATAGGACATCCATGCATGATAACATTAGGACTCCTAGTTTCCCCTTTAGAGTTTCCTTTGTGTCTTCTCTCTTCTCATCTCAAAACTTCTTGAAAACACTTAATAAAGATAAAGTGTATTGGGCACGAGCCTTAAGCTTGGGGAATGAGAAATGAGGGGCTTCCTCTCATCTTTCTAGAGTGCTTAGCGAGCGTCCTGTCTTGGGACGATTCGTTGAGTATTCGTCCCTGTGCCCTAGACTTTGGTGCAATGCAAGTTACAAGCTAACTTAAAAAACACTTCTGTCTAAAAAACTTCAAACAAACACTAACGTCTTTCCTTCGGGAATTCTTTTCTCATCTCACTCACTCTCAACGTGCGAACGCGCTCCTACTCGTTCTCTTGCAAGACGGTAATGCCTAAGTCTCGATTCAGCGAGCTGCAACACCTTAGCTAGAATGTAAGCCGTTATCTAAAAAACACAATCCATCCCTAGTGAGGGGAACTACGTCGCTCTGATTCTCATGCTCCCGATGAGATACGTAGGCAGTGGGGTAGGGCCCATGCGAGCACTTCTTTTATTTTCCCTACATTTGTTTCTCTTTCTCTCTCTCTCTTTCTTTTCCGTTTCTCCAGCTAGCAGTTCCTTTTCCTTTCCAGCAGCAGCGAAGTTCCAGTTGACGACACTTTTTGATCGAGACAAGTAAGCGTGGATCCCATCCTCACGCGTAACCGACTCCTGAACCCAGATCTCTTGGTCGCAAGACCATGCCCTTTCCCTTTCTCTTCAGGTTTATGTGGTGTTTCCTTTCCCTCTCTTGGGATAAATACATATTGCTGGCGACTCTGTTTTCCGCGCCACTCTAGAGTTTGTACCGTTGGATGCGAATCTTTCGGGAGCGACAGTTGGCGACTCTGCTGGGGACTCTGGTTGACCTCTTGCTGGTCCATCCCCTTTAGCGAGTCAATCCTAGCGCTTGTTTGTCTGTTTTCGTTGGGTGTTTATTTTGTGGTGCTTTATTTTACTGTATATTACTGTATTACTGTAATATTATGTTGTATATTACTGTTTTACAACTTTTATTGCATTACATTTCATTTTATTACTGTCATACTGGATATTGCTGTGCTGTGCTGGTTGGTTTTCTGTTTGGCAGGTTGGGTTGTTCTGAGAGATAAGCCCAATACCCAGGCTTGAGTACACCCTAGGACTAGAGTGGATAGTAGTGAGACCTACGTGCCCGCTTGGTACGTTTGTGTGTTCAAGAAATTCACAACCAGACGAGGCTATCTTGGGACGCATTCTGACGTGTGTGTCTTGCGCATGTTAGGGTGTTGATTTAGAGAGCTGTCGACTCTGGTGACCATTTCTCCGATACCTCAGTTGCGCCTCTCCTCCCGACCTGTGATAGTGGCAGACCACGTTCCGTGGCAAACCCACTACACTTGTCGATCCGAGGACCCAATGTTGAGGGACTCGCATAGGATGACTTTATTTTTGAGGGGAATCAGTTGAGGCCTCCTCGATTGATGATGATGCCAAACCAGAGATGGTGAACGTATCATCATTTCTCAACCTGAGATCCCGGGATATTGAGGATCCTCGCCTTTCTTAGTACCCACATGTGAGAGGGATGGGTGTTTGCAGGTCTGCAGGTAACCGAAACCTTCAACCTATCAGGTTTTCTGGATTTCTCGACAGTGTGTAGTTATTTACCTGGTTTTCTGGTTATCTCAGTGGTCCGATGTTTTGGTATTCTGGTATTCTGATTATTTGGATATTCTGGTATTCCGGTATTCTCTTTAGAGCAGACCTTTGAACTTATCCATTCAGCAGCACAGTGCAGCCAGTTTGTGTGGATACCTTGATCCCATGTCTGTTGCATTTGCATCATCATTCTTGCATACATGTTCTTGTATTTCCAAGGATATCATTGTTGAGGCTCTCTATTGAGCATTTCCATTTATTCCTTGTGGTTCTTCTGAAAAATATTGAGTTAAAACAGAATGATTCCTTGGAAATATTCGAACATGGCATTTGCATTGCACTTCATTTTTGCATAGCAGGTACTTGTTGCAGGAGCTCTCTAACCTTTATTTGGTCTCAGGAAAAATAGCTGAATCTCCCATTCACCGGTACGCAACCAGACAAAACCAGGCTATAGCTATGGATCAGATGCAGACAGAGCTGGCTGAGTTGAGGGCACGTATGGAACAATTTATGAATCTGATGCAAGGGGTTGCTCAGGGGCAGCAGGACCTGAGAGCAGGGCAAGAAGACATGAGAGCTACCATCCAGAAGTTGGAGACTGAGATTCCTACTGGTAATCACGTTGATCCCCCTAGGGTCAACCCTCCTGTGGTCAATCCTCCTGTGGTTACTCCTCCTCCGGTTGGAGTTAATGTGGGTTTTGCTCCTGGCAACACTGGGCTGGTGGAAGATCGTCAAGATGACCACTTTTCTGTACTTAATGCTGATATGGGATTCTACCATGATGAAAGGAAATACGAGGGATTGGCTGAGAGAGTGAAAGCTATAGAAAGTTAAAATCCTTTGGGAATTGATGTCGAGGATATGGGACTGGTACAGGGTGTCAAGATTCCCCCGAAGTTTAAACCACCTACTTTTGACAAGTACAATGGTAGCATTTGTCCCAAAACTCACCTCCAGGCTTACAACCGGAAGATAGCAGCTTATTCTGATGATCAGAAGTTATGGATGTATTTTTTCCAGGACAGCTTGTCTGGAGCCTCACTGGAATGGTACATAAAGTTAGACAGGGCTCGCGTCAGAAGTTGGAAAGATTTGTGCTTGGCTTTCTTAAAGCAATACCAATATAACATCGACATGGCACCGAATCGCACTCAGTTACAAAGCATGACACAGGACCCCAAGGAAGGTTTTAAGCAGTACGCCCAGAGGTGGCGTGAACTTCCTGCTCAGGTACAACCTCCATTGGCAGATGGAGAAATGGATGACATGTTCATGAATACTTTGCAAGGTCCGTATCTTGATAGGCTGGCCGCTTGTCCATCTACTAGGTTCGCTGACATAGAAATTGCTGGAGAGAGAATTGAGAGTTTGTTAAAGATGGGGAAGATTCAGGACGGAAGTGGTACAAGTTCAACTCCTGCAAAGAAGTTTTTTGGCAACAACAACAGAAAGAGTGAAGGTGACGCTAATGCTGTGTATTCACAAGGGGGGAGAGGTAGAGGACAACAGGGTGCACATCACCAGGTAGCATCTATAACTATTCCAACTCCGGGTAATGAGGCTCAACCTACAGCTCAGAGGCAGTATCACCCAAGAAAGAGAATGAATGACAGACATTTTGATGTTTTCCCTATGACCTGTTCACAGATGCTACAGAATTTACTTCGTTTGAATTTGGTACAGTTGAGGACTTTGGCTCCCCCAGTGGGCAGGTTACCCACTGGATATGATGCAAATGAAAAGTGTGAGTTTCACTCCAATGCGCCAGGACACAATGTGGAAAACTGCAAGGCTTTCAAACATGTGGTGCAAGACCTTGTTGATTCAAAGGCTATTAATTTTGCTCCGAGGCCTAATGTAATTCAAAATCCCATGCGGGGGGGTGCATGCCATTGAAGAAGATAAAGGGCTGAATCTGGTAAGGGACATTAATGATGTCAAAACTCTGTTGAAAGTTGTGAAAGAACGCTTGCTGAAAGGGGCCGTATTTCCTGGTTGTTCAGAGAGTTGTGAAGATTGCTTGATTGCTGATAATGGTTGTGTAAAGTTGAGAACTGGCCTTCAGAGCATGATAGATGAAGGATGTTTACAATTTGATCAGTTGAAAAAGAATGATGATGAAGTTTCTACTATTACAATCTACTTTGATCCTGTGGAAATTCCGGTGCCTGCCCCTGTACAGATATCTGCACCTGAACGAGTAGCTCCTATCACTATAACTGTTCCCAGCTATGTCCCAAATGAGAACAAGGTTGCTATCCCGTGGTATTATGGGACTAATAGTCAAAGACAGAGGTAGGAGGTGTAGACTCCTAAAGAAAGTGGTTCAAGTGTCGGAAATGTTGGAGGAGTGGGTGGTTTTACTCGCAGCGGAAGGCTTTTCGCTCCTCAGACACTCAGGAAAGACAATAATGAAGCATTAGAGAGGGCCAAAGGGAAGCGGGTACTGAATGATGAACCAACGCCGGGGGCTGAACCGGTGCCAGAGGCAGAATCTGATAAGTCATTTGAGAAAGATGTTGAGGAATTCATGAGAATAATCAGAAAGAGCGATTATAAGATCGTTGACCATCTACATCAAACTCCTTCTAAGATTTCCATATTGTCATTGTTGCTATGTTCCGAAGCCCATCGGAATGCTCTGCTCAAAATTTTGAATATGGCGTACGTACCGCAAGAAATATCAGTGAACCAGCTTGAAAGTGTGATCTCCAATGTTAATGCTGGAAATGGTCTAGGGTTCACAGATTTTGACTTAACGCCAGAAGGAAGGAATCACAATAAGGCTCTCCACATATCAATGGAATGAAAAGGTGCCATGTTATCCCATGTATTGATGGACACTAGCTCATCCCTTAATGTGTTGCCTAAGAAAGCATTAGCCAAGCTGGATGTGGAAGAGGTGATACTCAGACCTTGCGATCTAGTGGTGAAAGCGTTTGATGGTTCAAGGAGATCAGTGTTTGGGGAGATAGAGTTATTTGTCCAGATAGGACCCCAGGTGTTCAATACAGTGTTTTATGTGATGGACATCCAACCGGCCTATAGTTGTCTATTGGGTCGTCCCTGGATCCACGCTGCTGGGGCTGTATCTTCAACCTTGCATCAGAAGATAAAATTTGTAGTTGATGGTCAAGTTGTTACGGTATGCGGAGAAGAAGATATTTTTGTTAGCCATCTGTCATCCTTCAAGTACGTGGAGATGGACGGAGAAATCCACGAAACTCTCTGTCAGGCATTTGAAACTATGAATATGGTGAAAGATTCTCCATCTCTGTCTGGTGAGGCAAGAGTGGGAACCTCTATGACTTCATATAAGCAGGCTTTGGAGGTGGTGCAGTCTGGTCATACCGAAGGTTGGGGACAAATGGTTGAGATACCTTTTAAGGATGATAAGAATGGAATTGGTTACAAACCTCCTCAGGTTCCACTACAGGGTCAAGAGCGCCAAGGGCCAGTTTTCTTCTCAAGTGGAGGGGTCATATATTCAAGCCATACCTGTGCAGCAATTGAAGACGGTGAAGATAGTGACTGTGACCTGGACAAATGGGTGCGTCCATGTGCTCCAGGAGTGAAGCTGAACAATTGGTTTTCGGAGGATCTCAACCAAGTTACTCTGCCAAATAAGTAATTTTCTTTGTTTTCTTTCATTAAGCATGCAAAAGTCCTATGCTCTGCCCAAGGCATAGTGAATTCATTGTAGGGCCCCCATTTTGTTTTCATACAAGTTTTTATCATTAATAAAAGGACGTTTTGTATTCAAATTGTGTTCCCTATCTTTCTTTTTATTTTTTATCATTTAAATAAAATGGCAATGTTTTCTTCACAGTTTTCTTGCATTTTCCTTTTTCCTTTCAAAGAAGCAGTTTCTAAAGGCATGAATTATCATTCATGCAGTAGTAATTCTTTGGATATCATTGATGATGACTCTGCTATGGTTTATTATGACTTCGATAATCCAATATACCAAGCCGAAGAGGGGGACGAAGAAGACTGTGAATTGCCAGAGGAGTTAGTTAGATTATTGAAACAGGAAGAAAGAGTCATTCCGCCTCATCAGGAAGAGGTAGAAGTTGTCAATCTTGGTACTGAAGAGGTAAGGAAAGAGGTTAAAGTAGGGGCAAGCCTGGCTGAGAATGTAAAGAAAGAGCTGATTGAGATGTTGCAAGAGTATGTCGACATCTTCGCCTGGTCTTACTAAGATATGCTTGGGTTGGATACAGACATCGTTGTGCACAGATTGCCGCTGAAAGAGGGTTGTTTTCCTGTCAAACAGAAGCTTCAGAGAACCAAACCTGAAATGGCCATCAAGATTAAAGAGGAGGTGCAAAAACAGTTGGATGCGGGGTTTCTAGCTGTTACTAATTATCCGCCGTGGGTCGCTAATATTGTGCCTGTGCCGAAGAAGGATGGCAAAGTCAGAATGTGTGTGGATTATCGAGATTTGAACAGGGCGAGTCCAAAAGATGATTTTCCGTTACCACACATTGATGTGTTGGTGGACAATACGGCTCAATTCTCTGTATTTTCTTTCATGGATGGGTTTTTTGGATACAACCAGATTAAGATGTCGCCCGAGGATATGGAGAAAACTACATTTATTACCCCTTGGGGCACATTCTGTTATAAGGTGATGCCGTTTGGTCTAAAGAATGCTGGGGCTACATATCAGTGTGCCATGGTAACACTCTTCCACGATATGATTCACAAAGAAATTGAAGTTTATGTGGATGATATGATCGCCAAGTCACAAATGGAAGAAGAGCATTTGATAAATTTGAAAAAGTTGTTTGAACGGTTGAGACATTTCAAGCAGAGGCTGAACCCGAATAAATGTACTTTCGGGGTAAGATCTGGGAAGCTTCTGGGCTTCATCGTCAGTGAAAAGGGAATCGAGGTGGATCCAGCAAAGGTAAAAGCCATTCAAGAAATGCCAGAGCCGAGAACTGAAAAACAAGTTCGTGGGTTTTTGGGAAGGTTGAATTATATTGCAAGATTTATATCTCATCTTACTACAACCTATGAGCCAATATTAAAGTTATTGAAAAAAGATCAATCAATCCGGTGGAACAGTGATTGTCAAAAGGTCTTTGATAAAATAAAAGAATACTTGCAAAATCCTCCGATTCTCATGCCTCCAGTTCCTGGGAGGCCACTGATTATGTATCTCACTGTACGTGATGGCTCAATGGGTTGCGTTCTCGGTCAACACGACGAGACAGGTAGGAAAGAGCATGCTATATACTACTTGAGCAAAAAGTTCACTGATTGCGAGTCCAGGTATTCGATGCTTGAGAAGATGTACTATGCACTAGCATGGGCTGCTAAGCGATTGAGGCAATACATGCTGAGTCATACCACCCTACTGATTTCAAAAATGGATCCAATCAAGTACATCTTTGAAAAGCGAGCTCTTAATGGAAGGGTCGCTCGGTGGCAGATGGTTTTGACTGAATATGATATACAATACACTTCCCAGAAGGCTATCAAAGGGAGTGTGTTGTCTGATTATCTTGTCAAGTCACCTATTGATGATTACCAGCCAATGCGGTTTAATTTTCCTGATGAAGACATTATGTTTCTCAAGGCTAATGATTGTGAAGAGCCTCCGGTTGATGAAAGACCAGATCCTGATGACAAATGGAAACTGATGTTTGATGGGGCCGTTAACATGAATGGAAGTGGTGTTGGGGCAATCCTTATTACTCCAAAAGGATCACACATACCTTTCACTGCCAGGTTAACTTTTAATGTCACCAACAACGAAGCGGAATATGAGGTATGTATCATGGGTATTGAGGAAGCCATTGATTTGAGGATCAAGACTCTTGAGATATTTGGTGATTCCGCTCTAGTGATCAACCAGATCAATGGAGATTGGCATACCAACCAGCAGAACTTGATTCCTTACAGAAACTACGCGAGAAGACTGTTGACCTTCTTTACAACAGTAAAATTGTACTATATACCTCGTGATGAGAATCATATGGCTGATGCTTTAGCTACACTGTCCTCCATGATTCAGGTGAATTGGTGGAACCATATCCCGAAGATTGATGTGATGAGATTAGACAGACCCACTCATGTGTTTGCCGCTGATACTACGACTGATGATAAACCCTGCTATTTTGATATCAAGCGTTTCTTGAAGAGTCAAGAGTATCCAGCTGGGGATCCAACAATGACAAAAAGACTCTGAGGAGGTTGGCAGGAAGCTTCTTTTTGAATGAGGATGTATTGTACAAGCAAAAATTTGACATGGTCTTGCTCAGATGTGTGGATAGACACGAAGCAGACCTGTTAATGCAGGAAGTACATGTAGGATCTTTCGGTACCCATGCTGGTGGGCATGCTATGGCGAAGAAATTATTACGAGCAGGGTATTATTGGCTAACTATGGAGGCTGATTGCTTTAAGTACGCCCGAAAAGGCCACAAATGCCAAATATATGCTGATAAGGTGCATGTGCCGCCAAACCCCCTGAATGTGATGAGTTCTCCATGGCCCTTTGCTATGTGGGGCATTGATATGATAGGGAAGATTGAGCCTACAGCTTCCGATGGACATCGATTCATTCTGGTGGCTATTGATTACTTTACCAAGTGGGTAGAAGCGGCCTCTTTTGCAAATGTTACCAGGCAAGTGGTAGCCCGATTCATTAAGAAGGAGATTATCTGCAGATATGGGGTGCCTGAAAGGATCATTACTGACAATGGTTCTAATCTCAACAACAAGATGATGAAAGAGCTATGCCAGAGCTTCAAAATTGAACACCATAATTCTTCTCCTTACCGCCCGAAGATGAATGCCGTCGTCGAGGCAACCAACAAAAATATTAAGAAGATTGTGCAAAAGATAGTGGTGACATATAAGGATTGGCATGAAATGTTGCCTTTCGCTTTGCATGGGTACCGTACTTCTGTTCGTACATCTACTGGGGCAACCCCGTTTTCGCTTGTATATGGTATGGAGGCAGTGCTACCGGTTGAAGTAGAAATCCCTTCTTTAAGGGTCATGATGGACGTTAAACTTGACGAGGCTGAATGGGTTCGAGCGAGGTTGAATGAGTTGAGTCTCATCGATGAAAGACGATTGGCTGCAGTTTGTCATGGACAACTGTATCAGAGGAGAATGAAACGAGCATTTAATCAGAAAGTGCGCCCTCAGACATACCAGACGGGCGACTTGGTATTGAAAAGGATTCTTCCTCCGCATACAGATCACAGGGGCAAATGGATGCCTAATTATGAAGGTCCATATGTTGTTAAGAAGGTCTTCTCGGGCGGAGCCTTGATGCTTACAACAATGGACGGTGAGGATTTTTTGTCCCCTGTGAACTCAGACGCAGTTAAAAAATATTTCGCAAAAGAGATCCGCTGGACAGTAAAAAGAGAGTCCATGCAAAAAAAGGGCATCCCGGCGAACCAAAAAAAAAAAAAGAAGGTTCGGGCAAAAGTTAGGGATAAAAAAAAAAAAAAAAAGTACACCCGGTAAGTTGAAAACCCGCAAGGGCAACTTTGGCAAAAAAGGGTATCTCGGTGGATTGAAAACCCGTAAAGGGCGATCCAGGCAAAAGAGAGATTTAGCGAAAACTGCGATCTGGGTAATCTATATTGCCTCGTCTCAACCATTAAGCAATCCAAAGGTCAGGAATCAGTTCAATTGTCCCCCTTTGAAGGCAAAGCAGTTGGAGAATCTTGAAGATATATGAACCATAACAGGGTTAAAACTCAATGAAGTTCCATTTTCACATTGCCATTAGGACAGTTTCTTTTCAGTTTTGGCAATTACCTCTTTCCAGGAATTTCTTCTTGATGTAAATGCCTATTTTTTAGGCTCTTCAATCAATAAAGTTGTCGTTATTCAGAATAATTCTATTTGCTTCTTTGTCTTGTTTTTATTTAATTTTTTTACACAAACGTCCAAATTTTTGATAAACATTTGCATGCGAAAATCATGGGGGTTCTACAATAATGTGCATAAAGGAGAAAACATTTAAAATTGCTTTAAATGACGCGTGTGCTTGGTTGAATACTACCGAACCTCGTATTACTCTGGGGCATATGTGCGCATTCTTTTGTTTGTAGGTGTGGAGATTTCACTGGATAGCTATGCAAAGATGTATGACGCCTTCAAGCCGAATCCTTTTGCGAAGCGCTAATGATCATTCCTCCCCAAGCAAAGACAACTTCTCAGCAGGAAGGAAATTCTTGGAGGTAGTCATCCCCAGCGTCTTTACAGAGCTTCATGATCCCTAACAGCGTGGTCAAAAAGGTAGAGTTGTATTCTATTCAGTACTTCCAACAGCTACAAGTTTTTTTGTGTTGATAACGGTTGTAAACTCCCCAGTAGAGTTGCTTCACGCGCCTTACAGTTGATGTTCAAGACTCAGTGAGTGTCCAGGAGTTTGGAGATGTCGAATCTTCTGTAAAATCCTCTTGGGACATTTTCTCTAGATCAGACTTGTATCTTGGGGCAAAATCAAATGGTTGACCATCTCAAGTATGGAGCGTCATGAAATTCTCCGGCAGGAGTATTCCAGATCTATTATCCCCAACAGAGTGGCCTCCCAACTACTGCATCCTAGCTCAAGTCTCGGTATTAGTTTAAGAGTTGGAAGATGTCGGATCTTCTGTAAAATTCTCTTAAGAAACATTCGCTGATATGAGACACTTTGAAGTGATTCTCCCCAGCAGAGTTTGTTGTAAACCTGGTTCCCCAGTAGAGTTTGAAGAGGCGTGGTCTTCTTAAAATCCTCTCAAGGGACATCTCCCCAGCAAAGTTTGTTGTAAGCTCATTAATCCCCAGCGGAGTTCTATGGTTATAGTTATTCCCCAAGCAGACTGGTTCAGATGATGCCTCCTCAGCACAGTTATCTTTTCCTGCAGTAACCTTAACAGGTTTGTCAGGGCAGTGCCCAGATCAGGAGGTCAGGTCAATTTGTCTTCCCCAGTACGGTTTACGACCGCGAAGTCAATCCAGCTAGTTATCCCCAGCGGAGTTGTCTTTCTTTCCTCAACATTTATTTTGCCGGGGGACCTCTTTGCATGTTGCATATAGTATGCATAGCATCCTCTAAAATGCGTAGCATTCCATTTTGTATGGAGCATTACAGCAAAACTCAAACATATGCATGTGAAGCATAGGCCAGTTTTGATAACTCGTGCGAGGGTCCAAAACTTTGCTCCTTACATCATTGACAAAGCCAGAAAGAATGCCTAGTTCATTCCTCGACAGACATTGCGAAACGATATAAAGGGTTGCATCATTTTTCTCCCCACAGAGTCATATCTCTAAACTTACAAGTCTCTTGGAACCATTCCCAATAGGATTCCTGCAGCCGTTCCCGACCGCTCCTTTGAGTTTTAACCATGCCAGTTCCCGACAGGCCCCGTTAACCATTCCTGATAGGTAAGCCTTGGTTATAAACTGCAGCCGTTCCCGACTGCTCCCTTTGAGTTTTAACCATGCCAGTTCCCGACAGGCCCCGTTACCCATTCCCGATAGGTAAGCTTTGGTTATAAACTGCAGCCGTTCCCGACCGCTCCCTTTGAGTTTTAACTATGCCAGTTCCCGACAGGCCCCGTTACCCATTCCCGATAGGTAAGCCTTGGTTATAAACTGTAGCTGTCCCCGACAGCTCCCTTTGGTTTGAACCTTGCCAGTTCCCGACAGGTACACTTGCCCATTCCCGATAGGTAAAACAGGTCCAAGCTCACCAGTTCCCGACAGGTATTTCACCAGTTCCCGATAGGTATCTCACCAGTTCCCGACAGGTTTCCTATGGGATCCAATGGTTCCAATTTCTCTATCACAACTTTTCTTCCTTACCTTTACAGCATTTTCTCTAACCACAGTGCAAATTTTCTTGGTTATTTTTGTATTCAATCCCTATGTATCTTGAATTCCTGATAGTCGTTGCTTTCATCCATTCAGATTCACAGTTGATTGAATAGGGGCAGCTGTAATACCTCAAAATTTACCTTCATATTTTCTCAATAATTGGTCTATGCTTTACTCATTTGCATTCCATAGTAGGTCATAGATTGTATAGCATGGCATTTAGCATAAGGCATGGGATCAAGGCACCTGGTCCCTATTCTCAAGTCTCAAGCTTCAAGGTGGCTCATGGGGTTCATCATATCTCCTTAAGGTCAAGCATGGCAAAGGATTTCAAGTGGATATTTTCTTCCTGATCAGAGAGACCAATTAGGGTTTTTGGTTTCAAGAGAGCTTCTTGAAGACTTTGGGGGTTCAAGCATGTTTTTATGGTTTCCATATGCTCACAAGTGTCCATGGATGGAGATTTGGTTGATGGTTCATGGTGAAGATTGTTCAGTGGATCAGCTGCTGGTGAAATGAGGAAAAGTCAACTGTAAAGGAGAAAGTCAATTGTGGAATTTTGAGGTTCTTTCCATGGTTTTCAAGGTCTCACATCCTCTTATGGTCTTCAATTGTCAAGATTCATGCCATTCATCAAGAATTAAGAGGTTGTGCAAAAGTTACTAAATTTGGAAAATGACCTATAATACAAACTTTCCATTTTTGGCAATTTTTCTACCACATTCAACTTGACTTTTCATCATCAAGAAAGCTCCAAATGAATTTTCCTCCAACATGAAAGTTGAAGATCTTTCTCTCCAATTTCCAAAAAGTACTAGAACATTCCCATATCATTTGTGGAACTCTAGTTATGGCCAAAACAATGCAAGGTGTATTTCATGGATTTCTTATATGTCAAATTTTCCACCTTTTGCATTTTTGCACAAATGGACTTGTAATGTTCCCAATTGCTTCATGTCACATTATAATGACAAAATACAAGTCAACAAGATCATTTGTGGCCTTTGAATCAATTCATTCCATGCCATATTTTTCATTATTTTCACAAAGTGCAAAAATGCAAATTGATTCAAAACTTGCAAATCAAGAAAGTTCAAGGCCCAAGATCAATTCAGAAGTGATCCATGAGTGAAGTGGAAATGAATCATGTTGAGTACAAGGGTGTTGCACATGTGGATTAGTGGTGGTAGAACATAATGCAAAATTGCAATTTCACCCAAATCTCATTAACCAAAGGATTAACCACTTGCTAATCACAATCATTAGATTAATGAAGAGTATATAAGTTAACTCATGCCTCAGAAATTAGGTCATGCACTCTCATTTGCTCAGAATTTCAAAAACTCACTCTCACTTTCTCTTCTTCAAATCTCTAATTCCTTGAGGGTTTTTGAAAATCTCTTGACATATTCTTGACCAGTGAGTTGAAAGGAGCACAAATCATCCATTATTTTAAGTTGAAAGGAAGGATTTCACCAAGTTCGATTCAAGAGGATTCAACTTAAATCTCAAGATCTAGCACGGTTTCAAGCTCTAGTTGCATTTATTTTGCATCTAGAGGTTCCAAGGAGTGGATCTGCAGTCTTTGGAAGGATTTCTTGACGTATTTTAAGCTCTTCAAGGTTCAGGTTAGTGATTTTTTCACCATCACAGAACTTGAATTTTTTATATGCATAATGATCCTTGATGTTCACTGATCACTCTGATCTATTTTGTTTGGAGTTTGGACGTATGATTTGTGTGTAATGTTTATTTAAAGTTTTAGATCTAATTATGTTTTCATTCGATTCTCTTTGTGTGGTTGTTGTTTGATGAAATGGACTGGATATTTGAGATCCTTGCATTTTTCTGGTCAAAATGGAGTACCTATTTGCAATTTCTGGAAAAAAGTGCACAACAGCTCACCGGAGAGGGTGGCCGGAGCCCTAGCTCCAGCGGCTGGGAGAAGCTCAGTCCGGCGAGGAGACTTTGGTGGAGAAGACGAAATCACGTCCGTCCATTGCTGGATCTAACGCTCCTCATTGCGCCACGTGTTTTGTTATTTTGTTTTTTAATTTATTGATTATGTGTATGTTATCCTGTGCGTGCTACCATGTACCTCACATCCCGTCCGTTGTTTTTAATTAATTTTTGATTGTGTGATTCAATTGTGCGCGTTGATGAGATCTTGTGGTGGAGAGCATGACAACACATTAATGAGTGCATGTGTTTGTCACGTGTGGCTGTGTATTGTGTACTTCTTAATTGTGTACGCGTGTGTTTGTTTAGTTATGATGTGCTTTAGGGATCTGGACCATTGATCTTAAATACCCTTTGATTGTGTTGACTTGTTGAGGAGCGTTGGATTGATCCTTTGGTCAGTATTACATCTGCATGTTAGCTGAATTGCATGGGATCTTTGATCATGCGCTATTGGACCTTTGTTTGGGCTTTTCTATTCGCGCCCCCCCTCCCCCTCTGGGCCCTGTTCATAATTCCAACGTGCCTTCTTAGTCATTGCACCCCCTTGTTTTATTTCCTTTTCTTTTCTTTATTTTTATTATTTGTTTTGCATTTTAATTTCTAAAATCATTTTTATGCATCTAAAAATCATAAAAAACATCATGAAACCTCTTCTTAGTTTTATCAAATTTTTCCATATTTTATTTTCTCATTATATTTTTATTTTGGCATCCGATTTAATTAATTGCCTAATTTCCTTTTTTAATTGTTTCACTTGCACACTCCAACTTGTAAAATTTCTTTCTCATCATCTATAACACATTTTCAATCCATTCTTTTTGAATTTATTAGATAACATTCTGAAGTGCATAAAAACATTTTTATTTCAGTTTTAAAACTGTTCCATATTGCATTTTGGTCCCTCTCTTTTGCATGTTGATGCATGTTTCTCACTTGATCATTGTTTAATTGTTTGAATGGTTTAAATTGTGAATTTTTGGGAGATATTTTAACATGTGATTGTATTCTGACCTAGTTCACTTGAGTTTAAATTTAATAATTTTTGAATGTCATATGATGCATGTTTGAGTTTTTGTGCTTAAGTGAATTATGCATGACTATATCTTGACACTTCTTTGCACATCTTGACTTGTGGTTCACCTTTTGACAAGCTCTTTAACTATTTTTAATCCAATATTTTTGCATATGTTACTTGACTGAGTTAAATTCTGTTTGATTATTTTGGGGATTTTATTGAGCCATTTTGCTATTTTCTATTGATTTTTACTTGTGATGCAAGTTTGATTGAGGTATACTTGGATACATGATCTAGTTTGAGTGCATTTGCTTACTTGTGATAGAGTGATGCTTGAGATATTTTTATAGTATGATCATGATCTGTTTGAGCTTACTTGTGGCTTTGGAATCATCCTCATTTGGTTATTTTTCAATTTGTTCTTGATTTTACAAGTTGATGTTGTTTTGGACTTGAATCTTGTGATATGTTCAACCTAATCTTGTGATGGCTTCTTTGTATGATTCACTCATGTATGAAACCTTTTGTTTGATTTGCATGACATGCTAGAGGTTCTGACCCTCTTGGTTTAAGGTGCTCTATGTGACATGTTCTCACTCTTTGCTTCATAAGTTTCTTTGCTTGCTTGCATGAATGATAAGTGAATGTCTTTCTCAATTTTGATACATGTTTTGAATGTGTTTGCTTGATGATTAATTTTGTATGACTTGAGTTTGATCTTGGCATGATGTTAATGTGTATGCTACTGCCCTTTGGATTCATTACTTGGTTTTCATCTCACTTGATCATCTTGTTTTGAATTATGTGATGCATATCATCCCCTTTGCTTTGTAACTTCTTTGGTGCACAATATTGCATAATGTGAATCTCTTTTGCACATGTGGATTGATGATGATAATATGATGTAAGTTCTGGTCTTGTTTCATTTTCATCTTACCTTTTTCATTTCACTTTGTTATGAAGTCCATGTGTGTTTAATTGTACATGTAATTCAAGTGTGCTTGCATTCTTTCATGTTTAGCCTTGCATGTTTGCTTGAATGGTGTTGCTTTGATCTTTGAAACATGTTGATTGATTTGAGTTGAACATTTGTGATATGATATGCTTGCTGCCACTTATTGTATCTCTTTTCTTTTCTTCTCCTTCTCTTTTCTTCTATTTCACTCTTTCTCATCCCATGGATCTCAAGACTTGATTAAGTCTTGGATTCTTTTCCCTTAGAGCTACCTAGTCCAACTTAATTTTTGATTAAGCTTGGAGTAGGATTAGCATTAGGTTTTAGGTAGTGTTTCTTCCTAAGCCTCACTAACCATAGGACATCCATGCATGATAACATTAGGACTCCTAGTTTCCCCTTTAGAGTTTCCTTTGTGTCTTCTCTCTTCTCATCTCAAAACTTCTTGAAAACACTTAATAAAGATAAAGTGTATTGGGCACGAGCCTTAAGCTTGGGGAATGAGAAATGAGGGGCTTCCTCTCATCTTTCTAGAGTGCTTAGCCAGCGTCCTGTCTTGGGATGATTCGTTGAGTATTTGCCCCTGTGCCCTAGACTTTGGTGCAATGCAAGTTACAAGCTAACTTAAAAAACACTTCTGTCTAAAAAACTTCAAACAAACACTAACGTCTTTCCTTCGGGAATTCTTTTCTCATCTCACTCACTCTCAACGTGCGAACGCTCTCCTACTCGTTCTCTTGCAAGACGGTAATGCCTAAGTCTCGATTCAGCGAGCTGCAACACCTGAGCTAGAATGTAAGCCGTTCTCTAAAAAACACAATCCACCCCTAGTGAGGGGAACTACGTCGCTCTGATTCTCATGCTCCCGATGAGATACGTAGGCAGTGGGGTAGGGCCCATGCGAGCACTTCTTTTATTTTCCCTACATTTGTTTCTCTTTCTCTCTCCCTTTCTTTTCCGTTTCTCCAGCTAGCAGTTCCTTTTCCTTTCCAGCAGCAGCGGAGTTCCAGTTGACGACACCTTTTGATCGAGACAAGCAAGCGTGGATCCCATCGGGTACGATGGACGCGTGGGGGTGCTAATACCTTCCTTACGCGTAACCGACTCCCGAACCCAGATCTCTTGGTCGCAAGACCATGCCCTTTCCCTTTCTCTTCAGGTTTATGCGGTGTTTCCTTTCCCTCTCTTGGGATAAATACACATTGCTGGCGACTCTATTTTCCGCGCCACTCTCGCGTTTGTACCGTTGGATGCGAATCTTTCGGGAGAGACAACTGGATTGTTCATGGACACTCTTCAGCCACTCTATTGGGAAAAGATGATAGGCAGTGTATCATCCGGTTTTGCTGACCTAGTCACTATTGGAGAGAGACTAGAAGAAGGTATCAAGAAAGGAAGGATTGCTAATGCTGAAGCCTTCAGTGGTGCTAAAAAGTATGCTGGGAATTTTCAAAAGAAAAAGGATGGTGATACTCATGTTGTTTCAGTTGAGAGGAAACCTCGTCAGAGACAACAATATGTACCTGCAGTTGCTCCTGTTGTTAATGCTCAACCATCTCAAGCTCCTCGTCAGACTGTTAGATAGAATCAGACTCGCAATAGGGTTAACTTTGATCCTATCCCGATGTCCTACACTGAGCTGTATCCATGTCTTGTAAAGAAAGGTTTGATTACAACAAGGACTCTACCTCCTCCTCCAAATCCTCTTCCGCCGGCTACAGGGCTGATCTTCACTGTGAGTTCCATCAAGGTGGGGCAGGTCATAACTTAGAAGGTTGTTTTGCATTAAAAGCTAGAGTACAAGAGTTGGTGAACTTAAAAATTATGGACTTTGTTAATAATAATCCCAATGTTGTCAACAATCCTTTGCCAGAGCATGCCAAGTGAAGTTTGAGTTAGTTCAGACGGATCATCTCATAAAGCCAGTGTTTCAGACAGGACAGCTCATCCTTGTTGCTGATTAGTCACTAGGCCTTGTTTCTTTCTGTTTGCATTTTCCTTTGATTGTATTGACTGTTTTGCTTTCGAACTTTATTTGTACTTTCATGGTAATTTCAATGAAATGAGCATTGCAATGTTTTGATTCAGTTCATTTATATTCACTGTGTGCATCTTTATGCTTTCTTTTTCACAAAATAAAATATATCTCCTGTTCACTTTCTTTATCAAGCTTTTGTTTATGCAAAGATTGGAGGGAGGATGATGAAAGCGAAATACCTAAAATTGCTGGATTGTATCCTTTTAATTAAAACTTGGTTGATGAGGTATAGGCATTGTTTCAACTCCCAAACACTGGAGAAATAAGGAAGTTAATCCCTTGTCAACCCCTTCGAGCCTAGAAGTTGGAGTTTCTTTCTGCAAAAAAAAAATCCCGCAATTTTAACCTGGGGATGGGTAGTTCTCAGTTAATTTGACTGTGCATGCAAGACACCTTTCAATAAAGGTTGCAATCACAAACTTTCCTTCGCACACATCAAAGAAGTGTCAAAGATGTCTTTCAAAGCAAAAGCCAATGATGGTTCACCGTAATCATTAAGCCAGCCAGCCACTATCTTTCAAAAAAATGAATGAAAAGAAATCAAAAGAAAAGCCCGCTAAGTCAAAACCTATGAAGGAGACTTAGGCAAAAATTGGGGCATCCCGCTGACTGTAAACTCGAATGACACAGTTCAGGCAAAAGTTAGGGATAACAAAAATCAATCAAGAGGTTACCAAAATCCTCAAAGACAAAACGAGTTGACTTAGTACTTCATCAAAAACAACAAAATGTTGTAAGAGAGTGACTGCCATCTCAAAACCCTTGGCTCTTAAGTCATCATCATAACAGTGTTGCAATTCCAAAATCTCTTGGAACCTAAATGCATAGTTTGAATTAACTGAGCATAGGACTGGAGATCATCATGAAGAATGGGTTGGGTACAAATAAACTTTGAGCCTATATCCTTTGTTTCAAAAACCGTGAACCAGACCACGTTACAACATTCAAAAGACCTAATTGAAGCCAGGTTTCTTTTGAAAGCATACTACAGCAAGGTTGCGTAAACTGACTCCTATGTTTGTTGCCAATCATTTGCTCTGATGTTTTACCTTTGCTTTTTCTTTCACTTTGCATGTCTAAACCTTCGTGTTTTGACAAGTGATTAATTTTCTTTACATCAATAATATCATTCCAAAAATGATTTTTGATTTCAAAATTGCATGAGCTTTGCATTAAAATTACCATGCTTGTTTGAATAATCCCATATGCAGGTAAACTTTCCTCATCAAAAACTTTCAAACAGTTGAGAAACTTGGCCAGTGATCCTATCAGGGGCACATTACCTCCAGATCCTGTTGTGAGCCAGATCAAGATTTGTTGCTCAGTGCAAGTTATTCTCATAATTGGCTATCAAGAAGATCTCTTTCAAGATCCATACTGAGTTTAGCCTTCTCAGCAATCATTTCAAGAATTGAAGCCATGATCAGTTCATTCATCCCCAAAAATAGTCAAGCTGAAGCCATGATCAGTTTATCCTCAGCATTCATTTCAGAATTGAAGCCATGATCAGTTCATTCTTCCCCTACAGCAGTCAAACTGAAGCCATGATCAGTTTATCCTCATCAGTTAATGAATTTGGGGCAGTCTTCTTCAAGAATCCTCAAGATGTCTTTCCACAAAAGACCATTAGCCTGATACAATTCATAAGTGTGACAGAGATGTGTTCAACATCTTCTCTCCAAGCATAGTGGGTAGTGTTCCCTGTGTTGAGGGATCAGAGTTCCCATTCTCCCCTCACAAAAGAGTCTATCTCAGTTATCTCTAGCATTTGCATTGCATACATAAATCATTCATATCATAAATAGAAATATTTTCATAGCTCGAAGTATGCTTCGCGCTCATATGCATTTTTCCGAGGTCGTGTTGCTGTCAACATCTTACCTTGTGATCAAAGTCCAACTTACTTGGCGCATACCAAAACTTTTACCTGCCTTTTCATTCAGTGCCATTCCTGAATGTTTTCGTTTGCCTATCTTCTTTCTTTCCAATGCCATTCCTGGATGTTGTCATTTCCCTGCGTATCTTGTCCTGTTGTTAGATCTTTGTCTTCTTTCATTCCAGTGCTATTCCTGGATCTTTATTTTCCTTTACTCCAGTGCCATTCCTGGATGTCTGACTCTTTTGATTTCCAGTGCCATTCCTGGATGTCTGACTCTTTTGATTTCCAGTGCCATTTCTGGATACCTTGTTCCTCTTGTTTCTCCCAGTGCTATTCCTGGAAGTTTTGCCTCTCTTATGTAATCCCCATTATATCTGCTTGGATATCTTTCAGTGCCATTCCTGAAAGTTTTATCTGTTCATTTAGTGCCATTCCTGGATGAGTTTTTTACCTTTACTTTCAGTGCCATTCCTGAAAGTATTATCTGTTCATTCAGTGTCATTCCTGAATGAGTTTTCTCCTTTGCATTCAGTGCCATTCCTGGATGTCTTTCTCACTATCATTCAATGCCATTCTTGAGTGTAGTGATTTACCTTTACCTTTTAGTGCCATTCCTGAAGGTCCTTGCTCACTTTATTCAATGCCATTCTTGGATATTGTGAACTCTTTTTATCCAATGCCATTCTTGGATGCTTCTGATGTATTTTTCCATAACTTTTCCCACTTCATTCAATGCCATTCTTGGATGTTGAGATTCTTTTGTCCAATGCCATTCTTGGACAACTTTTCCCCAGCCAAGTCCAATGCTATTCTTGGATATCTCTAATGTTGAACCTTGACATCCAATGCCATTCTTGGATGTCCCCAATAGAGTTTTTTTTTCACCTCCATCAAATGCTATTCTTGGGTGACGCTGTTTTTTTTACCATAAACTTTCTTGTGATCGTCCAATGCCATTCTTGGACATCTTTTGACATGCCTTTTGTCTCGTTCGTAGTTTCTATCCAATGCTATTCTTGGATGTTATTACTCGTCTTCTCAGGGTCTTGCCCCTCTCTTTCCAACTATTGATGGATATTTCTTGTCACCTTGACAGATCTCCAGAAATAGCTTGTGTTCCCCGGCGTGTCATTTCGCGCCATCTCTCTCAATTTACCTTAACTCCCTTGTTTCAAGTTTCCCCACAGTCTGTTTCATCCTTTGCATTCATATCATCTTGTGACATCTTATGGCTAAAAATTTAGTTTTTTGTATTTAAGTGTCTTCAATCTTGTCAAGACGAAGTTTTCAACCTTCATATCTCCTGATAGAAGAAACTTAAATAGGGGCAGCTGTAAGACCCTAATTTTTACCCCTAAGATTTCACTCATCTCATTTGCATATCATTACCATAAACAAGATCACAATCTGTGTTTCTCTTGAGCACCTGTGTGATTCTCTTATTCTTACTTGCTTTTGTTTATCTAACTTCTAACCAAAATACCAAAAATTTGCTGCAGTTTCTCCCTCTGTGTGTTGTGCAGGTTTGTCAAAGACGTTGAGGTGACTTCTAATTAAGTGTGGTTGTTCAGCTATGATCTAGTTCAAATGGATGTTTGACCTGAGTTTGGTCAAACTATCAAGAGATTGCTTCAAGTGCAAGATATCTGTTTCATTGGGCTATTTCTCAAGCAGTGACTGTCAAGTTGTTGTGTGGCGATATTCATCAGATTCAAATGGCCGTTGTTCAGTTGTGGTTTGTTCAGTGGTAGCTGTGTTTTATTAGAGGCTTGTGAAAAAAGGTTGGAATTGGTTTTGGATTCATTTATCCACTCTTCTTAGCCATTATCCATTTAAACCATTTCTATTATCCAATTTCTAACCATACCCTTTTCCGTTCATATTCCAAATTTCATTTTATCCGTTTTATCCAATTTTAATATTCATTTCTATTCAATCCATTTTCTATTTTTAATCCCTTTTTTTAACCATTTCCAATATTCATTTTTTACCAATTATCCAATTCATTACCCACATTTTCAAATATCCAATATCCATTTTTTTCACATATCCAATTCATATCCATATATTACCCAAACTATCCACTTTGTATCATTTATATCCATTTTCATTAATCCATTCATACAAAATAAAAATAAAACTCTACAAAAAATACATGACTTAGCCCATTATGACATTTCAAGCCCATTTCTAGCAATTGAAAAAAAAATGATAAAAAAAGCCATGCTACTACTTCACACTTCCAGCCAAACACGCATCAGCGCCTTCCAATCCCAGCCGTCCGACCTCACAAGCCTTCATGATACACCAGCCAATACAACTTGAAATGAGAGCTCTCCATAAAGTCACGCGACTGCAACTTCTTAAGCTATCAAAGCCATCCAAGCCAAGCTACACAAAATCCCAGCCGTGCCAAAACCAATACAAGCTGACAAATTTCCTACGCAAGCCACACGCACATGAGTATCACCACAACTTCAAAGCCAAAACGCAGTGCAGGAGTCACCATACGACTTCAAAACGACAAACGGCTTACATTCCAAACGCACTGCAACAGTTCACAAGCAAAGCGCGGAAGACTCAGAAATCCAAACGCAATGAAAAAGTAAAAACGACAACTCAAATTCTCATTTCAATTCTCACCTCACTTGTTCTATAAATAAGAGCCTTTCTTCCTTAAATTCTCCAAGCTTTCAAGAGCCAAAAACACTCTGCCAAAATCATCTTCCATCAATTCACCACAAACTTCAAGCTTCAACTCCATCATCTTCTTCCATAACCAAAACCTACAGAGAAAAATTCACAAAAATTCCAATTCAAATTCACTAGAATTCATCAGTTAATCAACGCAATAAGCAATCACTCCTCCTTCGCATCATCTTCAAATTCATATTCGACGGAACATCGCCAACTTCACACAACACGCCTTGCACAAATTCAGCCGCAAAAGCCACGCACATCAACAACAACATCACCGATTTCGTGTGATTCAGAAGAAGAAAAAGAGAAATTAAAGCGTTGCTCACCTTGGAATTGAAGGTAATTAGAAGTTTTCCGTTGAATTCTTGCGGTTTCGATTCGAGATATCGAGTCACTTTCGCTTGGAATTGAATATATATCTGAGATGCACATCTAATTCCGATCGCAACGGTACGTATTTCAACTTGCACCGCTCCGATTTGGTTGAGTTTCAAAGTACAAGCATGGTGATGAATAGTACCCGCGCAATGAAGAGGAAGAAGATGCATTTCCATTTTCTTTTTTTTTCTTTTTTTTCTGATTGTTTATGTTGTATTTATTTTCCTTTTTATTATTATTTTTTTAAATGCTATGTAGAACTTTGGGCCTAGCCCGTGCGAATTCATATCACCACCACCATTCTGCTACATAAACCTCCTTTTCTTTCTTTTAATTTCTTTCTTTTTCGTTAAGTTTTTTTTCTATTAAAAAAACTTTTATATATTTTCTACTTAATCCTTTTTTTTTAGTTTCTAGACTTACTTTTGTTTTTAAATTGTGTTTAGAAAAATGTCTTCTAGAAAAATTATTCAAAAATATTTTAATTCTTCTTTCTTTTCATGTGATTTCTTTTTTTTCTTATTGTTGGTTGTGTCGATCATAAATGTTAGATTCACTTTTCTTTTCATCTTGATTCTTTTTCTTTTTGATCGATGAAAGTCTAATTGATCTTGGAATTCATTTGTTGAATTTCGATCAAGACGAGATCGTTACCATTTTTCTTTTCGTGAGGTATCACTTTTGGATGACGATTTACATATCGTTCATCTAGCATACATTAGCGCATAGGGTAATTACTCCGTAAATTACTCGGCGATTGCTTAACATAGCACAACATTTGTCCCGCCTCAGAAAACTATCAAGAATAGTTAATTATTTGTCTTTTGGTTCAAAACTTATGAAACTTGTTGTTAGGAGGCTTTGGTCTTATCAATCCTCTAATGAGTTCTCATTAATCTTGACCTAAGTGCAATTATTCAATTATTATTGATCACTAACTCTAACTACTAATCACTAACTTACTAACATTACTATTGCACTAACTTCTTTACAATTCCTTCTCGCTCCTTATCTCTTTTACTTTTATGCTTCATTTTTATCATTTCATTTCATGTTTATCCTTCCACAATTTGCCTTTTGTCCATTGGACACATGTTTATGCTTATGCCTTTTTTTTCTTTGTCCACTTGGACCAAAAACATTAATAAAGGCTAAAACCTCTAAAAAACTTATGCTTCTAATCTTGGACTATGGTTACTATCCTTTGCAATGGACGTGGAGCTTTGCACCTAGACCTTGGACTTCAATGCTATTCTTGAATCCTTGAACTTAGACCTTGGACATCCAATGCAATTCTTGGAACCTTGGACTTAGACTTAGGACCTTTCTCCCTTTGCTTTGGAATTATGGTTCGAAGACTATGGAGCTTACTTGTGTGGTTAGGCTATTCTTATCCTTAACTTTTACTTTATGCTTTAGGATAGTCTCTTCTTCTCCTCCCTATTCTTCAATTTTCAAAACTTTCTCCCTTTTTCAAAACCTTCTTGATTTCAAACTATAACCTCTTTCATAATCAAACCTTGACTTTGTCAAGTGATTTTTACTCTTTCCTTTTCATTTCTTAACAAATGCTAAACTACATAAGCATATTGTCACCTTTTTCAAAAGACTTAAAAAACACCAAACTCACTTACTCTCTTTTGTGCCCTCGTGCACTTTTTCCTTTAACTTTTTCATAAGTTTAGACATGATTCATTTCTTTAAGCGGAATTATTCGCTTAGAAATGACGACTTGTCTTTACATTTAAAAACAACCAAAACAAACAAATTTCATTCTTTGTACCACGAACTACAAGGTTTTGATCCTACATTGCATATCGTGGGTACGTAGGCATGAGACGACAAGTCTCTCCAAACACCAAAATCTTAAAAAACAATTTCTCTTCTCATCTCCTCAATCACTTTTCAAGCAAACCTTTTCAGACCAAAAGCGGTAGATATTTCAAAGGGCTCATATAAAGTACTATAGACGTTTTGGGTGCTAACACCTTCCCTTAACGTAACCAACCCCCTTACCCGGTTTCTCTTCACTTGTTCTTGTTTAGAGCTTGTGTAGGTTTTGTTCGCTCTTTTTCCTTTCCTTTTTGGATAAAATAAAAGTGCGGTGGTGACTCTTGCTTTTCGAGTTAAGTTAATCAATAGCTTACACTCACTATTTTGCCGCTACACAAAGAATAGAGAATCAAATAGCTTAGAAACATATAGAATTAATAATAATGCAATACAAATCATAAGTTGTTCAATGCAAGTATTGAGACAAACAAAATGACAAAACAAAACCAAACACAAAATAAAATGCAATATGAAATGCAAGACAACAACACAACTCAATAAACTATGGTCTTCGGCCCCTATGTGGCTGACCTCTCCTCCGAAATGAATGATCTTGATTATTTGCTCCTTGAGCATCCAGGCATTCACACAGACTAAGAATACTTCTGTTGAGAGTGTTGAAGTTCAGTGAAAGGGCACAATGTTGATTTGCTGAAGTTTCAGCCATCTGATCAAACCTGCTCAAAACTCTTGATGCAAAGAGATCAAAATTCTCATTCTGCACTCGAATCTGTCCTTGCATTGTCTCATACCATTGTTCTTGAAGTGCTGCAAATTTCTGTTGCTCAAGTTACATGCTGCGTAACATTTCAAGAACTTATGAATTGTCAGTTTGAGGCTGATAAGGAGAAGGAGGCACATATGAGGTGCCATACTCGGACCAGGCGTTTTGACGCAACGAACCCCATCCTTGGTCAACATTAGTATCCTGAACTAGAGAGTCACCCAACCAAGCACGATGGTCATGACCTTCAAAAGGAATCTCAGTATCCATAGGCTGAGTTTCCTCATCTTTATCTTGTTTTTCCTTCTCAGTGTCATCTAAATTATGTATCCTTCCGCTTGAACCCTTAGACTTGACCACATAAGTCTTCTCTTATTTCTCCCAAATGTATCCCATCAGAGTCATAATCTTTTGACTAAACTCTTGGTCAGGAGAAAGTGATATGTAAGGGATGCCTTGCACAACAATTCTGGCATGATCCAATATGCGTTGGACAAACGATCCGTAGCATAAGGATGAGCCTCTCCCACTTTCTTTCAAAGCATAGATACGACTTGCAACATAAGATAACCATTTTACCTTAATTTTATTCTTGAGAAGAAATACTAAATGGACTTCGGCTTGATCCACTCGAGAATAACCTCCTTTCTTTGGACGCAAAATATGAGAAACAATCCACTGTAGGATTCGATCCTCCCGTTTTAGCAGGCCAGTTGTGACTGATTTGGGGAAGACATCACTTACGACTACTTCCTCAGAATAAGGGTCTTTCAACATGGAATGTAATGAAGACTTAAATTCAAACTTTGAATGCAACTTAGTATCAGTAATCTGAGCATCAGGAGAAAGGCAAGGACACATATCAAACAAGTCTCGCCAAACAGTGCTACCCACATTATAAGTTTTACCCCCTATCTTGTAGGCAAACTCATAACCTGTAAATTTGCCTTTTAAACCCGCGTAAAACAGTCTAACCAAATCCTCATTGTAGTTAGTACTACATTCCAAGAAGTCATTAAACTTTTGATGGTTTAGAATGTCAACAATTTCAGGAATATGCATTTTATCTGCTACCTTAGGATAATAGACATACTGCTTAATAATAGATCTCTTCTTAAAATCCTCTTCATATACCTCAACAAGTTCAATAGAGAGGAGATACAAAGTGTTTACCAGAGTTTGAGATGGAGTATGAGAAGGCGTTTAAGATGTGTTTGCTTGAGAAGAGGATGCTCTACTTAAACTTTTACCAGTCACCCTTAAGGTAGCCATTAAAACTCCTTTGTTGAAGAAGATAAACAGTAATAACAGTAGAGGAGAGTGTAGAAAGACCAAATTCTTCACCAATTTGGGTTTGATTCCCTAATCTTAGAGAATTTTTGGAAAGGGTTTTTAGGGTTTTTGGAGAGTTAAGAGAGTTGTGAGAGTTATGTGAGATGCAAATGATAAGATGGAAAGACACAAATGATAAGATGAAATTTCCAATGCAGACATGAAACGTTTCAATTTAAAAAAATTTCAAAAACACGAGTGATGCGTCGACCTCCAAGATGTAATGCGTCGACGCATACGAATGAATTTTTCAAAAAATTTAAATGATCAGTATTTGTCGACGCACGAGGAACCCTCAGGTCGACACATGACAGACAGAAACATTTGAGCTTGAATTGAGACGACCATGAGTCGACCTACACCCTATACAGGTCGACGCATGCGGTTGAAACATGAACAAAACAGAAAAACATGATATGAATGATGCACAAAAACATATATAACAAGCCCATACCATTTCAAAACATCAATATCAAGTAAGAGAGGAATCTAAACTATCATTTAAGTAACAATATAACACTCCAAACATAGTACAAAACACATATTTAGTCAAGATAAAGCAAATAGATAGGAATGATAGTACCTCCAAGGTGATGAACGATGAATTCCTTCACATAGCTTAAGCTTTCTAACATGGTTAATCAATATATAAACAAGCATAGATAGAGAGCATGCAAAAATTTCATTTAAACATGATCCGAGATATCGAGAACACCAAGTTCCATACGAATTTTAAAGAAGGGTTCTGTCGCAAGTGGTTTTGTAAAAATATCGGCAAGTTAATTTTTGCTATCAACGTGCTTGAATACGACATCTCCTTTCTCTACATGATCCCTAAGGAAATGGTGGCGAATCTCAATATGTTTGGTGCGTGAATGTAACACTGGATTTTTGGTCAGATTAATGGCACTCGTGTTGTCACATAAAATAAGAATATGAACAAGTTTAACATTGAAATCGAGTAATTGTTTCTTGAGCCACAAGATTTGGGCACAAAAACTACCGGCTGCGACGCATTCCACCTCGGCAGTTGACAAAGCAACAAAAACTTGCTTTTTGTTATGCCAACTCACTAAGGAATTTGAAAAGAACTGACAAGTGCCACTAGTGCTTTTCCTATCCGATTTGCAACCGGCAAAATCAGAATCAGAATAGCCAACTAACAATCACTTCCCTTGGAAAACCAAAGCCCATACTTGGGTGTACCACAAAGGTACCTAAGTATACGGTTTAGCACTTTTAAATGTGATTCCTTGGGACATGATTGATATCTAGCACATATACAAACACTAAACATGATATCCAGTCGAGATGCAGTGAGTTAGAGGAGAGAACCTATCATACCTCTATACTTCTTAACGTCGACGACCTTACCATTTTCATCTCGATCTAAGTTCACACTTGTGGGAATTGGAGTATCAATAACTTTTGCATTTTCCATATCAAACTGCTTGAGTAGCTCATATCAATACTATGTTTGGCTCACAAATGTTCCTTCTTCGAGTTGTTTGATTTAAAGTCCAAGGAAGTAAGTTAGCTCCCCCATCATACTCATCTCAAACTCACCCTGCATTAGCTTTAAAAATTCCTTGACCAAGTACATATTAGTATATCCAAAGATAATGTCATCTACATAAACTTGAACTAAAATAGAGTGTTTTCCTTGACGCTTAACAAAGAGAGTGGTATCAACCTTCCCTCTTGAGTATCCTTGGTCGAGTAAAAATTTGCTAAGTCGCTCATACTAGGCCTTAGGGGCTTGTGTGAGACCATACAAAGCACGTTTAAGTTTATAAACGCAATTTGGATACTCATGACTTTCAAAACTTGGAGGTTGTGATACATGGACCTCTTCATTAATGTATTCATTTAAGAAAGCACTCTTAACATCCATTTGATATAATTTGAAATTCTTAGAACAAGCATAGGCTAGTAAAAGGCGTATAGCCTCAAGGCGGGCAACAGGAGCATAAGTTTCCTCATAGTCTATACCCTCTTCTTGGTTATAGCCTTGTACCAATAAACGGGCCTTGTTTCGAGTTATTACTTCATTTTCATCTAGTTTGTTCCTAAATACCCATTTAGTACAAATTACTCGATGGCCTCGCGGAGGGGGGACAAGGTCCTAAATCTCATTTCTTTTGATTTGATTCAATTCCTCTTGCATTGACAAAAACCAATGTTCATCGAGTAAGGCCTCTTTGGAGTTTTTAGGCTCAATTTGATAGACGAAAGTAAAGTGATAACAAAATTTACTTATCTTAGACCGTGTAGTTACTCCTTTTGCTATGTCTCCGAGAATATTTTCGATTGGATAATCCTTAGAGGATTTCCAAGCCAAAGGAAGGTCATCGTTGCTAATCGAATGATCCTCCTCAATCTTTTCAAAGTTGTGATCTTCCTCCTCCTCAACTTTCACCGATTCAGGTTGGTCAGTCCCTTCTTCAGTGTCTTTGAGTATGTCTTCTAAAGATACACCTGCATCATGAAAAGAAATACCTTTCCCGACATTTTTTGGATAAGATTCGTCAAAAGTAACATGCTCCGATTCTTCTACAATAAGTAAAGTTTTATTGTATACTCTATATGCTTTGCTAGATTGGGAGTATCCAAGAAAGATATCTTCATCGACTTTTGAATCAAATTTGCCAAGATTTTCTTTTCCATTATTTAACACAAAGTATTTACATCCAAAAACATGAAGATGTGATACATTTGGCTTCCTACCTTTTAAAAGCTCATATGGAGTTTTGTTGAGAATAGGATGTATAAGCACCCTATTCAAAACATAACATGCCGTACTAATAACATCAGCCCAAAAATATTTTGGAAGGTCACTCTCATTGATCATAGTTCTTCCTAGTTCTTCTAAAATGCGATTTTTACGTTCCACCACTCCATTTTGTAGAGGTGTTCGTGGAGCGGAAAAATTATGATAAATGCCATGTTTATAACAAAATTCCTCAAAGAGGTGGTTTTCAAATCCCTTGATCGCTTCCGATAGTGACAATGCTAGTATTTAATTTGTTTTGAGATAGCTTGGTAAACTTTTCAAACGCTGAAAAAGTATCACTTTTATTAGCTAAGAAAATATTCCAAAAATAACAAAACCATAATAATTACCACCCAAGGTTTTGATCCTAGATGGTCCAAAAAGGTCCATATGGAGAAGTTCAAGAGGTCTCGATGTAGAAACAACATTTTTAGATTTAAATGAGATCCTCGGCTGTTTCCCCAATTGGCATGCATCACATAAGTGATATTTTGACAATTTTATCTTGGGTAGATCGACAACTAGATCCTTTGAAACTACTTTATTTAAAAATTCAAAGTTGACATGCGCTAAGCGCCTATGCCATAGCCACGAGTCTTCATTCATGGTGACAAGACATTTAGTGTTAGTCAAAGATACTTCATTCAAGTCAAGCATATAGACATTGTTTACCCTCAAGCCCTTAAACACATCATCTTTCTTATCATTGTGTTCAATCATGCAAAAATCTTTTGAAAAAGAAAATTTATAACCTTTGTCGTACAATTGACTAATGCTAATAAGATTGTGCTTAAGACCTTCAACTAAAAGGACGTCTGAGATAGTAGTAAAAGAAGGATTACCTACACTACCTTCTCCGAGTATAGCTCCCTTGTTATTATCACCGTAGGTCAAAAATCCTTTCTTCTTTGCCACAAAGTCAATGAATAAGGAAATGTCTCCCGTCACGTGCCTTGAACATCCACTATCGAGAACCCATCTTCTCTCCGTAGACTCAAGATATTTTACCTACAAAACTAAACAAGGGAAATAGGTAACCAGTTTTTATTGGTCCTTGTGTGTGAGTGAATCTTTGGTTGCGTTTGGGAAAACATTGGAAAATACCTTTAGGAACCAAGAATCTCCTAAATTGACATTTAGCAATGGTGTGTCCCTTCTTGCAATAATATAGACAAGTTAGGTTAACATTGGAGTTACTTTTTCTATATTGATCGCTAATAAATGATGTATGTTTTTTATAAGGATTATTCATACTACTTCTAAAATGTGATCGATCAATAGCAAATGTAACTTTAGGTTCTAAAGCCTTGTCTAATTTGTCTTTAAGAGTTCTAACCTCCTTTTGCCAAATGTGACGAGTTTCACAACCCGCCCAATTTAATCAAGAGGACTTGTCTTCCCCGAATTTAGCTTTTGTAGCTTCCACCATTGATTTCTTAAAAGCTTCTAATTCCTTTTCAGAATCAGAAATACTTTTCTTTAAATGTGGAAAAATTTGCTTATTTGAGGCTAAGCGTTTGAAAGCTTCTTTAGCCTCATGGTGTAGAGCTTCAAAAGCGTTTTGCAATTCAGAAAGAGACATTTTATCAGCATATTCATATTTAGAATGACTTACATTCTTTTTCTTCTTTTGATGAGTTGTGAGACAAAGATTTACTGATTCGTCTTCATCAATTGAGCTATCTTCGCTAGAGGACTCACTATCACTTTCCCAAGTGATGTATGCCCTTCTAGGTTTGCTCAAGTTCTTATGTTAACGATTTTTGTCTTTTCCTTTGTCTTTCTTCATCAAGGGACAATCTGGCTTGTAGTGACCGACCTTTCCACAATTATAGCATGAATATTTTGACTTTGCACTCTTATTTCCTTCATGCTTTGAGGATTTTGATTGATGTCGAAAGTTGACGAGATTCTTGTCTGAACGTTGAATTCCATTTTTCTTGATATATCTATTATATCTTCTCACAAACAACCCCGTATCTTCATTTGAATCTTCATCATCATCACTTGACTCACTTTCACTAAGCTCTTTTGTGGAGGACTTTGAGCTAGAAGCCTTTAGAGCAATAGACTTCTTGTCCGTGTCTTTCAACTTTTCTCTCTTTTCTTTCTTTTCGTGTTGATCAAGACTTATGTGCTCTTGCTCATGTTCTTCAAGCTTACCAAACAATGTTATGATGTCCAATGTCATTAGATCATTAGTTTCCTTGATGGTTGTGACCTTAGGTTGCCATTCCCTATTAAGACATCTCAAAAATTTGTTAGTAGCAACATCATTGGAATCGGGTCTACAAAGTGAATTTAAATGATTGATTAGGTGAGTGAATATCTTTTTCATTTCCACAATGGTTTCACCATGCTTCATGTGAAAGAGATCAAACTCTTGTGTCAAAGTATTAATTCTAGCTAGTTTGACATCATTAGTTCCCTCATGGACAACTTGTAATGAGTCCCACATAGCCTTAGCAGTAGTACAATAGGGAAATCTATAATATTTATCAACTCCCAAAGAGGATATGAGAATATTTCTAGCTTTCCAATCATAATTGTACTTTTCTCATCCTCGTCGTTCCATTGTGCTTCCGGTTTAGGTACAACAACATTATCCGCATTGGTCATAGTTATTTCAATAGGTCCATTTTGAGTAATGTTCCATACCTTTATATCAATAGAATTGATATGCACCCGCATACAATCTTTCCAATAACCATAGTTTTCACCATTAAAAACCGGCGCACTATTGTACGCCCCTTTAAGTTCATTATCCATTTTCTAATAAGCTATATGTGAAGCACTAGATGAACCTGTGCTCTTGATACCACTTGTTAGACGATGACACTGATCTAGAAGGGGGTTGAATATATCACTAATTTTTAATAATAATTGGCGCTTAAAAATTGTTTTAAAAATGTGTGGAAGCGGCCTTGGATTTAAAATTATCTAAACGAACCGTTATTGGTAAGATCGGATATGCGAAACCGAATGGAATAATATTGATGAGATATTGGATTCAATAAAGTTCCCAATAAAACAATTCAAATAAAGACCACTTTGAGTAAACCCTTTCCAATGAATTATAGACGATAAAATTGAATTGACAATTTTACCAACAGTTTGTGTGCTATCAATATGTCGAACACTTGGTGTGTGAAACACCCCAAGTTCAATTTTCTTTGAAATTGTAGTGCAGAATTTTTCACACTTGCAATCAAAGTGATTGAAATGGTTTTCAAAATCAGTTTTAAAGCACTACAAATCAATCGAAATGTTTATAACAGTTAATTTCACATAAATGTTAACAAAACAAAGTAGAGAGAGAGAGAGGGAGGGAGAGAGAGAGAGAGAGACAGAGAGAGAGAGAATGATACCTGATTTGATTAAGAAGTTCACCTTTCATCCTCCCTTCGGGTACGTAAGCCCTAATTCTAAAACTAGAATTGAGATATGTATAATATATGTTTGTAAAATTCTATACAGGAGAAGTTCTAGCTACCATACAATCAAACCTAATTGTTGATGTTGATTATATCCACTTCTCTCCCCTTGATTCCAGCCGAATCAAGAGCATAAAACTCTTCGAACTAACCTCCGGTTACCGCTACTTACTTGATCAAATCTTCTATTCTTTAAATCTTTCAATTGACTTATTTCGAATGCAAGACATTTAACCCCAAACCTTTAAATACAATCCTCCGGTTACTGCTACTTCCTTGACCGAACCCACCGTTCTTTAAGGCTTTCACTCGGCTGAATCTGTAATGCAAAGATTTGTGCAAAAAACCCCAAATCACCAAGATCTTGGAGGACAAAACCCTAATGGTTTTATTGAAGAAAAACCCATTGATTCTCAACCCAAACTCGGTATTCAAATCCTAAGTTTGGACGTTATCACTCTTGAACAAAGCACAAATCAATAAAGATGATTATGTGTGATTATTGATGAATGCAATTTGTGAGAGTGAAGATGAAGAGCAATGCAATGTATCTTTCGCCATTCACACCTTCGTGTCTGAGAAGATTAAATAGGGGCATCTGTCATACCCCAAATTTTGACCACTTAGATTTCCCATCATTGTGTAAATCATCATCATAATATGGATGTACCTTCATGCCTCATCAATCTCCTCAAGGACTGTTGAGCATTCACTACCATCAAGAATTAGGGTTTCAAGCCCTCTCAGAGTTCTTAGACAAAGGATCAATCAAGGAATGACATGATCTTCAACTTGTCTAACATCTCAAACATCCACAATGGATCAAAAGGGCTCCCACTTCAAGGATCAAGCACAAGGCTGCTCCCTTCTAGGTGGATCAAGTCTCAAGATCGACAGTGTCACCAAATTAGGGTTTTGGTCGACCAGGGCCTCCAAATGGAAATTTTTCATCTGGGCACAAGCCAATGATCCAAAACATAACCTAATATACTTCATGGGACCTCATGGACCCAATCATCAAGTCAATTTTGCCTCAGGGGATGCATTCATCAAAAATCAGGAATTAGGGTTTCTTGACCTAATTCACCCCTAAGTAGACTTTTAGGGAAAATCATGAGCCAAGACCTCAAGAGAGGGTTTGAGGGTCTCTAATGAACTATATTTATCCATTTGTAACAATGGATTAATCCAAGAAGCTTGAGCAACAAGTCTCAATTTCATCTGCACCACAATTAGGGTTTCGCGAGGAAAGTCAACTGTAAGTTTGACTTTTGACCAGGACATGCTCCCAAGCCCTAAGACATGATTCAAAATACCCTATGACACCCATGGAACATGTCCATCAAGTTTGATTTAGGTCAAGGACATGATTTCATGAAGAATTGCACAGTTTGGAATTCATCTGATAAAAAGTTAACTGTGCACAAAAGTCAACTTTGACTTTTTGAGATTTTTCACCAAAATGGATTTTCAACCCTAAAATGATGTTAATGTATGATTTGAATCATCATTCATCAAGAAAAATCAAAGAAAGTGGGATAACTTGTAAAAGGGGTAACCATAAAAACTTAGAAAAATTTCTAAGTTATGGAAAAAGTGACACTAATGTGCCAACTTTGGAGGACCATAACTCCTAAACCACAAGGCCATTGTTCCCCATTCAAAGCTTGATTTGTAGATCTCATTGCCCTCTACAAAAGCTTCATACTGGCCTATGTCCAAATTCCTCATGGATTTTGAGTTATGGAGTGATCAAAATCAAGAAAAGTCACTTTGTTCCAACACTTAGTGAAAATTTCACTAAGTCAGATTTTACCCTACTTTTTGCCAAATGTAGGGGGATTTTTCACTTGGATTCAAAAGAGATCAAAACCAAACATGTTCAAACAGTTGGTGTATCATGTAAGGGCTTTCCAAAATGACCAAGAACATTACCAAATTCAATTTGAGTCATGACATATAACATTGGCAAGTTGCCTTGTTGAAATCTGTCAAGGCAAGGCAGATTTTGCATTTTTGCTCGATTTGCCAAAATCAGCCAAATCCAAATGCTCCTATCCACTTGGACACCTCTAAGGATTGAATCTAAAGGGGACAATCACTGAGCCAAGCCTCCAAAGTCTTTGGAACAAGAAATAGCATGTTGAACCTAGAATTGCCAAAATAGGGACAAGACTCCAATTTTGGATTGGAGCATTCAATGGAAGCATTAAGGTGGCATGGAATGAGCCATTCTCAACTGAATTCAGTCAAGACTTATCCAAGACCAAGGGAACCAGCAGCCTGTGCCCTAACCTCTTGTCAATGGCTAGAGGAGACTTGGATTTTCATTTGCCAACATTGGCCAAACCTACTCAGCAGTTGCCATTCACTATTCCTTACAAAACAAACTTGCTCTACTATAAATAGAGCTCAATTGTGATCAGTTTGAGTACACCAAAGCCATCAAACAGATGCTTTCCTCAAAATCTCTTCTTTCACTCCAATTTTGCCTTCTAAGGCAAGTCACTATCGGGTTTTGAGTTTGGGAGCTTTTCCAATCAAACCAATCACACACACACCTCACATACATCATATAGAAGTGATCCAAACACTCACATAACATCTGGAACACAGATTTCACAAAATCACCAGCCAATTGCTCATGTTCTTGACAGTTTTGCAGTTGAGGTACCATCTTCAGCTCCAAACCATTTCAATCAATTCCAAGCATTCATACACACTCCATGGCACCTAGGGAAGCTATCCAGATCATTGAAACCTATCTGTAACACCTCTAACACAAATAACGATCACCAGCTGCAAGTGGTAAGCATGAGCTCTTCTAACTCTATGATCCATGCAATTTTTGCTGCACAATAATTTGGCCATATGTTCATAATCATGCATGGAATGTTTCCCCTCAATTAATTGCATTGTTTGAATCGTGTATCAAAAATCCTAGCCTTCATGCAGAAATTAGGGTTCTTGAGGATTTTTCGTGATTTCTTGTTATATGTTTAATTTAAATGAAATTAAATACCATAGACATGATCGTGAGGTTGAAACGAGTTGATTGGTATGTGGATTGCATGATATGATTAAGTATTCAGTGAGATTGGAGTGAAAATTCAAATCTGGGAAAACCCAGAACACGCGCGTGTTCTTGGTGTGTTCTTGGCGCCATTTTTTGAAAATTGAAATATTTGAATTTTGTGATTTTATTTAATTGATTCAAAAATTAATTTCTCTCTGAGTTTTAATGATTTTGAGTTGATTCTTTTTTTAATAATTCACAAAAATGTTAAAATATTTTATTTTCCCAAAAAAATCCCAAAAATATTATTTATTTTATATAATTGATATTTTTGCAAAGAATTAATGTTTTAATTGTTTTTGACATTTAAAATATTTTGTCCACCTTGATTTTGCAACTTTTAATGCTTTCTAATTATTTTGTAGGTCAATACTTAATTTTTGAAGCACTAATCCAAGATCACAATTTGTTTTTCCTATGTTAAACAATTTTGATAATTTTAATTGAATTTGTATTCAATTAAAACACATTTTTGAAAATAAATTAGGGTTTTTGGATTAATTCAACCCTCATAAATCATTTTCAAAACACTTTGGGCCTCTAATAGAGTGTAAGACCCAATCCTTTTTTTGACCAAATCGTTTTTGGGCCTCAGTATATTGTATAAGTCCCGATACCGTCAAAAAACAAACGGCGCGATCATCGCCTTTTAAAAAATAACCTTCTGGGCCTACCCTCGAGTAGTAAGACCCATTTCTTTTCTTAAAACTCTTTGGGCCTCTAATAGAGTGTAAGACCCAATCCTTTTTTTGACCAAATCATTTTTGGGCCTCAGTGTATTGTATAAGTTCCGATACCGTAAAAAAATAAACGGCGCGATCGTCGCCTTTTGAAAAATAACCTTCTGGGCCTACCCTCGAGTAGTAAGACCCATTTCTTTTCTTAAAACTCTTTGGGCCTCTATTAGAGTGTAAGACCCAACCCTCTTGTACAGAAAACTTTTTGGGCCTCATTCGTTGTATAAGTCCCACTGTACATTTTCGAATAAACGACGCGATCGTCGCCAGTTTAAAATTAACCAACTGGGCCTACCCTCGAGTAGTAAGACCCATTAAAAAATTTTGGGCCTCTAATAGAGTGTAAGATCCAACCCCCTTTTAACCAAAATCATTTGGGCCTCAGATATTGTATAAGCCCCTTCGCGTTAAAAGAAAATCTCGGCGCGATCGCCATTTTTAACGAATTCAAACAGTGCGCTCACTGATAAAACCCTGGGCCTCTCCTTGAGCTGTAAGCCCCAAATCTTTATTTTTCAAAGCACTTTCTCCTTTGATTTTGAATATACTGTTGTTTTCAATCTTTCTTTGTTGAACAACTAACCAAACAACATGGAAGCTCTACAACCGAGTAAGTGCTTATACGCTTTCATTTACCGCTTTCATATACATATAACTGTATTGTGGGGCTGTTTCACTGTAAGTCTTCTTTCATAAACTCATATCAACTGTGTAATAATAGTATAGATATTTCGAGTTTCCCCGGCAACTACGTCTAGAACTAGGTGACGTCGTTTCGTTTATTCATAGAAATAGACAACTAGATCCCCAATAGGATCACCAGATACAGTCTTCTCTTCGGCTGTCCTCATTAGGAATTGTCAAGAAAATCTACTCCTAGAGATGAATGTATTCTCCGTGAATGACATCTTTGAGTTTCTTCCAAATTCTCGAACTTTCCTGACTTGATCTATTCCTTGTGAATAGCTTGCCTTGAATTTCTCGGGGTTTGGGGACCCACGGGCTTCTTAAAAGTATCGGCCTCCTCTTGGGCATCATACAAGGACCCACAGGCTTCCTAAATGCAACCCCGCCTCCTCTTGGGCTTAGTACAAGGACCCGTCGGCTTCTTAGAAGTATTCACAGCCTCCTCTTAGGCTTCGTATAATGATTCTTCCTCTGGGAATGATAGCCTCCTCTTGGGCTTCGTACAAGGACCGATCGGCTTCTTAAAAGTTTCCAGCCTCCTCTTGGGCTTCGTACCAATTATCCCGACGACCTCCTAGAGGTATAGGAACAGAAATTAGTCATCTGCATAGAACAGCCTTTCAAAGAGTCTACTACTGTTTCTCAAAGCATGGTACAAAAGATGAAACTCTAGACACAGACAGTCTAATCTCCTTGAGTTTTCCAGACATTCTCAAGTGACCCCTTCGTTAAATAGGAAGAAAACTCGTAGACTCGGACAGTCTCAATACCCTTCGGATTTCCCAATTCCTTAAAGAACAGGAATAGCCCGGATCCTCGAATCAAATCCTCGAGTACAATGTTGCTCATATAAGAACTGATTTTCTCTTTAAATCAGCATACTGGACCTGTCACTCAACTGAAACAGTAACCATAGCCTCCTCTTAGGCTTTGTATAATGACCCTTCTCCAGTTACAATAGCCTCTCTCTTGGGCTTTATACAATGATTCTCCCCAGCGGAGTCAAACAACGTTTAGCCTCTCTCTCAGGCTTTGTCCGAGACACATAAAGAGACTCCCCCGTTGAGTCAATCACCCTTTCGCCTCCATCTCGGGCTTTATACGAGATACAAAAAGGTTCTTATTGAGCCAAACAAATTTTAGCCTCCATCTCGGGCTTCGTACGAGATACAAAAAACTCTCTTGTTAAGTCAAGTAGCCTTCATCTCGGGCTTTATACGAGATACCAAAAGACTCCATCGTCGAGTCAAAACCTTTTAGCCTCTCTCTCGGGCTTTATACGAGACACATATTAGCCTCCTCTTAGGCTTTGTATAAGAAAACCACTGGTTGGTCCAATCAGCCTTTTAGCATCAAAGCTGTGCCTCGTTCACAGTACACAAACTTCAACAACTCTTTCCCCTTCATCTGATTGCTATAAGCGGCAAGCCTCTGGATCATCTACATCCATGCCAATGTCCCTCTTTTAGTATGAGAAATTCCTAAGGAAAGATGGAATTGCTCTAAACTGAGTTAAAGTCTTCTCCTTCAGGTTAAAATCCCCTATAAAGGAAATTATGGCATTGCCGGATTCACAAATCCCGGTTAAAGTAATCCTCATTTACAGTCAGTCACCCAACAGTTGTGACAAACAGACCCCTTTAGAGATGACAAATTCTCTCTAAGGTCCACACTTTTAGCTTCACATCTTGGGCTTTGAACAAGATATAAACTACCTTTCGCTTCACATCTTGGGCTTTGAATAAGACACCAAAACAACCATTTCCTCCCATAGAATAGGAGGAACTACGATCGCTCTGATTTCCTTGTTTCGGTAAACGGGAATACGTAGGCATAAGATTGAAAGAAAAAATCTTAGCGAGCACACTAAACAAAAACCCAAAATCCCATACTCTCATACATTCGTCCTAACATCCTGACCGATAGCCTAAAGCACCCCTTGTCAACAAAATAACCTTTGAGAAACCCCGAATCTTTGTAGCATCTGTAAACCAACAGTTTTGACTGTTTAATCTCAGTATGCAAGCAGGGTTAATTGGAGACATCTATTTCCCTTCCTTCATCAGCTTTAATAGGATAAAAAATGAAACGAGCTGTAGTACCAGAGCGATCGTGCTTCGCAACCACATCCAAAAATCACTCACTACATTGGTCAATGTACAAAATAATGCATATGAATATATATATATATATATATATATATATATATGAGCATGAAAGAATAACAGAAAAATAGACTTTAGGAACACAAAGATATAGAAAAATGAGTGAAAACACGCGAGAGGTCGACCTATTGAAGCTGTGAGGAGACATGAATAAGACAGAATACAAATCTGCATAAAAAAGAAGACCGTGCGTTGACCTGCATCAAGGCCATGCATCGACGCATGAAGTCCATAAAGTTTCAAATATTATTCTTATAGTATATGTCGACCTACACAAGAGCCATGTGTCGACGCATACATGGAAGAAACTTTTTCACACTTTTTCATACCAGTGTGCGTCGACCTGAAGAAGTCCTGGGTCGACGCAAGCATGCCAGAATATTTCAAACATCATTTTTCTTGATTGTGAGTCGACCTATATCATGTGTGAGTCGACCCAAAGCATAAAAAATAACTCAAAACACATTTTAGACATATAGTATGATCTTATATGCCTAAATTCATGTATGTAGACCTTTATGCGCGTTTGTAAAAGATGAATGCATGCTTAGACCAGGTGATACCGTCCCAAATACATAAGTAAGAAATTTCCTAGTTTTGACATCATTAAAACAAAGTAATAAAGAAACCTTGCTCTCATAATTGGATCAAGATCTTCTGGTGTATCTATCTTCAATGACTCTTGTACTATAGAGTAACGACAAAGACTCTTGATCAAGTTACCTCTTCAACGACTAGTTTCTTAAAAGGCTATAAATATGGCTGAAGGTTCAAACTGAATCTTTAACAAGGATCAATCAGAAGAATGAGTAATAAGATCAAAGTTATCAACACATTGGATATGCAGATTTCTCTGATGTAGTTTGTAATTGTAAAAGCCTTAAGATTTCTTACACATTGAATATCTTAGAAATCTTAAGAGCTTTAGGCATTTTTTATCGTGATTTCGTGTACCTCTGATACTTGTATCATGTACACCTTGTTTTCTATTCTGCTGAGCTTATTTAACAGTTTAGATAAAAAGTCTTATGTCATTGGGATACAAACAAGGAAGTCTCCATCCAAGAGGCTTGAGCCACATAAGTCTCTTTCTATGTGCTTGAGCTATGAAAGTATTAATCAAGTGGATTGGTTGAGTAGAAGTCTTGTATCATTGGGATACAAGCAAGGAAGTCTCGATCCAAGATGCTTGAACCACGTAAGTCTCTTGCTGGAGCTTGAGCGGTGAATGTCTTAATCAAGTAGATTAATTGAGCAGGAAAGTCTTAAGCCATTGTGGCATAAACAAAATAGTTTAGTGCATGGAATTAGGAGCAGTAAGTCTTGGCCAGTGGGGAGCAAGTAGAGAAAGACTCATTTCATGTGACCTAGAGCTGAAGTCTTGGGCCTGAGGGCTTAAGCAGGAATGCTCAGTGCATGGAATTTAGAGCAGTAAGTCTTGGCCAGTGGGGTGCAAGTAGAGTGGCTCGTTTCATGTGACTAGGAGCAAAAGTCTTGGGTGTGGAGTCTGAGAAAGGAAGTCTTAGTTGTGGAACCTGAGCAGGAAGTCTGGAGTGAGGAGCTTGAGCAGAAGTCTTGGACCTTGGGTCTGAGCAGGTGTAAAAGTCTTATGCAGAATGCATAAGCAATTGTAATCATGGTTTGATTATAGTGAAAATCTCTTGTGAGGCAGAGGGACTTGACTAATCTTAGTTAGGGGAGGGACCAGTATAAATCTTTGTATCTTTTGCTATTATTTATTTGCTTCTGTTAACATTCCGCTGCTAAGAATTAACCAGAATCTGAACACTAGTTTAGATTTGGAACTCTGATGAGATGCAAACTAAGAAAACAGAAAACACAATTTAACCCCGTTCTTGTGTACTTTTCTCACTTTTAGTCCCAACTGATTATTTAGCTCCTTTATAATTGATTACTAAGTTAAAAATGGAAACAAAATATTTCTAGTCGTTACTATCATTAATATGTAGTCCTAATCGATTAGGGCGCATTTTTAAAATCTCTCAATCGATTAGGATAATGAAATATTTATAGCAAAGACAAAATTTTGCCTAAATCTTTTCATATAGCTTTCAATTCATCTTACAAGACTCTAAGATATTTTTGAAACTATTTGTTTTAGGAAAAATAGTTTAAAAAATATTTTCATGTGTATGTCATTTTATCCAAGCACTTTTATGAAAATGCCCTTTATGCATTACAAAGTTTTCACACATACTACTTAGGACATGACTTTTCTTGTTCTTTCAATACTTTGTCAGATACTTTCTGTGATAACCCATATAATATATATCTAAAATAATATCATACAAATGTTAATTTTTGGTATTGTCAGAACATAAGTGTGTAACGGCATATTTATATACATGTCCATAAAATAAAATACAACATATGGCACATGTCATACAATAATTCCTAAATATAAATCTAAGAACAATGTACAATATCTAAAATTGTACAAAATCCATAGCGGAAAGCCACAATAAAAGCATTCCTTGAAACATCAATGCACAACTCCTCTTGTATACTAAACCTGCAAACAATACCTGAAAAACAACAACAATATTGGGGTGAGATGATAATCTCAGTAAGTTCCTCTATCCTATGGGTTCACTCGGCTCTACAAGGTTTAATCAAATCCTAACTTAAGTCAAAAAGGGGAAAAGACTTGAGTACACAAAACTTGCAATATATGGAAACATGCCTCTTGAGTTCATCAACTCAAACAATCACTAATCGGAAACCATACCAAAGTATCTTTCCCTGGCCAACCCTACGTCTAGGATTATCGACACAAGTCACGAACTCTTATATCATACTTTGAGTTTCTTCTATGGGACTCTAACCCATTTGGTTGCACTATGGGACTTTAACCCATTTGGTTGAACATATGGTACTCTTACCCATTTGGTTGAACATATGGGACTCTAACACATTTGGTTGTGTAACACCCCAATTTAAAGTATTTAATCGTCGTGTTTTATTTTCAATTGGTTGACCTTGTTTAGGGGGGTGTCTGAGTACGAAGGGGTAATGTTAATAGTGATAAGGTGGGGGGTCTGTCCATTAATAGTAATATGGAACTTATTGTTATTAGCATTATTATTATTATTATTATTATTATTATTAATAGTATATTTCATATTATTATTATTATGGTTATTATTATTATTAATATTATAAGTAAATTAAAATCTAATTTAATTAATTAGATAATGGGCTGATAGAAAATAGGAAGGGCAGTTTAGTCATTAAGCTGGTTTAGTGAGAATTAGTGAAGGGTTAACCATAATCAAAATCTTAGAGAGAGAAGGAGAAAGGCTAAGGAGAAGGGAAGAACAAGGGAGAGCTAGGGCACCCATCTTCATCAAATTTTTGCAGGAATTTGGTCAGGAATTCGAGGTAATGGGGGAGAATGGGTTCAATACAGGTGATAATAACGTGAAAGGGTAGTGAGGGGTCTTTTCCCTCGTAGGATTTTGGATGCATGAATTCTGTTTGTGAATCTGTTGTGATATGGTGGAAATTATGATGAATTGTATGAATTATTTTACTCTGTCATGAGATATGTAATTGTATGGTGTTTGCTGCTGTATAGACGCATGTATTGTAGATCTGGTTTTGATGGAGGTTGAGAGGACGAATTAGATCTAAAACCTGTAATTCTAATGTAGTAATGATATGTGAAATTGTAAGATGAGATTATAGGTCCTAAAATTGATGTAGAAACAAGTTTAGGACTGAATGGGAGTGGAAAAGTGAGGATCCTGTAGCAGAACGCAAACTGGGGTGGGAAAATTGCATTTGCGTAATAGATCTGGCCATACGCGTATCAGGTAAGGCAATACGCGTACGGCTATGGTCATTACGCGTATGGGATGGCCAAAAAGGAGGATTGGGACGACCCTCTGCCCATACGCATAACAGTACGCGTATGGAGGTCTGGCCTTACGCGTATGAGGAGGGAATACGCGTATTGGGTCTGGAAATGGAATTTGATGGAAAAACAGGTCTCTACCCATACGCGTAATAGGTAGGGCAATACACGTATGGCAGGGTGGGAGGAGAGGTGGTACGCGTAGGATACGCGTATGGTTGGGCGTGCGAGCTGGGCAATACGCGTATGGCACAAGGCAATACGCGTATGGCCAGCGAGTGTGCAGAATTTTACCGTTTCGCGATTTCTTTCCCGTTTTCGCATCCGAAGTGGTTTCTGTTGGTTTGAGAGGTTGGGGGTATTTGTCAGACCTGGAGAAATGTAGGATTAGCAATAAAATAATTGATTTAGTAATTTTGGTGAATTAATTAGTTGTTAGCTAATTAACATCATGTGAGATGTTTCATGTGGTGTTATGTATTGATTGTGATCAGGAGGATTGTGGAAATATATGATCATGATTATACATGAATTATATGCATATTGAAGTCATGCATGCATGGTGTATCGGTGGTGATGAATCATTGCTCAGGAGGAGTGTATGTGATTCATCCGAACTCCAATGTGGAGTGTGATGGGATAAATCATTGCCAAGTAGGGGTGTCTGTGATTTATCCGGGTTCGATTGAATGAACCATGGTGATTTTGGTACCACATGCATTGTGTCTGTTGTTAAGTCGCATTGCATTATTATTATATGTTGATTGAATTATGATTGAAAGTGACAAGTAGGTCGTTATTATGTGATTGTATGATTGTGTGTGAGTAACTACTCTTATCATGTGTTATTTGCCGTTTATTATTGAATGTAGTTCTCACCCATCTGTAGTTGTTGTGTCTGTGCTTCTTCAGAAGTACAGATAATCCAGGTACTTGAGTTGCTTGGAGTGCGTGTTGCATGTTCGAGTATTAGGAGTCGCTCTGATACGTAACACGGGAATTTTGGGGTTTTATTAGTTGTTATTTTGTATTGAATTTTTGTTACGTATCTCTTTTAAATTCAATATTTTGAGGACCATGAGTTTATGTGGAGTTTTGGAGTATTTTGGCAAGTGTGTCGTGAACTTATGAAATGATTATTCCGCTGTTTTATTTCATTTAATGAAAAGGGGTCTTGATGTTGATTTTATTGGTGTAGCATCCTACTTGTAAAAAAATTTGGAAACTCTGATTTTATCTGTAATATTCTTATATTTTATAAAATGGGAAAGTGGGGTGTTACAATTGGTATCTGAGCAGGTCGGTTAGTCCGGCTAGGTTGAGTTGTAGAGTCTGTCCTTATAATAAGAGTGAGTTGTGTGTTCTGACCGTATGTTGTTTGTTGAATAGTATGGCAGGAAGGAATGATGCTGCTCTTGCTGCTGCTATGCAAGCCATGGCACAAGCGGTAGAGAACACTAATCAGGCTGGAGGTGCGCAGTTCCGTGACTTAGCTCAGTTCCAGAGCAATAAGCCGCCTACATATAAGGGAGGTATTTTGGACCCAGAGGTTGCACAGAAATGGCTGAAGGCTGTTGAGAAGATCTTCAGGACCATGGGATGCAGTGATGCTCAGAAGGTACGGTTTGGCACTCATATGCTGGAAGGAGAGGCTGAAGCCTGGTGGGACAATAGTCATCAGAGGTTGGAAGCTGCGGGGACTGAGATTACTTGGACAGTGTTTCAGGATGAGTTTATGGAAAAGTACTTTCCGGAAGATATTCGTAGTGCAAAGGAGATTGAATTCATGGAGCTAAAACAGGGTAGCATGACTGTTGCTGCATATGCTACTCGGTTTGAAGAGTTCGTACAGTATTGTGCTTATTACAATATGGAAGAGGCTATGAATTCGAAATGCTTGAAGTTTGAGAATGGGCTGCGTCCCGAGATCAATCTGGGCATTGCTTGTTAGAAGATAAGAAATTATCTAGAGCTGGTAAGCAGAAGCAGAATCTATGACAATGATAACAGAGCCAAAATTGCTCATTATAAGGCTGTGAATGAGAAAAAGGGTAAGCAGAGGTTTGGAGGTACTCCTTACAGTGCTCCAGCTGATAAGGGGAAACAGAAAGCTGCAACAGGAAAGAAACCAAAAGAGGGAGGGGTGGCTCTTGATACTCTCAAGTGTTTCAGATGTGGTGGCGCGGGTCACCGTGCTAATAATTGTCCTAATGAAGTGAAGAAGTGTTTCAAGTTTGGTTGACCAGGTCATGTTATAGCTGATTGTAAAGCCACTATGCCTACCTGTTATAACTGTGGAGAGAAGGGATATATCAGCACCCACTATGAGAAGCCAAAGAAGTCTCAGGCCGGTGGGAAGGTGTTTGCCTTGATGGGAGCCCAATCCACCGATGAGGAACGTTCCGTCAAAGGTACTTGTTTTATTAATGACATTCCTTTGATTGCTATCATTGACACGGGTGTAACCCACTTGTTTATTTCTGTTAACTGTGTGAAGAGATTAGGGATTGTGTCGTCTACTCTAGCTCAGAGGATGACAATTGAAACTCCATATATTGGTTCTGTGGCTACTTCCTTGGTGTGTCTGAAGTGTCTGCTGACTATGTTTGGTAGAGATTTCAGAGTGGACTTGATTTGTTTGCCACTCGATAATCTCGATGTTATTTTGGGAATGAATTGGTTGGAGTTCAACCGAGTTTATATTGATTACTTTAGGAAGACGTTGTTGTTTCTTATTCCTGAAGAGGAAGCATTAGCGGATTCGTTATCTAGTAGGGAGTTGAGGACGTTGTTGGAGGATGAAGCGAAGATGTTTGCAGTGTTTGCCTCGTTATCTGTTGAAAGCAAGACTTCAGTTAATGAGTTACTCGTGGTAAATGAATTTTCGGAAGTGTTTCCGGATGACATTACAGAATTACATCCGACAAGGGAAGTTAAATTCACTATTGATCTTGTACCGGGTACCAGACATATCTCTATGGCACGGTACAGGATGTCTGCATCAGAGTTGGCAGAGTTGAAATCTCAGATTGGAGAGTTGCTCGATAAGAAGTTCATTAGACTGAGTGTGTCGCCGTGGGGAGCTCCAGTGTTGTTGGTGAAAAAGAAGGATGGTAGTATGCGTCTGTGTATTGATTACCGTCAGTTGAATAAAGTGACCATTAAGAATAAGTATCCATTTTCGAGGATTGATGACTTAATGGATCAGCTTGTAGGAGCTCGTGTGTTCAGCAAAATTGATTTGAGGTCGGGTTACCATCAAATTAGAGTAAAAGAATGTGATATTCAGAAGATGGCGTTCAGGACCCGCTATGGACATTACGAATATGCAGTAATGCCTTTCGGAGTGTCTAATGTGCCGGGGGTGTGTATGGAGTATATGAACCGTATCTTTCACTCTTATTTAGATCAGTTTATTATGGTATTTATTGATGATATACTGATTTATTCTAAGACTGACGAGGATCATGCAGAACATTTGAGGATTGCATTACAGGTGTTGAAGGATAATAAATTGTTCGCAAAGTTCTCAAAATGTGAATTCTGGTTGAGGACTGTGAGTTTCTTGGGTCATGTTATTTCTGGTAATGGCATAGCGGTGGATCCATCTAAAGTAAGTGCAATACTTCAGTGGGAAGCTCCGAAGACAACAACGGAGATTAGAAGCTTTTTGGTTTTGGCAGGTTACTACAGGAGATTCATTGAAGGGTTTTCTAATTTGGTATTGCCATTGACTCAGCTAACCAGAAAGAATCAAGCTTTTGTTTGGGATGCTGCTTGTGAGGAAATTTTTGAGGAACTGAAAAAGAAATTGACTACAGCGCCAGTGTTAATTCTACCAAGTCCAAATGATCCTTTTGTAGTGTACTGTGATGCGTCTAAGATGGGATTAGGCGGTGTGTTAATGCAAGATGGCAAAGTGGTGGCATATGCTTCGCGGCAGTTGAGGGTGCATGAGAGGAACTATCCTACTCATGATCTTGAATTAGCTGCAGTGGTTTTTGTATTAAAAATTTGGCGACATTATTTGTATGGATCGAGATTTGAAGTGTTTAGTGATCACAAAAGTTTGAAGTATCTATTCGATCAGAAGGAGTTGAATATGAGGCAGAGGAGGTGGTTAGAGTTCTTGAAGGATTATGATTTTAATTTGAGTTACCATCCGGGAAAGGCTAATGTTGTAGCAGATGCTCTCAGTCGGAAGACAATTCATATGTCTGCATTGATGGTGAAAGAAATGGAGTTGATTGAACAGTTCAGAGACTTGAGTATGGTGTGTGAAACTACACCAGAGAGTGTTAGATTGGGTATGCTGAAGGTGAATAATGACTTTTTGGATGTAATTAAGAAAAATCAGAAGCTTGATGTGAAGCTGGTGGACTTGATGCCTACAGGAAGCAATGATTCCGATAGTGACTTTAAAGTGGATAATGTTGGAGTATTGAGATTCCGGGGCAGAATTTGTGTATCGGATAATGCGGAATTAAAGCAAGCGATCTTAGAGGAGAGCCACCGGAGTAGCTTGAGTATTCATCCGGGAGCTACGAAAATGTATCATGACTTGAAGAGGTTGTTTTGGTGGTCCGGTATGAAGAGGGACATAGCTCAGTTTGTCTATGCTTGTTTGACATGTCAGAAGTCAAAAGTGGAGCACTAGAAGCCTTAGGGATTAATGCAACCGTTAGAGATTCCGGAATGGAAGTGGAACAATATTGGTATGGATTTTGTTACTGGTTTTCCAAATACGGCGAGAGGCTTTGATGTTATTTGGGTAGTGGTGGATCGACTTACGAAATTCGCATATTTTATACCAATTAACATCAGTTTCCCGTTGTGAAAGCTGGCGGAGATTTATATCAGGATAATTGTGAAGTTACATGGTGTTCCATCGAGCATAGTGTCGGATAGAGATCCGAGGTTTACTTCGGAATTTTGGAAGAGCCTGCAGGAAGCCTTGGGTTCTAAATTGAAGTTGAGCTCGACTTATCACCCACAGACTGATGGTCAGTCAGAGAGGACTATTCAGTCGTTGGAAGATTTGCTGAGAGCCTGTGTGTTGGAGAAAGGTGGTGCGTGGGATACTCATTTGCCATTAATCGAGTTCACGTATAACAATAGTTACCATTCTAGCATTGGAATGGCACCTTTCGAAGCTTTGTATGGTAAGAGGTGTAGGACGCCTCTGTGTTGGTACGAGACCGGTGAGAATGTGGTGGTTGGACCTGAGATTGTACAACAGACTACTGAGACAATTCAGATGATCCGCGAGAAGATGAAAATGTCTCATAGTAGGCAGAAAAGCTATCATGATAATCGGAAGAAAGACTTGGAATTCAGTGAAGGTGATCACGTGTTCTTGAGAGTCAACCCGGTGACTGGTGTTGGACGTGCATTGAAATCAAAGAAGCTGGATCCTAAGTTTATTGGACCGTATCAGATCTTGCAGAGATTTGGTGCAGTTGCTTATAGGGTGGCGTTACCGCCTAAACTTTTGAACTTGCGTGACGTGTTTCATGTGTCGCAACTTCAAAAGTATGTATCTGATCCATCTCATGTTATTCCGAGGGATGAGGTGCAGATCCGGGATAATCTTACTGTGGAGGCGATGCCGATAAGGATCGAGGATCGCAAGATGAAACAACTCAGAGGAAAGGAGATACCCCTGGTGAGAGTAGCTTGGGGAGGAGCTGCTGGCAGAAGTGTGACCTGGGAATTGGAGAGCAGGATGCGAGAGTCGTATCCGGAGCTATTTCCATCAGGTACATTTTCGAGGACGAAAATAATTTTTTTTTTTGGGGGGGGGGGGGAGACTTGTAACACCCCAATTTAAATTATTTAATTGCCGGGTTTTATTTTCAATTGGTTGGCCTTGTTTAGGGGGGTGTCTAAGTACGAAGGGGTAATGTTAATAGTGATAAGGTTGGGGGGGGGGGGGGGAGGGGTGTCTATTAATAGTAATATGGAACTTATTGTTATTAGCATTATTATTATTATTATTATTATTAGTATATTTCATATTATTATTATTATGGTTATTATTATTACTAATATTATTAGTAAATTAAAATCTAATTTAATTAATTAGATAATGGGCTGATAGAAAATAGGAAGGGCAGTTTAGTCATTAAATTGGTTTAGTGAGAATTAATGAGGGGTTAACCATAATCAAAATCTTAGAGAGAGAAGGAGAAAGGCTAAGGAGAATGGAAGAACAAGGGAGAGCTAGGGCACCCATCTTCATAAAATTTTCGCAGGAATTTGGTCAGGAATTTGAGGTAAAGGGGGAGAATGGGTTCAATACAGGTGATAATAACGTGAAAGGGTAGTGAGGGGTCCTTTCCCTCGTAGGATTTTGGATGCATGAATTCTGTTTGTGAATTTGTTGTGATATGGTCGAAATTATGATGAATTGTATGAATTATTTTACTCTGTCATGAGATATGTAATTGTATGGTGTTTGCTGCTGTATAGACGCATGTATTGCAGATCTGGTTTTGATGCAGGTTGAGAGGACGAATTAGATCTAAAACCTGTAATTCTAATGTAGTAATGATAGGTGAAATTGTAAGATGAGATTATATGTCCTAAAATTGATGTAGAAACAAGTTTAGGACTGAATGTGAGTGGAAATGTGAGGATCCCGTAGCAGAACCCAAACTGGGGTGGGGAAATTGCATTTGCGTAATAGATCTGGCCATACGCGTATCAGGTAAGGCAATACGCGTAGGACTATGGTTATTACGCGTATGGGAGGGCCAAAAAGGAGGATTGGCACGACCCTCTGCCCATACGCGTAACGGTACGCGTATGGAGGTCTGGCCTTACGCGTATGAGGAGGGAATACGCGTATTGGGTCTGGAAATGGAATTTTATGGAAAAACAGGTCTATGCCCATACGCGTAATAGGTAGGGCAATACGCGTATGGCAGGGTGGAAGGAAAGGCGGTACGCGTATGGTTGCGCGAGCGAGCAAGGCAACACGCATATGGCACAAGGCAATACGCGTATGGCCAGCGAGTGTGCAGAATTTTACCGTTTCGCGATTTCTTTCCCGTTTTCGCATCCGAAGTGGTTTCTAATGGTTTGAGAGGTTGAGGGTAGTTGTCAGACCTGGAGAAATTTAGGATTAGCAATAAAATAATAGATTTAGTAATTTTGGTGAATTAATTAGTTGTTATCTAATTAACGTCATGTGAGGTGTTTCCTGTGGTGTTATGTATTGATTGTGATCAGGAGGACCGTGGAAATGTATGATCATGATTATACATGAATTATATGCATATTAATGTCATGCATGCATGGTGTGTCGGTGGTGATGAATCATTGCTCAGGACGAGTGTATGTGATTTATCCGAACTCCAATGTGGAGTGTGGTGGGATAAATCATTGCCAAGTAGGGGTGTATGTGATTTATCCGGGTTCGATTGAATGAACCATGCTGATTTTGGTACCACATGCACTGTGTCTGTTGTTGAGTCGCATTGCATTATTATTATATGTTGATTGAATTATGATTGAAAGTGACAAGTAGGTCGTGATTATGTGATTGTAAGATTGTGTGTGAGTAACTACTCTTATCATGTGTTATTTGCCGTTTATTATTGAATGTAGTTCTCACCCATCTGTTGTTGTTGTGTCTGTGCTTCTTCGGAAGTACAGATAATCCAGGTACTTAAGTTGCTTGGAGTGCGTGTTGCCTGTTCGAGTCGTAGGAGTCGCTATGATACGTAACACATGAATTTTGGGGATTTTATTAGTTGTTATTTTGTATTGAATTTTTGTTACGTATCTCTTTTAAATTCAATATTTTGAGGACCACGAGTTTATGTGGAGTTTTGGAGTATTTTGGCAAGTGTGCCATGAACTTATGAAATGATTATTCCGCTGTTTTATTTCATTTAATGAAAAGGGGTCTTGATGTTGATTTTATTGGTGTAGCATCCTACTTGTAAAAAAATTGAAAACTCTGATTTTATCTGTAATATTCTTATATTTTATAAAATGGGAAAGTGAGGTGTTACAAGTTGCACTATGGGACTCTGACACATTTGGTTGCACTGTGGGACTCTAACCTATTTGGTTGAACATATGAGAATCTAACCTATTTGGTTGAACATATGGGACTCTAACCCATTTGGTTGCTCTATGGGACTCTAACCCATTTGGTTGATGCGAAGTATTGGTGCATTCATCCCAATATTACTCTATATAAGTATCATGACTTAGGAGACAATCAAGGGTTATTTCTGACTATGTGATTAGATATAACACAACGTGATTATATTCTACAATCACAAGGCAGTCACATTCACCTTCATCACATAATAGCAACACATGTTCCATACAAAGCATCACACTTTCAACCATGGCGATCATCCATCCATGATACTCACCTAGGTATCATATCGAATAAACGTCGTCGTCTAACGTTATCTAAGTCATATTCATAACCTAAGTTATATTTCTAGTTCATTTATCTAGTTATAAAATTAGGTTTCCTCACTCATCTTCATAAGGTTTTAAACAAGTTATTTCTCATTCAATGCAACTATATAGCCGCATACATATTCTTTCCAATTCTATGAATTCACATCATAATGTTATATATAAAACACATAACATACTATGATTCATAAACATTTCTAACTAATTCATAACATGTACATTATCATATCATAATTTCATACATGAATACGCATAAAAGCATAACATGTCGCAATAACCCTAGGCAAATCCATCTCACAACTCACTCATCATTATCTTAGGTCATTCAAGTTATTAGGCACAACAAGTCAACATAATCAACTATAAGTAGTTCACTTAAGACATATAAATCATTACTATCCTTTACAAAGCATTCTTGGTTAGTTCATGGTCTCTCATCACCATGCAATATGTCATTGGATTATCCTTCTAATGGCTCTCGTCTCGTATCCATCGGTTTCTCGATTCATGAATTATGGTGGAAACAAGAACCATAGTATTCATATTCACATCAATTTCATCACTATCCTATCCATCATTGGCATATATCCATGTTTCTACTCCACTATCAAATAGAGCATTAAAATAGATTTGCAACACATCCGACCGTGCATCAAACGGAGTTACGTTTCTCGAGTTTTGGTGAAAACAAAAACCAAATATTTTTCTTAATGCCGTCATGCTCGCCCGTCGAGCTAGGGTGAGACTAGTCAGTGGCAACACGCCCTATGCTCACCCGGCGAAGACCCAGTGAGACAAGTTCACCTGGGGCTCACCCGGCGAAGCTGACAAAACCCAAAAAGTGTAGAAACATGAATGTGACGTGAAAATGGGCATACACATCAACACATATGATCATATTGCATCCAATAACACAAATTAACATAGTTTAACATAGATAGGAATGCAACAACAACATTCTATCATATGAAGAATATAACAACCATGGAAGCAAGATAACAACAATATAGAATCAAGACAACAAATACATAGAATCAACACAAACCCTAGAATTTCCAAGTCATGAAATCTCCCCCTCCCAAAGCTAGTTATATTTATGGAACTCACCTCAATCCAAGGAGATAATGAAGAAATTGAGACGAGGTTGATGATGATGATGATTTTATGAACTTTCCTTAGATTTAAAGGCTAGCACTTGATACTTAGATTTGAAGGTAACGAGAAACACAAGAAAATAGGGGTTTGAATTGGGTTTCTAAAAATCAAAGCTTTTTCACAAACCAATTCAACAAACAAGAACTAGAATAATAAAAATAAGAAGTTATTTTTATCCTGGTTCACTGTTAACGAAGCTACCTCCATTCCACCCGCCAAGGTGATTTTTCCATCTCAAAAGGATTTAATCCACTATAATCAAATAGATTACAGATACCACAAAGACCATTGTCCTTGTCTTCTCAATTATCCAGACCAAACCCTAGTCACTCAAGGAAATCACTCAAACAAACTTGAGGATTACAAACTGTGTGTTTACAAGATTGCTTCTACAAAGAAGATTAACACATAATTTAATTACAATGACTTAATCACATAGACGAGCAAAAGTTCTAAGTGTGTTTACAATATACACAATAGTATCATAGAAATAAAGTAGCTTGAAAGCATTGAATAGTGTGTGAATACTAAGCAAAGTAGCAGCTTGATCCATTCTTCAAAGTCCTCCTTTTATAGCCAAAGAAAGATCTGTTGGAGGGTAGAAGGAGAATCTTCATGCATGAGATGGCACCTTGAATAACAATCTTCAATGATGGGAGACAAAGATCGTACATCATAAATGTCCTTACTCCACGAAATCCGCGTAGTGGAAGGAATGTTTTGATTTGGTACGATGTACTATTTATCTCACGTAACAGTTTGATCTTATCTTCTGCTATTTATCAGAGGCTTTTGAATATAAGGTTGTTAAAGCATGCATAGAAGAGTCAAGGGGCTATTGAGCGTCTTCAGAACTACATTCTTCTGAGTCTTGATATTGTTCCTCATAACCTGGTCTTTAGAATCTTAAGCATTTCATTCTTCAGAATCTTCAGCATGAGCTTAGAGTTCCAAAGGGAGTCAGTCCTTCTGAGTCTCTTCATTCAAAGTCAGAGTCAAAAGTTTGAGCACGAACGTTCATCAGAACCGTTGTCTGTGAGCTTTCTCAAACTTGACAGCTTCTTGTGAATATTTGTATCTCTTCAAAGTCAAAGTGTGTTGATTCTAGAATATGATGACGTTACATGTCATGACTTCAGAGTCAGAACATGTTTATCACAAACTAGACACTGGACAAAATTATTAGTGTACAAAATTGTTTCATATCAATCCACGTATTGTTATCATCAAAACTTAAAGGCCATATGCAGAACTAAAACTTTTTCTCACAAGATTAAGATACATATAGGGCCAGCGAAAGGGAGAACCACTTTCTCCATGATTCTTTAAAGCTTAAGTCTTACCTTGACCACTTCCTTGGTCATTGAGCTATGGCATAACCTCTAAATATATCTATAACCCATGCCCAAGAGAGCCTTTATATATACCTCTCCCGGACATATCTTAAGCCATACAGATCATGCCTATAACATACATTTATACCTAAACACGCCACTCATCAACAAGGTCTCTCACCTCACGTGAGCAGAACCTCTAAACCAACTTAAAATCACTGTCATACTAGGCTTCTCTCCTTTGTGGGCAAGCCCTAAACACCACCGTACATGACTTCTCATTGTCATGACAAGCTCTAACCACTATACATCGTAATATACCTACTAATTCCTCTAAGTCCCTCTACCCTTGAAAGAGAAACACACACACCAGTATTTTTGACCAGTACTTAAATTTATTGCACAAATGAAGCAATCGATTGGCACCTTCAAAATTTTTAATTTTAGTAGGCAGGGACACCATGCAATCGATTGCTTGAAATCTGCAATCGATTACACTATTGAAAATTTTGAATTTTGGCCATTTAAAAGATGTGCCTTATATGAGAATTATGAATTTCCATTTTACCTTATCTTAAGATCATATCCTTTTGATTGCCATAACTTGTGCATACTAGATCCTTGACTTGGGGGGTTTTGAATCTTGAGAAAATTTCTTTCTTTGAGAATCATTTGTCTTCACCAAAACTAAATTTCAAGTTAAGCTTGTCTTCATAACTTTTTGAGCATGATATCTTAAACATGTTGTGTAACATACTGGTGCGCGTACTACTGAGTCTGCATTATATGATCACTTCATCTATTTGTTAAAAAATTTGTTTCAATTCTAGTAAAATCAGAAGATTACTTTTGGAAGAATTTTGTTATTCCAAAAAAGTTTAGAAAAATATTTTATTAAACCATAATCCATATTTGTTGAAGAAGATTTAACTATATATTAATTAATCCAAAGAAAATTTGATTGGATTTGCATTGAAGAAAAAATTTAATTTGAATATGCGTTGAAGGAAGATTTGGTTTAGATTTATTTAATCCATGATTGTGCTGAAATTGATATGAAAAGATGTTGATTGAAGATTTAATTAAACAAATATTCCATGAAGATATTTAATTGAATTTGTTTTTATTACAAGATATGGATTTTTACGTAATGATAAAATATCCAATCTCTATTAAAGATGATTTAAAGTGTGGTTCAGTTTTTGAAAGAATTTGCGTCTTGAATCCTTAACTTTAGGGGTTAGAATTCTTATTCATATAAAGTAAATAAAATATTGAAATTGTTTGTTGAAGATTCTGAATTGGTTGTACGCAAAAAGCAAGATATCAAACATAATGTCCTAGACATCCAATCGCAGACTGTTTGCTTGGAACACAAGATAAATTAAAATATATCTTTTCCTTATAAGATTTGTTTTCTTTTATATTTTCTCATAGATATAAGTGTGTTAGCATGTGTTTTGATTTGGGAAAAAAAATATGTTTTAGCAAGATTGTATTTGGTGTTCTTATTTGTTTAAGATTTGTATCAATCATGTATCTTAATCATCATAATGAAGATTTGATTGATTGTGTGCATTATTCGAAAGATTTTATCTGAATTGAATTTAACAAGATTAAATTGGTTATGATTAAGAGGTTCATATTATTTTTAGAAGTGATCAATAGGGATTGAAAAGCAACATATTTTAAGATTGATCTCATGTGCTTTTTGGATGATCAATCCTATTCCAGATCAAAACCCTGATAGGCTTTTTAGTTGGATCATGGTGGCTATATAAGGAGGCAATCTCCTTTGTGAAGACTTAGAATTTCAGAGAAAATATCTACTATATAGGAGAGTTTTAGTTGATTTTTATTTTTGTATTTTGTACACTTTATTCACATGCTTTAAATTTGAATTAGCCGAATAGAGTTTTGAGTTGTATTAGAGTTTTATCTTTCATCTTTATAATTGAATAAACACTTAGGAGTGTGCTCGAGGGAAATTTAGAGGTGTCTTAAATTCAAGGGGAGTCCTGATTGAATCTTTACAGATAGTATTAAGAAAGGGACATTGGACGAAGTGAATTCAAATAAGACCAATTGTACTTTTAACTATTAGGAGTGGATTTCTTTCTATAGGAAATCATGAATAGAAATTAACTAGTAGTAGTAGGAGAATATGCTTTGAGTTGGAAGGGTTCAATTAAGTCCAATTTGTACTTCTGATTATTATGAGTGAATTTTCTTTCATTGGGTTAACGTCTTTCAGACGCAGGTGATTTTGCACCGAAATGAGTTATAATTTCTTGTGTTTTTTATATTTACACATTTAAATTGTCATACACATTGTCTCAAATATTGTATCGGACATCTTTCCATTAGACGAATAGAATTTCAACATTAATTACCGGTTAAATTTGAAAATTGACATTATACATTAATAAAACAATAGATTCATCTTTATGGTTGGTTTATTATTTGATTATAAAAGTTTGATTTTGAAATGTGTATTTTCATTAATCATGCAAACTTAAAATTTTCAAACTCAAAGCTTTGATTGTTTACAAACATTAGACAAAAAACAATGCATGCTAATCTTTCTAAAATCTATGAACTCTGTTTTAGATTTGTTTTTGTTCTAAATTTGTTTGAAGAGAAACAAATTCTAAATTAGAGAGTTAACAACTACCTAAAATGAGTAAATCTCTATCGTATAATCAAGATACAAACTTATTTTGTAAGAGTGACATGAAAACCCTCAATTTATGTATATTAGAAGTAATAATGTTTAAGCTAATTTCTTAGTATTTTCATTCCTTTTGCAATATGGGTTTCAAGAAATAGACTTAGATATAATCAATGCAATTTTTTGTGTGGATCAAGCAAAGGCATATCGAGAAAGGTGATAGAGCTTGAAGTTTTATACAAAGATAAATCTTGTGAGGTAAGCTAGGCACCTAGTCTAACGAATGATAGAGTTTAATAACCTGTATGGACGAGTTGACAAAGACTTAAAGGTGAATAAAGTTAAGGTGGCTCTAACAGACCAACATGGATGAGCTAGAAAATACTTAAGGATGATCACTGTAATATACACCCATGACCTTAACTTTTTCTTCAAGATGAGTTTGCTTATTTCTGTTATTATTCACTTCTGCTTTATATTGATCAAGAGATCCAACCATCCCACACTCCTTATTTTCCTTAATATTTCTATCCATCTTCTCAACATTTGTCCTTACTCCTTAACTTTTTATCATCCTTAAAAAACTAATTTAGATCTTTCAATATCTCATCTTTAGAAAAACATGGACTTCATCTTGTGCTCCGCATTTTTAGCTTGTTCAACCTCTAACATCGTGTAAGCCGGGTGATGGTGCTCAAATTTCCCTTTGGAATTCCCGATGGTTTGAGGGAATACTACTGCGTATAAGATTTCCAGGTTTGTATGATGTTTCTTCCTGCAAAAACCGAGCTGTAAGGGAATCGGGCGGGTAGGAGGATAACACATGGTGGTGGAATATGGGAATCCAGGATGCCCAGCTCGAAGGAGAATTGAAGGGTCAATTTGCGGAATTGTTTATGTTGCTGTCAGAGTTGGAGCAAACCATTGGAGAGGCTGAATTTTTTTCATGGCCAAATTTTCAGACTAATAATTTTAATGTTAAATCGTGCTACGACTTTATGCAACAGGCTTGTGGGTTGGATGTACTAGACATTGCTCCCAAGACTGCTTTAGAGATTTTATGGCATTCTTCGATCTCGATGAAAGTGAAGATTTTTGGTTGGAGGTTAATCTTGGATAGACTTCCAACTTGATCGAATCTGGTAGTGAGGAGAGTAATATCTAATCCTCACGAGTCGGTATATGTTTTTTGTTTTCATTATATAGAATCACTAGAACATGTATGTTTTCCTTGTCCAACAACTATGTTGGTTTGGAGAGCGATATTCGAATGGGCATGGGTGGATTGGGGGTGACGGCTAATTGTTGTGATCATATGCTGGAATGGTTTGTAAAGGTGGAGGAAATTCTTCGAAGAAGACTGCTTGTTTGATTTGGTTTTATACATGTTTGGTGTATTTTTGGGCATAGAAACTAGATAATTTTTAATGACGGTTTTGGGTCCGTGGAAGAAATTGTACACAAAATTGTTCACATTTCTTGGTGGTGGTTAGTCATTTGTTCTTACCCTAGAATTAAGTGTAATTACTACAAATAGTTCAAACGACCTTTCGATTTTTTTGTAAGAAATTTCATGTAACATCGTAGTCGTGGTGTAATTGACAGTTGGTGTGGAATACTTCTAGTATTCCTGTTTAATACAATGACTTTGCTTATAAAAAAGGTTCAATTTCTCCTTTTATTCCATCAAATTCTCGTATTCGCGGTATATTATTCTATCGGAGGTATTAGTGCTATAGGCACCCTGAAGGAAGTCAGGCATAATAGTTGACAATATATCAATATTGAAAATTCTAAGGTGAAGTCATTACAATGATTTCTTTGAAGAAGTCACATTCTGGCCAATCAAAAATGTGTCTTAAAACTCTAGAATGCCACGTAGGACTATATCATACATGCAACTTACAATGTAATCTCATAGTAATGAATATTGCAATTAACTCTCTAACATATTAAAAGTGACAAAATTACCCCAATCTTTATATTGTTTTTAAATTTTAATTGTTATTATGAAAATAAATTAAGACAACTTCAAACCAACATCAATGTCATATTCATCTTGCTCATTTCATCAACATCATACTCATCTTGCTCATTCCACCTGAAACCCTAATTTCGTATTCGTCAGCCATTTTTGAACAAACTGAAGTTATTCATTGTGCTCATTTGTTATTTTGTATTTTTTTTTCAACATTGCAGACGAGCATCAACATAACATTCATCGTGTTCGTCCGCCATTGTTGAACAAACTGGCGCTTGCTATTAGTTTGAAGTTCTGCTCATTCCACCTGAAACCCTAATTTCGTATTCGTCCGCCATTTTTGAACAAACTGAAGTTATTCATCGTGCTCATTTGTCACTTTGTATTTTTCCCAACACTGTAGACAAACATCAACATAACATTCATCGTGTTCGTCCGCCATTGTTGAACAAACTGACGTTTGTTATTTGTTTAAAGTTTTCTCATTCAGTCGCTCATCAAACCCAACACGATCAAAAATCTGCTTGTGTTTGTATTGAGAACACAATTACTAAGGTAAATGTGAAAATGTTTGTTATATTTGTTTGAAATGAATTATTAAGATTTATTGATTTCAAATAAAGTATAATTGAGGGTGTTAAATTCAATTTCAAATTGGAAATTAGGGTTTATGCTTGAATTTTTTTATGCACATGGGTTTTATATTTGATGATTTAGAATTTTCAATTTTGTTAGGTACCTTTGATTTAATTAGGAAATTAGGTATTGTGATTGATGTTGAGTTTTGTTGTGTTAAAAATTGTGTTAATTCAGCTTTGGTGTTAAATTTGATTTAAATTTGGGAAGTAGGTTCTATGCTTGAATTTTTTTTCTGTATATGGGTTTCATATTTGATGATTTCTAATTTTAAGTTTTTGTTAGGTACCTTTGATTTAATTAGGAAATTAGGTATTATGATTGATATTGGGTTTTGTTGTGTTAAAAATTGTGTTAATTTAGGTTTACTATGGAAAACTATGACGATTATGATTCAAACGACGTTCGTTGTTGTGATAGTGATACATCTGATGTTCACTAGAATGTTGCTCATGATGACAATTATTCGGTATCTAGTGGGTACCAAAGTTCAGATGATGGTGATGACGCTGATAATGTTCACAATGATGATTTGGTTGAAGTAGATGCAGTTGTACGTGATGGATTGGTGAATGTTAATTCCATTACTGCTGGTGAAATTCGTGCTATAGAATTTGGTACTTTTGATGAAGCTTATGAATTTTATTATCGGAATGGTAAATGTAAAGGTTTTTCCATTAGGAAAAGTGATGTTATGACAACAGGGTTTGAGGGTAGTAAAATAATAGTAATGACGTAGTTTGTATGCAATAAACATGATTTAAAGGAGAAGAAACACTTATGTTACATTCAAAATTGAAAATTTTGTTCATACCAATTAATTTTTTTTATAGATTTTTATTCTTATGAATAACCAAGGAAATCACTGGCATCTGCTATTTGTTGATTTTATTGAAAGAAAACTGATTTGGTTGGACCATTTTCCTTGTGTCGATAAACATCATATGGGACGCCATCATATTTTAAAATTGGTATGCATGTTATATATAATTTGTTTTACTTTCCGAACTATTGTTTGGTTTTTTATTCAAATTTGATATTTACTATTGTGGCAAACATTATTGAAGAAATTATGCTTCTTGATTCTTTTGGTGAGCTCTGCCCACAATGTCCTGACAATTTAGTCACAAACTTCTGCATTGTCAACAAAGGTGCCTCCTAAAGCAGCGAACCAGATCGTAAGTATCATCAACACTTACTCTATTTTTTATTGAAATTACCTATTAATGTGACACTAATGCATTTAAGTGACTGAACACATAAATGACTGTTGAGTGTGGGTGGCTAAATGGATGATTGCATGTCCATTCAGGACTGATTACGAAGCCATAAGTGTAAGTTGAATAATGTGATCACTATTTCTTAAACATTTCCCTTCTAATTATATTTCCATTTTTTCCTAAATGTTTATAATTATATGCAGGTTATGATTCCTACAAGGATGGAACTTACACTTTATCTGGTTCAATCGTCTAATAATGTTTTGTTGAATGAAAATGTGTTCAAGGCTGCAAATTATTGTAATGTTCAAGAGAAGAAGAGGAAGGCGTTGGTGAAAGTATGAAGTTTTTATGAAGTATTTGGGATAATATTGCACAATCTTGGTTTTGCTCTTAGATTTTGGATAATTTGATTGTATTTTAGATAATCTGTTTGTTGGAACTCAATTTGAGTTTGTATAATTTGGCATTAACTTCGCCTTCTTCTAAAGTTAAGGATAATTTGGTTATTACTGTTTGATGGATATTTAATTTGTATCTTGGATAATGTGATCTTTCACTCTATTTAAGTATGAAGTTTTTATGAAGCATTCTACAATAATGTTGCAGTATGTTAATTTTGTTCTTAGATTTTGGATAATTTGATATAATTTGGTTGTTCTTCCATGTTTGATGGATAATTTGTTTTTTTTTTGTGGATAATGTGATCGTTCACTCTATGATTTTATGTTTACTACTATTACATAGGAAAATGACATATTATGGTTACGAGGACATTACTACTTTGACATACACACCTAATACACTTGACATTTTTGACGTCCTTATTTAACATACCTCTTTGTGATCTAGCTAAGTCCAACTAACTTTAGCATTACCATTCTTCTTCCTTCACAAGTTGAATTCATCTCTAACCACCATGCTGCAAATTCATCTAAGTTGTTTCAAACTGCAATAAAGTTATGTTAAAATCTAACAATGGAAGATAACCTTAGGCAATTAAGCGAAAATTTATCATTCAGACCAAATTTAATATTGGAAATCAACAAAAATTCTCATTTATTAATCTAAGTTCTTTAACAATTTGATAATGAAAATCAAATTCTGATATTGGAGATGAACAACATATTTCATCGAATAATATACCTGTAAATTTGAACTAAAATATAGAGCATTATCTACAATATGGTTCTACACAAGTTACACGTTTATCACTACATTGGATAAATCATAATTTATCAAACTTTTGGACTTGTTTAATCAGTTAAGGTATATTGAACAACCTTCATTTTGTAATTATAAAGTTTACATTATTGAACTCAAATACAAAGCATTATCTCAAATTTACTTGTGTGTATTCCCTTTGGGGGAGACATTGCATCCCACATAGAGAAAACACTTGGGCTTGTCAATACCATCCATTAACTCTCTAAGTTATTTACGTGGGATCAGAGTGCAGACATTGCATCCATTCTCGGCAAACTGTTTGCCAGAGTTCCTCATTTATTTATACCTTATGAGGAAAGTTCTTCCAAGTTGATAGCTCAATATAGATAGCATGTAATCAGCATCTGTTGGTCATATTTAAGGTGGAAGGCACTTCCTGTATAGCAAGAGAACCCTGCATTATTTTGAATAGGAAAAGTCATCTATCATGATATTAGATGCAAAGAGCACAACACATCAGACATGTTTATTGCAATATTATGTTGAACCCTAATCCCTAATTACATAATTTCTGGGTAAGAATTTAAAATAATTTCATAATTTATGAATTTCCATAAAATACAAACTCTAACATATTCAATAATTCATGGTAATTACTAAAATAAACTTGATTTTCGGAAGAAAAAAAATACAGATTGAGATGGATAGTCACAACTACCTGTAATATCATATGATGACATTGAACTATTTCTTAGAACCAACCACAGACATTTAAAAACGGTTTGATGAACACCGCAATCGATACGAATTACACGAACATTTGCTCTAAAAGCTAAAAATCAAACATGAACATGGTTACGGAATTGGGTGAGAGGGAAGAGGTCGAAATTGGGAGAAGGAAGAAAAAGAAGAAGGAGTTCGAAGAACAGGTGAGTGGGATTTAGGGGTTTCAATTGCAATTCCTACCTCTTAAATTGGGAGAAGGACGAAGAAGAATAAGGAGTTCAAAGAACATGTGGGTGGGATTTAGGGATTTAGGATTTTTAATTGCAATTTCGACCTCTGGAGTTGGGAGAAGGAAGAAGAAGAAGAAGAACAAGTTTAATGAACATGTGGATGTGTTTGTCAAATAAAAACTATTAAATTAAAATAAAAGTTATTTTTAGTTTGTAAATTATTTTTTAGTTAATGGAGGACTAATATGAAATAATTGAAAATTTCATATAAAAAATGGTTCACTATAAATTTGCTGCACTATAAAGCTGGTGTGGCTTAGGGCTAGCTTAATTTTATTGGCCAATTAAAGTGACTTCACTAAAGAAGTCAATTATGTAACTTCACCGTAGAAGCTCCCTATTGTAATACCTCGATTTATATTATAATATTTTATTCATTATTATAATAGTTTATATTTAATTTTAGATTTTTTTTTTGTTTGAGTTATTAATTAATATTATATAGGTTAATGAGTTGTTAGGTAGAATTAACGTATATTTTTAATAATTAAATTATGTAGAAGTAAAGAATATTAGTTTTAGAATTAAATTATAATTTAAATAAAAATTAAGAAGAATTGGTATACTTTATTTAATTAATTTATTAAATTAATTGGTAGAAATTGAGAGAATTTGTGAGTGGGTAGTGAAATAGAATTTTAAGTAAAAATAAGTAAGTTGTAGAATTATGAGAAATTAAGGGAATTAGTGTGATTAATGAAATAAAAATAAATAAGATTTTCTATTTAAGTAGAATGGAGAATAGAAAAATAAAAGTACGTATAAGTTTTGGGGAATAAGGAGTAATAAGAGAGTAAAGGCAACCCTAAGTGAGAAAGCGAAGAAGAGAACCTCCATAGGAAAAGTTCAAAGCTTTTCTGCAAATTCGAGGTAAGGGGGAGAATTATTCAATATATGGGTGTTAAGCATGGGGGGTAGTGGGAAGTCCTTATCCTCTTTCCTTTTTTCTCTTTTATGTTTTCCTTATTGATGAATGAATTGAACCTTGAAGGGGTTTATGCAAAACCTCTTTAGGTTGTTGTTATTAATCCTAATCATCGCACTCTATTAATTGCTGAAATTATATAACATGTGTTAAAATGTTACGATTGATGTCATAGAGTTCTCTGTTGATATGGATGTTATTAATTGACATGATATGTGTTGAGATTTTGTGATTGATGAGTTATGAGTTGTGATGAGAAAATGTTGTTGTTTATGAGAAAAATATTGATTTCTGAGTTTGAATCGCCATGAGAATGAAAACATAAGAGTTTGGAACTTTTACATTGAGAAATAAGTCGAATAAGTCGAAATAAGTTGAATAAATCACAAAAAACACACGGGAGTATTAGTTATCTTGTTTCACATATAACTTGAGTTTCGTAAGCCCGTTTGAGCTGTAGTCAGTTGTGCTAGAAATCTAGGACAAGATATTTCATAGGGTAATGAATTCATGAGGTTTAAATGTGTAGACGATGTCATGACTATAATAATGCCTCATGATGTTTATATGTGTGAATGATGTTATGAATATGGTATATTCTTACGATGTTTATATGAATAACATTGTGGAAAGTAGTAATTTTGTACATGACATGAATTTAGTGTTGAAATTGAACATAAGTATACTTAATTTGAGAAATTAGATGTCGAACCAATGGTATAGAATGATTAGTCGTGATAATAGGTGTTTAAGTAATGTTGTTACCATATATCGATTAATTTCTGCAACTTGCGGTTAGTATACCATGTTAGTCATTTCCCTATAATTTTAGTTACCTAGATACTTTAAGAATGAAACTGAGACCGTTAAAAAATAGTCAAGATTTAACACAAGATAGACTTTGATCTAGCTTGATGATGTTGGGGAATCCCTCTATTTATAGGCCAAGAGATTATATAAAAAAGAAACCATCCATGAGCCAAATAAATGACTTGATAGATTAACTAATTGATTAGGTACTTGTCATAATCAATTATTTCTACCCGAAATGGTAGGTTTGGATAGAGAGTTGTTACCAATCACTAAGAGACTGTCATAATCGATTATGGACTTGATTCACACTTATATAATTGATTAGGTATTAGTTCTAATTAATTAGATAGTTCAAAAACATTTCCAAATCAATTTTGACAGTTTTCAATTCAACCTGCTACGCTCCAAAAACATTTTCTGGTTGTTTTAATCAAAATTTAAGAGGTCTCTCTATATTTCAAGTGTGTGTTTGTGATTTAGCCATAATAATTTCAAAATTTCCCTTGTGTCTTTACGGTATACTGATCACTCAGATAGACATGAACATGAAAGCTTTCACACTTCCTCCTTTTCACATTATGTAGCTTCCAAGTGTCTTTGTCGGATATACCAATCACATAAGAACTTCACTTGAATCTTCTTGTAGATGATGCTTGAGGTATCTTCAAGTAAGTCACCATCATAAAAGGATTTGAAATATATCACTAGTGATCATAAATAAACTATAATTCTTTAGCTTGGTTTGGAGGAATAGCTTGCTCAACCACCTTGTGCATCTTTGATTGCTTGAGCTAATTACTTGACTTCGGGTGTTATTATCATTAAAACTGCTTCAAGTGTTGTTACTACTTTAGGTGTTATCATCATCAAAACCATGATATCATCGAGGATAAGCATCTTCTTATTAAGTTTTTCTATCTATTATTGATTATACCCGAAAACACATGGTTCCACATTCTCCCCCTTTTTATGATGACACTACTACAAAAAAAAACACATTTGACCTCGGACGCAGAATGAATTTAACATTGGCTACATAGGCGAGGTAATAAAGGGCATCATGAAAACTGTTAACTTTACCCCTCAGTTTTTAAATAACTGAGGGGTAAAGTTATCTGCACATGGCGTGCCCAATATTAAATCTCGATTTTTAGGTAAAACTGAGGTAATAGATCAATATTTTTAGCTCGGTTATATTTAAAAATCGAGGGGATAAATTTATATTTTTTTATACTTTCGTTAGTACCTGTATTACAGAACCATATCATATAATATAGAACCATATATTGCATATTTCTTAAACAAAAACTTGTACATTTTCCCAATATCTCAAATAGAAACATTGTACCACAAATATTAATTATTTAAACCAAATGCAAATCCAAAATGGAACACACCTTATAATTTTACAACAAAAATAAAACAAATGATTAACCAACAAAAGCAATAACCAAAATGGAAACTCTTGTAGGTTGTCCAAAAGTTTCATGCTAAGATTTGTCACTGACAGTTAAGCACCTATAATTTGAACAGCATTTGAAACCAATTAAGATAATTATCAAAAACATTAAATCTTTAGTAAAAGTAATAAAAATGAGCAAAATGAATGATTATAAATTACTAAGTGACATAAAATATTTATTTACTAGTTTTTCCATAACCCCTTTTCATGATCAAGACGAATAGCATGCACATCATCTTAATCATTTTTTTAGATGAATGTCATACATGTGTTGCAAAACAAGGGGGCTCATAATTAAAATATTCATTTTCATCAGTACTATTAAGAAATATTATCCATGAAGAAGAAGAAGGTGATGACGGTACAAAAGTGCGCGTGGGAAGAAGAGGAAAGTAAGTGAGTTTTAAAAGGCAAGGGAAAGTGAGTGGATGGAAGTTGGAAGGTAGGAGTAAATAAATGGATTTAATTGGATTTATGATTGGAACAAGTAAAGAGGGAAACAGTCACAATCTGCCTTGAAAAAACATATTTTGACACCTTGACGTGTGTCAGGTGGATGACGCCCAGGGCATCATGCTTAGAAGGAATCAGCTTTTCAAGATTTTAAAATAACCAAAAACGGTCTTAACAACTTGACACCTGTCAGCTAGTTAACGGGTAACCCGTCACACAACTGACCCAACGCTTCTTCGTTTAATTATTGGGAAAAAGAGTTTGGTAGTGCCTTTAAGGCACTTTTAAAGCACAAGGGAAATATTTTCTCACAAAATGGTTCATTTAATACCAGTTTCTTTCAACCAGGTCTACCAATTATTAAAGTGAAATTAAAAAGAAACAAAAACTCATAACTCATGGGTTGCCTCCCATGCGGTGCTTCATTTTATGTCGGTAGCTTGACTCAATTTAAATAGCCTTATAAAGGGGACACAACATCAAGGTACAACCTTGATCAAGAACATTGTATAAAGGATAATAATGTTTTAACCGTTGACCATTAACTACAAACTTTCCTGTGGACTCACTCCAGACTTCCACATCACTAGAATCACTAACTCTCGTCACCTCAAATGGTCCTGACCATCGGGATCATAATTTTCCAAGGAATAATCTTAGCCTAGAATTAAATAAAAGAACAAGCTTAGTTTCATTGTTTTTCCTCCTAGAGGTGCGCTTATCATGCCATATTTTAGTTCTATCTTAATAAATTAGACATTTTCATAAGCATTTAATCGCAACTCCTCAAGATCGTGCAAGTTGAGCATCATGTTGCTCCCAGTAGCTGTATGATTCATATTGAATGCCTTAATAGCCCAATAGGTTTTATGCTCTAATTCTAAAGAAAGATGTTAGGATTTTCCATATATGAGCTTAAAGGGAGTCGTTTCAGGGAGTTTTATAGGTCGTTCTATAGGCCCATAGTGTGTCTCTCAGCTTAGTCAACCAATCCTTCTTAGAAGTGGAAACCATTTTTTTCAGTATCCTTTTAATCTCACGATTTGAGATTTCCACATGTCTGTTTATCAGTGCCCGCACTTCATTTTTTCCAGTATCCTTTTAATCTCACGATTTGAGATTACAACTAGAGTCGTCTAGCTCAAGAAAATCAGTGATATTGTTAGATGTCAAACATGCTATATATTTGTATTTGATACTTGGCATTTTTCAACACTTTCATGTTTTAATTGTAGATTTTAGTAGTGAATTGTTGTTGTTCTTTAAACATTGTTTATATACCATTGCTGCTTGTAATATGTGTGCTATTATGCAGGAAAAGGCACTAATTGATCAAAGAAAGAAGACATAAAGAATTGATGCAAGCTGCCAAAGAATGGAGGAAAACTAAGTTTTCCTTGTGAACTAGATAGCGAAGGTTCGCTTTGCGAACAACAGCGAAGTCTCCAGTGAATGGTCCCAGAATGGGATAGTAGGAAAAGGGACTAAAGTTCTCTTTGCGAACTCCCAACGAATATTCGTTGCTTCACTTACTTTGCGAACAACCTGGCGAAGAACTCTTGGATATGGCAAAAGCAAAAGGACCTAAATTTCGCTTTGCGAACTTTCCAACGAGTAGTTCGCTTTGTGAATGAAACATTCGCATTGCGAACTTATCCAGACAAACAAGGGCGGTTTAGTTATCAGAAGGCACTTCAGGTGTCATTTTCTTCATTCGCTAGGCGAATAGATCATTCGCAGTGCGAATGCATCAGAGACCAAGTGTATTATAAATGGATTTTTACATTTTCTTGGGATCATAACTTCACCTTTTCACACCAAAACATATTTTTCTGAGTTTTCTTCATCTAAGAAAGATTTTTCACATAGAGAAGCTGGATTTGCATCCGATCTCAATTCTTCGACGCGGATGCTTTTTCATCTCCTCGCGAAACTTGTGAAGCAAGCTACCATGAATATGTGTAGCTAAACACATCCTTGTGTCAAGATTAGTGGTAGGTAATCCATCATTTTGTATGTATTGATCTTTATTGTAAGTTTGTGAACTTTGTTGATGATAAATATAGAAGAAAAACTTTGTTTACATGGTTTATATTTTGTTTTAGTTCATGATTGAGAGATATGTATTAAAACTTGACCTAAGTTTTTCAATCCATCAATAATCATAAGGCTAGAGATAGTTTTGAAAGTTGATGTTCATAAATATTGAACTTGAATGTTATAGTATTGGTAGTTTGAGTGAGAGATCATCAAAGGATCAATATGATAAATCTCACAACAAGTGTTCAAGTGAAACTTGTTGAGAAGATATGTGGTTATATTTATTGTTAACGAGTTCACACGCTTTGTCGAGTTGGTACGTACGAAACGGATTATCGAACACTAGTCTTGGCATGTTTTTACCAAACCCTAAAACCAATATTTTTACCGTCGATTACTAAATTTTATGCAAACGATACGAAAAACCAAACTCTTTGTTACTATAAAGTTTGAAACGCTTTTGACTATCGAACGGCGAAAATATACGTTCAATCCCTGTGGATACAATAAAACACCCCCGAAATACTTTTCAACAAAATGGCGCCGTTGCCGGGGATTATTGTTATATTGCGAGCATTGTAATATTTATTGAGTTTTAAACTTGTTTAACTTTTTCTTGTGCTTGTTAATTTGTTTGGTTTAGTGTGCAGACTCCGTTTTATGCGAGGGAAGTTACCCGCAGATCAACTTCTTTTTTATCCTGAAATCGAATGAACTGCGTGTAAGTTAAATAGCAGAACAAGGCGGAGAAGGCAACTTGCTAAGGAAAGACGAGAACGAGATGAAAGTTCAACTTCCACACCAATACCACAGTTACCGCCAACTATGGCTGCTCCACCACCACCACCACCACCTGCTTCTGTTCCTTGTACTAATAGTCTGAGACATACTACACAATTCGCACGTAATGCTCAGAATGGTCGGCATTCAGAAATGAAAACGAGTATCCTCTCTATTCTATACCAGAATCCATTCACTGGTATGGATCACAAGGATACCTTTACTCACCTGCGTAAGTTCTATGAGATTGCGGGCGCGACTCGTGCACCCGAAGCTGAAGAAGAGTCTTTGTTTAAGAGACTATTCCCGCATTCCCTAATTGGGAAGGCTAAGGAATGGTATCTTGACCAATATACGGCTATCATGACGGACTGGAACATGCTAGAGGAAAAGTTTTTGGAACTATTTTTTCCACATAATCGTTTCATGGAGACTAAAACGGAAATTGCAGTTTTCACTCAAGGTGGAAATGAGTCTCTCAACGAAGCTTGGGAGAGATTCAAGTCCATGTTGAGAAAGTGTAAAGGGCACGGTTTTGATGAGCTTACTCAAGTTCATATTTTTAGAAATGGTCTTCAATTGGTTCATAAAACATTGTTGGATGCCACCGCGGGTGGATCTTTAATGGCTAAAAGCGCCGAGGAGGCTATTTCTATCATTGACAGGATGGCTCTAAATGACCATCAAGGGAAACATAACCGTGGCTCTTCTCAAAAGAAAGCGGGAGTGCTAGAGTTGGGGACAAGTGACGCAAAACATGCTCAAAACAAATTGCTATCTCAACAGGTTGAGTTGCTAACGCAACAAATGTCCAAGCTACCTCAACAGATTAAAAAGATACATGATTTGCCAAACAAAAATGTGCATGTAGTGGTTTGTGAGTTATGTAAAGGCGATCATCCAATCGGTTATTGTCCTCCTTATCCTCCGGTTGAAGAAGAAGTGAATTACATGAACAATCCAAATCAACAACAAGGTTATCAAAGGCAACAACAACCTTATCAACAAGGGTATCAAAATCAACAACCAAGAGGAAATTATCAAAATCAACAAGGATATCAACAAATTCGACAAAATCCTTATCAACCTCAAGGTAGGAGTTCCAAGCTTGAAGAAACTCTTAACCAATTCATTCAAATGTCCATGGCAAATCAAAAGAAAAATGAAGCATCCATCAAAAATCTCAAGAATCAAGTTGGGCAACTTGCAAAACAAGTGGTCGAGCAACAAGTGGGACCTTCTTTCTCCGCCAATACTCAAAATAACCCAAAGGAGCATTATAAAGCTATTGTTACTAGAAGTGGGAGAGAGTTGGGAGAAGGAGAAAAAAATCAGAAAAATGATGATGTAATAATTGAGAAGGTTGTGGAGGAAGAAGAAGTTGATGATGTTGTAGTTGAAAATAATGATAAGGAACAAGTTGAAAAAGAAAATGAGAAGTTAGTTGAAAACGATAACCTTGAAAAAGAAAAGATAGAAGAAAAGAAAAGAAGAGTGAAAAAGGGGAAGGAGATAGTGAATCCAATTCCAATCCAAAACTTACCTTACCCTCATGTGCCCACAAAGAAAGACAATGAACGACATTACACTCGTTTCATGGACATTTTCAAACAATTGCAAATCAACATTCCGTTTGCCGAAGCGCTTGAACATATGCAGAAATATGCTAAGTTCATGAAAGATATTCTTACAAAGAAGCGAAGATATTCGGAGCCGGAAACAATTGTCCTTGATGCAAGTTATAGTGCTATAATCCAAAGAGCTCTACCAAGGAAAGAAGTTGATCCGGGGCGTGTTACTTTGCCAGTAACAATTGGTGATGTCTATGTTGGCAAAGGCTTAATCGATTTGGGCTCAAGCATTAATCTAATTCCATTGTCCATTGTGAAGAGACTTGGGAACATTGAAATGAAGGTAATTCGGATGACTTTACAATTGGCCGACATATCCAGAACTCATCCTCATGGAATGGCTCAAGATGTCTTGGTTAAAGTTGATAAGTTTTTCTTTCCGGTTGACTTTGTTGTTATTAATATAGAGGAAGACGAGGATGCTCCATTAATTCTTGGACGCCCTTTTATGAAGACCGCCCATATGATGATTGATGTTGATGACGGTCTTATGAAAGTAAGAGTTCAAAATGAAGAAGTAAGTTTTAATCTCTTTGAAGCAATGAAGTATTCTTAAGATAAACATGATAGTTTCTGTGTTGATGCAGCGGAAGAAGCCATAATGGAAGTTTCAAAGCAAGTTCATATAGTATCTCCCTTGGAAAGAGCTCTTGATGACTCGTTTGAAATTATTTCCGATGAAGAAGAAAGGGCACTTGAAGAGTGTTTGAAGGAACTTGAATCTTTGAAGGAGTTACAACCATGGGAATGTGAAGAGGAAGTGTTAAAGAAAGAGGTGAGTGATGAGAAGTCTCAACTTGAATTGAAGGTGTTGCCTTCTAATTTAAAATATGTGTTCCTTGATGACGGTTATAACAAACTGGTTATCATTAGCAACATCTTGATCGACAAAAAGGAGGACCGTTTGATTCAAGTTTTGATGAAGAATCAAGAAGCTTTAGGTTGGGTTCTTTTCGATTTAAAGGGAATTAGTCCGGCCTATTGCATGCACAAAATCTTTATGGAAGAGGACTTTAAAGTGGTAGCCCAACCACAACGCCGTTTGAATCCAACTATGAAGGAAGTGGTGAGAAAAGAGGTTGTTAAGCTATTGGATGCCGGTATGATTTACCCGATATCCGATAGTCCGTGGGTGAGTCATGTTCAAGTTGTACCTAATAAGGGAGGAATGACCGTTATACGAAATGAGAAAAACGAATTGATCCCGACAAGAACTATGACTGGTTGGAGAATGTGTATAGATTATAGGAGGCTAAACACCGCTACTAGAAAAGACAATTTTCCACTCCCGTTTATGGATCAAATGCTTGAGAGATTGTCGGGACAAGAATTCTATTGCTTCTTAGATGGCTATTCCGGTTATAACCAAATTTCGATTGACCCGGAAGACCATGAGAAGAAGGCATTCACATGTCCCTTTGGAATTTTTGCTTACTGAAAGATGTCGTTTGGCTTGTGCAACGCACCGGCAACATTTCAACGATGTGTGCAAGCAATTTTCTCCGACCTTATTGAAAAAACGATGGAGGTATTCATGGACGACTTCTCCATTTTTGGAGCGTCATTTGATCTTTGTTTGAGAAATTTGGAGGTTGTTCTTGAACGGTGTGTTGAAACAAACTTGGTATTGAACTGGGAGAAGTGCAACTTCATGGTAACAGAGAGGATTGTGATTGGCCACAAAGTCTCCTCTAAAGGCCTTGAAGTGGATCAAGCGAAAATTGAAGTGATCGAGAAGTTGCCTCCTCCAACCAATGTCAAAGGCATCCGTAGTTTTCTTGGCCATGCTGGCTTTTATAGGCGGTTTATCAAAGACTTCTCCGAAGTTGTAAGGCCATTGAGTAATCTACTCAACAAAGATAAGTCCTTCTCCTTTGATGATGAATGCTTAAATGCCTTTAAAATTTTAAAAGAGAAACTTGTCACCGCACTCATAATCGTTGCTCCAAATTGGACTTTAAATTTTGAATTGATGTGTGATGCTAGCAATTATGCCGTTGGTACGGTGCTTGGGCAAAGAAAGGCCAAACTTTTTCATGATATACATTATGCGAGTAAAGTTCTTAATGAGGCACAAGTTAACTATGCCACCAGAGAAAAAGAATTATTCGCTATTGTATACGCTCTTGAGAAATTTTAGTCTTATCTGATTGGTTCAAAGGTGGTAGTCTACACTGACCATTCGGTGTAGCGCGGTTTTTTGTGGTTTTGAATCACTATCGCTTTGGTACTACAATTCAATTCATTTTTTATCCTATTGAAGCTGATGAAGGAAGGGAAATAGATGTCTCCAATTAACCCTGCTTGTAAACTGAGGTTAAACAGTCAAGACTGTTGGTTTACATATGCGGCTTTAGTTCGTGGGTCTCTCTCTGCTTATTTTATTCATAACGAATTACCGGGACTGTTCATGGGGAATTTGTTGGGATCCTGCGCTAGATTGGATGGAGGTAGGGGACTTTGGGGATTTTTTATTAGTGTGCTCGCTAAGATTCTTTTTCAATCTTCTGCCTACGTATTCCCGGGATAGGGAAATCAGAGCGATCGTAGTTCCTCCTATTCTATGGAAGGAAATGGTGTTTTGGTGTCTTGTTCAAAGCCCAAGACATGAAGCTAAAGGTGGTTTGTATCTTGTTCAAAGCCCGAGATGTGAAGCTGAAGGGTCTATTTGTATCTTGTTCGAAGCCCAAGATGTGAAGCTAAAAGGGTGTTGACTTTAGAGAGAATTTGTCATCTCTAAATGGGGGTATGTTTGTCACAACTGTTGGGTGACTGATTATAAAGGAGAATTACTTTAACTGGGATATGTGAATCCAACAATGCCATAATTTCCTTTATAGGGGGTTTTTAACCTGAAGGAGAAGACTTTAACTCAGTTTAGAGCAATGTCATCTTTCCTTAGGGATTTCTCATGCTAAAAGAGGGACAGTGGCGTGGATGTAAATAATCCAGAGGCTTGCCGCTTACAGCAATTAGACGAGGAAAAGGAGTTGTTGATGTTTGTATACTGTGAACAAAGCATGATTTGATGCTAAAAGGTTGATTGAATCAAACGGGGATTTCTTTATACAAAGCCTAAGAGGAAGCTATTGACCCAACAAGAGGATGCTTTTGTGTCTTGTACGAAGCCCAAGATAGAGGCTAAAAGGGTTGACTCAACAAGAGAGTGTTTTTATATGTGTCTTGTACGAAGCCCAAGACGGAGGCTAAAAGGGTTTGACTCAACAAGAGAGTCTTTTATACTCACCAAGAGAGTGATTTGTATCTCGTACGAAGCCCGAGATAGAGGCTAAAGGAGGATCGACTCAACAAGAGAGTCTTTTTATACTCAACAAGGGAGTGTTTTTGTATCTTGTACAAAGCCCGAGATGAAGGCTAAAAGGGGGTTGACTCAACAAGAGAGCCTTTTATACTCAACAAGAGAGTGATTTTATATCTCGTACGAAGCCCGAGATAGAGGCTGAAAAGGTTAGCTCCGCTGGGGAGAATCATTGTACAAAGCCCAAGAGGAGGCTAGGGTTACTGTTTCAGTTGAGTGACAGGTCCAATATGTTGGTTAAAAGAGAAAATCAGTTCTTATATGGGTAATGTTGTACTCATGGATTTGATCTGAGGACCGGGATTATTTCTTGTTCTTTAAGGAAACGGGGAATCCGAAGGGTATTGAGACTGCCCAAGTCTACGGTTGTTTTTTCCTATTTTCGAAAGGAACTTGAGAATGTCTTCGAGACTTAAGGAGATTAGACTGTCCAAGTCTAGAGTTTTATCTTTTGTACTATGCTTAAGAGAGATCAAGAGATAGTACGTTCGTGGTAGAAAGATCTAGACTCTTCGAAAGACTGTTTTATTAAGATGACTAATTTCTGTTCCTATACCTTTAAGAGGTCGTCGGGACAATTTGTACGAAGCCCAAGAGGAGGCGAGAAAAACTTTTAAGAAGCCGAAGGGACAATTTGTACGAAGCCCAAGAGAAGGCTATCTTTTTGGATGAAGAATCATTATACGAAGCCTAAGAGGAGGCTGTGAAAACTTCTAACAAGCCGGCGGGTCCTTGTACAACGCCCAAGAGGAGGCGGGGAAGCTTTTAGGAAGCCTGTGGGTCCTTGCACTAAGCCCAAGAGGAGGCTGATGAACAGTTCCAGAAGGGGTTTCACTTGGAACATTGGCCTTCTGTATATGAACTATTCAAGGGGGAGATTTCTTAGATCTAGTTATGTAAAATTGTCGTAAAATAAGATTCTCATGGTTTAGGTTATGTTGAAATATCCGGGAAAACGTCGGATATAAGAAGACGAGGTTTTGTCTAGTTCTAGATGTAGTTGCAGGGGAAACTCTAAATATCTATACTAGTATTACACAATCAATATGAGTTTATGAAAGAAGACTTACAGTGAACCAGCCCCACAATACAGTTATATACATATGAAAGCGGTAAATGAAAGCGGGTAAACACTTACTCGGTTGTAGAGCTTCCATGTAGTTTGGTTAGTTGTTCAACAAAGAAATTGAAAATAACAGTATGTTACAAAATCAAAGGTGAAAGTGCTTTTGAAGGGAAAATTGGGGCTTACAACTCAAGGAGAGGCCCAGGGTTTAATCAGTGATCGCACTGTCGTTTTGTACAGGGACTTATACAAGTGACTGAGGCCTAAGAAAGATTTTCTGTACAAGGGGATGGGTCTTACACTCTCTCAAGAGGCCCAAAATGATTGAAAGTGAACAAAGATGGGTCTTATAGCTCAAGGAGAAGCCCAGAGTTTATTTTGAAAAGGGTGACGATCGCGCCGAGGTTTTGAAAACACCGTGGGTCTTATACAATGACTGAGGCCCAAAAGTTTTTGGTTTCAAAAGGGGATTGGGTCTTACACTCTATTAGAGGCCCAAAATGATTTTGAATAGGTCTTATAGCTCAAGGAGAGGCCCAGATGGTTTGTTTTAAACGGGCGATGATCGCGCCGAACTTTTGAAATACAACGGGACTTATACAACATTTGAGGCCCAAAAATAGGTTTGTATTTACAAAGGATTGGGTCTTACACTTTATTAGAGGCCCAAAAAGTTTGAAAAAGTTTGATGAGGGTTGAATTAATCAAAAACCCTAATTTGTTTCCAAAATGTATTTTAATTGAATAAAAATTCAATTAAAATGATCAAAATTGTTAAACATGTGGAAAACAAATTGTGATCTTGGATTAATGTTTCAAAAATCAAGTTTTGACCTACAAAATGATTAGAAGTCATTAAAATTTGCAAAATCAAGAAGGAAACAAAATATTTTAAATGTCAAAAACAATTAAAATATTAATTCTTTGCAAAAATATCAATTATATGAAATAAATAATATTTTTGGGATTTTTTGGTAAAATAAAATATTTTAACATTTTTGTGAATTATTAAAAAAAGAATCAACTCAAAATCATTAAAACTCAGAGAGAAATTAATTTTTGAATCAATTAAATAAAATCACAAAATTCAAATATTCAAATATTTGAAAAAGGGCGCCAAGAACATGGCAAGAACACGCGCCCTTCCTCTGTTTCTGCAGATTTGCGTTTTCTATCCAATCTCACTGAATACTTGATTATATCATGCAATCTAAATATCAATCTACTCGTTTCAACCTCACGATCATGTCTATGGTCTTTAATTTCATTTATTTTAAACATGGAATAAGAAATCAAAGAGAAACCTCAAGAACCCTAAAATTTGCATGAAGGTTCAGAAATTCCTTACACGATTCAAACAAGGCAATTGATTGAGGGAAAACACTCCATGCTTGATTATGAACATATGGTCAAATTATTGTGCAACAAAAATTGCATGAATCATAGAGTTAGAAGAGCTCATGCTTACCACTTGCAGCTGGTGATCGTGTTTTGCGTTAGAGGTGTTACAGCTTAGTTCCAAGGTTATGGACAGCTTCCCTAGGTGCTATGGAGTGTGTCTGGATGCTTGGAGTGGATTAATTTGAGCTGGAACTTGATTTGGCACCTCAACTGCAAATCTGTCAAAGGCTTGAGCAGTTGGCTGGTGATTTTGAGATTTTGGTGTTCCAGATGTTATGTGAGTGTTTGGATCACTTCTATATGATGTTTATGAGGTGTGTGTGTGATTGGTTTGATTGGAATTGCTCTCAAACTCAAAACCCGATAGTGACTTGCCTTAGAAGGAAATTTTGGAGTGAAAGAAGAGATTTTGAGGAAAGCATATGTTTGATGGCTTTGGTGTACTCAAACTGATCACAACTGAGCTCTATTTATAGTAAAGCAAGTTTGTTTTGCAAGGAATAGTGAATGCCAACTGCTGCATAGGTTTGGCCAATGTTGAGCAATGAGAATCCAAGTCTCCTCTAGCCATTGACTAGAGGTTAGGGCACAGGCTGCTGGTTCCCTTGGTCTTGGATAAGTCTTGACTGAATTCAGTTGGCAATGGCTCAATCCATGCTACCTTGGTGTATGCATTGATGCTCTAATCCAAAATTGGAGTCTTGTCCCTCTTTTAAGCAATTCTAGGTTTGGAATGCTATTTTTGGTTCTAAAGACTTGGGAGGCTTGGGATCAGAGTTGGTTCCTCTTTGGTCCCCCCTTGAGATGTTCAGATGGATAGAGTTGCTTGCCCTTTGCAAAATTTGGGCAAATCGAGCAAAACTCCAAAATCTGCCTTGCTTTGGCAGTTTTCAGCCAGGCATATTGGCATTGTCACATCTCATGGCTCAAGTGGAATTTGATGGAGTTCTTGGCCATTTTGGAAAGCCCTCATATGATACAACAATTGTTTGATCATAATTGGTTTTGATACTTTTTGGATCCAAGTGAAAAATGCCCCTACATTTGGAAAAAATTGAAGGCAGATTCTGACTTAGTGAAAATTTCACTAAGTGTTGGAAAAAAGTGACATTTTCACTTTTCTTGATTTTGATCATTCCATAACTTGAAATCCATGGGGAATTGGAATGAGGTGTAGTTGAAGCTTTTGTATAGGGTAATGAGAGCTACAAATCCAGCTTTGGATGGGAAAAAATGGCCTTGTTGTTTAGGAGTTATGATCCTCCAAAGTTGGTACCCTAGCCACTTTGTTCCATAACTTAGAAGATTTTCTAAGTTTTTTATGGTTACCCCTTTTACAAGTTATCCCACTTTTCTTGATTTTTCTTGATGAATGATGATTCCAATCACACATTAACATCATTTTAGGGTTAAAAAACCATAATTGTGAAAAATCTCAAAAAGTCAAAGTTTGACTTTTGTGCACAGTTGACTTTTTATCAGATGAATTCCAAACTATGCGATCCTCTATGAAATCAAGTCCTTGATCTAAATCAAACTTGATGGATTGATTTCATAGGTGTTATAGGGTGTATTGGATCATGTCCTAGGATTTGGGAGCATGTTCGGGTCAAAAGTCAAAGCTACAGTTGACTTTTTTTATCAAAACCCTAATTGTGGTTCAGATGAAACTGAAACTTGTGAATCAAGCTTCTTGGGTCCATCCATTGTTGCAAATGGATCAATGTGATGTATTTGAGACCCTCAAATCTCCTCTTGAGGTCTTGGCTCATGTTTTTGTCCCAAAAGTCAACTTAGGGGTGAATTAGGTCAAGAAACCCTAATTCCTGATTTTTTATGAATGCATTCCCTAAAGCCAAATTGACTTGATGATTGGGTTCATGATGTCCCTTGGGGCATCATAGGTTATTCTTTGAAGCATTGGGTCATGCCCAGGGGAAAATTTCCATCTGGAGTGGTCGACCAAAACCCTAATTTGGTGACACTGTCGATCGTGAGGCTTGATCCACTCAAAATGCTGCAACCTTGTGCTTGATTCTTGAAGTGGGAGTCCTCTTGATCCATTGTGGATGTTTGAGAGACTAGACAAGTTGAAGATCATGTCATTACTTGATTAATTCTTTGTCTAAGAGCTCTGAGAGGGCTTGAAACCCTAAGTCTGATTGTAGTGGATGCTCACCCATCTTTGGGGAGACTAATGGTTCATCCATATTGTGATTATGATTTGCATAATGATGGGAAATATTGGTGCTCAAAATTTGGGGTATGACACTCGGCCATTAAATATCTGCTTACCAAGCCGGATTCAAAACAAAGGTTAAACCGGTGGAGCCTTTTGTTACAAGAGTTTGATTTGGAAATCCGTGATAAGAAAGGGTCAAAAAACTTGGTAGCAGATCATTTGTCTATGTTGGTCAATGTAGAGGTAACTCACCGTGAGAATGAGGTCCGTGATGAATTTCCCGATGAAAAACTTTTTCGAGTACAAGTTAGGTCGTGGTTTGCAGATTTTGCTAACCACAAAGTAACCGGTTTTATACCGGAGGACCTAACTTGGAATCAAAGACAGAAATTCCTCTCGGATGCTAATTTCTATGTTTGGGATGAGCCATACTTGTTTAAGTTAGGAGGTGACAATTTGTTAAAGAGATGTGTCACTCTTGATGAAGCCAAAAGTATCCTTTGGCATTGTCACAACTCGCCTTATGGAGGGAATTACAATGGTTTAAGAATGGCAACTAAAGTCCTCCAATCGGACTTTTATTGGCCAACATTGTTTAAAGATGCCAACCTCCATGCAAAAAGTTGTGATACATGCCAAAGAAATGGCGGGATTGGAAAAAGAAATGAAACGCCCTTGCACATAATTTTGGAAGTCAAGGTGTTCGATTGTTTGGGTATTGATTTTGTCGGACCATTCCCATCATCTTTTTCAAACGAGTATATTTTAGTTGCAGTTGACTATGTTTCCAAGTGGGTGGAAGCAATTGCGTCACCGAGGGCCGATGGCAAGACGGTGATAATTTTTTTAAAGAAAACATATTCTTCGGTTTTGGCACCCCTCGTGTGTTAATCAGTGACGGAGGTTCGCATTTTTGCAATGCACCGCTCGAAAAGGTCTTAGAGCATTACGGTGTAAAGCACAAAGTGGCAACTCCGTACCACCCGCAGACAAACGGTCAGGCAGAAGTGTCTAATAGAGAGGTCAAAAGAATTTTAGAGAAAACCGTGTCGAGCTCGCGGAAAGATTGGTCACAAAAATTAGATGAGGCTTTGTGGGCGTATCGCACCACTTACAAAGCGCCAATCGGTCTAACTCCTTTTCAAATGGTTTATGGCAAGTCATGTCATTTACCCGTTGAATTGGAGCATAAGGCTCTTGGGGCTTTAAAAATGTTAAATTTTGATCCAAGTTTGGCCAGTGAAAAAAGGAAAGTTTAGTTGCATGAATTGGAAGAAATGCGCAATAACGCGTACCACTCAAGTAAGATCTATAAGGAGAAAGTGAAAGGATATCATGATAAAAAGGTTTTACAGAAGTAATTCCGGGTTGGCCAGATGGTACTTTTATTCAATTCCCGTCTAAAATTGTTTCCGGTAAAATTAAAGTCCAAATGGTCTGGACCATTTTTTGTCAAGGATGTCAAGCACTATGGTGCAATAGTTATTGAGGACTTGAAAAAGAAAGAAAGTTGGACAGTAAATGGCCAACGGTTGAAATTATATCTTGGAGGAGAATTTGACCGAGAGAATTACAGTGTGTTTCTTGATGATCTTTGAATCATCTTGGACCGTCGAGCTTAGCCGACGTTAAACAAGCGCTTGTTGGGAGGCACCCCAACATTGTAAGTATTTATGTTTTCATTTGCTGTTTTTTATGATTTTAGTTATTTAGAATTAGTTTAGGAAGTGGCAGCAGATGCAGAAAAAATTTCAAAAACCGGTCATGTTCAATGGCACGTTCGCTTTGGGAACCTGGGGCAAGCATTCACTGCCTTGTTCGCATTGCGAACTCAGCGAGACAGGCATATGTTTTTCTGCTGCCACCTCATTAAAAAGGAGTTATTTTTGGTGTGGGCCAGACATTTGGGCCCATGACCCACCCTTTTTCTGAAATTTTGAAGGGAACCCTATTCCCTTGGACACTCTCACTCTTGCCTCTTTCACTTTCACAAACAAACACTCTCACAAGAACATCAATCTCTCAAGTGCTCTCAGTTCCACTCAATTTTCACCAAGTTTTCCCCAAATCACTAACAAGTTCAGGTTTGAATCTTTCTTTCTTTCTGTTAATTTTTTATTAGACATTGTGGTTAGGGTTGTGGATTGAACAATAGAGACATATTTGATTCTAGGTCTTCACCTCTGTTATAAGGTTTCTTTGCTTTTGCATGTTAAATTTTTTATGCAAACTTTAGAATAGAGGAGGTATTGAGGAACTCTAATGTTGGAAGTATTGGATGCTATTACTTTTTGAAAAAAATCGCAGGTTCGCTGTCCAGTTCGCTTTGCGAACCTGGGCGAGCATTCGCCAGAAACTCTCTTTACTAATCTGGGGCGACTTTTCGCCAGCCTTAGCTTTACGAACTTTACTGCGAACATATCAGAATTCTGAAAAAAAAAATTTATGTCTCAATTTGTGATTTTTTTTTGGCTCTCATTTCTAATGGGTTGTGTTGCTGCTTGTTGTTGTTTTATTTGTTGATTTGTGCAGATGTCTCCTAAGATTAATCCGGCTAAGAAAAGAAAGGCCAGCACTTCGTGACAAGTACCGATTTAATTTGATAGTGATCGATTTAGAGGAGCCAAGCAGACAACAAGGTACCTAACCTTGGAGAAGAGAACAATTTTACCTGAAAGGCATTTAACCTGAGTGAACATGGGAGTTACCGGTCGGTGGCTGAACTCTTAGAAGAGAAAAACTGGGGGAGACTGATAGCTCCTGTGGATAGCTATGATAACACGATTTTAGTGTGTTACTTTGGCCCATTTTATGTGACATTTTTAGTTCATGATTTACTAATTTGGTATGAGTTTAACTTATTTCAGCATGTTTTTAGCTTTAAGCACACTAGGTGCTTCTTTTATGTTTTCAATGTGTTTGTGTCCTAAAAAGGAAGTTAGATGATGGTGAGAGGAGGCATGACCCCGAATGACAGCTTTTGGAGCAGAATGAAGAGCTTTTGGAAAGAAAGCAGTTGATAGTTTAATCAACTATTTCATCAAGAGATTGAAGATTGGTGTTGGAAGCCAAGAGTAACTAGGGCTCACGTGGCAGTGTTTTGAAGAGCATTGGAGCAAAAGGAATGGATAATATCAAGAAAGCTAGAAGACAAAAGGTAGTACGGTGGGGACCACGCTACAAAAGAGCGCCCAACACCAACACCACCAGCCGTCTGCGCTGCTCCACCACTCTGCCACAACCGCCTGCAAAAAGTAGCTTTGTCTCCCACCAACATCTGTTCCAGATTACTTGTAACGGAAGGATTGAGGGACAGCTGGTCCACATGAGGATTTGATTTGGGCCTAACCTTATTTTTATCAAGAAACCCATGATCCAAGAAAGTAGCAACTACCACTTCCCCTCACCACTATATAAAGAGGGTTTGCGCATTGAGAAAGAGAGAGCTGGAGATTTACACACAACAAACAGTTTATTTCAGTTTTAAGTTTTTAGTTTATTTTTAGTCCTAGAGTTGGAACATTAGTAGAGAGTATTCTATTCTCATCCAGATCTGTACACTCAGTTGAGAGCTGTCGTGACTGAAGAAAGTTGTTGTTGTTTACTCAACGCAAGAGATTTCCAAGTTACTACTACTAGGTTGCATTTCTTTACTACACTTTGTAAGACAATGTTTCCTATTAGTTTCACTCCAGTAGTTTGTACTCAGCTCACTATGAGCTAAACCTTTGTTTGATGAGACTAATGAAGTTAGTATAAATGTTGTTTTTATGTTGATATGATGTGTTGACTAGTGTCTTATTTTGTTATGTGTTTTTATGCTATAAACTTGTTTCTTAGAATGATCAATTAGGAAAAAGGTAAAAGCTTGTTGTTGAGAGAGATCCAATAATCAAGTGGATTTCATAACAAAAGTGGTTAATAAAGTAGGATAGAGATATTCACTTAATTCAACTTGCTTAGAGATAAGGGGTTGAGACCATAAAGATTTTCAGAATTAAAACCAGACGTATTTTAGGGTTACAAGTGAGACTTAGAGATTTGTTCCCTTGCCCTAGTTATACATGTTTTGATGTTGTAGAGATACACCACTAGATCACGTTCAGACCTTTTGAGGCACGACACTTCACATCACAAAAGCATTACAACAACAACTATACTAATGGATTTAGCTCATCAACTACTCTCTCTGATATTTTAACTCCTTTTTAGTATACATTTTATCTTAGAATTTGTGTGTTGCTCCTGTTCTTTATTCTATTCTTTTATTTCAGTTACCCTGCTCATACATCTTCTTAAACAAAGAGATTAATACTAGTATTTCAAGTCCTTTAACACTTCCTTGTGGGTTCGACCTTTACTTTATCACTTGCTACATTATCAAGCATGTATACTTGCATGTGACACCATTGCTCTAAACAATCACAATAAAAGCATTATATAAATTAGAGAACAACCTACAACGTTGAGATTGTCCGCGAGTTTTATGCTAATGCCCTTCCTGATGATGGGGACCAATTTGGTTGGACAACTTTCTTCGGGGGAAAAGTGGTGCGATTTGATCGTGGAACAATTAATACCGTTCTTGGAAATCGTTTACCTTTGAGAGCAAGCTAGAGAGATGACTTCCATAGAGACTTGCACCTACACAGAGACATTTCGAAAATGACTAGAGATCTTTTACGAGAGGGTAAAACTGTAGACTTTAACCCATCTGGGGTTGCCATTAGATACCGTCGTGAAGACATGCGACCTTTGGTACAACTTATTTTGCTTTTGGTGGTAACCAACATTAAGCCGAAGTCGAATACATTGACCATCCCTATTCCACTTGCCCACCTTGTACACAACATTTTGAGCAATGTACAGATAGATGTAGCCCAGATTATCGCGGATGAGCTAAGGGCTATTGTTGAGAGTGGTCTCGATTCCGCTTCTCGGAAGAACGCCCCTCTTGCTTTTCCTTGCCTCATCATGACTTTGTGTGTGAGTGCTGGGGTTAATCTCCCCACATGCCATCAGGTTACTATCCCTTCTGTGATCGATGACCGATATGTGGATAAGTTCTGTAAGCCAAGGGGGCAAGGGGTGAGACTTCTGATGCTGGTATTGATGCCGGCACAAGGGGTGGCGATGGTTCTAGTTCTAGGTCGCAAGGTTTCTATCCTTAACAGCAGGAGATTTTCCAGTATAACTGGGATTGGATGGCGGCTTCTCAGTGCGCCATGATGGATTTACATGACTCCATGCAAGTTTTGCAGCTGCAAATTCGTGAACCCGCCGCTGAACATACTTTGATGACAAGGGAGCAGTTCCTTGCTCATGCTGGTTGGCCTGAGGCCAGGCCAGTTTTCGGAGGGGGAGTAGATGTGGCTGGTCCTGATGATGCTGATGAGGAGGACGACGATGTTGAGGTGTCTGGTTCTGTTTCTGGTTTAGAGGATGAAAAGTTGGTTGAGGTGTCCGGTTTAGAGTCCGAGGAGGATTGATTTTCTTGTTCTGATTTTGTACTTCCTTTGCGCGTCAAAGTGAAGTTTTCTTATGTTTTATGTATTATGCTTTGTGTTTCAATTTGTAGTACTGTACTTTATCCACTTGTTGGATTATTTTGAGATTTTTTATGTACTTGTACCCGTATGAGGTACTTATGACTTTGTAGGTGTTTTCACACCATTACATTATTATGATATTATTAGTAATATTTTGTTTTTCAGTAAATTATTCTGTTTTCAATTTTACTAATATTTCGTTTTTCATTGTTGTTATTAAGAGTTGAATTCTTCAGTTTACGAATGTTCAACTCTTAAATTGTTGGTATGCTTTTTATCGCTTTATGTTGGTATGCTTGTGGAAGTTTAATATTTCCATCTTTTGGTGTTGACTTGAAGAATTTTAGGTTGGTGATTGTTGATCACTAAAGAAGATTCTTCCAAGTTGGATGGCTATGATAGTAATTTTAAGCATGATATTGTTAGCAAGGTACATAGTTACCTAGTTCTAGAATTTAGAATGTGTTAGAACTTTTTGTCTTTGTACAAATGAAATGTTGTTTCTTGTTACAACTTCATTGATTGCTTGTGTCATTTAGGTCCAAAAACTACAAAAGTGAGAAACCTCCATGTTATACTAAATGCTTTGGATTGATGATGAATTTTGCTTTATACTTTTAATCCATGCTTCATCTTGTGATTTGTGTGATATTGTGGAAGCATTAGACATGATCAAGGCACTTGTTGATATTGAGCACGACCATTTCCAAACAGTGATTTACCCGTGAGTAGCGAGTATTTATTACCCCCTTTGAGCCTAAATAGTTTAGATCTCGTTTAGTGATGAACTTTGGGTTGTACATAATTTGAAAATCAAGTCCGTCACTGAATTTTTGAGAGTTTCTAACAATTTTTTCTTCTTGAACCTTGGAACTTTGTTTTATTGATTTCCTTGCCTTAAAAAGCAAGGAGCATTCACTTAAGGCTTAGTTGAAAATAAGTTGGGGAGAATGAAAAAGAAGATTGGTAAATTCCTCAAACTTTTGAAAAATTTTAAGCAAGCATGAAAAGAAAAAGAGAATGTGAATATGAATGTAAAAAAAATAGAAAAGGATGCTTGCTTGAATGAGAAAAATAGAAACCAATAATTGTGCATGAGGAAGTTTGAGAAGGTTTGTGATAAAGGTAAAATTGGTGAATGAAGTTGAGATGTGTGTGAATACCTTGTACAGTGAATGTTCTTTTGCATCGAAAACTTCGATTCAATGGTCTTTAGAAATATCCCTTTGTTGTTAACCCGTCCATGCTACAACCTTTAAAGCCCTTAGTGATCTTTTACTTCCATGATTTCTTATGTGATCGATTAGATATTGCATGAATTGCTTTTTATTTGCATCATTTGTCATTTGAGCGAAATTGCCCCGCGGTTGCAAACGCGTTTGTTTCCTTTAATCCTTTTTCGAACAGGAGTGTTAGAGTGACATGAGCATGATGGTTTAGTTGTCTCTTGAAACATTGTCTGAGATTTGTTTAAGAATCAAGTTCTTTTGCATTGTTGATTCTAGGATTGTGTAATTGTTGCTTTGTTATAATTGTTGTTTGTTTGAGCCGTTTGTCTTTTCTTGGTTGAATCAAATGCTCGAGGAAATCCTCTTGTTTTCAATGAGAGGCATACTTTGCTTGAGGATAAACAAAGAGTTAGTTGGGGATGGTTTGTTAGATGTCAAACATGCTATATATTTGTATTTGATACTTGGCATTTTTCAACACTTTTATGTTTTAATTGTGGATTTTAGTAGTGAATTATTGTTGTTCTTCAAACATTGTTTATATACCTTTAGTGCTTGTAATATGTGTGTTATTGTGCATGAAAAGGCCTTAATTGATCAAAGAAATAAGACACAAAGAATTGATGCAAGCTGCCAAAGAATATAGGAAAACTTCAAGAAGTTCACTTTGCGAACAAGCTAGCGAAGGTTCGCTTTGCGAACAACAGCGAAGTCTCCAGCGAATGGTCCCAGAATGGGGCAGTAGGAAAAGGGACTAAAGTTTATTTTGCAAACTCCCAGCGAATGTTCGCTGCTTCACTCTCTTTGCGAACAACCTGGCGAAGAACCCTTGGATATGGCAGAAGCAAAAGGACCTAAAGTTTACTTTGCGAACTTTCCAGCGAGTAGTTCACTTTGCGAATGAAACGTTCGCATTATGAACTTATGCAGACAAACAAGGGAGGTTTAGTTATCAGAAGGCACTTCAGGTGCCATTTTCTTCATTCGCTAGGCGAATAGATCATTCGCAGTGCGAACGCATCAGATTTCAAGTGTACTATAAATGGATTTTTACATTTTCTTGGGATCATAACTTCACCTTTTCGCACCAAAACATATTTTTCTGAGTTTTTTTCATCTAAGAGATATTTTTCACATAGAGAAGCTGGATTTGCATCCAATCTCGATTCTTCGACGCGGATGCTTTTTCATCTCCTCACGAAACTTGTGAAGCAAGCTACCATGAATATGTGTAGCTAAACACATCCTTGTGTCAAGATTAGTGGTAGGTAATCCATCATTTTGTATGTATTGATCTTGATTGTAAGTTTGTGAACTTTGTTGATGATAAATATAGAAGAAAAACTTTGTTTGCATGGTTTATATTTTGTTTTTGTTCATGATCGAGAGATATGTATTAAAACTTGACCTAAGTTTCAATCCATCAATAATCATAAGGCTAGAGATAGTTTTGAAAGTTAATGTTCATAAATATTGAACTTGAATGTTTATCATATTGGTAGTTTGAGTGAGAGATCATCAAAGGATAAATATGATAAATCTCAAAACAAGTGTTCGAGCGAAACTTGTTGAGAGGATATGTGGTTATATTTATTGTTAACGAGTTCACACGCTTTATCGAGTTGATACGTACGAAATGGATTATCGAACACTAGTCTTGGCATGTTTTTACCAAACCCTAAAACCAATCTTTTTACCGTCGATTACTAAATTTTATGCAAACGATACAAAAAACCAAACTCTTTGTTACTATAAAGTTTGAAACGCTTTTGACTATCGAACGGCGGCAATATACGTTCAATCCCTGTGGATACGATAAAACATCCCCGAAATACTTTTCAACAGATATCAGCGTAACGAGGGGCATTAGCTTTGATAAAGGCTACCAGTTTGTCATATGGAAAGTAATCATTAATCGGAACATCATCACTCTTAACATCATTAAGCCTCTACAGGTGATCTGCCACCATATTCTTCGTTCCTTTCTTGTCCCAAATCTCCATGTCGAATTCTTGAAGCAGTAGGATCCACCAAATCAGTCTCGGCTTTGCATCCTTTTTGGTTAGCAGATATCAGAGGGCAACATGCTCGGTGTAAATGATAATTTTTTATCCTATAAGGTAAGACCGAAATTTATCAACATCGAACACAATTACCAGAAGCTTTTTTTCTGTATTATGATAATTAATTTGAGCTTCATCCAGCGTCTTGCTAACGTAATAGATAGCGTGAAAATTTTTGTCTTTACGTTGTCCTAGAATAGCGCCTACTACATAACCTAATGTGTCACACATAATCTCGAACGGTTCACTCCAATCAAGAGATGGCATAATAGGTGCAAAGATTAGTGCGCTCTTTAATAAATGAAAGGACTCAAGGAAATGTTCATCGAAGATAAACTCCGCGTCCTTCATCAGTAAGCCGGTAAGGGGTGTGGTTATCTTTGAGAAGTCCTTAATGAGTCACCGATAAACACTAGTGTGTCCCGGGAAGCTCCCGACTTCTCGAACATTCTTTGGAGGTTGCATATTTTTGATAAGCTTGGTTTTTGCTCTATCAACCTCAATACCTTTGGCGAACACTGAGTGTCCGAGAACAATGCCCTCCTTCACCATGAAAATCAGCAAAGATTGCCATCATGCATCTTTGAAAAGTGGTTGGGGCATTACATAACCCAAACAACATCCATTGGTAAGCGAAAGTTCCATAAGGGTGGGTAAAGGTAGTATTTTCCTGGTCACTAGGGTGTATCAGGATCTGGAAAAATCTTGAATATTCATCCAAGTAGCATAAATATGAGTTCCTAACCAGGTACTATAACATCTGGTCGATAAAAAGGGAGGGGAGATGGTTTTTCCTAGTTATTTTATTCAATTTTCTCTAATCTATACACATCCTCCAACCAGTCACAATGCATGTAGCTAATGAATCTCCTCTCTCATTCTTAACAACAGTCATACCACCTTTCTTCAGTACCACATGTACCGGACTCACCCACTTAGTGTCTGAGATGGGATAGATAATCCTGATATCAAGAAGTTTCATAACCTCCTTCTTAACAACTTCACTCGTGTTAGGGTTCATATATATTTGGTGTTCTCGAGAGGATTTAGAATCCTCTTTTAGCATAATATGGTGCATGCTCATAGATGTGAGGATTCCCTTGAGGTCACTCAAGGTATATTCTAATGAAGTGGGGTATCTATTCAAAATAGTAAACAACTTATCGGTTTCTTTCTCTACCAAGGCTAGCATTAACTATGATACTCCAATTACGTTCAACACCTAAGAGTTCATACCTAAGGTTTTAAGGTAATTCCTTAAGCTCTACTTTTGGATGCTCAGTGTCAGGCATCAAATTGGAGGTAAGGGCGAGGCACTGATCTAAATCTTCATCTAATAATACTTTAGCCCCATTTTCCTTTATTTCCAATTAGTAGGCGTAACCAGCTCTTCAGCAGGTGGTGCCTCTAACGACAACTCTTTTAAATCTTCATCGATGATGTCTAAAAAACAACATGAATCATCGATAGCAGGAGCTTTCATAAAATGGGAAAAAATGAACTAAATTTTCTCCCCATAGACCTCAAAAGCAAGTTTCCCTCGATTCACATCAATAATCGCACCAACAGTGACTAAAAGGGTTTTCCTAACAAGATGGGAATATTGGAGTTTTCCTTTATGTCCATCACTACAAAGTCTATAGGGATGTACAGATGGCCGATCCTAACTGAAATATCTTCCAGAATACCTACAGGATACTTCACTGAACGGTAATCCAGCTTGAGGGACATCTTAAGGCGCTTTAAATCTCCTAAATTTAGCCTCTCACAGATTCAGAGAAGCATCAGGCTTGGGCTAGCTCCTAGATCACAAAGGGCCTTGTCGATGACATATTTGACAATTATACAGGGAATGTAAAAACTCCTTAAATCTTTCAACTTTGGTGGCATATTATTTTGAATGATGGCACTGCACTCTTCAGTGAGCGCCATAGTACTGTCATTGTCACGCTTCCCCGTGTTGGATAAGATCTCTTTGAGGAACTTAGCGTATGAGGGCATTTGTGTAATGGCCTTCGAAAAGGGAATAGTAATGTGAAGTTGCTTCAAGAGCTCCACAAACCTTTAAATTGACCCATATGTATTAGACTTAACAAGTCTTTTAGGGTATGGAATGGGTGGCTTATAGGGGATATGCAGTACATAAGGTTATTCCTTCTCAACCGTCTCCTTAACTTTGGGTGCCGACCCATTTTCAGCTTTTGGTACTCTTACTAGGGTACTATCAATAACTCTCTCTATTTCTCTCAAAACTTTTCATCCTACTCTTGGGTCTCCCACTCTAGGATCAACTGAGTCATCTAATTCCATCTCATTTCGCAGTGTGATGGCATTATCGGGGCCTTTTGGGTTGGGTTGTGGTTGACTTGGAAATATGCCAGCAGGGGGAGCAGTGGCTACTTGTTACTGGGCTACTTGAGAGATTTGAGTCTCAAGCATCTTATTGTGGGTAATCATGGCGTCAACATTATTCACCAATTGTTTGATCAGCTCATTAACATGAATGTTCTGGTTCATAAACTCCATGTTTTATTGGGTCTGAGACATGACAAAATTTTCCATTATGAGCTCCAGATTAAACATTTTAGGTGTAGAGGGAGCAATAGGGGCTCCTTTATTATTTTGAAAACCAAGAAGATTAGTATGAGGTGGGCTTGGTGCAAAAAGAGCATTGTTTCTCTTATAGGAGAAATTTGGATGATTCCTCCATCCAGGATTATACGTGTTAGATTAGGGATTATCATGTGCTTAATTTTCCTGGTCATGGGAAGGCTTAGACAATAATTGACAGTCAGATGTGAGATGTCCTTGGACTCATCAGATCTCACATAGGGGATTCACTACAGCTACAATAGTTGCATAAGTAACGGTTAGATTATCAATCTTCTGTGTGAGTGCATCTACCTTAGCATTCACATGATCTAGACCTTTCACTTCATACATACCACCTTTTGTTTGAGACTTTTCAACAAGGGTACGTTGGCTACCCCACTGATAATGATTTTGGGCCATGTTTTCAATAAGATTATAGGCCTTAGTGAAGGGTTTGTCGATTAGAGCCCCTCCAGCCGCAACGTTAATTGTCATCCTCGTGTTATAGAGGATACCTTTATAGAAAGCGTGGATAATTAACCACTGCTCTAAGCCATGAATCGGGCAAAGTCTCATCATGTCTTTGTACCTTTCCTAAGCTTCAAAGAGGGTTTATCCTTCAGTTTTTCTAAAACAAGTGACTTGGTTTCTTAAAACTATCATTTTATATAGCAGGAAATATCGGGCTAAGAATACACTCTTGAGTCTATTCCACGTAGTAATGGAATTAGCTGGGAGAGACTGTAGCCAAGCTCTGGCTCTGTCCCAGAGGGAAAAGAGGTAAATGCATAATCTGATAGGTTCGGGTTCTACTGCATTATTCTTTAACGTGTCAGCATACTGAAGAAACACAGAAAGATGAAAATTAGGGTCCTCTATAGGGCTACCAGAGGACTGGTTCTGCTACACGATTTGCAGCAAATATGGTTTGAGCTCAAAGTTATGAGTTTGAATAGTCGGGGGAGCAATGCTCGAAAGAGGCTCGTTTTGAAATCGTTGATGTCCAGGATTGTTTCTCTTCATCCATTAAGGTTTTTACTGTGAAAATTTATGGATCATAGTGTCACGACGCAAAAAATACCATGTGCATAAGCATGCTTGAAATAATAGCAAAGTCGCCACCAAAGTTTATTTATTCCAAGAGGAAAGGGAAAATATCGATAAAACCCTAATGAAAAAAAGAAAATGGTCATCGCAACCAAATTCGAGTTCGGGGGTCGTTTGAGCGAGGGAAAGATATTAACACCCCTCACATCCGTTCTACTCAATACAAACCCTTTAGTTAGTTTTGCAAATATAGTTTTAGCTTTCGTTTGTTTCTTCTGGTTATTAAAAGTTTGAAAAGAGAAAAGGAGTAAAAATAAGTTTTTTAATAGGGTGCTTGACAAGATTGCGAGTTTTGCTCCTACATATTCTCACATGTGATGAGGAATTCAAAGCTACATAGTTCTTTGTAGAAAACCAAGTATGTGTTGGTTGATTTAAGTGAATGATGTTTAGGTCACATTCTAGTGGTTAAACGTTGCTTGTTACCCACACATGGGAAAAATGAACATTTGTTTGAGCATCGCGTCAAAATAGATCAAACATGATCTGGAAATCCATCAAATTTATGCTTTAACCGCATTCGAGCAGAAACGTTACTTGCTTATCGTGAATATGGGGAATGAAGTGTTATTTCATACTTCGTATCAAAACGAACAAAACATTGTTTGTTTATGGAAGGTTTTTGGTCGCGCTAAGGCAAAAAAGATGGTTTAATTTGTTGAATTTATTTTAGGTGGAAGATGAATATTCAGTAAGACCAAGGCAGCCCTAGGGACGATTATTCATGTTTTTAAAGGAGTGTGCATCCCAATGTCTTTTTCATCCAATTGATTGTAGAAAATTATTTGCGAAGATAAATGCTCGGTAAGATCAAGGAGTGTGCCCCAGGGTCGATTATTCGAGGTTTCAAATGAGTGTGCACCCCAATATCTTTTTTCATCCTAATTCACTTATGTGATTTATAGCGGAAGAAGAATGTTTGGTAAGACCAAGGCATGTGCCCCAGGGCCGATTAATTGAAATTTCAAAGAAGTGTGCACCCCAATGTCCTTTTTCATCAAATATATTTGCAAAAAAGATTTTGAAGTGCTTAAGTTGGAAAAGAACTTGATGTTGATCAAGTTTTTTATTCGTATTTGTTTTGAAATTGGTTTTGTTATGAAATGATTTTGAATTTGATGAAAGAGTGATGAAATGTTTTTTTTTTAAATTACTTGATGTTGATTAAGCATCTTCGATTTTATTTTTTGAAAGGTTAATTTTAATGATCATTTTATCTTTTCGAATTAACAATTATGTATTATTTAAAAGAAATACAATAAAATAAACTAAATAAATAAAGTAATAAAAAATTAAAGAACTAAAAGAAATAACAAAAGGGACGGGGGCACAGTATCAATACAAGAGGTGAAAGAAAAAAAATAAAATGGACTTAAGGCCCTAATTGTAAAAGAAAAACTAAGAAAACAATAAAAACATAAAAGAAATAATAAAAAGGAGGGGGTGCATGCAACAATGGGGAGTGCAAATAGCTAAAGGGCCAAGCCCAATGGTTGAGGGCCCAAGGCCCTTAGTCTAGAAAGTTGACTCAACCTAAGGCACTATATCTGACTACTATCGGTAGTCCACCATGATCAACGGATCAAAGGTGAAGGTGCATGGTAACTAGGTGGGGCTCCCTGTACAGGGCCCCAGAGTCAATGCATCAGTTAACACATCATAAAGGAGAGAGAGTGTAACGCCCTACTATACCCATTTGTATAAAAATAGAAAATACGGTAACATTGCGGAATAAAATCAAAGTTTATACACGTAGGATGTCACATTGCCAAAAACAACAACAAAGTGAAGCATCAATTCGCTTCACATTTTATTATTTCGTAAAAATAAGTAATTTGACTAAACAGCGGAAATAAATCAAATAGTTTAGCAATAAGCTCCAAACTACATCAATCATCCACATTACATGTGGTTCAACAACAACTGATCAAAAACAGATACGTAACAATCAACCAAGAACAAATAACATAAAAATATGACGAAATCCCCATCCTTCCCATGTTACGTATCAGAGCGACTCCTAAGACTCGATAAAATAGCAACACGATGCTCCAAGCACTACTCAAGTACCTGGTCATCTGTACTCCCCAATGTGCACAGACACAACAAACAGAAAAGGGGTGAGAACTACATTCAATAAATAAATGGTGAATAACACATGCTAAGGAGTAGTTCACACTAAACACACCAATCTTATGATTACCACTCACATACAAGTGCCACATCATAATTCGGCATAAACAATCCACATTCGAATACATATGCAATGCGACTCAACTGACACGACACAATGCATACGGTACCATCACAATCACATACGGTTCACCCTAGAACCTGATTCCCGTAGAAATCTGGATAAGTCGTATATGTTCCTCTGAAGTACAACTTATCTCCACATGACTCCCACATAGAGTCCGGACAAGGCTAGGCACCCATCATGGATTCCCACCTAGCTCATCTCCACATAACATGATATGAATGCATGACACAAATTATGCACAACATAATAATCAACCAAGCACAATTTTCACAATCCTCAATGTTCACACACGAGCCACATGCTCACCAGAATTCTCTCTGGAATTACCACACTGCACAAGACCGTCCCCACACGAAAATCTTAGCCCACACCACAATCATCAAACACGTCTCCTAAGGACCATCACATATAAAACCCATATTTTATCACATTTAATGCCATTACTAGTTCCTCTTATGTTCAATTATACCATCTTAGTCTTAAGGATCAAGGGAATATGCATTACACGCAAAATCGGGGCCGAAATCGCAAAAACGGGGAATGTTCACCACAGTCCGGCCCATACGTGTATGGCCCTGCCCCATACGCGTATGGACCACTCCCTACGCCCAGGCAATCGTATCATACGCGTAGGTCCAGCTGCCCAGGCTATCTATACGTGTAATACCTTGGTCCTTACACATATGGCCAGAAGCCATTTCCCTCAGAACTCCCCTCAGGAACTCACCATACGCGTAAGGTTACCCCCATACGCGTATGGACCCATCCCTTACACGTATCATACACGTATGACCAGAGGGATGTTTTCTCTCAAAATGCTCCAAGGCTGCCCGTACGCGTAATGGCATGCCCATACGCGTACTGCCTCATTCCCTTACGCCTACCATATGTGTATGGCCAGAAGGCCGTGATGGCTTGGGGACAAGGCACGTTAGCTACGCGTACGGCCTCTGGGAGTGTCCCCTACACGCGTATGGCCTCCCCCCATAACCATACGCGTATGGCCAGAGAGCGTGTCAAAATTTCCCCCATTTGAGCACTTTCAAGCACTCTAAATCAGATCCAAAACCAATTTTAATTTAGTCCCATTTCCAATCTTGATTCTATCTCATTATTCTACCATTTTCCCAAGTTTCTACAATTTAGATCCTACTTTCGTTAACCCTCAAAGCCCATAATTTTTCCATATCAACTTCCTAGTAATCACAGTAACAGCAGACATTCTTACACGAATTCTACATCAACATCAGTACACACATGGATTCACATCAGACAATACTCAAATACGAAATCGCAGCAACAATCACACAATCATGCTCAGATCAAGAAGACGAAAAATATACAGAATCCTAAGAGGGAAATGACCCTTCACTACCCTTTCATGTCCAGATCACCTATATTGAACCCCATTCTCCCCTTACCTGAATCTGAGCTTCAAATCCTGCAACAATGGTGGAATCTCTCTTCTTGCCCTAGTTCTCCCTTGTTCTATGTTCCTTCTCTTTTCACGTAAACTGCTCTTCTAAGAAAACCCCACACTAATTACTCTCCTAATTGTTTTATTTTAATTAATTATCTCCTAATAATAATAATATTAATAATGATAATAATAATAATAGTAATAATAGGAATAATAATAATATTAATAATAATGGTAATAATAATAACAATAATGTTACTAATATTTCTCACTTATTATTAATTAATGATCATTATCCTATTATCCTAAGGTTTTATTTATTTTATTCCATTAAGACTAACTCTTCTCACTCACCCTTAGCCACACACACCCTTAATTAAGACGATAAAATCACAACAACGTACAAAATAAATCATAAACGACTAAATAATTAAATGGGGTGTTACAACTCTCCCCCACTTAAAATACTTTTGTCCTCGAAAATGTACCCGACGAGAACAATTCTGGATACGAATCTCGCATCTTGCTCTCCAATTCCCAGGTCACACTTTCTCCATCAGCTCCTCCCCAAGCTACTCTCACTAAAGGAATATCTTTGCCTCTTAGTTGTTTCATCTTACGATCCTCGATCCTTATCGGCATCGCCTCCACGGTAAGATTATCCCGAATCTTTACTTCATCTCTCTGAAGCACATGGGATGGGTCACCGATATACTTCCGAAGTTGCAACACATGAAACACGTCATGCAAATTCGAAATTTCAGGTGGCAACGCCACTCTATAAGCAATAGTACCAACTCTCTGCAAAACCTGATACGGTCCTATGAACTTAGGATCTTACTTCTTCTATTTCAGTGCACGACTAACACCGGTCACAGGATTGACCCTCAGAAACACATGGTCACCCTCACTGAATTCCAAGTCTTTTCTCCGATTATCATGGTAACTTTTCTGCCTACTATGGGATGCCTTCATCTTCTTTATAATCATCTGAATTACCTCAGTAGTCTGTTACACAATCTCGGGTCCGAGTATAGTACTCTCGCCCGACTCGTACCAACATAGAGACGTCCTACACCTCCTACCATACAATGCTTCAAAAGGCGTCCTTCCGATACTAGAATGGTAACCGTTATTGTAAGTAAATTCAATCAGCGGAAAATGAGTATCCCAAGCACTTCCCTGCTCAAGTATACGAGCCCTCAACAAGTCTTCCAGTGACTAAATAGTCCTCTCAGACTATCCATCTACTTGTGGATGATAAGCAGAACTCAACTTCAAACTATTACCCAAAGCTTCCTGCAAGCTCTTCCGAAATCCGGAAGTAAACCTCGGGTCTCTGTCAGACACAATAGTCGACGAAACCTCGTGCAATTTCACTATTATCCTGATATAAATCTCTATTAACTTTGCCAATGGAAATCCGATGTTAATCAGTATAAAATGTGCCAATTTCGCCAGTCTATTCACAATTACCGAAATAGCATGAAAGCCTCTCGCTGTATTCGGCAACCCAGTCACAAAATCCATCGCAATACTATCCTACTTCCACTCTGGTATTTCTAGTGGTTGCATCAAACCGGAAGGTTTCTGATGTTCCACTTTTGACTTCTGACAAGTCAAACAAGCATACACAAATATCGATATGTTTTTCTTCATACCCGGCCACCAAAACAATTTCTTAAGATCCTGATACACTTTCGTAGCTCCTGGATAAATACTCAAGCTACTCTTGTGGCTCTCCACTAAGATCATTTTTCTCAGTTCTAAATTATCCGGCACACAAATTCTGCCTCAAAATCTTAACACACCAAAACTATCCACTTTAAAGTCTCCTTCTACATTCGACCCCCATGCGGTCATCAAATCCACCAATTTCAAATCAAGCTTCTGACTCTCTAATCTCACCAAGGAACTCATTATTAACTTTCAGCATACCCAACATCACACTCTCAGGATTCAGTTCACAAATCGTGCTCAAGTCTCTAAACTGTTCAATTAAATCCAACTCTTTAATCATCAAAGTCGACATATGAATTGTCTTCCGACTCAAAGCATCTGCTTCGACATTAGCTTTATCGGGATGGTAACTCAAGCTAAAATCATAGTCCTTCAAGAATTCCAACCATCTTCTCTGTCTCATATTCAGCTCTTTTTGGTCAAACAAATATTTCAAACTTTTATGATCATTGAACACTTCAAACCTCGATTCGTTCAAATAATGCCTCCATATTTTCAACACAAAAACTACTGCAGCTAACTCCAGATCATGAGTGGGATAATTCCTTTCATGTACTCTCAATTGTCGTGAGGAATAAGCTACGACCTTACCATCTTGCATCAATACTCCGCCTAATCCCATTTTAGATGCATCATAATACACCACAAAAGGTTCATCTGGCTTTGGTAAAATCAACACTGGCGCCGTAGTCAATCTCTTCTTCAATTCCCAGAAACTCTCTTCACACAAGATGTCCCACACAAAGGCTTGGCCTTTCCTAGTCAACTGAGTCAGAGGAAGGGTCAAATTAGAAAATCCCTCAATAAACTTGCGGTAATAACCTGCCAAACCCAAGAAACTCCTAATCTCCGTCACTGATTTCAGAGGTTCCCACTGAAGTACAACACTTACTTTGGATGGATCCACTGCTATGTCATCACCAGAAATAACATATCTTAGAAAACTCAACTCATGCAACCAAAACTCACATTTTGAAAGTTTTACAAATAACTTATTATCTTTCAACACTTGCAATGCAACCATCAGATGCTCTGCATGATCGCTTTCCGACTTAGAATAAATTAAAATGTCATCAATTAATACTACCACAAACTGATCCAACTAAGCATGAAAGATATGATTCATGTACTCTATAAATACTTCTGGTGCATTGGACACTCTAAACGGCATCACAACATATTCATAATGTCCATACCAAGTCCTGAAAACCGTTTTCTGAATGTCATCTTCATTCACCTGAATCTGATGGTAACCTGATCTCGAATCAATTATACTGAAAACACGAGCTCCTACGAGTTGATCCATTAAATCGTCAATTCTTGGAAGCGGATATTTGTTCTTGATGGTCCCTTTATTCAGTTGACGATAATAAATACACAACCTCGTACTGCCATCCTTCTTCTTAACCAATAACATCGGAGCTCCCCACGATGACACACTGGGTCTAATAAACTTCTTATCAATCAATTCTCCGAGATGAGATTTCAACTCCGCCAATTCTGATGATGACATTCTGTGTGGTGCCATAGATATAGGTCTAGTACTAAGAACAAGATCAATTGCAAATTCCACCTCTCGCTACAGAGGCAACTCTGAAATATCATCCGAAAACACTTTTGGAAACTCTTTCACCACGCGTAATTCATTGATTGACGGTTTGCCTTAAACATACAATAAGGCAAACACCGCAAACAGTTTAGCTTCATCTTCCAAGAAGGTCCTCAATTCCTTGGTAGATATAAACCTGGTCAACTCTTCTTCCTCTAGAGTAAGAAATAACAACCTCTTCCTATATCAATCAATGTAGACATAATTGCTCTCTAACCAATTCATCCCTAAAATAACATCTAGATTACTGAGTGGTAAGCAAATCAAATCCACTCCGAAATATTTCCCAAAGATCGACACAGGACAATTCAAGCATACTAAAGATGTAGTGATCGACCCAATAGATGGAATATCAATCACCATTCCTTTACTCAGAATGGACGACACAAGTCCTAATTTCTTCACACAATTAACAGAAATAAACGAGTGGGTTGCACCCGTATCAATGATAGCAATCAAAGGAGTGTTATGAATGTAACAAGTACCTCTGACCAAATGATCCTCACTGGTAGGTTGAGCCCCCACTAATGCGAATACCTTTCCACCGGTCTGCGACTTCTTTTGCTTCTGACAATGGGTGCTGATGTGACCCTGTTCACCACAGTTGTAACAGGTAGGTATATTGGTCCAAGAATCTGCCACAACATGACCTGGCTTCCCACATTTGAAACACTTCTTCACCTCATTCTGACATAAATTAGCACGGTGACTCGCGCCACCACATCTGAAGCACTTGAGAGGATTGGAGAAATTTCCTCCCCCACTTGGCTTCTTACCAGCGATAACTTTCTATTTTCCCTTATCTTCCAGAGCACTGTAAGGTGTACTCCCATGTCTCTGCTTACCCATTTTGTCACTCAGGGCCTTGTAGTGAGCAACCCGAGCCTTGTTGTCTTCATCATAAATTCTACACCTGTTCACCAAGTCAGAAAAATATTTGATCTTCTGATAACCGATACCTTGTTTGATCTCGAGACGCTGCCCATTCTCAAACTTGATACACTTCGAACTCATAGAAGCATCAGTATTGTAATAAGGACAATACTTCACCAGTTCCTCGAATTGAACCACATATTCTGCAACCGTCAAGTTCCCTTGCTTCAATTCTAGGAACTCAACCTCTTTCTTGCCACGAACATCTTCCGGAAAATACTTCTCCAGAAACTCATCCTTGAACACTGTCCAAGTAATAGGACCACATGCAGCTTCTAGCCTTTGACGGGTGTTATCCCACCAGTCTTTAGCTTCAGCTTTTAGCATGTGAGTGCCAAATCGCACCTTCTGAGCTTCAGTGCATCCCATGACTCTGAAGATCTTTTTAATATCCTTCAGCCACTTTTGCGCCACATCCAGTTCGTGTCTACCTTCGAACCTAGGTGGCTTGTTGTTCTGTAAATTTTCCAAATTGTGGAACTCAACATCCTCAGAACTTCGATTGTTACTCTGCAACGCTTGTGCAACAACCTGTAACGCAGCAGCAATCGCAGGATCATTATTGTCATACCCCAAATTTTGACCACTAAGATTTCCCATCATTGTGAGAATCATCATCACAGTATGGAGGAACCATCATACTTCATCAGTCTCCCCAAAGATGGGTGAGCATCCACTACAATCAAAATTAGGGTTTTGACAAAGGATCAATCAAGGAATGACATGATCTTCAACTTGTCTACACCCTCAAACATACACAAAGGATCAAAAAGGACTCCCACTTCAAGGATTAAGCACAAGGATGCTCCCTTCTAGGTGGATCAAGCCTCAAGATTGCCAGTGTCACCAAATTAGGGTTTTGGTCGATCAGGGCCTCCAAAGGGAAATTTTCCTCTGGGCACAAGCCAAGGATCCAAAACACAACCTAATATACTCCATGGAACCCCATGGACCCAATCATCAAGTCAATTTGACCTCAAGGGATGCATACATAAAAAATCAGGAATTAGGGTTTCTTGACCTAATTCACCCCTAAGTTGACTTTTGGGACAAATCATGAGCCAAGACCTCAAGAGAGGATTTGAGGGTCTCTAATATAGCATATTTATCCATTTGGAACAATGGATTAATCCAAGAAGATTGAGCAACAAGTCTCAATTGCATCTGAACCACAGTTAGGGTTTTGCGATAAAACTCAACTGTAGCTTTGACTTTTGACCAGGACATGCTCTCAAGCCCTAAGACATGATTCAATATCCTCTATACCACCCATGGAACATGTCCATCAAGTTTGATTTAGGTCAAGGACATGATTTCCTGAAGAATTGCACAGTTTGGAATTCATCTGATAAAAAGTCAACTGTGCACAAAAGTCAACTTTGACTTTTTGAGATTTTTCACTAAAATGGATTTTTAACCCTTAAATGATGTTAATGTATGATTGGAATCATCATTTATCAAGAAAAATCAAAGAAAGTGGGATAACTTGTAAAAGGGGTAACCATAAAACTTAGAAAATTTTCTAAGTTATGGAAAAGTTACACTAATGTGCCAACTTTGGAGGACCATAACTCCTAAACCACAAGGCCATTGGTCCCCATTCAAAGCTTGATTTGTAGATCACATTGCCCTCTACAAAAGCTTCATACTAACTTATTTCCAAATTCCTCATGGATTTTGAGTTATGGAGTGATCAAAATCAAGAAAAGTCACTTTGTTCCAACACTTAGTGAAAATTTCACTAAGTCAGATTTTACCCTATTTTTTGCTAAATGTAGGGGATTTTTCACTTGGATTCAAAAGAGATCAAAACCAAACATGTTCAAACAGTTGTTGTATCATGTAAGGGCTTTCCAAAATGGCCAAGAACATTACCAATTTCAATTTGAGTCATGAGATATGACATTGGGAAGTTGCCTTGCTGAAATCTTCCAAGGCAAGGCAGAATTTGCATTTTTGCTCGATTTGCCAAAATCAGCCAAATCCAAATGCTCCTATCCACTTGGACACCTCTGAGGATTGAATCTAAAGGGGACAATCACTGAGCCAAGCCCCCAAAGTCCTTGGAACAAGAAAAAGCATGTTGAACCTAGAATTGCCAAAATAGGGACAAGACTCCAATTTTGGATTGGAGCATTCAATGGAAGCATCAAGGTGTCATGAACTGAGCTATTCTCAACTGAATTCAGTCAAGACTTATCCAAGACTAAGGGAACCAGCAGTCTGTGCCCTAACCTCTAGTCAATGGCTAGAGGAGACTTGGGTTTTCATTTGCCAACATTGGCCAAACCTACTCAGCAGTTGCCATTCACTATTCCTTGTAAAACAAACTTGTTCTACTATAAATAGAGCTCAATTATGATCAGTTTAAGTACACCAAAGGCCTACAACACTTGCCTTTCTCAAAATCTCTTTCTCTTGGCAAAAATGCCTTTCTTAGCAAGGTAGCTATCGGGTTTTGAGCTAGAGGGCAATTCCACTCAAACCAATCACACACACACACCTCATATACATCACATATGAGCTGATCAAACACTTAAACAACAACTGGAACACTGATTTCTCCGAATCTCCAGTCAATTGCTCAAGGTTTTAACCAAAATGCAGTTGAGATGCCATGAATTGATCCAGCCAATTTCAATCAAGTCCAAGCATTCAAACACACTCCATAGGGTGTAGGGAAGCTGTTCAGATCATCACCACTCATCTGTAACACCTCCAAATCAAAAATCACATTGCACTTGCTGTCACGGCCTAGAGGTAAGCATATACTTGGTCATCTCTCAATCTATGCATATTTCCTCGCACAATAATTTGGCCATATGTTCATAATCACGCATAGAATGTTTCCCCTCAATTAATTGCATTGTTTGAATCGTGTATCAAAAATCCTAGCCTTCATGCAGAAATTAGGGTTCTTGAGGATTTTTCGTGATTTCTTGTTATATGTTTAATTTAAATGAAATTAAATGCCATGGACATGATTGTGAGGTTGAAACGAGTTGATTGGTATGTGGATTGCATGATATAATCAAGTATTCAGTGAGATTGGATAGAAAATGCAAATCTGGCCAAACCCAGAACACGCGCGTGTTCTTCGTGTGTTCTTGGCGCCATTTCTTTCAAATTCAAATATTTGAATTTTGTGATTTTATTTAATTGATTCAAAAATTAATTTTTCTCTGAGTTTTAATGATTTTGAGTTGATTCTTTTTTTAATAATTCACAAAAATGTTAAAATATTTTATTTTCCCAAAAAATCCCAAAAATATTATTTATTTTGATTAATTGATATTTTTATAAAGAATTAATGTTTTAATTGTTTTTAACATTTAAAATATTTTTTCTACCTTGATTTTGCAAATTTTAATGCTTTCTAATTATTTTGTAGGTCAATACTTAATTTTTGAAGCATTAATCCAGATCACAATTTGTTTTTCATATGTTAAACAATTTTGATCATTTTTAATTGAATTTTTATTCAATTAAATACATTTTTGAAAACAAATTAGGGTTTTGGATTAATTCCACCATCATAAATCATTTTCAAAACACTCATGGGCCTCTAATAGAGTGTAAGACCCAATCCTTTTTTTTTACCAAATCACTTTTGGGCCTCAGGGTATTGTACAAGTCCCGACACCGCAAAAAACAAACGGCGCGATCGTCGCCTTTTGAAAAATAAACACTCATGGGCCTCTAATAGAGTGTAAGACCCAATCCTTTTTTTTTACCAAATCACTTTTGGGCCTCAGTGCATTGTATAAGTCCCGATACCGTCAAAAACAAACGGCGCGATCGTCGCCTTTTGAAAAATAACAATTGGGCCTCTCCTTGAGCTATAAGGCCCATTCAAAACTTTTGGGCCTCTAATAGAGTGTAAGACCCAACCCCCTTTTAACCAAAATAATTTTGGGCCTCACTTATTGTATAAGTCCCTCTGCATTAAAAGAAAACCTCGGCGCGATCGCCATTTTTAAACGAAAAATCATTTGGACCTACCCTCGTGTTATAAGCCCCACTCTTTTTCTTTAAAACTATTAGGCCTCTATTAGAGTGTAAGACCCAACCCCTTTGTACAGAAAACCTTTTTGGGCCTCAGTCACTTGTATAAGTCCCTCTCTACAAATTCAACAGTGCGATCACTGATAAAACCTTGGGCCTCTCCTTGAGCTGTAAGCCCCAAATCTTTCTTTTTCAAAGCACTTTCTCCTTTGATTTTGAATATACTGTTGTTTTCAATCTTTCTTTGTTGAACAACTAACCAAACAGCATGGAAGCTCTACAACCGAGTAAGTGGTTATTGCTTTCATTTACCGCTTTCATATACATATAACTGTATTGTGGGGCTATTCCACTGTAAGTCTTCTTTCATAAACTCATATCAACTGTGTAATAATAGTATAGATATTTAGAGTTTCCCCGGCAACTACGTCTAGAACTAGGTGACGCCGTTTCGTTTATTCGTAGAAATAGACAACTAGATCCCCAATAGGATCACCAGATACAGTCTTCTCTTCGAATGTCCTCATTAGGAATTGTCAAGAAACTCTACTCCCAGAGATGAATGTATTCTCCGTGAATGACATCTTTGAGTTTCTTCCAAATTCTCGAACTTTCCTGACTTGATCTATTCCTTGTGAATAGCTTGCCTTGAATTTCTCGGGGTTTGGGGACCCATGGGCTTCTTAAAAGCATCGGCCTCCTCTTGGGCATCATACAAGGACCCACAGGCTTCTTAAAAGCATCCCCGCCTCCTCTTGGGCTTAGTACAAGGACCCGCCGGCTTCTTAGAAGTATTCACAGCCTCCTCTTAGGCTTCGTATAATGATCTCTTCCCCCGGGAATGATAGCCTCCTCTTGGGCTTCGTACAAGGACCTCTCGGCTTCTTAAAAGTTTCCAGCCTCCTCTTGGGCTTCGTACAAATTGTCCCGACGACCTCCTAAAGGTATAGGAACAGAACTTAGTCATCTGTATAGAACAGTCCTTTCAAAGAGTCTACTACTGTTTCTCAAAGCATAGTACAAAAGATGAAACTCTAGACTTGGACAGTCTAATCTCCTTGAGTCTTCAAGACATTCTCAAGTGACCCCTTCGTTAAATAGGAAGGAAACCCGCAGACTCGGACAGTCTCAATACCCTTCGGATTTCCCACTTCCTTAAAGAACAGGAATAACCCGGATCCTTGAATCAAATCTTTAAGTACAGTGTTGCTCATATAAGAACTGATTTTCTCTTTAAAATCAGTATACTGGACCTGTCACTTAACTGAAACAGTTACCATAGCCTCCTCTTAGGCTTTGTATAATGATCCTTCTCCAGCGAAGTTAGCCTCTCTCTTGGGCTTTATACAATGATTCTCCCCAGTGGAGTCAAACAACGTTTAGCCTCTCTCTCGGGCTTTGTACGAGACACATAAGAGACTTCCTCGTTGAGTCAATCACCCCTTTTCGCCTCCATCTTGGGCTTTATACGAGATACAAAAAGGTTCTTATTGAGCCAAACAAACAATAGCCCCCATCTCGGGCTTTATACGAGATACCAAAAGATTCCCTCGTTGAGTCAAAACCTTTTAGCTTCTCTCTCGGGCTTTGTACGAGATACAAATAGCCTCCTCTTAGGCTTTGTATAAGAAAACCACTGGTTAATCCAATTAACCTTTTAGCATCAAAGTTGTGCCTCGTTCACAGTACACAAACATCAACAACTCCTTCATCTAATCGCTGTAAGCGGCAAGCCTCTGGATCATCTATATTCATGCCATTGTCCCTCTTTTAGCATGAGAAATTCCTAAGGAAAGATAACATTGCTCTACACTGAGTTAAAGTCTTCCCCTTCAGGTTGGAAAACTCCTATAAAGGAGATTATGGCATTACCTGATTCATATATCCCGGTTAAAGTAATCCTCCTTTATAACCACTCACCCAACAGTTGTGACAAACAAACCCCTCTTTAGAGATGACAAATTCTCTCTAAAGTCAAACACCTTTTTAGCTTCACATCTTGGGCTTTGAACAAGATACAAATAGACTCTTCAGCTTCATATCTTGGGCTTTGAACAAGATACAAACCACCTTTCGCTTCACGTCTTGGGCTTTGAACAAGACACAAAAACACCATTTCCTCCCATAGAATAGGAGGAACTACGAACGCTCTGATTTCCCTGTTTCGGTAAACGGGAATACGTAGGCATAAGATTGAAAGAAAAATCTTAGCGAGCGCAATCAACAAAAAACCAAAAATCCCATAAAAAAGCATCAGTCCTAACATCCTAATCCTTGTTCCCCTTCCAGAAACATTTTGTCAAGATAAAAAGAAAGAAATCAGTATTGGCGAAAATACAAATAACCAGTACAGAGGCCCCCCCACATTGATAGCATTCGTAACCTAACAGACCGCTGTTTAAACTCAGTATGCAAAGCAGGGTTAATTGGAGACATCTATTTCCCTTCCTTCATCATCTTTAATAGGATAAAAAATGAATCGACCTATAGTAAGCTCAACCGCAGAGAGCGACCAGCGCTTAAGAACTGCGTCCAAAATCGCTCGCTACAGAAAAGTGGCGCCCACCATGGGGCCTTTCTCTTTCTTCATTACAATCTAGGGTGACAACCTTGGACAAGTCCTTTTCATGACGGTGGCCACCACAGAAAAGTGGCGCCCACCGTGGGGCCCGTCTCTATTTTTTCTTCTTCCTTTTCACCTCTTGTGTGAATACCACAGATTGGGGCTTCCGCCGGGGAACCCATTTTCTGTCAGGAACTTAGGATTCATAGCTTTAAAGGTCTAGGATGTTTAGGACAAATATATATACTGCTTTTCCTAAGTGCTATACGTGTTTATTTTTCTGCTAATGGGAATGCGTGTGATGCCGCATGAGGAAAGATTGAGTATACACTTAAGATAAGTGATGGCGACGAGGTCGACCATCAACCTCAGTGGAGGCTGACCAATGCAACCCATTCTCTCACCTAGACAATGGGCTGATTGTTAAGTCTGAGAAGCTGAGGAGCCAAACCCTTTCGTAGTGCGGAAACTATCGGGAATAGTTGTTACGCGATACTACCCTCATTTGAGGCTGGTGATCTATTCTCGGTGAATGGCACTTACTCTAAGATTGCTCTACAACTCGCTGGCGATCCGCTTATTGTTTTGCGTTCCTGGGAGGAGCTGATGATAATGAGTACAGGTACAAAAATCACCCTAGTATAAACCTTTGGGGGATGGGTAGAGCTTTGACTTCTAACAACGACCCTTTGACCCCATGTTTTTTCTATGTTTTTGTGTGCTGCATTCATGCATTCATTTAAAAAACATTAAAACATTCAAAAAATCTTCTCTTCTAGTCTCTCTGTTTTTAAAATTAAACTAAGACTGTGATTGCAAATATCAGAGAAAAGGATTGCACTAATGGATTTCGGTAGAAGGAGAACCCATACGTATACCTTCAAGGTTCCAAAGCTAGAGGATTTAAGAAGGTTAGAAAGGATGATCACTAACCAGGAGGCTTTCAGAGCCAAGCACGGAGGTCTGCTACCACTGTTAAGAGTCCATGTGATTGAGGGAATCATGGATGCACTCATTCAGTTTTACGATCCGGTTTATCACTGTTTCACATTCCCGGATTACCAGCTTGCACCAACGCTGGAGGAGTATTCTCATCTAACCGATTTATATATCACTGATCGAGCTCCATTTTCTGGACTGGAAAAAATTCCAAAGAATTAGACCATTGCAAGAGCAATTCATTTGGGCGAGTCTGAGGTCAGAACTCACATAACCATTAAGGGTGGCATCCAAGGTTTGCCAGCCCAGTTCTTGACAAAGAAGGCCCTGTATTTTGCCAGTATAGGAAACGTAACAGCTTTTGAAAGCATCTTTGTCTTACTCACCTACGGGTTATTTTTGTTTCCCAACATCAATAACTTCGTCGATATCAACTCCATTAAGGTTTTTCTCATTAGAAACCCTGTGCCGACTTTGCTCGCAGATGCGTATCATTCTGTACACTTGGGAAATTTGTACAGCGGAGAGGAGATCACATGTTGTGTACCTTTGCTTTACAAATGGTTTATCTCCCATTGGCCCAAATCTGCTGCTTTTTGGGATTGCAATAGTGCCTTATGTTGGTCGCAGAAGATCATGTCTTTTACCAACTCTGATATAGATTGGTGTAATAGGATCTATGATGAAATCACAATCATTGATCATTGTGGAAACTTCCCCAACGTACCCTTCATAGGAACTAAAGGAGGAATCAACTATCATCCGGTGTTGGTTCGCCGTCAGTTTGGATACCCGATGAGACACGTCCCACGGGGTGTTCATCTGGAAGGTCTTTTCTTCAAGGAAGGAGAAAACGACAGAGCACTAAAAATGGAAATAGTGCACGCTTGGAAACATGTTCATAAGAAGGGACGGGAGTCTCTAGGAAAACCGGACTGTGTCTCGGTGGAGCCTTATCTCCACTGGGTACAAACTAGAGCTCTCAAGCTGAAGATGCCTTATCCTCGTAACGGAATTCTTCCGCCGAGGGAATCTGTCATGTACTTCATGACGGAAACTGAAAAGCTTCAGGTTACTCTCAACAAATTTCAACGGGAAAGGAGGTCTTGGAAGAACAAGTACCGCACCCTCGACGTCGAGTGCATCAAAATACAGCAATTACTGAAAGAGAAAGATGCTCTGATTGAAATTTTGGAGCAACATGCTGTAGAGAATCAATATAACCAAAGGAATTTGCTCACTCCTTTCACTTGGCAAAGGAATGACAACCCGACAACGGCCCGAGAGCCCCGGTCAAAGAAAAGGAAAGTACCAGAATCAGCACCCGATTTCTCTTTAGAGAGGACTCGGGACCCGTTAGCTTAGGTTTCTGTTTCTGCACCTTGTAATCTACTGTATTTCCATTTCTGTAATCCTTTGAATTTCAATAAAAAGGGGTTTCCCTACTGTTTGATATTTGCAATCTAATTGTCGAAGTTTATTTTGATTAAACCAAAAAACAATTAATATAATCATTGCATTCATCATTCTCGCATCACGTATTCTTCTTACCTACGAATCTCACGTTTGTGTCTCGGTTCTAGAGTCAAACTGTCTCATTCGTACAATACTCGGGCCAATCGTCAGAAAAAGATGGATGATCTTGAGGAAGAAAACAGAGAGTTGAGGGAAGAGATCGATACTCTGAGAGAGGATATGAGAAAGCTTCGTAACGACATGCAAGCCATGGCAGAAGCTCAGCTACAGAGGACTGTGATCTCAGAGATCAGCTCAACGCCCATAGTGGAGAAGTATGATCCTAGGTATCAAATGCCAAAAGATCGTCCCTGGGGCATGCGTGCAAACTATATCCCAAAGGGATATGTTCCGCCGATCGTTGAAGATCAGGGAATCGCGACAGATGCCACTGGTCCTGAAGGTTACAAACTTCGGGAAAGTGAAGATGCCAGAGGCATATTGAAGACTCCTAAAGGTTACAAACTTTGGGAAACGCCAAGACTCACTGCCGTAGTCACGGTACCACCCCCTGTGGTGCACACTGTCCCGGAAGGACAGATTCCACAGATACCTTCTCGTAAAAAGGAGACTATGTTTGACCGAATGGATGAATTCCAGGAACAGTTCTTGGAAATGCAGAAGGAACTGCAAGCCATTTGCGGTCAGGATCTATTTGGAAAGGACGCCGCAGACCTCTGCTTGGTCCCCAATGTGAAAGTCCCGCACAAGTTCCAAGTGCCCGACTTTGAAAAGTACAAGGGTAACTCTTGCCCTCAGAGCCATCTGGTGATGTACGCTCAGCGGATGTCAGCTCAGACGGAGAATCAGGACCTACTGATTCACTACTTCCAGGATAGTTTGACCGGTGCCGTATTCAAATGGTACATGGGTTTAAACCGTACCACGATCAGCACTTTCAGAGATCTTGGCACTGCCTTCGTCCAACAATACAAATACAATTTGGACATGGCACCCGACAGAGATCAACTCAGATCAATGTCACAAAAGGACAAGGAAACCTTTAAGGAGTACGCTCAAAGATGGCGTGAAATTGCCGCTCATATTTCTCCACCTCTTGAGGAAAAAGAGATGACAAAGATCTTCTTAAAGACCTTAAGCTCATTTTACTATGACCGAATGGTTGCCAGTGCGCCCAGTGATTTCACCGAGATGGTCGGCATGGGCGTACGTCTTGAGGAAGCCGTCCGAGAAGGACGTTTGGTAAAAGACACTAGATCGACGAGCGATACTAAAAAATACGGTAGTGCTCTCCCTAAGAAGAAAGAGCAAGATATTGGGAATATCTCTTTCGGAAAGCAAAGGTGACGTTATCAATCGATAGCAGCTGTAACTCCTGCTATCAGCCCTGCGCCTATTCCTACGTATCAACCTCAGGTTGCGCAGAGCCAACCTGATCAGCAAAGGACACAACAGCCTCTTCAGAAGGCTCGTCCCCAATACAACAACAATCGTACAACACGGCCACCAGGATTTGATCCTATACCCGTGACGTACGCAGAGCTATTTCCATTACTGCTAGCCAAGGGGCACATTCAGACTAAGTCCCCTCTTGCAGTACCGGAAAATCCGCCTTTTTGGTTTAAGGTGGATCAGACATGCCCTTATCATCAAGGAGGACCAGGGCACAACATTGAGACTTGTCTCAATTTCAAGTCCGACGTGCAAAAACTTGTTAGGAGCGGGGTCTTATCCTTTAAGGATACAAATCCTAATGTTCTTACAAACCCGCTGCCTCAACATGAGAAGGCTGCAGTCAATTTGATAGAAGGAGAATCTAACAATGTCTATCAAATTCACAATGTACTCTTGTTGAAGACCAATCTGGTCAAGATGTATTGTAGACAGAGTGGATATGGCCATGTGCCACCTCATAATTATCATCAATGTGATGTCTGCTCTAAAAACAACCAAGGATGTTCTGTGGTGCAAGCAGCTCTACAGGAACAAATGGATCTCGGATGGATCCAAGAGCACCGAGTTCGTGGAGTTAACATGGTCTACACAAATTCTAACGTCATTCAAAACCACGACATCTGTGCGATGAATGTCAACTTGGTGGCAATGCACTCAAGGCAAGGCCAGTATCATAATCTGCCGCGGCACGATTACGGTTCCTGTCTGACTTGCTCGGTAAACAAACAGGGATGCTCTTTCATACAAGAGGCCCTCCAGCGTCAGATGGATCTTGGATGGATCCAAGATTACCATGATAGGAACCCTTATCAGATCAACATGGTTCAGATCTTCAATATTCGCGTGATGAATACCAACCTGGTAGAGTTACATGCTGAGCAGGTCCGACTCAGATTCCTAATATCACACGACTATCAAAACTATAAAGCAGGTTGTGAAAACGATCGAGGTTGTACCCTTGTCCAAGAGGCACTTCAGCACTTGTTAAATCACTGGTGGATGCCAATTTATATGGATGAAGATACTCAGCAAATTAGTATTAGTAACAGGAATCCTACTCGGCGTCAGAGTCAGGATGTCCGATCAGTGGAAGCTAACCTAGTGAGGTTACATTGTATTCAAAGTGGGCGTGGCCAGGTGCCACCACACAATTACGACCGTTGTAGCGTCTGTTCAGAAAGTAACCAAGGGTGTTACCTTGTGAGAGCAACTCTTCAGGGTCAGGTGGACCATGGAGAAATTCGTCCATATCCGGGTTCTGGACCCATCAACTGGACGCCGAACTACCTTGCCGATCAAGTTGAGGATGTTGTCACAATCTCTGGTCATCACAGGACCAGGGATGTTTTTGCTATTATCCCTCTACTTGACGAATCTAAAGTTCCCAACTGGGAACGGATCGAGATTACTTATGATGGTCAGAAAAATCAGAAGGTTCCCATAGTCATCTATCTGTCGGGACCACTACCGTATGAATCAACTAAGGCAATCCCTTACAAATACGGTGCAACAACAATTGAGAATGGAAAGGAAATTCCATTACCCTCCGTCGTGAATATCGCAGACATCAGTCATGTAACACGGAGCGGTCGAATCTTCAACCGAGGAGTTGGAGAACCTAACAAGGAAAAGGAACTTCAGACAGAAGCTCCCGATCCATCAGTCGGTCAATTCGGTAATCCCGACCTTTCAAAAAATAATGATGAGATGCTGAAGCTCATCCAAAGGAGTGAATACAACATTGTTGATCAACTGTTACAAACTCCTTCAAAGATCTATGTGTTATCACTGTTACTCAGTTCAGAAGCCCACAAGGAGGCTCTACAGAAAGTCTTGGAGCAAGCCTGTGTGGAACAGGATGTAACAATCAGACAGTTCGATAGCATTGTCTCTAACATCACTTCCTGCAACAACTTGGGATTTAGTGATGAGGAATTACCCGAAGAGGGTCGCCGTCATAACATGGCACTCAATATCACAGTCAACTGCCAGGACGATGCTTTAGCCAGCGTACTGGTAGACACAGGGTCAGCCCTGAATGTTATGCCGAAGTCTACTTTGATGCAATTATCATTCAAAGGCCCTCCGATGAGAATCAGCGAGGTCGTCGTCAAAGCATTCGACGGATCCAGAAAAACGGTTATCGGCGAAGTTGATATTCCCATAACTATTGGTCCTCACACTTTCCAAGTCACTTTCCAGGTCATGGACATCCGGGCAACATACAGTTGTTTATTAGGAAGACCTTGGATACATCAGGCTGGAGCGGTTACTTCAACCCTCCACCAAAAGCTAAAGTTTGTCAAGAACGATCAACTTGTCACGGTTTGTGGGGAACAAGCCTTGCTTGTGAGTAACTTGTCATCATCTATTGGTATAGAACCCGAGGAGGTTATTGGAACTCAGTTCCAAGCGCTGTCGGTAGGCAAGGACAATCAATACCGAGGAGGAACCTCGATTTCCTCATACAAAGATGCTATCAAAGCGGTCGAGAGTACCGATACAACCGGATGGGGACAGCTTGTCATTCCTGTTGACAATAAAACAAAGAAGGGTCTTGGTTTTTCTGCAACCTGTACCCGGACAGCTGGTAACGATGAAAGTCTTTATCCCATTCAGGATTTCTTCCATAGTGGAGGTTTCCTTCACCCAGTGTCTCAAGCAGTACATGCTATTAATGAGGAAGATCCCTCTGACACAGATGACGAATGGAAGTCCTATCTTAATGAGGACGGTTATACATCTCAGGAAGAGGTGCCTACGCCTTTTTGCTTTCCTACAGAAAGTCCGAGATTTATACCACGATCAGACGTCGAAATGATATACGGAGATTATGATCCGGAAGGATGTCGTGCTCCGCCAAATTCATTAGAGGAAGACACTCCAATGAAAGACAACTTTGACTACAACTACTATGGCCCGATGGATGACCTGCCAATGTGGCAGCCTTACCCAGGAAACTTGGGGCAAGAGAGTCAGCCGAGCAATAAAAATCGGCTGACCGTCATTGAACAGAATACCTATGTCCCCAGCATGTCATGGGATCAACACTCAGGTCATTCGGAAACTACTCAACATGAAGATGAATTCGCAACGTTTGCAGGACTTGAATTCATCAACTATGCTTTTCCTGAGGTCAACGTCATCTAGAGAGATGACTCCTCCAGTTCCAAAGAAGTTTGGGACACTCTGGGAGAACCAAGAGGAAAATACGACTATATGGTCAAGTACACCGCTCCCGAAAGCTCTCGTATCAGGCTCGAAGATATCCAGCCAACTGGATGGGGAGATACAGTTGAGAGCATAAATGCTATGCAAAATATAACTGAGGAATTCTCCTACGACAACTCTGCCTGGGAGACAGATTCCAACGATCCTGCTCCACCAGAAATCAGCGTCATTTCTGAAGACAAATCAAGGAATGTGCCAGACTTTGTGATTCACTGAGGAGTTCGCCGCCAATGGATTGCCGTCGAGGTTCCGAAGATCCTTCGCCAGTCAAAGTAATTGCCATCTTTAACCTTTCACCCTGCCCAGGTGAAACGGATGTTTTGATAGGGCTTACTTTCTGTAAATTTCCCTCTTCGCTTTGCCCGAAGCGACAGAGTTTTGTTTTATAGGGCTGTAGTTTCAAGGATCGACTTGTTCCTTAATAAAATAACGTCATTCTGTAATTTCCGCATTTATTGTTGTTTTCTCTTTTTGCTTTTTTAGAAAATGGTAATCCTAAAAAAACAATTCAAATAAAAACAAGCAGTAAAATAAATACACTGCACACACTTGCATTTTCTCTATGTCTTCTAAACACGAATCATCACGTCATGCAGATTGCTTGTTTTAAACCCAGTTGAAACATACGACCCGATGCCTTCTCCCAACTTTGAGTCCCCTGTATTCGAGGCTGAAGAAGAAAATGACGACAAAATTCCAGAAGAGATTTCCCGATTACTCAGACAAGAGGAAAGGTCCATTGAACCTCACAAAGAGTCGTTGGAAACGGTAAACTTGGGTTCAGAGCAAGAGAGAAAAGAAGTCAGGATTGGGGCACTGCTCAGTCCAATTGCCAAAGAGAGTTTGATAAAGCTTCTCAGAAAATTTCCCGATGTATTCGCTTGGTCCTATCAGGATATGCCAGGGTTGGATACCAGCATCGTGGAACATCTTTTACCGTTAAGATTGGAATGTCCGTCCGTAAAGAAAAGGTTGAGACGCACTCACCCGGACATGGCCATCAAAATCAAAGAGGAGGTACAAAAACAGATTGACGCGGGTTTCCTCGCTACATCAGAGTATCCTCAATGGTTAGCCAACATCGTACCCGTTCCCAAAAAGGATGGAAAGGTCAGAATGTGTGTTGATTACAGGGATCTGAACAAGGCAAGTCCAAAGGACGACTTTCCTTTACCACACATTGACATGCTGGTAGACAGTACAGCAAAGTTCAAAGTTTTCTCCTTCATGGATGGATTCTCGGGCTATAATCAAATTAAAATGGCGCCGAAAAACATGGAGAAAACTTCGTTCATCACCCCATGGGGCACCTTTTGTTACAAGGTAATGTCGTTCGGCTTGAAGAACGCCGGGGCAACCTATCAAAGGGCCATGACTACTATGTTTCATGACATGATACATAAAGAAATCGAGGTATATGTCGATGATATGATTGCAAAATCAAAAACAGAGAGTGAGCACGTTGAACATCTGTCAAAATTGTTCGAACGTTTAAGAAAATTCAAGCTCCGCTTGAATCCCAACAAGTGCACCTTCGGTGTCCGTTCAGGGAAACTACTAGGGTTCATCGTCAGCCAGAAAGGAATTAAAGTTGATCCTGACAAGGTCAAGGCCATTCAAGAAATGCCTTCTCCGAAAACTGAAAAACAAGTCAGAGGATTCCTGGGACATTTGAACTATATCTCCAGATTCATATTCCTCATGACCGCGACATGCGCGCCGATCTTCAAGTTACTTAAAAAGAACCAGGATTGCGTTTGGTCAGAAGATTGCCAAACCGCCTTCGACAGTATTAAGGAATACCTGTTGAATCCGTCGATTCTATCACCTCCAGTGGAAGGAAGACCACTGATCATTTACCTCACAGTCCTAGAGGACTCGATGGGATGTGTACTTGGCCAACAAGACGAAACCAAAAGGAAGGAGACTGCCATCTACTATCTAAGCAAGAAGTTCACCGACTGCGAAACTAGGTACACGATGCTCGAGAAAACTTGTTGTGCTTTGGCTTGGGCAGCCAAACGTCTTCGCCAATACATGATTCGTCATACTACTTGGTTGGTCTCCGAAATGGATCCAATCAAGTACGTTTTCAAAAAACCTGCTCTCACGGGAAGAATTGCCCGTTGGCAGATGTTATTATCAGAATATGACAAGAGTACCACGCTCAGAAAGTCGTTAAGGGAAGCATTTTAGCCGATCATTTGGCTCATCAACCGATTGACGATCAAGAATCAATCGGATTTGACTTCCCGAACGAAGATGCCATGTATTTAAAAATGAAAGACTGCGACGAACCGCTACCCAGTGAAGGGCCAGAACCAGGTTCCCAGTGGGGACTTATCTTTGACAGAGCAGTCAATCATTACAGAAATGGAATTGGGGCAATCATTGTTACCCCTCAGGGTACCCACATTCCTTTCACTTCCTGACTTACGTTCAAATGTACGAGCAACGAGGCCGAATACGAAGCATGTATTATGGGTCTCGAAGAAGCAATTGATTTAAGAATAAAAAACTTAGACGTATATGGCGACTCAGCCTTGGTTATAAATCAGATAAAAGGAGATTGAAACACATACCAATCAGGACTGATTCCTTACAGGGATTATGCAAGGAGGTTGTTACCTTTCTTTAATAGAGTTGAGTTTCATCACATCCCTCGTGATGAGAATCACATGGCTGATGCATTAGCCACTCTCTCTTCCATGATTAGTGTAAGTCAATGGAATGACATACCCAAGATTAACATAACGCGCCTCGAAAGGCCCGCTTACATCTTCACGATTGAAGCAGTCATAGACGACAAACCTTGGTATCATGATATCAAATGCTTTCTTCAGAAACAAGAGTACCCATCTGGGGCACTCAGAAAAGATAGGAAAACCCTCAGAAGATTGGCTGGAAACTTCTTCCTGAGCGGTGACACTCTCTATAAGAGAAATTTTGACATGGTCTTGCTCCGATGCGTAGACAGGCCAGAAGCAGACATGCTTATGAAAGAAATTCATGAAGGATCCTTTGGCACTCGTGCCAACAGATGCACAATGGCGAGAAAAATTCTCAGAGCAGGGTACTACTGGTTGACCATGGAATCCGACTGCTACAAGTACATGAGGAGGTGTCACAAGTGTCAGATATACTCCGACAAAATTCATGTACCGCCATCACATCTCAAAGTTCTTTCTTCCCCGTGGCCTTTTTCCATATGGGGAATCGACATGATTGGCTTGATCGAACCTAAGGCTTCAAACGGACATCGGTTCATCCTGGTAGCCATTGACTATTTCACCAAGTGGGTCGAAGCAGCGTCATTCGCCAATGTAACCCGACAAGTGGTGGTCCGATTTATCAAAAACAATATCATCTGCCGTTATGGACTTTCCGAGCCAGATCATTACTAATAATGGATCTAGCTTGAACAACAAGATGATGAAGGAGTTATGCGTTGAGTTCAAGATCGAACACCATAACTCATCTCCCTACCGACCCAAGATGAACGGAGCGGTAGAAGCGGCTAACAAGAACATCAAGAGGATTGTTCAGAAGATGGTCGTAACCTACAAAGACTGGCACGAGATGCAACCCTTTGCTCTTCACGGTTATCAAACATCTGTCCGCACTTCAACAGGGGCTACCCCTTTCTCTCTAGTGTATAGCATGGAAGCAGTGCTCCCAATAGAAGTAGAGATCCCGTCAATCCGAGTATTGATGGAAGCTAAGCTTACAGAAGCTGAATGGTGTCAAAGTCGACACGACGAATTGAATCTGATCAAGGAAAAGCGAATCACGGCACTATGCCACGGTCAATTGTATCAACAGAGAATGAAGAATGCGTTCGACAAAAGGGTTTGACCCCGCATCTTCAGAAAAGGAGACCTCGTGCTCAAGAAGATACAATCATTTCTCACTGATTCCCGGGGCAAATGGACCCCAAATTATGATGGCCCCTATGTGGTCACGAAAGCTTTCTCAGGCGGCGCCTTGAGACTTGCAACCATGGACGGAGAGGAATTTTCCTACCCCACGAATGTTGATGTAGTCAAGAAATACTTCGCCTAAACTTAAAAAAAAAACATCTCGGTGGATTGAAAACCCGAAAGGGCGGTCCAGGCAAAAATAAGAGACATGAAAAAAATCATCCCGGTGAATTGGAAACATCATAGTACAATCCAGGAAAAACTTAGGGACAATGGCAAGTAACTATGTTCAACAGAGGCAAGTCCTTTATCAGCAGTTACACCATCCATCGGAGGAAAACTCCAGTCAAGGTCATCTTCGACAGAAGCTCAAGATGCCCCGAATTCAAAGTTGGTAGAAGGATAACGGTCGTTATGTTTCAACGTAGCTCTTTTCCCTGTAAATTACCATTTTCTAACTTTGTAAATACTCTTTGAAATCACGCGTTTGGCTGATCTACATTTTATCAATAAAAATTTGAGCCCTTGTGCTTTTGTTTGTAATTCTTATTTATTTTAGCTTTACAGAATGGCGTTTTAACATGATCAACGATTCTTGAAATGAAACAAAAATGAATTTACTTGTTAAAACTTTTTCTGCTTTTAATAAAGATAGCAATTTCTTTTGACTGTTGAACATCGAAAGAGCGTCGATTGCGTCTCCAAAGGCGTTTGAACTTCAAAGTGCATAATCAAAGTACTCCTTCTAGGCCAGTACGCCTGAATGAAGGATCAACTGTGTCAGAGACCTTGTTCCGTCTGACACGCCACGACAGAGTTCTTACCTCCTAAGCCCGACCAACATAGCTCCCAACAGGGACTATTTCTCCTAAGCAAGGTGGAATTGCTATCTTGAACCAGCGACATTTCTACATGCCCCGCGATGGCCGAGTATCCATTCGTGTTCACCCATCAGTTTGTATATCGTGTCAGTTTTGTTAGCATATACATACATACATCATGCATTATTGATGTGCATTCACATTTCATATTACATCACTATCACTCTAGTCGGTCTTGTCCCCTAGTTATAGAAGTTCTCTCAATCGAGTCGTCAGTTCTTGCCTCGTCAGGAAATGTTGCGTCTGAACAATCTCTCTCCTCCAGTTTATTTCTGGAACAGAATTGGTCCTGGACCGCTTTGATAACTTGAACCTCTGAAAAACCAAAGGAACTTTCAGTCAGCATCACTCTTCGCCATTGAAGATGATATCCTTGCTTTCTTGGATTAAGGAAAATCCACAGGGAAAGCCTCGTAATCAGAGATTCTGCAGCATGCCAGTTTCGCTCCAAAAATATTGCTGATGAAAAGGTCATCGGCACCTCAAAATTGGACCCCATCATATGGCATTTCTCCGGGAAGATCCTGAGAAAAGTATGATGTAAGATCCCAAGCGACAGCAGTTTCCCAAGAGACCTGCTTCCACCCAGTAGAAATAAATGGCGTCTCCAACAGAGAATTTTGTGCAACTCTACAACTCAGACGACTGGGTTCCCCAGCGAGTCTGACATCGAAACTTTTTCCACTCAAATGGCATCTCCCCAGGAAAATTCAGCGAGAAGTTTGAGGAAAACCGCTACAAATAGCGTCCCTTGTCAATAAAGTTTATTGACAAAAGAAACTAAGACTAGTTCCTTGGTAGGAAACCAAGATCGAGGGGAAGTTTATTTCAGAAACTAAGACCAGTTCCTTGGTAGGAAACCAAGATCGAGGGGAAGTTCACATCTGAAACTTAGACCAGTTCCTTGGTAGAAAACCAGGATCGAGGGGAAGTTGACAAAAGAAACTGAGACCAGTTCCTTGGCTGAAAACCAGGATCGAGGGGAAGTTTACCTTTTCTAAAGCATCATTGCTTAGCAAAAGAAGATGAATGCGTTCATATCCACCATCAAAATTTCGGGTATTCCGATATTTAATCCTCTTGCCCCCCGAATGCCCGAATACCTTCGTCATTCACACCTTCGGGTCCAAGAAGATTAAATAGGGGCATCTGTCATACCCCAAATTTTGACCACTAAGATTTCCCATCATTGTGAGAATCATCATCACAGTATGGAGGAACCATCATACTTCATCAGTCTCCCCAAAGATGGGTGAGCATCCACTACAATCAAAATTAGGGTTTCGACAAAGGATCAATCAAGGAATGACATGATCTTCAACTTGTCTACACCCTCAAACATACACAAAGGATCAAAAAGGACTCCCACTTCAAGGATTAAGCACAAGGATGCTCCCTTCTAGGTGGATCAAGCCTCAAGATCGCCAGTGTCACCAAATTAGGGTTTTGGTCGATTAGGGCCTCCAAAGGGAAATTTTCCTCTGGGCACAAGCCAAGGATCCAAAACACAACCTAATATACTCCATGGAACCCCATGGACCTAATCATCAAGTCAATTTGACCTCAAGGGATGCATACATACAAAATAAGGAATTAGGGTTTCTTGACCTAATTCACCCCTAAGTTGACTTTTGGGACAAATCATGAGCCAAGACCTCAAGAGAGGATTTGAGGGTCTCTAATATACCATATTGATCCTTTTGGAACAATGGATTAATCCAAGAAGATTGAGCAACAAGTCTCAATTTCATATGAACCACAGTTAGGGTTTTGCGAGAAAAGTCAACTGTAGCTTTGACTTTTGACCAGGACATGCTCCCAAGCCCTAAGACATGATTCAATATCCTCTATACCACCCATGGAACATGTCCATCAAGTTTGATTTAGGTCAATGACATGATTTCTTGAAGAATTGCACAGATTGGAATTCATCTGATAAAAGTCAACTGTGCACAAAAGTCAACTTTGACTTTTTGAGATTTTTCACCAAAATGGATTTTTAACCCTAAAATGATGTTAATGTATTATTGGAATCATCATTCATCAAGAAAAATCAAAGAAAGTGGGATAACTTGTAAAAGGGGTAATCATAAAACTTAGAAAATTTTCTAAGTTATGGAAAAGTTACACTAATGTGCCAACTTTGGAGGACCATAACTCCTAAACCACAAGGCCATTGGTCCCCATTCAAAGCTTGATTTGTAGATCACATTGCCCTCTACAAAAGCTTCATACTAACTTATTTCCAAATTCCTCATGGATTTTGAGTTATGGAGTGATCAAAATCAAGAAAAGTCACTTTGTTCCAACACTTAGTGAAAATTTCACTAAGTCAGATTTTACCCTATTTTTTGCTAAATGTTGGGGGATTTTTCACTTGGATTCAAAAGAGATCAAAACCAAACATGTTCAAACAGTTGTTGTATCATGTAAGGGCTTTCCAAAATGGCCAAGAACATTACCAAATTCAATTTGAGTCATGAGATATGACATTGGGAAGTTGCCTTGCTAAAATCTACCAAGGCAAGGCAGAATTTGCATTTTTGCTCGATTTGCCAAAATTAGCCAAATCCAAATGCTCCTATCCACTTGGACGCCTCTGAGGATTGAATCTAAAGGGGACAATCACTGAGCCAAGCCTCCAAAGTCCTTGGAACAAGAAAAAGCATGTTGAACCTAGAATTGCCAAAATAGGGACAAGACTCCAATTTTGGATTGGAGCATTCAATGGAAGCATCAAGGTGGAATGAACTAAGCCATTCTCAACTGAATTCAGTCAAGACTTATCCAAGACCAAGGGAACCAGCAGCCTGTGCCCTAACCTCTAGTCAATGGCTAGAGGAGACTTGGGTTTTCATTTGCCAACATTGGCCAAACCTACTCAGCAGTTGCCATTCTCTATTCCTTGCAAAACAAACTTGTTCTACTATAAATAGAGCTCAATTGTGATCAGTTTAAGTACACCAAAGGCCTACAACACTTGCCTTTCTCAAAATCTCTTTCTCTTGCCAAAAATGCCTTTCTTAGCAAGGTAGCTATCGGGTTTTGAGCTAGAGGACAACTCCACTCAAATGAATCACACACACACACCTCATATACATCACATATGAGCTGATCAAACACTTAAAGAACAATTGGAACACTGATTTCTCAGAATCACCAGTCAATTGCTCAAGGTTTTAACCAAAATGCAGTTGAGATGCCATGAATTGATCTAGCCAATTTCAATCAAGTCCAAGCATTCAAACACACTCCATAGGGTGTAGGGAAGCTGTTCAGATCATCACCACTCATCTGTAACACCTCCAAATCAAAAATCACATTGCACTTGCTGTCACGGCCTAGAGGTAAGCATATACTTGGTCATCTCTCAATCTATGCATATTTCCTCGCACAATAATTTGGCCATATGTTCATAATCACGCATAGAATGTTTCCCCTCAATTAATTGCATTGTTTGAATCGTGTATCAAAAATCCTAGCCTTCATGCAGAAATTAGGGTTCTTGAGGATTTTTCGTGATTTCTTGTTATATGTTTAATTTAAATGAAATTAAATGCCATAGACATGATCGTGAGGTTGAAACGAGTTGATTGGTATGTGGATTGCATGATATAATCAAGTATTCAGTGAGATTGGATAGAAAATGCAAATATGGCCAAACCCAGAACACGCGCGTGTTCTTGGTGTGTTCTTGGCGCCATTTCTTTCAAATTCAAATATTTGAATTTTGTGATTTTATTTAATTGATTCAAAAATTAATTTCTCTCTGAGTTTTAATGATTTTGAGTTGATTCTTTTTTTAATAATTCACAAAAATGTTAAAATATTTTATTTTCCCAAAAAATCCCAAAAATATTATTTATTTTGTATAATTGATATTTTTGCAAAGAATTAATGTTTTAATTGTTTTTAACATTTAAAATATTTTTTCTACCTTGGTTTTGCAAATTTTAATGCTTTCTAATTATTTTGTAGGTCAATACTTAATTATTGAAGCATTAATCCAAGATCACAATTTGTTTTTCATATGTTAAACAATTTCGATCATTTTTAATTGAATTTTTATTCAATTAAATACATTTTTGAAAACAAATTAGGGTTTTGGATTAATTTCACCCTCATAAATCATTTTCAAAACACTCATGGGCCTCTAATAGAGTGTAAGACCCAATCCTTTTTTTTTACCAAATCACTTTTGGGCCTCAGTGTATTGTACAAGTCCCGACACCGTCAAAAACAAACGGCGCGATCGTCGCCTTTTGAAAAATAAACACTCATGGGCCTCTAATAGAGTGTAAGACCCAATCTTTTTTTTGACCAAATCACTTTTGGGCCTCAGTGCATTGTATAAGTCCCGATACCGTAAAAAATAAACGGCGCGATCGTCGCCTTTTGAAAAATAACAATTGGGCCTCTCCTTGAGCTATAAGACCCATTCAAAACTTTTGGGCCTCTAATAGAGTGTAAGACCCAACCCCCTTTTAACCAAAACAATTTTGGGCCTCACTTATTGTATAAGTCCCTCTGCGTTAAAAGAAAACCTTGGCGCGATCGCCATTTTTAAACGAAAAATCATTTGGGCCTACCCTCGTGTTATAAGCCCCACTTTTTTTCTTTAAAACTATTGGGCCTCTATTAGAGTGTAAGACCCAACCCCTTTGTACAGAAAACCTTTTTGGGCCTCAGTCACTTGTATAAGTCCCTCTGTACAAATTCAACAGTGCGATCACTGATAAAACCTTGGGCCTCTCCTTGAGCTGTAAGCCCCAAATCTTTCTTTTTCAAAGCACTTTCTCCTTTGATTTTGAATATACTGTTGTTTTCAATCTTTCTTTGTTGAACAACTAACCAAACAGCATGGAAGCTCTACAACCGAGTAAGTGGTTATTGCTTTCATTTACCGCTTTCATATACATATAGCTGTATTGTGGGGCCGTTTCACTGTAAGTCTTCTTTCATAAACTCATATCAACTGTGTAATAATAGTATAGATATTTAGAGTTTCCCCGACAACTACGTCTAGAACTAGGTGACGCTGTTTCGTTTATTCGTAGAAATAGACAACTAGATCCCCAATAGGATCACCAGATACAGTCTTCTCTTCGGCTGTCCTCATTAGGAATTGTCAAGAAACTCTACTCCCAGAGATGAATGTATTCTCCGTGAATGGCATCTTTGAGTTTCTTCCAAATTCTCAAACTTTCCTGACTTGATCTATTCCTTGTGAATAGCTTGCCTTTAATTTCTCGGGGTTTGGGGACCCACGGGCTTCTTAAAAGCATCGGCCTCCTCTTGGGCATCATACAAGGACCCACAGGCTTCCTAAAAGCATCCCCGCCTCCTCTTGGGCTTAGTACAAGGACCCGCCGGCTTCTTAGAAGTATTCACAGCCTCCTCTTAGGCTTCGTATAATGATCTCTTCCTCCGGGAATGATAGCCTCCTCTTGGGCTTCGTATAAGGACCTCTCGGCTTCTTAAAAGTTTCCAGCCTCCTCTTGGGCTTCGTACAAATTGTCCCGACGACCTCCTAAAGGTATAGGAACAAAACTTAGTCATCTGTATAGAACAGTCCTTTCAAAGAGTCTACTACTGTTTCTCAAAGCATAGTACAAAAGATGAAACTCTAGACTTGGACAGTCTAATCTCCTTGAGTCTTCAAGACATTCTCAAGTGACCCCTTCGTTAAATAGGAAGGAAACCCGCAGACTCGGACAGTCTCAATACCCTTTGGATTTCCCACTTCCTTAAAAAACAGGAATAACCCGGATCCTTGAATCAAATCTTTGAGTACAGTGTTGCTCATATAAGAACTGATTTTCTCTTTAAAATCAGTATACTGGACCTGTCACTTAACTGAAATAGTTACCATAGCCTCCTCTTAGGCTTTGTATAATGATCCTTCTCCAGCGAAGTTAGCCTCTCTCTTGGGCTTTATACAATGATTCTCCCCAGTGGAGTCAAACAACGTTTAGCCTCTCTCTCGGGCTTTGTACGAGACACATAAGAGACTCCCTCGTTGAGTCAATCACCCCTTTTCGCCTCCATCTCGGGCTTTATACGAGATACAAAAGGTTCTTATTGAGCCAAACAAACAATAGCCCCCATCTCGGGCTTTATACGAGATGCCAAAAGATTCCCTCGTTGAGTCAAAACCTTTTAGCTTCTCTCTCGGGCTTTGTACAAGATACAAATAGCCTCCTCTTAGGCTTTGTATAAGAAAACCACTGGTTAATCCAATTAACCTTTTAGCATCAAAGCTGTGCCTCGTTCACAGTACATAAACATCAATAACTCCTTCATCTAATCGCTGTAAGCGGCAAGCCTCTGGATCATCTATATCCATGCCATTGTCCCTCTTTTAGCATGAGAAATTCTTAAGGAAAGATAGCATTGCTCTACACTGAGTTAAAGTCTTCTCCTTCAGGTTGGAAAACCCCTATAAAGGAGATTATGGCATTACCGGATTCACATATCCCGGTTAAAGTAATCCTCCTTTATAACCAGTCACCCAACAGTTGTGACAAACAAACCCCCCTTTAGAGATGACAAATTCTCTCTAAAGTCAAACACCCTTTTAGCTTCACATCTTGGGCTTTGAACAAGATACAAATAGACTCTTCAGCTTCATATCTTGGGCTTTGAACAAGATACAAACCACCTTTTGCTTCACATCTTGGGCTTTGAACAAGACACCAAAACACCATTTCCTCCCATAGAATAGGAGGAACTATGAACGCTCTGATTTCCCTGTTTCGGTAAACGGGAATACGTAGGCATAAGATTGAAAGAAAAATCTTAGCGAGCGCAATCAACAAAAAACCCAAAATCCCATCAAAAAGCATCAGTCCTAACATCCTAATCCTTGTTCCCCTGCCAGAAACATTTTGTCAAGATAAAAAGAAAGAAATCAGTATTGGCGAAAATACAAATAACCAGTACAAAGGCCCCCCCACATTGATAGCATTCGTAACCTAACAGACCGCTGTTTAAACTCAGTGTGCAAAGCAGGGTTAATTGGAGACATCTATTTCCCTTCCTTCATCAGCTTTAATAGGATAAAAAATGAATCGACCTGTAGTAAGCTCAACCACAGAGAGCGACCAGTGCTTAAGAACCGCGTCCAAAATCGGTCGCTACAATTACTACCAGTTGTCATACCCCAATTTTTTCCCTTAGATTCATTGATCTTTTGCATAACATCTTAGGTCAATCATCCATGCATAACTAACCGATTTTATTAGACCTTGTTTGTTTGTTTCATTTGCGAAGTTAGGTACTGCTGCAGAAGATTTAAAATTCATAGAGGATGTCTGTGTATGGGTTTTTTTTGCTTGAGGAGATCCTAGTCCTTGCAATCTGTGATGAATTCCTATGGAGATACATCCTCATTCTTATGATCCCTTAGCCACTACAAGGTCAACTTCTCAAGATTCCAGAAGAATTAAGGGTTTATATTCAGTGGGCATGACTATGTGAGATTGGTTGGGATTTTTGTGGTGTGTTGCATGACAAGTGGTATCCTCACTTTCAATTGGTTTCTCAGGGCGTAGTTTGGGCTTACTCGCGAAAGTGGGTCATTATTTGTTTCTACTGTGACCCTGAGAGAAATAGTTTGTTTTTTCTTGTTGATTGTTTATGACCAATATGCTTGAAGCGGCCTAACCCGGATGAGAACCTTGAATCAAGTTTTGCTAAAAGTTCTCAAAGTGACAGTCAAATTCTCAAAGTTGTCTTAAGATTATTCAAATGGGTCAGCTGGAATCCAAAGTTCAAAATGAAGCATTATTTCCAATTCATTATTCCAAGCTTTAGTGAAAATCTAAGTCTTTATTCCAAATTCAAGAAATTCACATGTTTAACAAAAGAGCAAGGTGTCATCGCAAGTTTTAAAGTTTCTGCTGCAAAGCTTAAGTCCAATTTTCTTTTCACAAGTCGGATAATCATTAATTCAAAACTTATTCAAGGAGGTTCCATGCCAATTAACGAATTTAATACAAATTTAAGCGCAAATTCATTCAAAGGTTCGCAAATTGAATTAGTTATAAGGAATTTCAAGCTCAACAAATACATCCCCTTTAGATTCAACACGATCTCAAATCACTCAAGTTCAGAAGGCGTTGCTTGGCATAATAAGATTTTCATGTGATAAGTTCACCAAATTCAAGGTCTACCATTATTCAAGCTACAAGGTCCATCCTAATTCAAGGGCAATTTCTACACAAGGCCCAAAAGAGAATGAGTTTTCAAAGTTCTTTTACAAAATGCAAAGGTTGAAGGAGTTACAAGATTCCAAGTGTTCAAAGAAGTGTTTACAAGTTAAGATCAAGATTCATTACATGTTCAAAGGATCTTACTTTGAAAGCTAACCAAATCCAAAGGCATGATAAAATTCAAGGGTCAAAGTTCAAATTCTAAGTTTAAGGCAAACAAATCTTAATTTATTTCATCCTAAAAATTCAAGGTTACATGTTCATTTGATTCTTAATAAACTTGAAGTTCAAAATGTCAGATTCAATATAGCAAGACAAGGACCATTTCCAAATTTTGTTCTCAATTTCAAATCGTTATTAAGGATCAAATTATGAAAGTTCAAGATCAAAGTCCATAAGTATTACAAAAACTCCATTGCAAGGATTTTATATGCTATCAAGCCCCTAATTCTAAACTCACAAAGCAAGTTCTAAACCAACATGTACTCTTCTTGGCCAAAGCAAGGATGTTGCTATTGCATCAATTCCAACTGATGACCTCAGTAAGAAGGCTGATGAATTTTTCGGAGTCTTCCCTATTGTATCTTGTCAGATTTGACTTTTGGATGCAATCTCAAGCACAGGCGCAAAAAACGAGTTTCACGCGGCAAGCTAACTCGCAGCAAGCTGTTAACACGGAAAACATCAGCACTTAAGTTATTTCCGAAACCGAAACTGACATCATTAGACAAGTCCAAACACAGCCAAGACAACATTCAAAATGTTACCAAAAATAATCAAATTTGTTGAACCACAATAGGAAAATGGTAAATCATTCAAATTAGAAGAAAGCATTAACAGCAGGAACAAGCATAAAAGAAATAAAAGCTCTTTCACATTTCAAAAATTAAAAATGGTAAGTTTCGAACAGCATCAGCCAGATTTTGAAATAATAATGTTGAGACGGAAATCACGCGTAATGGCCAGAATCATAATCATAAAAGCAGGCCTTAATCTCTAAGAACACAAGTAAACATGATGGGGTGAAATTGGAAAGGCCAATCGATCCAAAACCATGTGTTTAAAGCAACTTTACTTTGGTTCCAATACACAAATCAACAACTTTTGATTCATTCCAAAACAGTCGATAAACATGATTGTGACATGTCTCAAATCATCATCAATTGTATGGGAGCAAGAAATCTTGTTCATCAATTCTTTCCAAATCAAATTCTGCAGCATCATCATGGCATTGATACCATCAAAGTCTATAAAAGGAGAGACATAGCAGCAAGTCAGAGGAGGGAATGTCACAAGAGTTCACCCAAAAAAAGTCGCATACACACTATTGAGAAGTCATACATATATACTCACGAGAAGAATATCGCACAAGAAAGAATAGCAACTGAGTAATACCAAAATTTACACGCACCATTCCATAGAAAATAAAGAGAAATATTCAATTTCACAAACCATACACAAGAACCAAAAACATCACGCACATGCCATTGAGTTTCCCAAACAAAAATCTCGCACCAGTATTCACAGAAACAAACACCCTCACACAAAATTGAAGAGGAGATTCATAGAAAGAAAATTCATACACAGTTTCATACTACACACTCGCAATGATGCAAACAACAATAATATTACAACGCAGAAATTAGTACCAGGTTTCAACAATTATCATACATATGGTTGGGGACACAGACAAGAAATGTCAGCAGGCAACTCATTCACAGACACGCAAAGGACGATTTTGAATGAACAAGTAAAAGAGGAGAAACTAAGCAAGCTTAAAGGAACATCGAGAATCTACCTGGACCTTTGTGTGGACTCATCGAAAGGTACTCTCCAAGAGGTACTCCTTAAATGCTACTCTTACTCGTTTCTGTTTGTTGAATCGCACCTTATTTCCGTTTGGCTTTGATTTATGCTCGACCGTGATGTCGTTTTGATCTGTTCCAATTGATTTCTGCATCATTTAGATTTAGGTTTTTTTTTGTTTGAAAGGTTGTTTTGAGCTATCGTTAGGGTTTTAGAAATTTGTGACTAGATTTGAGATGAGGAGAGATGTAGGTGGGGTTAGTTTATGATCTATCTGGTTTTAAGGGGGTTAGACAGAGAGGGACGACATTGGCCACCACGTGCCACCATCTTCTCCGGCGGGTTTCTTCGCGTTACTAGTGTGTGTGAGAGAGAGGGAGAGAGAAAGAGAGAGACGTTGAAGGGAAGAGGAGAATTGAAGGGCTGATAGATTGCCTCTGGCCCTTAGGTTTATCATCATGATCTTATGGATACTTCCCTGCCCGCGTGTCAATTCCCTGGTGTTTAGGATTCTTTCTGATGACGCAGGTCATCACCACAAGGGATCATCAGCATCATCGTCCCGATCCTGCGCACGCACCCTTATCCTCCTTACTACGCGCCCTGGTCCTTAGGACCGTTTGATTAGTTGCCAGATCCAGATTGGCTGATCAAATGATCATGGACATGGGCGCACACCAGATGCCATGAACCTGCGTCGCACTAGATTCCACTCTCAACCTGGCCCTCTATTTTCTTTCCTCTTGATTTCAATTTCCTTCTTTTTTGTTCGTACCCGTTATTTACTTTTTTTATACATTTTAAATTGTTTAGATTTTGTTTATCTGATTTTAGAAGTTATTTAGAATTCAATTCACTTATTTTAAATTAGATTTAAATATTTAGTTTTTCATTAGTTTCCAATTAGATTTTATTAATTAGTTTTTCTAGTTATCTTAACTTCGATGATAACTGTGATTGGTTATTGGCCAATTTTCTTGTATGAATTTTGATGTGCCTATATGTTTGGATTCACATGCTTCCTTAGAATATCTTGATTTAATCCTTGATCATTTTGAATCAGATAGACATTAGGATTAACTCTCGGTTGCATGATAACTTATAGGTTAGCAGTTTCCCTTCAATCATTTCAACGGAAAGGTTACTAACATTGACTGCCATGTCATAGGACTAACCTTTAGAACCTTCCCTTAACACTGACCTTAGGATCGGAGTCGCCGTACTCCACGTCTCGCCGTATACGATTTAGTATCCTAGCCTTAGGATCGAGTCGTCGTACTCCACGTAAATGTTTCGCCGTGAACATTTACATCCTACCCCTTCAACTCAACTTCAACTTTAGAGTCGCCGTACTCTATGTAGTGTCTTGCCACAGACATTACCTCCACCTGGAACCTTGACCGGTCAAGAAGTTCCTCATCCTCTTTGAGGAGAACTACGGATACTCGGATTCCACTCCCGTCAGGATACGTAGGCACAAGATGCGATATCTTGCCGAGTATACTTAGATACTAACCTCTAGGTTTTTAGCCTTAGCATAATGTAACACCCCCAAATAATAAAGTAATAACAAATAATCAGAGTATAATTAAAATTTTACGGCATAGACGGAGGCGTCACATCAATTAAAACAAAATACAATCACCTGCTCATATAGATATGCAATAATTCAGGTAGCACATAACAAAGGAAACTCAGCTCCTAACACCCACAATTCAGTTATAGAATAAAAGCAGAAAATCTGCAACTGAATCTCATATATATATATACATCATACAAAGTGTATCTGTCATATACAAAGTCACACAAGTACAATCCAAAACATGTGTATACAGAATACAAATAATCACACTCGATCACCCCGAGTACCCGGTGTCATATATCAGAGGCAACCGACAAAAGAATGAAGACCTAAGCTTCACAAAAAGACCTCCAGCAATCTAATCTGCAATGCCTCATAGAGCATTATAAAACAGTAGAAGGGGTGAGAAACACAATCATAATATAGTTGCATACAATTATGAATTAACACAAAAGTACACATATTCTCGCATTTATTACCAACACAATTATATTCTCACCAACACAGATATATATATATATATATATATATATATATATATATATATATATATATATATATCATCAATTCCATTCACAGTTCCACAAAAATTAATCCATTCATGATTCAATGCAAATGCACAGAGACCGACACAACGACTCTATGCAATGCAATGCGGTACCGACATCAACATCTCAACACCAGTTCACTCAGGAACTATTGGAACCATCGCTCGTTACATAATGTAACTCCCCGTCGGGCATACGATGTTCCCCGTCGCTTTCGGTCCTCTTTGTATAAGGCGCACGACGTTTATGGATCGCTTTCAGTCCTCTTTGTATAAGGCTCACGATCCGATCGCTTTCGGTCCTCTTTGTATAAGGCTCACGATCGTCTATAATCATCGCTTTCAGTCCTCTTTGCATAAGGCTCACGATGTTATAGCGGATTCCCTCTGGAATCGATTCGTCGGTCACACCCCACAAGGGCACACGACATCACAAGCATGCATATCATGATGCTTAGCATACAATGACTCATGACATTCAAATGCACATACACATACGCAATCGCCTCATTCAACAATAATCATGCTTTGCACTCAAGCCCAAAACAATGCATTTATTTTCCATAAGGCCACAAAACTTCATCACAACATTTAATCGCATGCATTCACTTCCTATAACAGCACATTGCATGATAACACATCAATTACACACAATGCAAACGAAAAAAGTAGATCAAATGACACTATTCCAAATTCCCGACATAATTAAATCGGCCAACAATCTCAAAATCATTATCATAAGAAATAACAGATCAATAGCTTTCCAACGATACCAAAAATACTCCAAACGGATAATCGGAACACAAGTTACGACCTCGGACACAAAATAGGAACCCAAAATACACACCTTCTGGTCATACGCGTATTTCCCTAACCCATGCGCGTATTACCCAGCTGGCTCGCCCATTCCATACGCGTATTGCCCAAGGTCATACGCGTATGGGCAGAGATCCATTTTTCCCAAAATTCCCATTAAAAATCCAATACGCGTAGTGCCTTGCTTCATACGCGTATTGCCCTCAACCTTACGCATACCATTACGCAAATGGGCAGATGGCCGAGAAAATGAAGCTCCATACGCGTATTGCCCACATTTCTTCAATGCCATACGCGTATTGCCTTGACCAATACGCGTATTGCCTTGAGTGATACGCGTATGGGCAGTGGAAAAACCAGAATTTTCTGCAGAATTTTTTCTGCATTTTTAACCCAAAATCAATCCAATTTTCACCTATACACCAGAAAAATTACCAATACAATGCCTAACAACATGTATCTAACATGTATCAACAATAAGGGACCTGAAAACATGATTTCCGACACAATTTAATCGAATTCCAATCAATTCCACATATTACGATTTTTGTTCTACATTCAATTTCAACTCAAAAACAACCAAATACAAACATACATAATCATACACAAGTATATAATAATCAAGTTTCGCACCCTTACCCGATTTAATCGTGTTTGAAAAGTCGGGTGGATTAGTTTTCTTCTTTTCCAAGTTTTCTCTCTTTTCTTCTTTCTTTCTCTTTTCTTTTCCTTTTCCTTCTTCTCTTTTTCTTTCTCTCTATTTTTTCTCTCTTTCTATTTCTATTTTACTAACTTAAGGAAAATAAAGTGAAATGCCCAAAATACCCCTACACTCAAATATCTCGCAAACGTTCCCAAAACGCGATAAAATATCACAACATTGAAAAATAACATATTTCCAAATAAAAGTCGAAAATAAAATAATATAATAATAAAATAACCAAAACGACTCGATTAAATAAAAACTCACAAAACTGGAGCGTTACACATAACACCTTTAGCAAGCGAGTAATAGATAACATAGGTATTAACAAGAGGTTCCTGTAGAGTACTGCAGACATTTATGATGCTAATACCTTCCCTAGGCGTAACCAATCCTCGAACCTTAGATCTCTTAGGTTTTTTTCATTCTTGAACCTTTCCTTTGGATAAATCAAAGACGGTGGTGAACATTTAAAGAACTGTGATTCAAGTTAATATAATAGTTTGACATCCTATTCTCACCGCGACAGAATTGGCGACTTCACTGGGGATTGTCACGAGGGTTTCCCCTAACTGATTTTTATTTGTGTTATCTACTTGCTTACTTGTTTTTATATTTATATACCTGTTGTGCTTAATTTTTTTCTGTGTGCAGGGGATGTTACCTTGAGTGGTGAGATAAGTCCTAACAAGGACTTGAGCATACACATATGATAGGATTGTGGTGTAATCAATAGTCGGCTATTGGGAGTAGTCCTAACATGTTTGGCATATGATGACCATGCTCAGTGGAGGCCCCTTTGGGATTATTGATGTCTGATGCGAGTAGTCGTATTGATGTCACTCTTTTCGACCTCGGAGTCCGTGATATTGAGGACCTTTAGTTACCCTTTACCCCACTTAGCCTTTTTAGAACGTAGTGCAGTGATTATCCAGGTGTAGACCTGTGATGGTTGTCATGCGGTACTACACTCAGACGAGTTTATCTTGAGAATATTATTAACCCGCACGAGTAGTCGTGTAGGCCGATAATATCCGAAATATTTATCGATGACTCTGGGAACTTTCTAGAACCTTATGATGTAGATTTTGAACCCTAGTACTTACCTTTTGGGATGGGTAGATCTTGGCTCCGCTCATGACCTTTCAAACCTAAGAGTCTTTGTCTGCTTGTTTATATCTGTGTATATATGTTTTTATCTGTGTGTTTGCATCCATGCATTCATGAGCATCATATCATAAATTTTCATGGAACTTAGCTTTGTTTGTAAACATCGTAGGGATATCATGGACAATGAAAGAAAGAAAACGATGAAGTACACTTACCAGAATCCTAACATGGACGATCTAAGGAGATTGGAGACCTTGGTGACTGATAAGGAAGGTTTCAAGAGCAAATATGGGAAACTTTTGTCTTTATTGAAGATGGAGATTGATGAGAGACTTCTTTCTACTCTCCTTCAGTTCTATGACCCAGTTTATCACTGTTTCACCTTTCCGGACTATCAGCTTGTACCTACTATCGAAGAGTATTCTCACCTAGTTGGTTTACCTATTTAGGACAAGTTCCCTTTTCCTATCTTCGAAAAGGAACCGAGGAGAAAGAAATTGCTAAGGCTACACACTTGGATTTGGTTGATATTCGAGCTAACATGACCATAAAAGGGGGAATTTTTGGATTAACTGCAAAGTTTTTAATTGAGAAAGCTCAGTATCATGCTGATCATTTAAGTATGGATGCGTTCGAAGATGTTTTCGCCCTACTTATCTATGGTATCTTCTTATTCCCGAGCTTTAAAGATTTTGTAGGCCTCAATGCCATCAAAATCTTTTTGAAGAAGAAACTCAAGAGAAGACCGTTGGAAGAGTCTCCTTAGATATTTCTTTATTAGCTTTTATTTAGCTTTTCCGTTATGACTCTTGAAAGTGTACTGACACGTTGTAATCATTTTTTATTAATGAATCCGTTTTTTGGTATTACGGATATTGATGTTTGTAACCGACTTTTTATGATTAATAAAATGAGTCTCTTGATATTCCTTGATGATTATAAATAGCTGAGTTCCATGAATCTTGTTGCATCGCATTTGCATTTTCATTTTCATTCTCCCTATATCAAGGAACTTAAAAGTTATTTTGCAGGCATCGTAAGATGGATTACAGAAAGAAAGGAGTTTTGCCATACACCTTCAAGGTTCCTGATGTTGAACAGTTAAGGGAATTAGGAGATCAGATCAAAGATCCTAAGACTTTCACCGAGAAGCATGGAAAGATCCTCTCGCTGTTGCAGATTCGAGTAGCTGCCGGTCTATTGGAGACACTCGTTCAATTGCACGACCCGATCTATCACTGTTTCATTTTCCTAAATTTCCAGTTGATGCCTACATTGGAGGAGTATTCCGCTCTGATGGGAATTCCCGTTAATGACTCACCTCCATTCTCCGGCGCAGAAGGGAGACCCACTGAAGCAGACATTGCAAGAGTGTCTCGCATAAAGCTATCAGATATCAGAGGCTACATGACTGTTAAAAGAGGAATCCCTGGCTTGCCTGGTCAATTCCTGTTTGAGAAGGCTCAACATTTTGCTAATATGGGGAAGGCCGAGGCTTTCGAGAACATTTTTGCACTGCTGGCTTATGGTTTGTTTCTATTTCCAAACATTGAAGATTTTGTCGACATCAACGCAATCAAGATCTTCATGCTCAAAAATCCAGTTACTACTCTGTTGGCTTATGCCTACCACTCCATTCACTTAAAGGTTCTGGGAGGAGAATGACGGATTACATGTTGCACTGCTATACTCTATAGGTGGTTTATTTCACCCCTACCGAGGTCTACGGCTTTTTGGGATGTGAAGGATGGTACAGAATATCCTGTGAAGCTCATGGCTCTCACTCACTCGGACATTGAGTGGCATGACCCGATGTATGGAGGAATTATCATGATTCATAGCTGTGGAGACTTTCCCAATGTGCCTCTTCTTGGCACAAAGGGATGTATCAGCTATAACCATGTGCTTGCTCGTCGACAACTCGGACATCCAATGGATGAAGTACCTGATCCAGACAATCTGACCAGACTTTTTCTCTACCAAGGAGAAAACCTTGAATTGAAAACCAGGATTGTGTATGCGTGGCGTCGCATAAACAGGCAAAGAATAACTGCGACAACGAACCCTGATTGTACAGTTACTGAAGCCTGCCTAGCATGGGCACGTGAAAAGGCTCTTACCTTGATAATGCCATATCCTCGTCCCAAGCCTCCTGCGACTGACTCGAGTGAAGTTTCAAAGTTGAAGGCGGAAATAGAGAAGCTTACTCTGGACAAGGCAAGGATGCAAGAGCAGATCGACAAGCTGCCGAAAGCACTCTGTGAAAGAGAATGGGCATCGTCCTGTGGATTAGATTCCTAGTTCCTTTTGTTTTCTGTTGCTTATATAACAAACTTTGGAAGTGTACTGGCCTTTTGGAAAATTTTAATAACATAAAATGTTTTTATTTCAGAATGTCTACAATAACTGCAAAAAGAAATTTGAGTTCCTTGTTTGTTTGCTTTGCCTTGTATCTGCATTTCATATCATTTGCATGTGCATTTTCTCTTCTTTTGCTTATTCATATTGTCTCATCTTCAGTTTCGTCACCCTGAATCCTCTGCACCGATACAACACTAGAGCTCAAGCTCAAAGGAGAATGGCAGAACAAAATCAAGAGCTTGATCGCGTCAGCAACGAGTTAGAGGACCTACGTGGGAATGTAGGACAAATCATGGAGATACTGAATGTCATACGTGCAAAGATGGATACCCAAACCACTATTGTTTCCGAGATTACCAACACAGTTGTAAATGCTCAACCTGTTATTGTCACTACTGCAAATACACCTCCATACGGCCTGCCACCAGCTACTGTGCATTCCTGTGTGCAACTATATTTCAATGAGCATAAGATGTTCCTGACATGCCAGAAATAGAAGATGAACGTCATGAGAGACTCAGAGAAAATGCGAAAACTATTGATAAGGAGGTCTCTGCAATGAAAGGTTTGATCGAACTAAGATATAAAACTCCTTAAGACTCCATGGAGTAGAGAAGAAAGCCACTCAAAGATTCAGATAATCAGAGGCAGTCAGGTAGAGTCGATGAATCTCTCGAAGACCAGCTAATCAGAAGAAATCAGGTCGAGATTAGACAAATCTCTAAAGGTCAATTAGTCTGGAGAAAATTCTTCACAAGTACAACCAACTAGAGGTTTGATTCGGCAAAGGAAACTCAGCCTGGGGCATCCAATTTGGAGAATTTGTTGATCAACCATTCCAGGAGTCGTTGAATCAGGGGCAGAACTCTTCAAAGTTCAGAATATTGAGGTCATCTTATAGCAAGTTGCTTCCCAACTCTTTGCAAGGCTAGAATTCCAAAGAACAGCCAACAAAGGCAAGTCCGTTCCACCGTTATTACTCCATATTCAGAAGAACAAGTTCGAGGACTCTATTAGGCAAGATTACAGTCGATATGGGGCAGTTACGTCGAGATTCGATGAATCTCTCCAAGAGTTTGAAGACACTAAGGCATTGTTATGGCCTGTTTTCTGTAAAATCCTCTTGAGATTACTTCCTCTCATAAACCATGTAATGTGGGGCATTTTAAAATTGAAGCTTGGTGTGTGGTTATTCATGCAGTTTTTCAATGTAGAACTAAGTGTTCTCTTAAGCAAGTGTGTTCCTGCAACCTACCTTACGTCTTTACCACTGGTAAGTCTGACATATTTGGATGATTCCCCGTGAGTATCTACTTCAAGTAGTTATGATAACTCCTCGTTGAATATCCATTTCAAGCATTTGTGACGAATTTGGCGCAAAACTCCTTAGTCGGTGCCATTGAGAATTTCATATGAATATCCTTATCTTCATATTCCTCAGTGAAGCGGATGTTTATTTCATCCATCAGTGAATTTCCTACAACTCCACTCTTCTCCAACAGTGTTGTGATATCTTTTTAAAGTTTATACCCCAACGATAAGTGTCGGCTTTTTTTAGAAGCTTATCCGTTCTTGGTGGTTCTTCGACCCTTTTGCAGTTACAAATTGCCTTCCCCTTGAAGTCTGTCAAAGAAGTTTTGTCAAAGACCTTACAAGTAGTTCCTCTTTTACAAGGATTTTAGTACAATGTGCATTAATTCTGCCAGCGAGTCCATTACTCATGTACTTCTATCAAATGGCAATTCTCTAAGAAGTTGGTGAAGATTCAGATGATCATTCTCTTTATTTGAGAAGATATGTTTACAAATTAATCGAATTGCATCTAATTTTGAGATCCCCGGTGAAGCATCTCTAATCTACAGTAAAGGTGTGGCTGTCCACCGCATTCATGAATCTCTAGTGAAATTACAGACACCTGTTAAGGTCCAGTTATCACTGGCCTTCTTATGTAGAATCCAATATTTATTGGTGTTGGTAATCTGGTCGTCGCCATTCTGTTGTTGAAACTCCGGTTGTTGCTAGCTCTTGGTTGAGGAAATCATTATTCCCCAGGAAGGCTTAATGTTGCAAAAGCACTTTCAGACCATTTTCAGCAAAGGTCCCCATTGAAGCATAAATCGACGACCCTCAAAAGACCTTATTGAGGCAAGGTTCACTTCAAACGCATTAGCAATTTCAGAATGTACAGTTGCTGCGTGTTAATATTGCTTGATATCATAGAGGCTTGCGTACAAACAGCAATGATTATTTCAATCTTGTGAGATTTGGAACCCTGATGAAGTGGACTTTTCATTTCAAAAGATAACCAATCTGGGGCATATTGCCTGAAGACTATGCTAAACTGAGGCAAGTTATTTCTCAATTGTCGCTCTCACAGACTGACCGTCCTTAAGGGGCAAGTTTGAAGACTCGATTATACAGAATACCGTCAACCAGGGCCAGTTGCGTCGAGATTCTACAAATCTCTCAAGAGTTGGAAAACTATGGAGCATTCTAGTTGCCAAGTTTTTTGTAAAATCCTTTTGAGATGAATTCTTCTTATAAGCCATGTGATATGGGGCATTTGAGATTTGAATACTCTTTCAACAACTGTTATTCGAAAATGGCAACTACCATATAAGTCAAAACTATATTGACTTCACAGCATGCTTCACCTAGTTTCCCAAAGAGTTTCTGCCTCAAGTGGTATGATAATTCCCCAGCAAGTTTCTACTCCAGGAAGTTATGACTATTCCCCGATGAATTTCCTTTAAGCAATCATGACAAAATCAATGCAAGGATTCAGCAGTTGGGTTGACCTAAGAATCGCCAGTGAATTTCCCCGGCTTTAACCTTCCCCGAATGAAGCGAGTGTTTATTTCACTCCTCAGTGTATTTCACAGAACTTCAACCTTCCTCGGCAGTGGATGTTTATTTCATCCCCATTGAAGATTAGACTCTGACGTCTACAATATTGGTTCAAGCCCCAATGGAGTGGATGTTTATTTTATCCCCGTGAGGCCTCACCTACGACATCTACTATTGCAAATTCTTTCCAGAATTACTTCAGTTAGCAGTGGATATTTATTTTATCCCCTTCAAAATCTTCCCAATCTTGAATTTGATCTTTCCTAGTGGGTTTTCCTCATCCAGAATAATCAGATTCATCTTGATGTTTCCATAAGTGAAGTCATGTTATTATATCCCCAAATGGATTGCTATTTCCCCAGAGAAATTTGGAAACTCTGAAGTTTTAACTTTGGTTCCACCTATGGATTTCTATACAAAGCTTGACAGATGTATCTCTTGTGCAGAGGGTGATCGGGTATCCTCGTCGGGATGTTTATTTCATCTCTAGTTTCTTTTGTTTGCTTTGTAAGCATAAACATAAGCATGACATGACATCATATGCATAACATCGCTGCGTGTTTGCCATCTATTTGTCTTTGGTCACTTTATCTTTGGTTATGTTTACATTAAGTTTTGGGTTTGTCTATTCTCTCCAAGTAGAATCGTCAACCTTAGGCAGAAAGTGCTAGCATTTCTAAGTTCCCCACAGAGTTTGACCCTCGTGGATGATGGTTACTTCAGTTATCTTTTTCCATGCTTGGATAAGATAAATCCCCATTCGAGTTTATTCCTCAATGGTGGGTCTTGCTTGACCGTTTATTTGTAGTTTTGTCCTAGATTGAACTTTGGTCCTTGGCAAATTACCTTCAGGGCGCCGAACCTGGTTTAAGCATGCACTTATGTTGCTATATACCTCGTCGTGGGTATAAGTTATATGTTTGGAGTCGCCGTACTCCATGTTATGTTTGGAGTTGCCATGCTCCATGTTATGTTTTGAGTCGTCATGCTCCATGTTATGTTTTGAGTCGCCATGCTCCAAGTTATATGTTTTTGAGCCGCCGTGCTCCATGTTATGTTTTGGAGTCGCCGTGCTCCATGTTATGTTTTGGAGTCGCCGTGCTCCATGTTATGTTTTGAGTCGCCGTGCTCCATGTTATGTTTTGAGTCGCCGTGCTCCATGTTATGTTTTGAGTCGCCGTGCTCCATGTTATGTTTTGAGTCATCGTGCTCCATGTTATGTTTTGAGTCGCCGTGCTCCATGTTATGTTTTGAGTCGCCGTGCTCTATACCTTTTATTGGTGGTGTGTAAGTCCCGTGCAACGATAAGTCACAGGGCGTCTTTCCCCATGAAGTCCATTTATTTTGGCATACAGAAGAGTTTATGTACCCTGTATATTTTCTGATGGTTCCTGAAGATCCCGTTTGATCTCTTCATTTAAGGAATTTCTAGAAGTTTATTTCCTGATGGTTCCTGAAGATCCCGTTGGATCTCTTCATTTAAAGGAATTTCCAGGTGTTGGATGTTATTTCTTATTGAAAACACCGGCATTTTTGTTTGCATGATCCTACCGCCGTGTTGGATCCTGCCTTATCTTTTTGTATCTTAGATATCAACCAGGTTACGCTTGAACCTGTTGGGTCGTCGACTTAGACTCCCCAGTGTTGTTACTCATTGTGTTCGTCTTTCTCTCCGTGTTTATTTTCGTTTCGTCTGCATTTTGTATTTATTATCCCATCATTTTCATCATGCTAGAGTACATGGCATGTCGGCATTCATAGGATAGTTTTGTATATAGCTTTGTATGTCATTGCATCTAAGGGCAAAATTTTCGGTTATCTATATTTAAATATCTTTCACCATGACCTAATGAAGATTTTCATCGTTTATGTCATTCGGTGAAGATATTTAAATAGAGGCAACTGTCATACCCTAAATTTTTCCCTTAGATTCATTGATCTTTTGCATAACATATTAGGGCAATCATCCATGCATAACTAACCGATTTTATTAGACTTTGTTTGTTTGTTTCATTTGCAAAGTTAGGTACTGCTGCAGAAGATTTAAAGATCATAGAGGCTGTCTGTGTATGGGTTGTTTTGCTTGTGGAGATCCTAGTCCTTGCAATCTGTGCCGAATTCCTGGGAAGATACATCCTCATTCTTATGATCCCTTAGCCACTACAAGGTCAACTTCTCAATATTCTAGAAGAATTAAGGGTTTATATTCAGTGGGCATGACTATGTGAGATTGGTTGGGATTTTTGTGGTGTGTTGTATGACAAGTGGTATCCTACTTTCAACTGGTTTCTCAGGGCGTAGTTTGGGCTTACTCGCGAAAGTGGGTCATTATTTGTTTCTGTTGTGATCCTGAGAGAAATAGTTTGTTTTTTCTTGTTGATTGTTTGTGACCAATATACTTGAAGGGGCCTAACCCGGATGAGAACCTTGAATCAAATTTTGCTATAAGTTCTCAAAGTGACGGTCAAATTCTCAAAGTTGTCTTAAGATTATTCAAATGGGTCATCTGGAATCCAAAGGTCAAAATGAAGCGTTATTTCCAATTCATTATTCCAAGCTTTAGTGAAAATCAAAGTCTTTATTCCAAATTCAAGAACTTCACATGTTTAACAAAAGAGCAAGGTGCCATCGCAAGTTTTAAAGTTCCTGCTGCAAAGCTTAAGTCCAATTTTCTTTTCACAAGTTGGATGATCATTAATTCAAAACTTATTCAAGGAGGTTCCATGCCAATTAACGAATTTAATACAAATTCAAGCGCAAATTTATTCAAAGGTTTGCAAATTGAACTAGTAATAAGGAATTTCAAGCTCAACAAATACATCCACTTTAGATTCAAGCACGATCTCAAATCACTCAAGTTCAGAAGGCGTTGCTTGGCATAATAAGATTTTCATGTGATAAGTTCACCAAATTCAAGGTCTACCATTATTCAAGCTACAAGGTCCATCCTAATTCAAGGGCAATTTCTACACAAGGCCCAAAAGAGAATGAGTTTTCAAAGTTCTTTTACAAAATGCAAAGGTTGAAGGAGTTACAAGATTCCAAGTGTTCAAAGAAGTGTTTACAAGTTAAGATCAAGATTCATTACAAGTTCAAAGGATCTTACTATGAAAGCTAACCAAATCCAAAGGCATGATAAAATTCAAGGGTCAAAGTTCAAATTCTAAGTTTAAGGTAAGCAAATCTTAATATATTTCATCCTAAATATTCAAGGTTACATGCTCACTTGATCCTTAATAAACTTGAAGTTCAAAATGTCAGATTCAATATAGCAAGACAATGACCATTTCCAAATTTTGATCTCAATTTCGAATCGTTATTAAGGATCAAATTATGAAAGTTCAAGATCAAAGTCCATAATTATTACAAAAACTCCATTGCAAGGATTTTATATGCTATCAAGCCCCTAATTCTAAACTCACAAAGCTAGTTCTAAACCAACATGTACTCTTCTTGGCCAAAGCAAGGATGTTGCTATTGCATCAATTCCAACTTATGACCTCAGTAAGAAGGCTGATGAATTTGCCAGAGTCTTCCCTACTGTATCTTGTCAGCTTTGATTTTTGGATGCAATCTCAAGCAGAGGCGCAAAAAATGAGCTTCACACAGCAAGCTAACTCTCAACAAGCTGTTAACACGAAAAACATCAGCACTTAAGTTATTTCCGAAACCGAAACTAACATCATTAGACAAGTCCAAACACAGCCAAGACAACTTTCAAAATGTTACAAAAAATAATCAAATCTGTTGAACCTGAATAGGAAAATGGTAAATCATTCAAATTAGAAGAAAATATTAACATTAGGAACAAGCATAAAGGAAATAAAAGCTCTTTCACATTTCCAAAATAAAAAATGTTAAGTTTCGAACAACATCAGCCAGATTTTGAAATAATAATGTTGAGACGGAAATCACATGTAATGGACAGAATCATAATCATAAAAGCCGGCGTTAATCTATAAGAACACAAGTAAACATGATGGGATGAAATTGGAAAGGCCTATCGATCCAAAACCATGTGTTCAAAGCAACTTTACTTTGGTTCCAAGACACAAATCAGCAACTTTTGATTCATTACAAAACAGTCGATAAACATGGTTGTGACATGTCTCAAATCATCATCAATTATGTGGGAGTAAGAAATCCTGTTCATTAATTATTTCCAAATCAAATTCGACAGCATCATCATGGCATTGATACCATCAGAGTCTATAAAAGGAGAGACATAGCAGCAAGTCAAGGGAGAGACATAGCAGCGACTCAACTGACATGACACAATGCATGCGATACCATCACAATTACAAACAGTTCACCCTAGAATTTGATTCCCGTCGGAATCCAGATAAGTCGTATATTTTCCTCTGAACTACAACTTATCTCCACACGACTCCCACATAGAGTCCAAACAAGACTATGCACCCATCATGGGTTCCCATCTAGCTCATCTCCACATAACATAATATGAATACATGACACAAATTATGCACGACATAATAATTAATCAAGCATAATTTTCACGATCCTGAATGATCACACACGAACCACATGCTCACCGAAATTCTCTCCAGAATTACCATACCGCACAAGACCGTCCTCACACGATAATCTTGGCCCACACACACAATCATCAAACATGTCTCCTAAGGACCATCACATACAAAACCCATATTTTATCACATTTAATGCCATTACTAGTTCCTCCTATGTTCAATTATACCATCTTAGTCTTACGGATCAAGTGAATTTGCATTACACGCGAATTCGGGGCCGAAATCGCAAAAACGGGTAATTTTCACCACAATCCTGCCTATACGCGTATGGCCCTGCCCATACGCGTATGGACCTCTTCCTACGCCCCAGGACTGTGTATCACACGGGTAGGGCCAGCTGCCCAGGCCATCCATATGCGTAATGCCTTGGCCCTTACGCGTATGGCTAGAAGCCATTTCCCTCAGAACTCCCCTCAGGAACTCACCATACGCATAAGGCTACCCTCATACGCGTATGGCCCCATCCCTTATGCGTATCATACGCATATAACCAGAGGGATGTTTTCTCTCAAAATGCTCTAAGGCTGCCCGTATACCTAATTGCATGCCCATACGCGTACTGCCTCATTCCCTTACGCGTACCTTACGCGTATGGCCAGAAGGCCATGCTGGCTTGGGGACAAGGCACATATGCTAATACGCGTATGGTCTCCCCCATACCCGTATGACCAGAGAGCCTGTCAAAATTTCCAGATTTCGCATCAATGCGAAATTTCCCCCATTGGAGCACTTTCAAGCACTATAAATCAGATCCAAAACCAATTTTAATTCAGCCTCATTTCCAATCTTGATTCTATCTCATTATTCTACCATTTTCCCAAGTTTCTACAATTTAGATCCTACTTTCGTTAACCCTTAAACCCCATAATTTTTCCAGATCCAATTTCATAGTAGTCATAGTAACAACAGACATTCTTACACGAATTCTACATCAACATCAGTACACACATGGATTAACATCAGATAATACTCAAATACGAAATTGCAGCAACAATCACACATTCATGCTCAAATCAAGAAGACAAAAAATATACAGAATCCTAAGGGGGAAAAGACCCCTCACTACCCTCTCATGTTCATATCACCTATATTGAACCCCATTCTCCCCCTTACCTAAATCCGAGCTTCAAATCCTTCAACAATGGTAGAATCTCTCTTCTTGCTCTAGTTCTCCCTTGTTCTCTTTTCCTTCTCTTTTCACGTAAATTGCTCTACTGAGAAAAAACCCCCACTAATTACTCTCCTAATTGTTTTATTTTCATTAATTATCTCCTAATAATAATATTATTAATAATGATAATAATAATAGTAATAATAGGAATAATAATAATATTAATAATAATGGTAATAATAATAACAACAATGTTACTAATATTTCTCACTTATTATTAATTAATGATCATTATCCTATTATCCTAAGGTTTTATTTATTTTATTCCATTAAGACTAACTTTTCTCACTCACCCTTAGCCACACACACCCTTAATTAAGTCGATAAAATCACAACAACACACAAAATAAATCATAAACGACTAAATAATTAAATAGGGTGTTACAGAGAGCACCACATGGTCAAGTGGGGACGAAGAGAGATTGAACAAAAGAGGGAAGATTGCACTTCCCCTCTCATTTTTCATGCCTCTTTCTCTCTCTTCACTAACACTCCCTCACTTTTCGCTGCACTCCATCTTGAGTCAAACATACCATTTTACCCAGAAAAAACAAGCGTTTCATGAAGAACACATAAATCCATCCCCAAAATCAACACACATACGTCCCGATATTTGTTTTGGTGTTTATAGATTAAGTCAGTTTCTCTCTGAACCGTATGTTGACCATTTTAAAGAAGCTCATAGAATTTTGTGGTACATCAAATTAAAACCTGCTAAAGGACTCATTTTCAAGACAAATTCTTCCACCAATTTAATTGGATTCACTTATTCAAACTGGGGATCATGCAATGATACAATAAGATCCACTACAGGATTCTACTTCTATCTTGGAACATCCATCATCTATTGAAAAAGCAAAAAATAACATGTTGTTTCCAGATCTTCATCTAAAGCGGAGTATCGCGCACTAGCAAATGCAACTTGTTAAGCCTAATGGCTTATTCAACAATCTCATCCCATCAACATTTAATGCGACAACCAATCTGCTATCCACATCGCTAACAACCTAGTTTTTCACAAACGCACCAACCACATCAAAATGGATTGTCACATCGTTTGTGAAAAAGTTTAAGCCAAAGTCATACATCTTATGCCAATTTACTCTTGAAAGCAAGTTGCAGATATATTTATGAAAACTCTCCATCATGGACCTTTATTTTTTCCTTTTCTGCAAAACTTGGAATCAACAATATACATTCAGTTTGAGGAGATATTAACCAATAGTAAAACAAACTCAACTATTATTTAACGGTGTTGACTCATGTGCGCGGTGGTGATAGGTCTCTCACATAAGAGACCAAGTTTTTTTTCTTTTATTTTTCAACCATTTAGCAAGGGTTTTAAACCTCCGCAAAAATTTCAGCATTTTGTTTTTTGTTTTTGTTTTTCAACCATTTAGTGGGAATTATTTTACGAGGATTTAAAAAAATCTTGATCTCTCATGTAAGTGACCTATTAAGGTTGCACATAGAAGACAACACTTTATTTAATATTAGTGCGAGTTAGTTTTAATAATAACTATTCTGCTCATTAATAGGATGATTATATATTTTCCTGTGATGTATATATATTGGATGCACTACAAGAAAATTGGCAAATTGCGACGGTTCATTTTGGTAGATTACGACGGTTAGAACTGTCGCAATTTGTAAGTTACGACGGTTTCAGCCCTGTCGCGGAAACGTGCGTCGCAAGGCCGTATTGCGACGGTTGTGAAAACTGTCATACAAACCGTCGTTATTTTCACGACGGGTAGCTAACTGTCGTAATCTCCATATTGTGTCGGTTTCCAACCGTCTTAACTTTCTTAATGATTTTTGTTTTCATTGTTGATTGCGAAGGTATATTGTGGCCACAAGTTGCAAATATTTAAAAAAAAAATCTATGGTATATTGTGGCGGTTTGAACCGCCACAAGTTACAAATATTTTTTAAAAAACAAATCTGTACTCAGTTTAGGATTCAGAATACAACTATTGTAGGTTACATTAATGGCAATCATCAATCTTCATGATATTCACACAATAAACACAAACATTAAATCGTGAGTCTAGAAAACACAAAGATATGTATGTATACAATTCCATTAAACAAAGAGTATGAAGTTTTCAATCATTAACCTTGTGTTCTCTAATTTTTTAACCACATCACACATAGCATGTATACAATATCCAATCGCATACGCAACAATTCAAACACATAGCACAACAGCTATAATTCGCACCAAAATTTCAATTGGAACAAAACCGACTCGACAGAAAATGCTCAATCGAAATTCAATTAATCTAATAACAACATTAAACACTACAACACTAATATACTATTGCAGTACAGCATACGAACATATGAATGTCTACTTCACAGTTTATCCTTCTCACATATGAATCCGCAGAACCATAACAACCCAAATTTTAACCTAAAAGACAGCAAGTTTGATTTGAATAAACTAAAAGCAACAACATCATATCACTAAAGAGTAAAACAACCAAAGATCATGTGAACGACATACATTTATCATTCTCAACCAAAGAATCAACCGAATATAAACAAGAAATAAGCTTCCATGACTCGAACAAAATGTTGCGACTAACATATAATAGATAAAGACAAATCAATAATCGATATGACGAACAACTCAACATTAAATTGCAGCACAAACCAACTTTAATTGAAATGGGAACAACGAGTACTCTAAATTTGCTACAACCACTACTACAAAACGCCCAAACAACAACGCCAGGTTTACAACGGCATCCTATACACCGTTCTTATAGTGCGTACTGGATGCGCGCATTATTTTAATTAGAAATCTCAAGGGTATAATAGCGGTTGTTATAAAAACTGTGGTGATACAATCTAGCTATCATGGGTTCGAACCTCATCGCCCTCAAATAGTTTATCCCTTTGACGTAAATGCTCCCTTTTTAAGTTTTATTAATATTTAACTAAAAAATAATAATGATATCACGACGACTTTTTGTTAAAACCGTTGTTACAAATTGTTATGTATTTTAAACACCAAGTATATATCAATTTATCCATTGAAAAAAGAAACAAGACGAAACAACCCTAACACCAACGCCGTCACCATTTTCGGGAAGAAGACAACAACAAGAAAGTGTTCTACTTTAAGGTGTTGCAATGTCACATTTGAAGACAAAATCATCCAAAGGTGTTTCTACGTCTTCTTCCAGTGTAAAATCTAGATCTGGAAATTTTTGTGGTTGTGATGGTCGTATGGTTTCGTATCAATGCAAGAAGGGGAAAAATAAAGGAAGGCTTTTTTGGAGATGTCCATTTTGGAGGAGCGATGAAACATGTAATTAGTTCATATGGGATGAAGACGTGGGAGAAAGAGATGGAAATAACGATGAGAGCATTATGAAGTCAGAGTTGGAAGTTGTGGGCTATCTGAAGGTTATGTATGAGGATTTAAAGAAAAAGAACAAGAATTTGAAAAATAAACTGAAATCAGAGATATTTTCTGGAAATATCAAGATGTTATGTTTTCTTGTCTCCTTTATGTTTAATGTTTACTTTGTTATGAAATGTAATAGTTGAATTAGGGTTTGAATTACATTATTGATGTTTAAACTGCAAATGCTTTGTGAATTACATTGTTGATGTTTAAACTGCAGATGCATTAAGTGAGAAGTTAAGGCGCACCTTTTCTTTTTTATTTATTTTAAAATTCACAAATAAAAGGGTTATCACTACGGTTCTCCTGGTTAACCGTAGAGATATATTTATGATAAATAAATACCTATCTATACGGTTTTTATTTATTTTAAAATTCACAGATAAAATGGTTATCACAACGGTTATTCTAGTTAACCGTAGTGATATATTTATAATAAATAAGTACCTATCTATACGGGTGTTATTGTTAACGGTTGTGAAATAGTTTACCCATATATAAGCGAAATAACTTTCACTTAATTGACAGTAACGCCGTTGCCTTCAAAGTGAAACCCTAGAACCCATTTTTTCTCTTTGTTTTCACCATTAGCCGTGAATCTTGTGCTTCATACATTAAGGTATTCTTCTTCTTCCATCTATTGTTAGATATTTCCCATTATCTCGTTTGTGGATTGTTATTTTTGTTGATTGTTCTTATTTTTTCAGATTCGTTTTCACTACCTTAACAAAGACCATGCTTTGGAAACTTCATAATGTTTGCGTAGCTATGGAAAAAAGTACAAGAAGCATGAAGCTATGATAGAAACTTCATCCACCTTGTACTTTTTCTTCATAGCTTTACGAACAAGATGTTAGTAAATGAAAAATCAACACTGCAAGCAAACTTTATCTAGTTTTAGAAACAATGAAAAGAAATATAAGAAGTATGAAGCTTTTGTGTAAGCTTCTTCCTCCTTATATTTTGTTTCATTGCTTCCCAAACTAGTTCAACATCATAATTGATTCCTGTTCCGCGATTAGTTTCATTAAAAGGTGCGTTATTCTTGTTCTTCTCTTTATTCTTCACTGGATTATGGTTTTAGGGTTTGTTTTTAATTAAGGATGCTCATTTTTGAAGTTTGATTTGTTTCCTTTCAGGTTAAGGGGATGATACAGGGTGATGATGCTGGTGGAAGCAAGCGTATTATATCAGTTTATAATTTCTGGATCTGGTATAGAATATTGTTTGAGTTTATTATATTCTATTTACATTGTTTGTTTCACTAACCCTCACTTAAAGTTTGCTGGTGGTAGCAAGCGTAATATATGAGTTTATAATATCTGGTTCTGGTATAGAATATTGTTTGAGTTTATTATATTCTATGTAGATTATTGGTTTCACTAACCCTCACTTAAAATACATTCAGTTAATTTGACATAGATACTTATAATCTGCAAATTAAGTTGTATTTGAAAACCAACTTAAACAAACCAATGTTGTTTTCTGATTGCATGCCTCTCATCATTTATCTCACGTTCTTTTATATATAGATTATGGTATAATGATCTGGCTTCTTAGATGCATCGCCATCTTCCATTATAGTTAAATCAAAGATGAGGCAGATTATCCAATGTCTTGTTGATTTTATGGAAATTTAACTATAATCGAAGATAGCGATATATCGAATGAGTCAGATCAATAAACCACAATATATGTAAAAGAGTGTGAAATGCACGATGAGACGAATGCAATCAGAAAACAACATTGGTTTGTTTAAGTTGGTTTTCAAGAACAGTTTAATTTGCAGGTTATAGACATCTTCATCAAATTGAATCCATGTATGTTTATTTAGTGAGGTGTTTGGAAAACAAGCAATATACACTTAATATAATAAACTTAGGGTACTTACAGCAACGGTTATCTATTGTAACCGATATCATAAGTAATTTATGTTTTATATAATTTCGCTGCTGATGGGTTTCGAACCTAGAACCTAAGTGTATGTATCGCAACGGTTTCTTATCATAACCGTTGTGATATATGGCGTGCGTCCTGCCTTCCAACAACGGTTTCCAGACCGTTGTAGAAACAGCGAACTTACAACGACAATCTACATAACAACGCCTTCGCCCACGTCATTATATGTCATTCCCAACCGTTGTTAAATGGGTTTTTCGTAGTAGTGAACCAAAACAAGTAAGAACCAACAGAATCAAGATATGTCACAATAACAACATCATCAACCTTGTATCACAATAGTAGCAGTGTTCGGAATTTAGATCAAAACAAGTTGCACCTTACGTCGCAATGATTATGATATTATTGCTGCAAAACAATGTTATCGCCAGGCCTTGGAATTTGATCAGTTGCATCCTCGAAAAAAGATGGATGGTTATCTCGTCTTCTAGTTAAAATTGGAAAGAAAGGCTCGCCAGCCTGCCATGGCCATGCACATAAAATAAATAAAAAATCAGACCTTATAATAGAAGAAGTAATTTATAAGTGTTAGGAACAAACCAAAAGAACGGAATCTCTTGCTGCAAGAGCAAGTATGTCAGCACAAGACACGACCAAGACATGCTTGTACAACTTCCTCCTTTATCAAGTCAATTTTATCAAAACCTTTCAATGTCTGATTTGGAATAACTCACTTCTCAGAGGATCTGTTTCTATCACCATTGTCCTCCAATAGCAATGAAGCATCACACCCCTGATCCAGCAACACCACAGGCAATTATAATAGAAAATCAAAATCATGGTGCAATTAACATGAAGCTTTAGTAAACATATCATACATAAATATTTCATCTGGAATTTCATTTTCTGCAATGTAAGTCTTGTATGCATCACCAATCCCACACTCATTTAAATGAATGGGAAAAATTTACATAGCCAGTAATAGATGGGGTGTGAGCTTCCACAGTATTAGGATCATACAAACCTTAAAAACTTTGAAGGTTTGTAGGATAGAATGAAATTGAATTGGTTCATTGCCTTTGTATATACGAGAATGCAATCAATTAAAAATGTTTATTATAAGTGAAGAGATAAGAAATACGCATAAATAATATTTAAGAAAAGGCCAAAAACATAATTTCCTGACATATTAATCAAGCCACTATAAAATTTTGATTGATTAGAAATTGGGAGAAGAATCTTTTCCTTACCGTTCACGCACCAAACCTGTATAATTAGAGTAAGACTGTTGTTAACTACTACAGAAATAAAAGAGAAATGTTGAGATTGAACAACATTAAACCACAACAACTCTACCCATATAGAGAATATCTTCTGAATTATCATGGAATTGACAAGGATCAAACTCTAGTCATTAACTTAGTGATATAAAACACCTCAAATGTACTAAGGGGCTTTATGAGAATCTCTATAAGCTAAAATGTTAGAAACAGTTTCAACAAACTCATTCAGTAACTCCCAATTACCACCTCTTACTGCAGCATGAACAACTCTATTCATCATATCGATCTTAAAAATTTCATCCAAATCCAACTCTTGTTCACTGTATTTAAATATTGCATAATCAAACACAACTTAAAAACCTCACAACTTTTACTCCTCACAGCAGCATACAAAATATCAGTAACACCATACTCACCTTCACCAAAAACAAGAGAAGATTCTCTTGTCAATAATTCAGGAACAAAATCGCGTCCCCAGCAAAAGCAGAAGTGTAAAGAAATCATCCACAGTATCCAGCAGAAGTAGCAGTAAATAAGCCGTGGATATGTGATTAAAGAAAATCTAATTACTATGTGGTCATTAAGAGAAAAATGAGAAAATCTATATCATCTTTAAATTAATCATTTACGAAAGTAAAAGGCAATGAAAAAAATATTCACACACCATAGACTAATATCATGCAGAATTGATTTGTACTCACATTAGAAACTTTAAATTTTTGTGTTGAGTAGAATCAATTTTAGAAACAATTATATTGTTTTTCAAAATTTTAGACACCACTATAGATGGATATGAACAACAAAACATAGGCTGCATTGGTCTGGTTGATGGAGGTATATTTCTCTCTGGTACAGCCCCAGAGTTAGAGGCATATGAACAATAAATGAGTTGAAAGTTAACAGATTTGAAATATGTTCTTTAAACTCACCGCATTCACCGTAAGTAGCAGAAGGGTTAACTGGCACTATAATCAAATAACAGTTTTGAACATTCAAACTTCAAATAAACAAGAATGAGAGGAAGATGGAAACTGTGATTGGAGCAGGCCGTGTCCTTCCTTCGAAACGCTTGATATAGAGTTGATGCATCATGTTACGAGTGTAAACACATTGGCCTAATATTTTGGCGCTCTGTTAGCACCTCCAATTAACTCCAATGCAAATATTTGATCGGTGTCAAGCCTGAATGCTCAAGCAACTCTTTAAACGGTAAAAGAGATTTTTCCCAAATATGTATCCATATTATATTCATAATGATGTCGGATAACCTTGGGTTATTGGCTGATTTTATTTTGATTGTTCAAAAGAGTATGTTAGTGAAACAACATAACTTTGAAAACAGTCACAAGTGTAGCTCTAATTAATTACACCTCTAAATTGTAACAAGTCCAGCCAAACAAATTTAACAACCTTAGAATGATTCATATATTTGAAGATATAGGTTAAGTTATGAATATATAAAAGTTCATTAGAGAATACTTTAGAGTTCCATCAAAGTTTCAAGAGGATCCAAGAAATCTCATAGTTATATATTATTCTGTTATTATGCTTTATATGTCATTAGTAAATGGGTGATTTTAATCAACCAAAAACTCGTGCATATGACAACAAAAGACACGTTATGTCATAGTCTTAATGTTCTTTTGTGATTAAAATGAAGAAAAAATTTACTAGCTACTGTTAATTAAATTAGTTAGTTATTCATACAAAATTAACTAATTTTAAGAAAGAGGGCAAAATAGTCCCACATTGAGTATTGATTGTTGTCGGAACTCTATCCAATTTACCGGTTTTTAAACTGGCTTACTTGCAGGGTAGTTTTCATAGTTGTTAGGACCAGTTGCAAGGTCATTCAAAATGCAGTTTGTGTTTTGAAACACTAATTTACTTTTCCTACTGTATTAGTTGATAAACACTGTTTTATCTTACCACTGATTACTCTCAAAGATTTGACATAATAACAAATTAGAGAGGAATAAATTTCTAACCTCACAAATAAATTAATTTAGAAATAGAAGAATTAAATTTGTCCAACAAATATATTACCTTAAGTCAGAATTATTTACCTCAGAGAAGAAAGAAACAAGCAAAGAATGGAATATTATTTACCGCAAGTCTAAGTTGTACTCTCTCTTTAAAACCCCATAACTTTTCCCACATCAACAATTTTTCCTACATGACAGTGTAATGTGCTTTCAGCATAACTACAATGATTTTAAACAAAAAAGAAGACACAATTTCTTAAATTATTACCTTTAGTGCGAAGAGTGAATCTTCAAAGTTGTGGAAAGTCTGAGAATTTCTCTATGCATATGGAGTTACTAACCTGTAAAGTCGTCACCTAAAAAAGATCAGATGAAGAACTATATAACCCTTTCATTTTAAGAGAGCGAGACAAGAGGAGAATCTCATCAACAATGGATTCTTCGAAATGGGACATTGCCTTTGATGAATTAGAAACCCTTGAACTCGGTGGAGAGAGCTTGAAACAGAAATAGTGTACTCAATTAATTCTAGGTATGATTCGATTCGATTCGAAACGGAAACAGAAATGGATTTGGGTTTGTTAGGAGACATGAACACAATTGATTCCGAGTTTTGATCGAAATCGATTTTACAAAGGTAGAGTTTTTGATGTAATCGATTTCACATAATGGTAGGGTTTTGGATGAACTCTTTGAATAGCGTAAAACTAACGAAAAGAGGAAAAACGGGAAAAAATGGAAGCTGAAATGAAAATTGTAATAGAAATTGAAATTAATTCTGAAATGAAATTGAGTTTGAAAATGAAAAGGACACTATGAGGGAATTCGAATTTTAGGAGGGAGATGAAAAAATTTAGGTTGGCATTGGGAAGGAAGACACGTGAACTTCTTCTTTTGTGAATAATCATATATATATATATATATATATATATATATATATATATATATATATATATTAATATTGTTACCAAAATTAATTTTAATAAAATTTAATTATTTATATAATAAAACAGAAAATATTTTACTATTATTTTAGACAAAAATATTAAGCTACTTTGTCATGAAAATTATAATAATTATTTATTAAATTAATTAATAAAATTGAAAAGGTTGAAAAATAAAAATGAAAGAAAAAAGTGGGAAATTAAAGGAATAAAAAAAATAGTGATTATGATTGGCTAAAGTAATTGCGACAGTTCGCTTTAACTGTCGCGAGTGTGGAAAAAGGGCGGTTCTTTGATAACTGTGGCAATTATTTTATACAACATGCCTAAAAAATCTACGACGGTTGGCTCAAACCGTCGTGAGAACTGTCGTAGTCCAGGAATAAAGACGGTTTTTCGATAACTTTCGCAAAAAATCTACGACAGTTGACCCTAACTGTCGTGACAACCGTCGCAATCCAGGAATAAGGACGGTTTTGTGATAACTGTCGCAACTCAAGTGTCGTAAATCTACTTTTTTCTTGTTTTTGTTTTTCTTCCTCTTCACTCTCTTTTATAAAATCAAAAAGATTTTTTTATGTTTGTCCAAAAAACCCAATTTTCTTATAGTTTTATTTGTTTTTGAATTGGCGATTGTCAAAACAATTATAATTTTGATATGCTAATTTACCATGTTCAAGAAAATAATTTTTATAAAGTCAAACAACAGTGATTAATTTCACATTTTTTTATTCATAATTTATGATTTTCTATTTTATTATAACTTATACTTTTTATTTTTAAAAATTCAAAAAGATTTAGATGTTTTTTTTTTTTTGTATATTGAAAGTTAATAATGTATGCATTTCTTAATAACATGTAACTTACATATTTTGTCTTTAAAATCCAACAAATATTTATATATGATAAAACAAGTAAAACCTCAATCAAAAATAAATATTTTATCAATCTTAAATAAAAAACATGATAGAATAAACAAAACTGTTTCAAATTAAAATAATTGTTTTTGTAGAAAAATAAAAGAGGAAAAATAAGACTATAATTTAACTTTAAAAATATTATATACTATATTCAAAAAAAGAAAAGTGAGCATAGAAAATAAATGTTCCCAGCAAACAAAATAAAGCCAAGTTAATTAGATATTATATTCTGTCTGAATTTCAATTTTAATCCGATTCAAATAAAAATTACAAATTGATTAAAATAAATAAAAAATTACATAAAATAAAATATTATTAAATATGTTTGGATGTTATTTTGTAAAATCTGCTTGGTTCGGATTGAATTTTAGATTAATTTTTTAAAATCGATCTAAACCAAACCAAATTGTATGTGTATATTTATATACTTATTTATTTTTTATTAGTATGATATATTGTATTAATTTATTATTACATGATATTTATTTTTTAAAATATTATTTATCAATTTAATTTAATTTATTTATTTTTATTATTTCATTTGTTTCAATCATAGAAATTATTATTACTTTGTAATATTAACTTTTTTAATATAATAATATATGTCATATAAAACTTAATACTTATTAGTATTTTTATAATATTAATAAAAATATAATTAGTAGTTCGGATATTCAAAAAATCAATCTAAATTAAATCGCATGAAATTAAACCGAATCAACTTAAATTTTTTTTAACAAATCATTCAAAATCAAATCAAACAACAAATAAATTTATTTTTAAATTAAATAATATTTAAATTCAAAATAAATCTAAACCATACCGCAAACATTCTTAATCATGTGATACAATTATTGATGCATTGTGAGCTTAATGATAAGCTTTTAACACTTTAATAAAGAAACAAAATAGAAAACATTCATTATAATTTAATTTACAATTTCCTCATCCTTCAATTCCAGCATATATTTATAAATTTTTTGTTAATCAATGTTAAAACGCAAGAAGACTATTTATGCAAACCAGTTCATAGTTGTTAAAGATGAAATTTACAATTATTAAATTACTAAATTTAAAAGAAAAATATAAAAAAATTAATAATACTAATAATCTCTAATTCTCACCTATTGACTTAGTAGTGAAAGCTAGAGTACTAGATTATGTTTTTCTCAAATTCTCACGTTTAAATTTCGTTAAATGCAAATAATTTTTTATGTGTAGCATAATTTGTCGGAAGCTCATACAGTAAGATTTATAAAATTACTAATAAACCCTTCCACTAAAAGAAAAATAATATTTTTTTTTAAAAATGGAAACAATAGTAAGAATAATACCAGTAACAATCTTAAAAATCAATGTCACTAAACACACATAAGTTTCTTATAATGAGACAAAATAATTTATATAATAATTTTTTAATATTAACTTATATATAATTACTGACAAAGACAATCTAAAGAAAAGAAATGATAGATATGGAATTAGAAGTTATAAAGACAATCTAAAGAAAAAAGGAAAAACATACAGAGACGACACCTTATGTTATAGACTAGTACAGTGTATAGCACCAGAGTGCTACTCAAACATATTAACCTTTTTTCCCGAAAAATGCGTAAGAACGTAAATCATACGCGTTCCATTTTGCGTGACCCTGACGCTCCAATCCAATGGTGAGAGAACTGAAACGGCGTAGGTATTGTGAGGTGAGAAATGAAAACGCGCTTGAGTGAGGACACGCGCTTAGGATATAGGGGTAAATGAATGTTGAGTGGCGTCATGTGAGTGTTGGTAAAATTACAAAAATAAGGGAACAAAAGTCTTTAAGTGCTTTTATTTCACTCCTCTCTCTATCTCTATTCTCTACGCTTATGGTACAAGTATAATATACTTTTTCATCACTTGGTTGATTTTAATAGTTTATAAATTATGACTAATTTATTTTGTCAATTTATTTATTTATTTTGTTGTAACAAAAAATATTAATTTATTGCTTATAATTTTTTATTAAATTACCTTTTTTTTTATTTTTATTTATTATTGTTTTCTTTTGTCCCAATTATTTTAATACGTTAAAATGATTAAATAATCTTATATTATTGAAATTCCATATCAAAAATAATTTATATCTAACATTCACACTCTTCATTCTAACAAATATTTTTTTAAATCAAAATTATGACAAATTCTCACACTTGAATAATTTATAAACACAATGATCAATAGACTTTAAATTGATTGGAGTAATTTTATTTATTTTAAATTTAGTAATTAATTTGATGATTAATATTATAAATTTAAAATTTTAATAAATTTATTTATTTTTTCTCGCATTTCTATTATTTTATCAAATTAAAACTTGTTTTTGTCACCAAATAATTCCACCTTGGATGAAAATGAAGAGCAATAATAATTTATTTACAATATGCATTTTTCGATCTAATTATTAAAATTTTCCTTAACGCATCTTTATAAAATCAATTTGTAAAATAAAAATGTTATTTTAAATAAATTCTTTTAGACGTTTTATTTTTGACTAATGTAAAATTTGAGATTTTTCTAATATTACCAAAATATATTTTAAAAAACAAAATCATTAAGTTTCACATTCAAAACTAAGAACATTTATTAAACATTTATCATTTGTGACAATTTTTTTTTATAAAAAAAGTTGTTATTTAAAACGTGGAACAATGATCTTCAAACTAAAATAATATACAATAAAAATACAAATAATATATAGTATTATTATTTATTAATAACAATTTGTATTAATTAGTATAACCTATTTTACATTTATAATACTATTTATTAAAAACTTGCGAATATAATACTGTATATTGGATACAAATATCACAAAGGACGATAATTGGAGAGATAGAAGACAAACCCATCTTGAGTTTCACTTTCCATTAAACCCTATTAAAAAATACAAAAAAAAAGAAAAAAAAAAAAAGAAAAAGAAGAAACAAAACAAGAACACATGATATGAGAAAATGTTCCACAACAACAACAATAAATAAAACACAGAGAAAGAGAAAGAGAAAAGGTCGTTATTGATTTTTCTCATTCATTCACTGCTCTTGCTCACTGTTATCACTGCAACCAACACTCTTCTGTTTCCTGGACCCTCCAGAAACTCAGCTTCTTCCTCTTTCTTCCCCCCTCTCTCTCTCTTTCTCTCTCTCTAACAATCTTAACCAAAACTTTTTCTCAATCCACTGAAGAAAAAGCCAAATTGACAGTAATAGTAGTTGAAATAGAAGTAGTAGCCACAATAACAGCAACAGCAGAAAACTTGTTCCTTCCTTACTTACTTTTTCTTCTTCTGAATATATCTATCTCTCTATTATCTATCTCTCTCACCCCACCATATAAGATCTACACCACCCCACATTATTTACTTCTTCTGTAACCCAAATTTCCCCACTTTTCAAAACTATATTACATAGTTGTGGCTACTACAAGGAGATTGCCTTCAGATTCAGGAGCTTTTGCTGATTGGGCAGCAACCTCATCTTCTACACCTCGTACTGCTGCTCCGGAAGATCTCTCGCTCGGTTTCAATGCCGGTCCTACCGCCGGAAACACCGGACCTTCCACCGGACCCACCGGAGGGTTATGGCAAGGCTCTTCGTCTAGAGCCATCAATTACGGACCAGAAATGGGTATGTTCGTTGTAGCACCGTCATCTTTTCATCACCATCATGAATCTCTCATCTCCGATTCTCATCCTCATTCTCTTAACCCCGCCACCGCCCTCGGCGTCGGGGTTATACCGTTACTCACCGCTTCACCTTGTCTTGAAAATGAAAACTTGTTAAACTTAAACCACAGAAGAAACCATAACCATAGCCATAACCATAACCAAAACCAACAAGGAATTCAATTTTGGCATGAACCACAGCCACAACATCATCAACAACATCAGCATCATCAAAATCATCAACAACAAAATTCACACTCACACTATTTGAAAAAACAAGGTTTTCTTGATCATCATAGTACAAGTCCAACGAATTTAGTTCATCACGGTGGCGGCGGCGGTGGTGGAGGATTAACTGGTTCTGGAACAAGCAGTGGTGGAGGAACAACAACGTGTCAAGATTGCGGTAACCAAGCGAAGAAAGATTGTAGTAATAGAAGATGTAGAACTTGTTGTAAAAGTAGAGGTTATGATTGCCCTACTCATGTTAAAAGTACTTGGGTACCTGCTGCTAGAAGAAGAGAACGTCTTGCTTCTGCCACCACAACCACGGTGGTTGCTGGTGGTGGCTCTAGTGGTTCAACATCCGGTGCTAAAAAACCTAGACTCATAGCTTCACAAACTACTTCTCACACTTCCACTTCTAATACTACACCCCCTAGAAGCTTTGACACTACCTCTAGCCATCAAGGTTTGTTTAATTCTCATCACTTTTCATTCATATAAGGTTTTGCAAATTTTAATATCATGCAATTTAAATCAGCCAGTTTAACTAAACTAATTCATGGAATTTCTCTAAAATTTTATGTGCATGTTTGGCATCACATTCGCAGCGAGTTTGTCACAATCACGCCGAGTTTTGATTTTGCATAACCTAAACTTAGGTTTTGCAAAAATCACGGCAAACTCGGCGTGATCCTGTAGGACTCGCTTCGAGGCTAAACTACACTATATGACCTTGCATGTTTTTCATAGAGCTGACAATGAATTGAACCGATTTAAATTATGGTTCGAGCAATGAGTTGAAAATTTAGCATTTTCATTTAAGCTCTACCCAAGCATTGAATAGTTGGATTGGTTTGTTTGATTGATGAAAATGTTAATAAATTTTGATTTGTTTTATACAGATGCAGGTTTCAAAGAGTCAATGCCGGGTCAAGTTCGCGCACCAGCCGTATTCAAGTGTGTTAGAGTAACATCGGTAGACGATGGAAAAGACGAGTATGCATATCAAGCCGTAGTGAAGATCAATGGCCATGTTTTCAAAGGTTTTCTCTACGATCACGGTGTTGAGAATAGAGAAGTTTATCCTAACCTTTCCGAGCTTCATTTAGGTGGTGGTGGAAGTGGAAATAGTGGAGGTGCAAATAGAAACGTTGCTCCATCTTCTTCACCAATGTTAGATCCTTCTCATGATGTTTATGCAGCAGCTTCAAGTGGAGGTTTACTTGGAAATTCAGGTTATGGTGGTAATCAAATAAATTGAATTTTATTAATGTTAATTTTTCCAAGTAAAGCAAAGTATTTATAGTTATACTTGGAGAAGATTTATGATATTTGTAGTAGTAATCTTGGAGGGGTGGGAAAATTAATTAATTTTCTTCTATATTTTCATCTATATTTTCTACTATATAGAATTTGTACCTTATTGCATATGTTACTTTTTTTCTCCTTTTTCATCTTAGGTTTTATTCTTTGTTCTCTCTCAAATTTGCCTTTCTAAGTTCATGAGATCAATGATCATTCAATGACAAATAAGAGTATCATTAATCATTATTTATCTCTTAATTAAACTAATAGTTTATGTATCTAGTTTAACTCAAAATGGAAAAGCATAGGTCCATTAATCACTTTTTTTAATAATTTTAATTTGCTTTATTTATATTATTTTATATATTATTAAGTTTTGCTAAAGTTGAAATCTACAGTATAAAGTATGCATGATAAATATGGATATATATTTATATATATGTACATATACTGTTTTTTCAATGATTTGTTCTGAATATGTATATATACTTTTTGAGCATGATTCTTTATTATTTTCTCTGAATAATCATGCTATACTATTTTATTTTCCATATCTTATATTGTAATATAATATTTTTTTAATACTAGAAAAAATGGATTCTATATATAGATTGGTTTGTATAAATTTTATAGACTATAAATAAATGTTTGTTTATACAAGTAGTTTCTACTTTAGACTTGAGCATGAGAAGTAGTTGTAACGTCACAATCATTTATTTGTCTGTCATTTTCATTCTTAGTTGCATTGGTCTTCTCTGATGAACCTGCAAAGTTTTTCTGCATTTCATCAAGACACGATGTACTCTTTTTTCCAATTGTTCTTCTTTGTATAATTCAGACAATAGCTAATAACATTACACAGAAAATTTTGATTTTGTTATCCAACTTTTTTTTCTTTTCAGATTTGTTAGTCATATTCAACTCTTCTGTTTTTTCTTTTTTAATGCTTGTTCATTGTGCTTTGCAATAATAATTCTGTGTCAGATTCACATTCTTTGTTTGCAACAAGAACCATTTACTATGTAAGTCACCATCTTTTGTTAATGAAAATTTGTTTTAATTACTGTTTTGGTCCTGGAAATATAATATTTTATTTTCTTAGTCCCTATAAATTTTTTGTTAGTTTTTTTTTTCTTTTAAATATACATTTTCCGATCACTAATATACATAAAAAAAAATATTTTTTAAATTTATTGAATAAATAATGTATTTGATCATTATTATATATCAGATATATCAATTTCTCAATGAGCCAAAATTTTTTTTATTACTTATAATAGTGATTAGAGGATATATTGTTATATTTTAAGTTTTCAAAAACTTGAAAATATTTTTTGGTGAGCAAGATTAATAAATAATATATTTATATAGAGTAGAAGAAGATTTTGAAAATTTTTTTGGGATTAAAATTATTTTTATTATATAATAATTATAATTAGCAGGAAACATGATATTTTTTTATTGTCTGGTAGTATGTAATTTATCTTATAAGAATAAATGTGGTCTGTGTTGCTTTCTCAGCATTTAATTTTTTATACTATATTGTCACATGATTTTGGCTATTGAATAAAAAAACATTATTGTCTCAATACATTGCATATTTGGATAATTTTTTTCCTCCACACATGCTGCCCCCTTTTATTTGTCTCAATATTTTTTATATAGCATGTGGATTGATTATAGTCTTTTTTTATTTTTTCTTATATAAATCTATATCTTTGTCTTGCTTATTACACTAATAATTAATTATACTAATTTGAAGTATATGTTTTGTTTGTGACATAGTATTATATTTATAATCTTCTTTTAGTTTTGTGAAACTTCTTGTCTCATAAGGTTGAGCTGTCCAACACTGCCTATCATGTCATTGAAAAAGTAATCATTAAGTTTTCTTTTTCATATATGGGGTATCAATTATTCTCTGTCTCTAGCTAAATTAATCAATAGTTATATTGAAAAATTGAGCAAGTTGTTTGTGCCCTAAAACATGTTTGTCATGTTCATTAATGTGAGACATTTTTGTTTCTTTTGTGTTTGGTTTTTGTATTGCATATTTCTGGGATTTGGTTGTGTGTGTAATTGGATTGTTTGATCCTTTAAAGATTAAACACAATTGATTTGTTTTGTTATCCAATGTGAATGATTGGACAAATCTATTTTTTTGTATTGTTAGTGTGATCCTCTATATTTGGGGGATTTTGTTGTTAGAACTAGTAGTGCTATACAACTTCACATGATTGGTGTAATGATGGTTGTACATATAGGTACATGTCTCCATTGGTGGGTACACTTCCCTTGGATTGCTCTAGTTAAAGAATACTTTTTATTTTGTGCAATTTTTGTGTTGTAAAATGAATTTGGCATATGTTGTTTGGATTTAGATTCACTACAACAAAGGAATCCATCTAGTCGTTGGTCATTGCATGTTGAGACTATCCGAAATATCTAATGACTTGATTAGTTAGTTTGTTAAGGTTAATCTATGCTTAAATAGAGTTTTTATTTGTTTTTTTCACAATTGAACTGTAATTTATGTAATTTATTTATGCAGAGTGTTCAAAAATTTAAAACGATTTTGAGGATTCAATTGTTTCGGTTTAATGATTGCTTGGATTTGGATGAAATGTTTCTTTTTGTTATTAATTAATGTTGTATGGGTAAATGTTGCACAATTGTTTAAGATTTTTGGTTTGATTAGATTGTGCTTTTTGTTAAAGAATTTTGACACATGATCTTGTTTTTTAGTTGTGTTCTTTTGTTAGAGTGGTTACTGGTGGCCTAGTATTTGATTTGAGTTTCATTAAATTTGCTTCTATCTTATCTATTGAAACTTCTAATTTTATTTAAATATGTCTCAATTAATTGTAGTTCAAGATATTGTTCGTGTAATCTTGGTTAACTCGTGTTGTTTATGAGATTATTTAATTTTGAATCGATTGGGATAATGATGTTTTGGTGATGTCAACTAGTATCTTATAAACACCAAGCATATAGATTGAAACCAAAACTATTAATCTCATGATCTCAAATATTCATTTTCAATTGTGTTATTATACAAAAGGCACAACTAACTGACTTATTTAGACTTTATAACTACAAATGTCTCACTGTAGTAATAGCAACATTGTGAATGTTAATATCTTGCTAATCATAAACAAATACAATGTTAATCTCCATGTGTGTTAAGCTCCATGTGTGTTAATAGCAACATTGTGAATGTTAATATCTTGCTAATCATAAACAAATACAATGTTAATGTCCATATGTGTGAAGCTTCACGTGTGGTTTGATAAACTTACTGCCATCAAAACAACTGTTTGAGTTACTGTTATTATGAGAACAATCTAAAGAATTAAGATGTTTCAAGAGAAACTACCAAGGTTATAAATAAAAAGAAGAAATCAATTTGTGAGGATGAAAACATTTAATCAGGTGATAAACTTAAATTTATCTTAAATTGGATATGGTGGTTTAACATAAAATTTTGTTTTGTTTTTGTCTAACTTAAATATTTTGTAACAAGGTTATAAATAAAAAGAAGAAATGGATTTGTGAGGATGAAAACATTTAATCCGGGGATAACCTTAAATTTATCTTAAATTGGATATGGTGGTTTAACATAAAATTTTGTTTTGTTTTTGTCTAACTTAAATATAATTTTGACTTTAAAGTACAACAGCTATCAAAATGGTATTGAGCTTCTTCATACTATGTTTTTGAATTTATTTAAAGACTATAATGAACTTCTTCATACTATGTTTTTGAATTTATTTAAAGACTATAATGAACTTTATTATAATTCGCACACAAGATTCTTGTTAATTTTAGTTAAATTTACAAAATCAAATTGAATGCGTGGTTATTGATTTAGTATGCTTTTTAATATAAAATTTATGTCTCACAATATATATCATTTTAATTAATTTTTTTATATAAAGAAAAATATGATATTGAATATAATATTATGATATTTGATCCATTTAGTTGACTTAGTTGGTATAAGACTTTGTTGTAGTTGTATTTGTTTTAATATTTTTCATGTGAATTTTTAATATTAATACATTTTTTCCCTTTAAATTATCCTTTTATATTTATCTTTTTTTATTTACTATTTCAATTTTTTTTTTCATATTTTAATTTCAATTTTCATACTTCTAACAAAAATAAAAAACTGTTATAACAATAAATTTGTTTGAAGTGTGTGTTAATTGTACATGTTTATTCATATAATTATTAATATCATAAATTAAGTAATATATGTTTGTAAAGAGATTATTAATATTTTAAAATTTATAATGAATTTTATTTTAGGAGATATGAAAAGAAAAGGAAAAATAATTATGTAAATAGAGACCAGGGAATTAAATTAGAGTATATATTGTATACACACAATCAATTACCTATAGGATTGTTTAAGGAAATATTAAAAGTTATAGTGGTGCCATTTTTTGTGTGAGTATTCTTGTATTTGTGAGTGTTTTTCTTTTATATGAGTGTGTGCCAATCAAAGAAGAAGCAAAATAGAAGAAGATGAAAGAAAAAAAAAGTAAAAAATATTAGTTGCAGATAAATGGAAGAACAAACCAATAATTTAGAGATTTTTTAATGCACCACCCAGGTTCTTTAGACACCACGTGAAATTATTTTTTTGTCCTCTGATTCCGGATGTGCACATCCGGACGCACCGTATCCTTATAAAAAAAAGTTGTTCCGGATGTGCATATCCGGTAAGCCTCCGGATCTGTATATCCGGAAGCATGGTTGATATATTTGAAGCTGCATGATCACTTCCCTTTTCCATCCTCAACATTTCTTCTACTACACTCACTCTGACCAACTCAAAAAATCCTACTTCATCAATCCCATTTCTCATTCAAAAATTTCAAATTTTTGGTGCAACAAATCAAAGGGAGCAAGAAAAGACTGAATTTCAGGTAAATATTCAACTTCATCCACTACATTGCTCACATTATCAATCTATATTTTTGAAAAAACAAGTTATGCTACTTCCGGATGTGCACATCCGAAACGAATTAGGCATGAACATTTCCGGATATGCACATCCGAAAAAATGCCTGAACTTAATTAATTTAAATTTTCAGCAATTTCGAATATATTTTATTTATACATATTAATTGTTATATTCTTGTTTATAAATAGATATGGTGTACCCCGATAACATGTCAAAAGAATTAGTTGCGCCGATTTCCCTGAAAGATGAAGGCATGCTCGTAAAGTCGGTTGATGTCGGCGGTGACTTTAACAACAAGCAAGACTTTGATGATCGTGAAAGCATGATCGCATACATTCGTAGGACGGCTATTGAGCTTGGCTTCGGTGTAAATATCGGGAGATCGGATAATGGGTCGGATAGAAGAAATTTTTTTGTAATTTTGGGTTCCGAAAGAAGCGGAAAATATCAAGCACTTCTACGGAAGTTAAAGAAAGACGAGACCGGTACTAGAAGATGTGAGTGCTCTTTTAAGATTGGTGGTTACATGTTAGTTTCCAAGAAATGGAGATTTATCGTTCGTTGTGGTATACATAACCACGAATTGTGCTCAAAGCTTCAAGGTCATCCAAGTGTATGTCGGCTCAAGGCGGAAGAGAAGACATGTATAGCCGACATGACCTTGAACCTTGTCCAACCGAAGAATATACTTGCGACGTTGAAACGGAAAGAACCCGAAAATGTTGCAAACATAAAGCTAGTGTATAACATTTGGTATCAAACGAACAAGGCAATTAGGGGAGATATGAGTGAGATGTAACAACTGTCGAAAGTGTTGGAGGACAACAATTACGTGTCTCGGTACAGATATCGCGATGATGGAATTACGGTCCGAGATATTTTTTGGACTCATCCGGATTCCATCAAGTTGTTTAACACGTTCTCGACAGTGCTCATTCTCGATAACACCTACAAGACAAATAAGTATTGTCTTCCATTGTTTGAGATGGTTGGTGTTACATCTACAGATAAGACATATGTCGTCGGCTTTGCCTTTTTGGAGTGTGAAAAAGAGGACAATTTCATGTGGGCGTTGGAGACGTGTCGGTCACTTTTGAAGAAACATGTTTAAATGCCAAAAGCAGTAGTTATGGACCTCGACAACGCCTTGATGAATGCGGTTGCAAAGGTCTTTCCTTCTTCCAATGCACTGCTTTGTCGATTTCACATAACAAAGAATGTACGAAGTCGGGTTAAGACCGCGGTGGGTGCGAAACAAGTGGAGTCGGAAGACGGAAAAATGGTCAAGTCGGGTGTCATTGTAGAGCAAATTATGGATGCATGGACTCATATTCTAAATTCTTCCACAACAGAATTATATGCCGATTCGGTCATTAAATTCCAGAAAGTGTGCGAACGGTACCCCGCTTTGTTGAAATATGTTGAATCCACCATTCTTGATCAAGTGAAAGAAAAGATTGTTTGTGCGTGGACCGATAACGTACGACATCTTGGAAACACTACCACCAATAGAATTGAGTCGGCACATGCCACTTTGAAGAATTGGTTAGAGAATAGCAAGGGGGATTTATGTCGGGATTGAGACTCCGTGCATCTAATGATCAAAAACCAACACAATGAGATACAAACCACTTTCGGTCGGAGCATCACGGTTTTGGAACATCGGTTTAAAGGTAACTTCCTCTACTCTCAATTCATCGGCAACATGTCTCGGACGGGGTTGGGCTATATTTTTCACGAGGCCAACCGAGCCGAAACGGTAGGTTCTGATAGTGCAAAGTGTGGTTGCACTATTTTAAAAACCTACGGTCTTCCTTGTGCTTGTGCTATTGCTAAAAAGTTGAAAATAGGTGAGCCAATACAAATTGACGAAGTTTGCCCTCATTGGATGAGACTTAGTTATGATGATGATGGTTGTAAGGAAGGGGATAAACCAGATATCTCTATTTTGGCCGAATTGGAAGCGATTCAAAAGAGATTTTCAAAGGCCGACGACAATATGAAGTTACACATCAAAGAAGAGTTGAGGAAGATTGCCTTCCCCGAAACAACCGCAATGATACCTCCGTCTCAACCGGTTAAGACAAATGGTGCTCCGAAGAAGTTGAAGCCTACACCAAATGACAACTCAACAACTCGGTCTCCTTCGTATTATGAGCGCGTTGACCAAATCTCTCCGGACTCTCCGACTCCTAAATCACTACAAAGTGTCATGAAAGGAGCTCGCATTTCCAAACCGGCTCCAACACTGATTCCACGAGTTCCGACTCCGACTCCAACTACACGTATGATTTCTTTTATTGACGAGATGCCGGTTTTTATGCACAAGCATATCGACGATATAATAGATGTTGTAGGGGATGGTAATTACGGTTACCGAGCCGTGTCGGCACTACTCGGTAAAGGAAAGGAAGGTCATGCACTTGTACGTCATCAACTTATCCTAGAGTTGGAGACGCATAAAGAAGCATACTTGCGTCTCTATGAAAATCAAGAAAATTACAACAAGGTTCACGAGTCACTTGTTCCGTGGTTGAGTGGTCCGGCACCGGTATCGAAATGGATGAGCTTCCCCGAGATGGGTCATCTTATAGCATGCGCCTACGATATGGTGTGTATCGACTTGACGAGATACAGATTTTCGGAAACCTTTTTTCCACTCCACACCGCACCTCCGTTGAATCCAAATGATCACATCATGTGTATCGGATGGCTTGCGAAATCAAGTCATTTCGTACAAGTTATCTTGAAACTCGGATACCCGATACCACCTAAATCACCGCAATGGGCGACGCATGCAACCGCAATTGCCGAGTCTTGGCCGGATAGTTTTGTCGAAAGGATGCTTGAATTCGAAAGATTGCATGCAATTGAAAAGGCATCAAATGCGAAAAAATCGAAAGTTCTAGCTCCAATAGATTTAGACGGAGAATTTTGTTTTAACTCTTTTGTATAATCATACGACACAATGTACATTATCGAAGTGAAATATATTGTATTTTTATCCATATGTCTTTTTAATACACTTATGAATTTTATTGCACTGAAAGTATTCCAAGTGGCTGCATAAGCTGTTCAATTCTGTTTTAAAATTGTATCAGTAAAACATTCTGATTTGCACATCTGGGAAATTTCTGGATTTGCACATCCGGAACTAATATTTGTAGGGTTTGTCCGGATCTGCACATATGGAACGAACTTAGGCAGAAATAACTTTACCCTAACTTTTCTATAAATTAGGGGTTTCATTTGATATCATTCACACAAACACTAAATGTCTCAATTGTATGATATCATGATCCATTGGTATGTCGCAACTGTCGCAACTGTCTCAATTGTACGGCATAACAATCGGTCGCAAGTATAAGTTAACGAGGGACATCTCAATCGGCGAGATCATTGACGACATCGAACATCTCCTACCTTACGGAGACAAACGGAAAGTTGCGAAGCTTCAGTAACGTTCACCTTCCGTTGATAACGAAGGGAACGTCGCTTACAGCCTTGTTGAGCTCAAGAATCAAGAGGATGTTAGAGCGATGTGGCGAACTTTTTTCGGCTACGAAGAACGATTCCCGCTCGAGTTCGAGGCGACCGTCAAAATCCGAAGAACGGTCGATGACATCTTAGAGATGTGCAAGCGTCCACCGGACTATTGATCTTGTAATATTTAAATTTCTGTCGATGTCATGGCGATTTTCTCAATGTAATCCCGATTTTATTTTATGAATGTGAGAAACATTGTTGGATTTTTGGTGTTATGTATTAGGTTTTATTCCGGATTTGCAAATACGAATGTTTACCGGATGTGCACTTCCGGTAAAAATTGAAATTTTTTAAAACCACGGTGCGTTCGGATTTGCACATCCGGAATGCAGAGGTATTTTCGTCAGCGCGCTAAATGCCTAAGAAGGTTGGGTGGTGTGTTAAGAAATTCACATAATTTATGTTGATGATTTTTTTCTTTAAAGTTTAAAGTGATGATTTATATAAATTATAAAGTTTTGTAGTTTATTTAGTAATTTATTGAATTATTTATAACAATAATAGTTATTTGATTAATAATAAACACAATATAGGAATGTAATGATGGTAAAAGTTTTGAGTCACTTAGTATTTCTCTTATATAATATTCATTATCACATAACTCGCATGACATCAACCATCATTTATAATACATGAAGAACAAATTCTATGTATTTATTTTAAAAAGTATACCGGCGATGATGTTGCGCATGTGGTTAGTAGAATCATTGGTGAACAAAATACATGACTCAAAAATCATATTTAATTTTTGAGAAAATATAAAATTGATTGTTTTTCTATTTATTTAATATAAAAATAATTTTTTAATTTAAAAGAACGATAAATTAATTATGTTTTAATATTTTCTATAATTTCGTTTACATCAACTAGGGGTGTTCAAAACCGAACCAACCAAATAAAAAACCGCAAACCAAATCAAACCAAACCGAAATCGCAAAAAATCGCATTTGGTTCGGATTTGTTCGGGGGCCATCTTTTAACAAAACCACATGGTTCGGTTTGGTTTGCAGTTTGTATTTTGCAAACCGAACTAAATCAAATCAAACCGCATTATGTTACAACCCAAACTTCACTTATCTCACATCAAACCCAAAACTCAAACCCATTATACCTTAACCTTACAATTACAAAATATTTTCTCTTACTCACACTTAACTTTTCAGTTTTAATCTTCTCAAATCTCTCCTAATAGTATTGTGCATTCTTCTCATCTTCTTTGTCATGTACGTCTCGCCTCTTCTACACTAATCTCTCATCTCACATGTTCTTTCTTTTTTATCTTCTCATTTGTATGTTACTATTTTCTCTTCTGATTATATTTTTATCGCACATTTCTTCTCTAATCTCACATCTGTTATGTTCTTTCTTTTTCATCTTCTCTAATCTCCCTTATCTTATATTTTCTGTTTTGTTATAATATTTTGATATTGTTTTATGCTACTAGTTTTTTCCACTTTTGTTTAAATTGATTTTTGTATATTGAATGAGAACTTTTTGTCTAAATAGGATGAGTTTTGTTGTTATTTGGCAATGTATGAATGACTAAACACAAAGTTATGTTGTTCTCTATATATGTAAATATCACTCAATAAAAATCTTGTAAAAAACCGAACCAATCCAAACCGCATTGGTTTGGTTTGGTTTGATTCGAATTTTTTTTTAAAAGCCAACCAAACCAAACCAAACCGCATGCTTTTTTTCCTTGCGGTTCGGATGATTTTTAGCGTCAAAATCGCCTAAACCGCATCGCGAACACCCCTACCATCAACTATTGAGGGGAAAAGTTCGTCAATGACAAGTTTCAATTTTCATCAACTACGATTTTGTCCTTTATTTATAATTATAATGACACATTCATTTTTTTTTAATTTTAATATAAGAAATAAATAATCTTTTCTCTCTTTTCTTTAAAAGATCGAAAAAAAAGTTAACCTAAATTTATATAAAGCACCACCTTCTCATTTTTGCCATAAACTTATCTTTCTACCTCCAAATTTTATATTTCTCCCATAAACCTAACTCTATTTTATGTTGTTGTTGTAGTTGGTTTTTAGGAATAAGTTTTCAATGTTGTCATCAAGACAAATATTTACGGATTTATTGTTTGTTTAGGTTGACAACATTGAAAAATCTATTCCTAATCATTATTAGGAAATATTGTAGTTCAAAAATAAAATGGTCAATTGTAAGAAGTTGTATTTGATGTTTTTCATTGTTCATTATTTTTTTGTCTGCTATAGAAGCTATCTATCCTCTCTATTGAGCTTTAAATATAGAGGAAAACCCCTAAGGACACGTTTCGATTCCCAACAACAAATATTTTATATTTTTATTTCTTTTAAAATGTCTTTCTTATTTTGATCTATTTATTTATTAATATTTAAATTAGTCATTCCCTCGGTTTTAAATTCAACTGAGAGGTAAACTAACAACGCCATTATTTTCTAAAATCATTATGTTAGCTCTCGGCCACTTTTGTTTTTCTCCTATACATTTTGAGTCCTAGAGAACAAATCATCTTCTTCATCTTCTCCACTAAATCATACCAAACTTCATCTTTTTTTTTGGAATAAAGAAATATTTTATTACCAAAAACAAATTACAATCAAGTCGATCCTAAGATCCAGGATCCCAAAAAACAAAACCCACAAGCGAGAACAAAGACTATCAACCGATCAAGATCTATTACAAAATATGGCTAGTTTCCTATCAAGCTCAACGTGCCCTAGGACCAACTCTATGGTCTCTTTACTTTGCAGAGCCTCTTTGTTGCTTTCCTGAAAGATTACTTTGTCTCTAATTGTCCATATCTGGTAAACCATTTCTGCTAGAGCCATTTTCAGAAGCTTCATCTTGCAACCTTTACCACAGGTTAGATGGCTGACCCAACAAAGCTCATTGTTCCAGCCCCCTAGACTATGGTTTACACCCAACCAGTTGAACATTTGCTTCCAAATATTCTTGGTCACCTCACATTCAAAGACAAATGAATACAACTTTCCTACAGGCCACAAAACACACAAAGGTCATCTGTGTTAATACCAAATCACCAAACCCCATCTTCGAAGACGAACTTAGTAAACAATGGTGGAAGAAAACTTGAAACTCATACTAACTCATTTCTTTGACTCTCTCATCGTGTTTTCGATACATAAATACTTTCTCCATCATTGATGTTGTTGAGATATTTAAGGTTTTTAATGTTAACATTATTTCTTAGACTGAATGTTTATTGTTGTTGTTGTTGTACTTTTTTTATTGAGATTGAAGGTTTAATATTTTTGATGTTTTGTTGAGATAAAATGTTCATCGTTGTTGTTATTGTTGTTGTTGTTTTAATTTGTTTAGAATTTTAATTTTATTTTTAGAAAGTACGTAATTATGGATGGTAGTTGGATGAAAGCTAATTGATTAAGTGTTGGGTATGAGTATGAAGTGCATCAATTTCTTGAATTTACCAAATGAAATCTTCTCGATGATAAAGGAATATTTTATCATCCTTGTAAAAAATACGGGAATATGAAAAACTGTGGAAAGGAAGGAGTATTCCATAATCTAGGTTGTGATGGAACTTATCAAAATTATACGACATGCGTGTGGCATGGTGAAGTAACAAAAAAACAAACCACGTCACATAGAGTTAAAGTTGATGAAGATATGGATGATCAACTAGAAGATATGATCTGTGATATTGAAAAAGATTCTTTTAGGAGAGTCCACATTTACGATACCTTGCATAGTGACAAGAAATAAGCCGTTATTATCGGGGTGTTAAAATTTTACATAATTGTCAGTTGTGTTAAGATTGTTAAATCTGAAGGCAAAAAGTGGATGGACGCTTAAAAGTTTCACTAAATTGCTTGAATTGTGTGAAAGACACGCTTCCATAAGGTAGCACGTTGCCAAAACGTAATTATGAGGCCACAGAGATATTGTATCCAATGGGTTTGGACTATGTCAAAATACATGCAAGTCGTAATGATTGCATATTATGCATGAAAGATTTTGACAAATAGAGTGAGTGCTTGAGGCGTGGGGAGTAGTGCTACAAGCTGAAGGACAATATTGTTGTTGATGATGATGGTGTGAGCAAAATGGGTCCTCCTGCCAAGGTGATGTGATACCTACCAAATATTCCAAGGTTCAAGACATTGTTTACTAATGTTAAATACACAAAGAATATTAGATGACATGCAGATGAAAGAAACACGATGGAAAAATTTACCATGTAGCTGATTCTTTGTAATGGAAGAAAATTGATTAGTTAATTATGGATTTTGGCCACGAGCCATGAAACCTTAGGCTTAGACTAGCCACCGATGGAATGAGCCTGTTTAGTAATTTGAGTATTGTAGCTTATGGGTTATAAGCTATTGTTCTAGCAAACTCTGTCGAAGTCGAAGAGCTAGTGTAAGTGTCGAAAATATGCTAGGTTGTTAGCATGTCGAATTGGGCCAGTATGTTAGCCCAATTGTTTAGTATGTTAGTTGAAAGCTAGGGTTTTAGTTTCCTTATTAATAACACACTAGTCCTCACTTCTCAATAATCCTGATTGAAGGAGAAAGTGGTGTGGTTGACATTCAATTATAAGCATTGTTCCATAATGTATAATTGAATCACGAATCCAGGGTTTTATACTACTTTGAATTATCTTTCTTTTTCTTTTCTCATTTTCTCACCTTGTGGTTTTATTGTTGATAAAGAAACTAATGATACTGTGTTTTTCTGGGTATTGCTTTCACAACAAACTGGTGCAGTGAGCGTGGAGGAGAAGATGCTCTCAATGAAGTATAAGATTAAGAAATTCATCAGTGTGAATGATTTCAGTTTATGGCACTTGAAGATGCAAGCCCCACTGGTTCAACAGTGTTTGTTAGAAGTGTTGAAAGGATTGGATAAGATGCATGTTGCGCTAACGAAGAAGGAGAAGACGGCCATGATCAAGAAAGCTCAAAATTCCATCATATTGAGCCTTGGTGATTAGGTTCTCCAACAAGTCTTGAAGGAGAAAATGGTTGCCGGCGTGTGGAACAAACTCAAAGGTCTATACATAACCAAATGTTTGGTTAGTTATCTTTTCCTGAAGCAAGCTTTGTATTCATTGAAAATGAGTGAAGACAAATTATTGACTGAACAATTGGATATGTTCAATAAGTTGATTCTTGATATGGAGAATATTGATGTCAAGACTGATAATGAAGATCAAGTGTTACTGTTGTTGTGGGATTTACCAAGATTTCATGCTCACTTCAAAGAAACTCTCTTGTATGGAAGAAAGTGCCTGAACTTTGAAGAAGTTCAACCAGCCTTGCACTCGAAGGACCTGAATGAAAGAAAGAACCATAAACCATCTTCTATTGGAGAAGGATTGCTCGTAAAAAGAAAATTCACAAAGAAATATGGTAGGTTTGAGAAGAAGAAGGGCAAAGGTCAACATAAGTATTATAGTGGTTATACTCATATAATTAGGTGTTATCATTGTAAGAAGGAAGGTCACACAAGAAAGGTGTTCCCTGATCGATTGAATAATCATGGAGGTAAGGATAATGGTAATGCAACCATTGCGCAAGATGATTATGTATCATCTGATGTTCTGATAGTTTCAAGCAGCAATTCTAGAAAGGAATAGATCATGGATTCAGGTTGCACTTGGCACATGACTCCAAAAAAAGATGTGTTTAAGGAATTATGTAATCAAGATGGTAGATTAGTGTTATTGGAAAACAACAAAGCTTGAAAAATTGCAGGAATTGGATATGTGAGATTCAAGATCCACGACGAGTCAATAAAGATGTTGACTGGTGTCAGGTATCTACCTGATCTTAAGAGAAATTTGATTTCTCTTGGTGAATTTGACAAGAAAGGATATGTTTTTAAAGGATAGTAAGGTATCCTATGGGTAATAAAGGGGTCTGAGGAAGTCTTGAGAGGTAATAAGAGGTAAGGCTTGTATACACTTGAGGTTGAGGTTGTAAATGGTTCTGTAGATGTGGCATCCACAATATCTGTGTCGAAGACTGAGTTATGGCACATGAGACTTGGCCATGTAAGTGAAAGGTACCTGGTTGAACTAGGGACACAAAATTTGCTAAGTGGTGAAAAGGTCGAAAAGCTAAAGTTATGTGAACCTTGTGTGTTTGGTAGAGGCTGCGGAGTGAAGTTCAACAAAGGCAAACAAATAACACATGAATCCCTTGATTACTCACGAAAGTTATGGGTATACACTAAGAAAACTAAGGATGAAACTTTTGAAAATTTGAAAAGTTGGAAGATTCTGGTCAAAAATCAGACTGGATGAAAGGTTGTTAAGTGCAAATTTTGACTTAAAATGAACCATCTTTCTTGGCACTTTTCAACTCAATTCTCATGTTTTCATAAACTTAATTTTTGTTCTTGTGTGATTCTTCAATTATATTGCAAATACCTTTAGATTCATTGATGTGTGTGTTATTGTGCAGAAATTATGTATAAAACATCAATGAGTAAGACACAAAATATTAGACAAGGAAGCCAAAGAAATGTGAAGATTCTGCAATGTTCGATGGACGAACAGTAGCGAGCAGCTAACAAATATTTGTTGGGCGAAGTTGCAGCGAGGTCCCAACGAGAAGAAAACCTTGGAAGTCAGTAGCTAAAGAACCCTAAGTTCGCTGTACGTACTTGTAGCGAGGTAGTTCGCAGGGCGAAGAATTGATCGCACAGCGAAATCAAATATTTTCCAAGGGCGGTTTAACTGTTCAAAGGCACTTCAGGTGCCTAATAGTGAGTTCGCTGGGAGAAGAAATGGTTCGCAGTGCGAACACGACAGATTTTGTAAATACTATTTAAGTACTTTTCTTGTTTTTTAGAAAGGATGTTATATTTTTCATATCAGAATTTTATCTCTCTTCATTCCAAGTATATTCTAGAGAGAGAAACATAAATCCTAAGAGGGAGAAGGTAAGATATTCAATCTCTTGTTGGGTTTGGATGTAATCTTTTGATACCTTATGTATTTCATCTAATATATATTTGTGAACTAGTTTTGATTCAATATTGTTGATTGTCTTTGATTTCTTATTTGTGGGTCTTGACAAAACCTTTTCAAATCTTTGATCTTAGATCTTCATCTATCAATGAGAAAACTTTTTACATGGTCTTGTAAGTTGATATTCACTAGTATCCCTTTTATTCTATTATGTTAATTAGTAGCATGAGAATAATCAATACGGTAAAGACCACAATAACTTTTTTGACGCGAACAATATTGTGAGGATGCGTGATAATAGCGATGAGAAACTTGTTCACATACATTTGGAAAATTAGTTGAATACATGTAAAAAGGGTTAATCATATGTACATATTCTGATCATGACGTTATATATGAATCAAATCATTAATTTGATATGGTTGTTATTTGAATTTTTGTTAGATCTAAACTCTAGATATAGACATAGGTTTAACATTCACGTGAGTATCAGTTCTTAATGCTCTGTGTTGGTTTTATTGCATGAGATATCACTGATGAGACAATACCGCTGACCTCTCGACTTTGCGTTAGACATAATCTCTATTGTGGGTGATACGTGATGGTATTAGACGAACGTTTGAGTTGTGTATAACATGATTAGAAGAATGCATGCGTTATTAATTGATAAGATCCAATCCCAACTAGGCTCTGTTTATAATTCAACCTTTACTTTATATTTTCCGTCTTTATATTTTCCGCCTTTATTTTTGGTGCCTTAAATATTTCAACCAAACTTTTGTACCACAAGCTTAGAAATATAGAGACCGTTGAACGACAATTATTTCCCTTGCACCGATCCCTGTGGAGACGATATAAATCCCGGAGGTAATTCCTTCAAAACTAAAATTTTGCTTCTTGCCACTTTACTGTAGTTCGAACAAAATGACGCCATTGCCGGGGATTGGTGTTTAGATATTGAATCGCATTGCAACAGTTTCTATATTTTTGAGCTTTGTACAATTGTTTATATTGTATATATTCTTGTTTTCTTTCATGTTTTCTCTAGTGTTGATTAGGAATGATGAGAACTTCTTATAGATTGATTGTTATTTGTACAAAAGTATTCAATGAAGATTCTCCCAAGTCTGGATGGTGATGGTAGGATGTTGAGCATGTGAATGCAAGCAAGGTAAATTGTACCGCTTTATAGAATGATTTAAGAATTTTGTGCTTTGTGCAAATATGTATTCTTGTTTCATGTTGCAACTTGTTTGAATGATTGTTTCACTTAGGTCCAAAAGTCACAAATTGTGAGAAACCTCCATTGTTTACTATATGCTAGGGTGACTGATCACTTTGTTTAATTTGTTTGATTCATGCTTTATCTTTTGACTATTGTGATTTTGAGGAAGCATTAGAAATGATCAAGGAATTTGTTTATATTGAGCACAACCATATCCAAAAGTAACTTACCCGTGAGTAGTGAAAATTCGTTAACCCCTTTGAGCCTAAAATAATTTAGATCTCAATTTGGTGATGAACTTGATGTGTGCACATAAATTAAAAGTTTAGTTCATCACTGAATTTTGTGAGATTCTAAAAAATTTTCTTGAATCTTTGAACATTGTTTTAATTTGATTTACTTACCATAAAAAGCAAGGAGCATTCACTTGAGGATTGATTAAATTCAAGTTGGGGAGAATGAAAAAAAAGAATGGTAGGTTGCTAAAAATTTTGAAAAATTTAAAGCAAGCATGAAAAAAAAAAGTTTTGTGAATATGAATGTGAAAAAAAAAAAGAAAAAAAAAAGAAGAAGAGAATGCTTGTTTGAAAGAGAAAAATAGATAATGAAATAATTGTGTAAAAGGAAGTTTGAGAAGGTTTGTAATAGAGGAAAGAAAATGGTGAATGAAGTTGGGATGTGTAAATAACTTGTATAGTGAATGTCTCTTTTTGCATTGGCAACTTTGATTCAATGACCTTTAAAAATGTCCCTTTGTTGTGAACCCGACCAACCTAGAACCTTTAAAGCCATCAGTGATCTTTTTTCTTCCATGTTTTCGTTTTGATTGTTAGATGAATGTATGAATTGAATTGTTATTAGCATTGTTTGTCAGGAGAGTTAAATTGCCTCGCGGTTGCAAACGCGTTAATTTCTTCATTCTTATTTTGAAATGAGTGTTAGAGTGATTCAAACATGAGAATTTAGTTGTTATTTGAAACATTGCATAATATTTGTTTAAGAACTAAATTATTTGTCATTGTTCGATTCTATTGAGGGGGTGAACATTTCTTGTGCGTACTCGCATGCTTGACTAAATCCTCTTATTTGAGCAAATTTTTCTTGTTTAAATATGAACTGTTATCCCTTTCTTGGTTGAATCTTATGCTTAAGCAAATCCTCTTGTTTGAGCAAATGTCTCTTGTTTTCATGAGGGGCATACTTTGCTTGAGGACAAGCAAAAATCTAGTTGGGGAAAGTTTGTTAAGTGCAAATTTTGACTTAAAATGAACCATCTTTCTTGGCACTTTTTAACTCAATTCTCATGTTTTCATATACTTAATTCTTGTTCTTGTGTGATTCTTCAATTATATTGCAAACACCTTTGGATTCTTTGATGTGTGTGTTATTGTGCAGAAATTAGGCATACAAAATCAATGAGTAAGACACAAAAGATTGGACAAGGAAGCCAATGAAATGTGAAGATTCTGCAATGTTCGTTGGGCGAACATTAGCGAGCAGCCAGCGAATATTCGCTGGGCAAAGTTGCAGCGAGGTCCCAGCGAGGAGAAAACCTTGGAAGTCAGTAGCTAAAGGATCCTAAGTTTGTTGTGCGAACTTGTAACGAGGTAGTTCGTAGGGTGAAGAATTGCTCGCACAACGAACTCAGATATTTTCCAAGGGCGGTTTAACTGTTCAGAGGCACTTCAGGTGCCTAAAAGTGAGTTCGCAAGGAAAAGAAATGGTTCGCAGTGGGAACATGAGAGATTTTGTAAATACTATTTAAGTAGTTTTCTTGCTTTTTAGAAAGGATGTTATATTTTTCATATCAGAATTTTATCCCTCTTCATTCTAAGTATATTCTACAGAGAGAAACCCAAATTCTAAGAGGGGGAAGGTAAGATCTTCAATCTCTTGTTGAGTTTGGATGTAATCTTTTGATACCTTATGTATTTCATCTAATTTAGTTTGTAAACTAGTTTTGATTCAATATTATTGATTATCTTTGATTTCTTATTTGTGGGTCTTGACAAAACCTTTTCAAATCTTTGATCTTAGATCTTCATCTATCAATGAGCATACTTTTGACATGGTCTTATAAGATGATATTCACTAGTATCACTTTTATTTTATTGTATTTATTATTAGCATGAGTAGGATCAATACGATTAAGACCACGATAACGTTTTTGACGCGAACGGTATTGTGAGGATGCGTGATAATAGCGGTGAGAAACTTGTTCACATACATTTGGCAAATTAGTTGAATACATGTAAAAAAGGTTAATCATGTGTACGTGTTCTGATCATGGCATTATATATGAATCAAATCATTAATTTTATATGGATGTTATTTGAATATCTGTTAGATCTAAACTCTAGACATAGATTTAGGTTTAACTTTCACGTGAGCATCAGTTCTTAATGCTCTGTGTTGGTTTTGTTGTGTGAGACATCACCGATGAGACAATACGGTTGGCCTCTCGACTTTGCGTTAGACATAACCTCTATTGTGGGTGATACGTAATGGTATTAGACGAACATTTGAGTTGTGTATAACATGATTCGAAGAATGCATGCGTTATCATTTGATGAGATCCAATCCCAACAAGACTTCGTTTATAATTTAGCTTTTACTTTATATTTTCCGTCTTTATATTTTCCGCCTTTATTTTTGGTGCCTTAAATTTATCAACCAAACTTTTGCACCACAAGCTTAGAAATATAGAGACCGTTGAACGACAATTCTTTCCTTCACACCGATCCCTGTGGAAACGATATAAATCCCGAAGGGAATTCCTTCAAAACTAAATTTTTGCTTCTTGCCGCTTTACTGCAGTTCGAACAAAGGTTGAGAGGTTGAGGACCGATAATGACCTTGAGTTCTGCAATGAAGCTTTCGACAATAATGTGTTATGTCTGGTATTGCAAGACACAAAATTATAGCATGTACTCCTCAGGAAAATGGTCTAGCTGAAAGATTTAATCGAACTATCCTGGAAAAGGTTATATACATGTTGGTTAACGCGGGATTGAAGAAGGTGTTTTGGGCTGAGGCTGCAGTGACTGCAACATACCTTATAAATAGGTGTCCATCAATTTCCCTGGGGATGAAAACATCTGAAGAAGTCTGTTCAAGACATCCACATAATCTCAACAGACTTAGAGTATTTGGCTGTGTATCCTATGCTCACATTAGGCAAGACAAAGTCGAACATAGAACTCTGAGATACATGTTTCTCGGTTACCCTAAAGGAGTCAAAGATTATAGGTTGTGGTGCCTATAGTCAGGTCATAGGAGGTTTATTATAAGGTTAGATGTAGTTTTCAATGAAGCTGGGATGGCTTTCAAGAAAACTAACGACATTGGTCGAAGTACGAAGATCTAAGTAGAGGAGCTGGATCAGGAATAAATTCCCGTCGAGGTGGAGCATAGTGATTCTGAATTGCATAACCCAAATGAAGTTGAAGAACAAGCACACATTGCTGACGAAGTTTAGGAAATTGATAATGACTACCTGCTAGCAAGAGACAGGTCAAAAAGAGCCATCAAGCCACCTCAGAGACTTGGTTATGTAGATCTCATATCTTTTTCCTTAATATCTGTAAGTGAGGTCCTTGATGAAGAACCTAGAGACTAAAAGGAAGCTATGAGGAGTCGAAGTAAGACTGAATGGATGAAAGCTATGCATGATGATATGAAATCTCTTCATGATAATAACACTTGAAAGCTGATCGAGAAACCTGGAAGGGCCAAGTTAGTCAGTTGTAAGTGGATTTTCAAGGTTAAGAAAGGAATTGAAGGAGTGATGTCGAAGAGATTTAAGGAAATGTTGGTTGCTAGGGGGTTCACTCATATAGTAGGAGCTGACTTGAAAGATGTGTTCTCACCTGTTGTAAAGCATAAATCCATTAGAATATTATTAGACATGGTGGTAAAGTTTGACCTAGAACTTGAACAGATGGACTTGAAGAGCGACATCATTTATGGTGATCTATATGAAACAATCCTGATGAGGCAACCTGAAGAGTATGTAGAAAAAGGAAAGTAGGATTATGTGTGCAAGGTTAATAGGTCGTTATACGACCTGAAACAATGTCATCTTCGATGGAATATGAGATTCGACAAGTTCATGACGCACATAGGTTTCCCTAGGAGCCAGTTCGACAATTGTGTTTACTTCAGATTTTGAATTGGAAATTCACTTTTTATTTTGTTGATTTATGTGGATGACATCTTCATAGCAAGTAATTGTGTCAAGGATGTAGTGAAGGTGAAGGCTGAACTCGATGAGGAGTTCGACATGAAGGATTTAGGAGTTGTCTCCAGAATTCTTGGGATTGACATCCAGAGAGATAAAACATAGTCGAGATTATGTTTATCTCAAGATACACACCTGAAGAAGATTCTTGAAAATTTTGGTATGTCGAATTCAATGCCTATTGTAACACCGACTAATCCTTAGTTCAAGCTGAGTACAACTCAATGTCCTAGTACTGAAGTCGAAAGAACCTATATGAATAGCATTCCATATGCTAATGTAGTATGTTCTTTGATGTATGCTATGATATGTATGAGACCAAACATAGGGTATGAAGTCCTGGGAAGGCACACTGGAAAGAAAAAAATGGATCCTAAGGTACATAAATATATTTCTGAGCAGAGTCCTGATTTATGGTGGATCCAGTAGTGGTGATAGCAAAGTAGAAATCGAAGGATTTGCCGACTCTGATTATGCAGGTTGTATGGGTTCTAGAAAATATATTTCAAGATATGTATTCACTATGTTTGACACATCAATCAGTTTGAAAGAAACACTCCAGAAGGTTGTTGTCTTATCAACCACTGAGGCGGAATATATTGCCCTCACTGAAGTTGTGAAAGAAACATTATAGCTTAAAGGTTTTGCTAAGGAGCTGAAACTTTAAGGTCAAGGCATCACTGTCAAATGTGACAACCAAAGTGAAATACACATGTCAAAAATTCATCCTATCATGATCCAACCAAGCACAACGATGTCAGGTTGCATTTCTTCAAAGAGATAATCAAGCGTGGAAAAGTCCAAGTGCTGAAGGTTTCGTCTAATGACAATGTTACTGTGATGATCACCAAGACATTGCCAAGTTACAAGTTTTTCCTATTATATGTAGCTGATAAGACTGCATGATGAAAGTTAGTTGGTTTCGTGGTTCGAAGTTTCTTCCAAGGTGGATATTTGTAGCTTATGAGTTATAAGTTAGTGTTGTAGAAAACTCTATCAAAGTCAAAGAGTTAGTGTAGCTGTAAAAAATATGCTAGGTTGTTAGCATGTCGAATTGGAATAGTATATTAGCCCAATTGTTTAATATGTTAGTTGAAAGTTAGGATTTTATTTTTCTTATAAATAACACATTAGTCCTCACTTCTCAACAATCCTGATTGAAGGAGAAAGTGGTTTGGTTGAGATTCAATTGTAAACATTGTTCCATAATGTGTAATTTAATCAAGAATCCAGGGTTTTATACCATTTTGAATTGTCTTTATTTTTCTTTTCTCATTTTTCTCACCTTGTGGTTTTCTTGTTGATAAAGAAACCGATCATACTCTGTTTTTATGGGCATCTCTTTCACAACAAGTATTAGCTATACTTCATGACATGTTCTTCTCATAATTTACAACCTATCTCCATAGTTGTGCATGAAGCGCAAATATATGATGTTATCCATGATGATTTCGGGTCCAAATCAACCAGGAAACGATATAGATGTTTATCTAAGTCCATTGATTGAATATTTAAAAGTTTTTTTTGGAGGAAAGCATTTATGTTGATGATGCATATTCGGCTAAAAATTTTAAGATGAATGCCATGTTGTTTTGCACAATCAATGATTTTCCCGCATACGATAACTTGTCTGGGTACAATGTTTAGGGATAATAAAAGCTTGTCTATACATGCTTCCACCAACTAAAGAATGGAAAAAAGATTGTTTATCTTGGGCATAAAAAATTTCTAAGATCCAATCATCCGTATCATAGATTTTCAAAGACCTTTAATGATGAGCATGATTTTGACATCGCTCCAAATCCCTTAAGTGGGGAGGAAGTTTATGAACGACAACAACACATTAATATTGTTTTTGGAAAGAAGAAAAAAGGCATGTGGAGAAAAATATATGGAAAAAGAGATCAATGTTCTTTAATGTTGCCTCAGTTGGTTAATCATTTATATATGTTTTTTTTATAGTTTTGTTCTATTTAGGTTATACTCCTCTTATGTTTCAAAATACACATTCTCTTCTGTTTAGGTTATGGTTAGGTTGTGTTATGTTTCAAAATATCCTTTTTGTTTTGTTTCAAAAAATTACAGGTTAAAATAAAATTTTTGTAATTTTTTATAAAAATTAATAAACAACATATTTATCCTCGGTTGTAAATGAAAACCGAGATAAAAAATTTCAATATATTCCCTTGATTAGATTAAATCTAATTGAGGGGATATGTGGGGCGCGCTTGAAAATAAAAAAATATTGTTTCCTAAAATTAAACCCATGATCATTCCCAAATTTCTCTCGGTTAACAAATAATTGAGGAGAAATGTTACATATTTTTCATGACAATTTTTTTTACCTAGGCTACAAAGTCAATAAGAAATCCCTTTACAATCCGAGATAATATAACTTATTCGTAGTGGTGGATCTATAGTCCAATCAATATACTTTGATATCATATTTCAAATAAATAGAATTTAACATAATTCATCCCAATAAAATCAATTTATAAAATTAAAAGAGTCATTTTATATAAACTCTTCAAAAGTTATATGTATAATAAAGATACTTGCGATTTTTTCAATAACCATGTTTATTTATTTAATTTTTTTAAAGTCATTTTAGAGAATGTATTTATTCATAGACTAAAAAAGAGAACTTAACCTGTACATTTAACTAATATTTTTAAATAAATTCCATCAAACTAGAAGTCATGGCAATTGAATTGTAATCCAGCATGAACAGAAAAGTAATTCAAATCCAATAAAGCATTCAATTGATTTGCAATTATTTTTCACAGTTTGGTACTTATAGTTACTAGTTTCAGTGTTGGTCCTCTATATAATAAACCTTCCTAGCTTGTGCAATATATATATCAACAATAATGTTTGTAAATTTATGGCATTTCCATTCTCACAAAAGCTGCAAAACAAGTCTGAATTATTTCCCTTAATTTCTTCTATTATGAACAAAATATCTTGCATTTCCTAAGCAAAAGTTTCCATTGTTCTCTCATGATCTTAGATGTTTGGTCCATTTCACAAAATACTTTGACAACAAAATGAAAAAGTATATCATTTCCAATGCAATTTTTACTTCAAATAGTTAGGTTCTATCATATTTGGGTATGCGAGCACATCCTCTATATATGGTAGACAAAGACAATAGAACCTAGGTATAGCTACACAAAATTATAATTGAAACCTAAATACTAGGTTGTCCTATCCACTATAGTAATTGACATTACATGCCAACTTTGTACGAAAAGGAAAGAGAGAAATAAGAGAGGTGCAAAGATATTTTGGCAATTTTTTTAAGGCCAGACAGACTAACTTTCACGTGATGTTTTGGTATGTTAAATGCGGCTTTATCATTTCTTTGTGTTAAAATAACAACTTATGTGGAAACAAAGAAAAGAAAGTTCAAAAAGAATGATTTGTCATGTCAATACCAATAATTAGTTGTTAAGTAATGAAACTGGTGGGGTAGGCAATGGATAAGGATGTTAATTTCATTTTGTTATAATAATAATTTTTTAAATTATTGATTTATAAATATCAATTATTTATTTATAATAATTAATAAATACGATCATTCAAAATTAAATTTTAAATTAACAATTTATATTCAGTTAATACATAAAATATTAATTAATTAAAATAATTTCTTATCTAAATTAGTAATACTATTATTTAATATATAATTTTAAGTTTTAAAAATTTAATTTTTTCACTCAACTTATATTTATAATCATCATTCAATAATTCCTAATTATAAATATCATTTCTTTTCACACACACAAACATATATATATATATATATATATATATATATATATATATATATATATATATATATATATGTTTGTGCGTGTGAAAAGAAATGATATTTATAATTAGGAATTATTGAATGATGATTATAAATATAAGTTGAGTGAAAAAATTAAATTTTTAAAACTTAAAATTATATATTATATATATATAATATTTAAAAAATAAAAATAAAATAATATTTAAATTTTTTCATCTCCTAAAAATGTTAGATATATCATTTCCTCTTTTCAAATACACTAAGAATGTATTTGGATGAATAATTTTAATGAAGGAAAATATTTTTTTCGAAAAAATTTAAAATGAATTGATAAAAATTAATTGTTTGAATAAAAAATATGGAGTATTGTTAAAATAATGTATATTTATGAAGTATTTAATTCAAGTTAAATTTAAGAAATTTCAAATGACAATAAAAGGTAAAGAATTTGAAATTGCTCATTTATTGTAAATAATGTGAATGTTAAATTGTTTATTACTTTTCGCAATTTTGCAAGATGGTTCTCATTTTATGAATATTTCAAATTCATACCTAAAAATTTCTAAAAATTTCAACTAAGTCCCTATAATAACCTTCGAATTTTTTAAAATTGTAAATTGGTCCCTATATTTCTTACTTAAAATTTTGAATAATTATAAAAATTCTCAATTACATATATATATATATATATATATATATATATATATATATATATATATATATATATATATATAAATATATAATTATTTAATTATTTATATATATATATATATAAATAATTAAATAATTATATATATATATATATCCTATGAGAATGTCATTTTCATATGAGAACATGAGAATGAATCTGAATAATTAGATTTTAAAATAAATGGTGGAGATTACGAGTCTGTTTGGTAAGACATAAAAAAGAGCTTTTAGCTTATAGCTTATAGCTTTTCAACTCATATTAATAAAAAAGCTCTGTTTAGTAACTTTCTTTTAACTTTGTGCTTTTAGTTTTTTTACTAGTTTTTAGCTTTTTTTCCAAAAGCTATTTGAAGTAGCTTTTGAGCTTATAGCTTTTAGCTTATGATTTTTTCTTCCATTTATACCCTCACTATTTTAACAAAATCTCATTTTTATCATTTATATTATATTATGATTTAAATTAAAATATTTGTGTTTTATTTAAGGAAAAAAAAAGGTAGTCATTATTTTTACCAACAAATTAACGATGCAATCCATCTTCCATTTTATTATTAATAGAATATTTGGATTCATTACATTGAATTGTTTTTTATTACTTTTAAATTATGTTAGGAAGCTAATTTAGAACCCTAACAAGCTAGAGAAAGCTATAAATAAAATAAAAGACAAATACAATTAAGAGAGAGATAAAATAAAAATAACTTTCATTGATTTCTTTGATTGTCCTACAAGAGTGAATAATGCACTTGTTATATACTATTCTCAACAAATATTAACCATCCAAGTGTCTCAATCTTGAGTGTCCTAAGAATATTCTAGAAAACATAATAATATAAAATAATTCCTAATACATTAAAATACTAATAAAACTTATTTAATTAATAATAAACTATTCTATTAAGCTCTCTATCAAATTATTATTTTAATTATTTATTATTTGATTTTTTACTATTAATTGTTAGTGCGTAAGACACTTTTAGTGAGGAGAGAAAGAGAGAATAAGGAAATAAGGATTTGTATTATTTAATTGTGTAAATAATGATACAAGTTAGGTCTATTTATATACAACCCTAATTGGGCTTGGTAACACAACTTGGATTATATCTAAATATTAAATCTAATCTAATCAAATCATATCAAATCAAATCTAATTTAATATTTCAACATACCCCCATAATCCAAGTTGTCGAACCTACGCTAGTCGATCTGAACTATTCCTAATTTCTTTCTCAAATTCAGGAATCTGTCGATCTTCAATCCGTTGATGAAAATATCAGCCAACTGTGCTTCACTTGAGCAGTGCCTAACTTCAAGTTCACCTCGATTTACCTTTTCCCTTAAGAAGTGAAATCTGGCTTCGATATGCTTACTCCTTCCATGTAGAACTAGATTCTTCGCCAGATTTATTGCTGACTTGTTGTCGATTTGCAACACAAGTGGTTTCTTCACTTCGACCTCCATTTCTTCAAGTACTAATCTGATCCAAATTGGTTGACATGCAGCATAGGATCCTGCTATATATTCAGCTTCACACGATGACAATGCCACCACAGGTTGCTTCTTCGAACACCATGAGATTGGGGCACCAAATACTTAAAAAAAATAGCCAGTTGTACTTCTTCGATCTTCCTTATCTCCACACCAATCTGCATCTGAAAAGCAATTAACTATTGCTCCTTTGCCTTCAGAATCTCGTCGAAATATAATTCCAAAATTTGTTGTTCCTTTTAAGTATCTTAGAATTCTTCTTGCAGCTTTCATGTGTGACACTCTTGGTTCGCTTATGAATATGCTCACTAATCCGACTGCGAAACCTATATCAAGTCGACTATTGCACACATATCTCAGAGATCCAACTATTTGTTTGAACAAAGTTACATCAACTTTGTCTTCTTCTCCATGCTTCTCCAACTTCAAGTTTGGTTCGACAGGTGAGGATGCAGGATTCGAATCATCCATTCTAAATCTCTTGAGTATCTCTTTGACATACTTTCTTTGATGTAACACCATACCTTGCTTCGACATATGAAATTCCATGCCTAGGAAATAAGATAATTTTCCTAGATCTGACATTTCAAATTCCTTCTTCATCAGCTCTTTGAACTTCGACAAGTTCTTTAGGCTATTTCCAGTTACTAACAAGTCATCGACATATAAGCAGATGATTGTTATATCTTGTGCTACAACCTAAACATAGACACCATACTCAGACTTGCATCTTACAAATCCCAATTCGACTAAGTATGAGTCAATCTTCTTGTTCCATGCCCTAGGTGCCTGCTTGAGGCCATAGAGTGCTTTGTGCAACTTATATACTTTAATCGCTTCCTTCTGAATCACAAACCCAGGAGGTTGTGTGACATAGACCTCTTCTTCTAACAGACCATTCAGGAAAGCTGACTTCACATCTAGGTGAAATGTCGACCAACCTTGGTTACATGCCAATGCTACCACTAGTCAAACAGTCTCCAGTCTTGCTACTGGAGCAAATACTTCAGAGTAGTCAAGTCCTTCTCTTTGAAGAAATCCTCGAGCTACTAATCTTGCTTTATGTCTTGCTATCGACCCATCAACATTGTGTTTTAACTTGAACACCCACTTTACTTCTATAGCTTTGTATGTGCTGGCAATTCGACTAAGTGTTGTTTCTTTCGATTGCCTGTAACTCTTCGACCATAGCTAACTTCCACTGTTGAATTTTTAAAGCTTCGTTATGGTTGATTGGCTCAGCACCTGCAAGTAAAGCAAAATGAACTAATTCGCCATCTGGTGTGACTTCATCATCACCAGTCACTTCATAATCATGAAGTCTTGCTGGACGAACTCTATTTTGCCGAGGTCTTTGACTTGTTTCAGCCACAACCTCTGTATCGGGAATGTCAGCAATTGCTTCTACTTCGACTTCGACTTGATTCTCAGCAATTCCTTCAAGTTCGACTTCATCAGTTTCATCGTCGAAATCAGAGCTCATCAATGGCTTGTTAATTGAATTACTAGAATTCCAATCCCAGGCAGAATTTTCATCAATCACAATATCTCGACTCAACACAATTTTCTCATTAATTGGATTGAATAGCCTGTATGCACCTGTCTTATGATATCCTACCAGAATCATAGGTTCACTCTTGTCATCAAGCTTCCTTCTTCTTGCATCAGGAACATGCTTGTAACACATAGAGCCAAACACCTTCAGATGACTCACTGATGGTCGTTTTCCACTCCACACTTCTTCAAGAACCTTGTTCTTTAATTTCTGGGTAGGGCACCTGTTCAGGATATAAACTGCAGTCGAAACAACTTCACCCTATAAAGATTTTGGCAAATTCTTCTGCTTGAGCATACATCTCGCCATATCCACTATGGTTCTGTTTCTTCTTTCAGCAATTCCATTATGTTGAGGAGTATAAGGAGCAGTTACCTCATGATCAACACCATGTTTTGCACAGAATTTTTCAAACATCTTCGAAGTGTATTCGCCACCTCCATCAGTTCGCAAAACTTTGATCCTCTTCTCACTCTGGTTTTCGACAAGCATCTTGAATCTCTTAAAGATTTCAAATACTTCGTCCTTTCTCTTGATCACATAGATCCACAACTTTCGACTAAACTCATCGACAAATGAAACAAAATATCTGTTTCCACCAATGGTATGTTCTTCGAATGGACCACATACATCTGAATGTACAACTTCGAGTATGCAGGATGATCTCATTGGCATAGTCGAAATGAAAGAATTTCTGGATTCCTTTCCGACTAAACATCCTTCACAGAGTTTGTCAGGCATCTCAAGACTTGGAATACCAGATACCATATCTTGAGTAATCAGCTGGTTGAGTGATCGGAAGTTCAAATGTCCAAACCTCAAATGCCACAACCAACTATCCTTGTGGTCGACAACAGTTTTTAGACATTGTACTTCAGTCGAACTGATCATGGTCTTAAACGTCATGTTCTTCGACAACGGAGATTTCAAGACCAAATTGTTCTGGGTGTCGAACAATTTCAATACTCCATCTTTCATGACAATTGAGAAGCCTTTTTTGACCAGTTGTCCAACACTTAACAAGTTGCACTTCATTCCAGGTACATAGAACACATCTCTGATCATAGCTTTCGCTCCATTACTCAGTTGAAAAACTATGTTGCCAGTGCCTTCTGCTTGCAACGAAATGTTATTAGTAAGTTTTATCTTGCTCTTCTTTGACTCATCAAAATCTGCCAACCACTCCTTTCGACCAGTCATGTGATTTGAGCAGCCTGAGTCGAGAAACCAGATCTTGGATTCGGCATGGTTATCTGCTACTGCAGCCATAACCACCATACCACCTTCAGAATCATCTGAATCTTGGTGTGCAAGGTTCGCTCCTTCGTCCTTGCCTTTTTCTGATCCATTGTCTTTCCTGTACCAATAATGTTTGGCCAAATGACCTCTCTTTTCAAAGTTATAACACCGTATACCTTTCTTATCTTCTTTGTCCTTTCGATAAGCTCTATCTTCGACTTGATTCTTGTGAGGGTTCGACCAAGACTTTTTTCCTTGAGTCTTGTCGACTTTGCCTTTGAATTTGTTGGAACCACCATTCTTTTTCCATGACAGAGCCTGCATTGCTTGTATCGAATCCTAAACTCCCTTTCTTTCGACAATCCTCATCTCATGCGCCTCCAACGAACCAACCAAATCTTCCACTTTTAGGGTTTCAAGATTGTTGGATTCTTGAATAGCTACGATAACGTGATCAAAGTGAGAGGTCAACGTTCTCATTACCTTCTCAACTATCATCTTATCAGTTATGGTTTCACCACAACCCTTCATGAGATGGACGAGTTTCTGAACCTTCGACACATATTCTGCAACTTTTTCGTCTTCTCCCATCGACAACAACTCATATTGTCGACGCAAGGTTTGTAACTTGACAACCTTGACTTTCTCACCTCCTTCATAATACTTCACCAGAATATCCCATGCCTCCTTCGCCGTTTCAGCATGAGAGATTCTGTCGAAGTTAGCAGCATCGATCGCCGTCTGAATGCAATAAGCAACCTTGTAATCTTTCTTCTTGACTTCGTTGTGGTTTTTTTTTTTCCGTTCTTCGGTTGCATTTTCAGCCAACACAGGAACACCGCCGGTAACCACTTCTAAGGTATCATGGAAGCCAAATAAAGATTGCATCTGTTTTTTCCAACGGATCCAATTCTTGCCGTCAAGCATTGGAAGGGAACTCGGGATACTCTTATCACCAGTCATCTTTACAGCGGTTGATTCACTTGCCCTGGAAACACGATCTCTGACGTGAAGTTCTTGAAAACTCGATCAAGAACAATAACCGGAAGCTCTGGATACCAATTTGTTAGTGCGTAAGGCACTTTTAGTGAGGAGAGAAAGAGAGAATAAGGAAATAATGATTTGTATTATTTAATTGTGTAAATAATGATACAAGTTAGGTCTATTTATATACAACCCTAATTGAGCTTGGGCTAACACAACTTGGATTATATCTAAATATTAAATCTAATCAAATCTAATCATATCAAATCTAATCTAATTTAATATTTCAACATTAATATATTATTTTTATGAATATGATACTGTATTATTGAATATATTTGTTTGTTAGTAGACATATCATAGATTTTGATAGGAAAAAAAGAGAGAAAGAAATATGCACTTTATTGAAATATAAGATCAAATTACAATATTATTATTTTAGATATTTAAATTTCATTACAAAATTTATATACAAGTGTTTAATATATTTTTAGGTTATTTTAATTTTATATTTTTATTTAAAATATTTTGCATTTGATTTTTAATATGTTTATTTTTATTGAATAAAAATTAATTTAATAAATTGGATTTCTAATTTTTTAATTAAGAATGTCCTTTTATATCATTTTGTATTTATCAACTAGTGTAACAGTTAATTTACCAAACACTCAAATTAGTTTATCAGCTATAAGTCATCAGCTATAAGTCATCAGCTATAAGCTACCAGCTACCAGCTAGCTTATCAGCTATCAACTAATTTTATCAAACAGAGCCTACGTGTGGTTTTTGTTACGTTATATACAAGGCCGACCCAACTCATTTGGAGGCCTAAGGCAAAATCTAAAATTAATTTTTTTAAATATAATATAAATATTTTTATAAAATTAATATATTTTTATTTAAATTATAATGAGTTTTTTAGGTGAAAATATATTTATTAGAATTGATTTCTCTTAATATTTATTTTTTATCGACTATAAAATTAACCCATTTAGCTGCTCTTCTCATCATATTTTAAAAAAATCATCTAAAAAATATTGTCAAAACTTTTAAAAATAAAATAGTAAATATCAAACATTTTATTATAAAATAGATCATTAAATTTTGTTATCTATAAAAATAATTTTTAAATTAATCAATAAATATTATTTTTTAACTATTATAAAATATAATTTAAAATATTATTATATCAAATTAAAAAAAAAAGTTGAGGCCCTAGGCGGTGGCCTCGGTTGCCTACCCCTAGGGCCTGGCTATATATATATATATATATATATATATATATATATATATAAACATTCCTTCTTCGAAAATAATTCACGTGAAGAAAAGAAGTGATCATTCATCGAAGCAATTAATGGCGTCTCTTTTAACTCTTTGCATAACTATGTTGATGGTAGTGGTTTCGGCAAGTGTATTGATTCATTGCAAGTAATTACGACAAGAATTATTGAGTCTCGAACTCAAAGACTATTTATATTATTAAACTGTACTAACTCCATTTTTTTAGTATAAGTTGTTTTAGAAAAATATTATGTACCACATTCGTTTTATAATACTAATGAATTATTAATATTATTTTTTCTATTATATTTTTAAATATATATTTTTTTCTTTTTTTAATTATGTAAATTTGTCTTTTCAATATCATTAATAAAAGATAATTTTATAAAATCCTTTATAATATTTCTTTTTTCTTACCACAATTAATATATTTTTTTAATACTTGTTAAAAGTAAAAAACGACTTATAATAAAAGCGGAGAAAATATTATTTTACTAGTTCAACAAAAGGTACCAAATGATGATTTATATTGGCAATAATAATGCAAATACTAACATAATTAAATTGTTTGAGTAAAAAAAACATTATTTGTTTGAAAAACTATAAATAAAAATCTCGTGGATGAGCCTGACTTGAATTGTATGTTTCTTTAGTACTCCTCAACTAATCATGTCATTGAACTTACTATCATATATTGTTATCGATTTTCAAAATTGTTTGATCCAAATCTCTTAATAGAGCTTTTCGCCATCACGGAAAAGCCCCAACCACCTTGCAATTGTTATAAACCTTTTATGGTTTTTAAGTCCCCCTATCCTTGCAGGAGGAACATACATATCTGTATTGTTTTACCAGTACAGTGACGTCCACCGTGGGCTCTAGTAAAACTAACTCGAGTCACACTACTACTCTAACTTCCTCCATCTTTTCTATGAGGATGGTCGATAAAACCCTAACCTACAACACAAACACCATCGCTGAAGGTTTCGTAGGTGGAGGTAACTTTAGGTCCTCCCGAAAGGAATACACAAGGAAGATGTTTGCAAGAAATGTAATATCCTCTGCCTTCCCGAGAAACTTTCAAGAAAAATAGGGGATAACATCATCTTTTTCTGAGGAGGAAACCCTCGACATCACCCGCCAAGATGATGATCCCTTGGTCGTCACTATACAATAAGGAAACTACGATATCAGGCGCTCCTGATAGATCTGGGTAGCTCTGCAGGCGTCCTATTTTGGGACGCCTTCCAGAAACTACAACTCAACCTGAAAGACATAAAAATGTTAAATGGTTCTTTGACGGGGTTATTAGGTCAACATGTACAAATAATGAGCTACATAACTTTGGAAACCACATGTGGCGAGGCAGCGGACACCAAGGCAATTGACGTTCACTACCTCGTTGTGGACGCCCTATCACCATACAACATCATTCTGGGGCGACCGACTATCAACGCCCCAGGAGAAGTTGTATCCACCTTGTACTAACCTTAAAATATCCGCTCGCTGATGGTCGAGTTAGTACGATCCGAGGGGACCAACAAGAAACTAGAGAGTTTTATCAAAGTAGTATGGAGACAACCAGAGAAGAGCTCTCCCTTTTTGATGTCCCTCATCCAGAAGTTCCAAACACTGACTTCAAGTGCTGGGACCCTAGACTGGGTGGATTAGCAAAACGGTTCACACCCATAAAAGACTTGAAGGAGGTCTAGATAGGCCCTATGCCAATCAAGTGATGATGACAGGTTCTCTGTTGACCACAAAGGAGGAACGAGAGCTAGTTGACCAACTCATTAAGAATGTGTCATACCCCAAATTTTGACCACTAAGATTTCCCATCATTGTCCAAATCATCATCACAATATGGGTGTATCATTATGCCTCATCAGTCTCCCCAAAGATGGGTGACTATTCACTACTATCAAAATTAGGGTTTCAAGCCCTCTCAGAGCTTTTAGACAGAGGATCAATCAAGGAATGACATGATCTTCAACTTGTCTACACTCTCAAACATACACAAAGGATAAAAAAGGACTCCTACTTCAAGGATTAAGCACAAGGTTGCTCCATTCTAGGTGCATTAAGCCTTAAGATCGACAGTGTCACCAAATTAGGGTTTTGGTCGACCAGGGCCTCCAGATGGGAATTTTCCTCTGGGCATGAGCCAATACTTCAAAGCATAACCTAATATGCTCCATGGAACCTCATGGACCCAATCATCAAGTCAATTTAACCTCAGGGGATGCATTTATCAAAAATCAGGAATTATGGTTTCTTGACCTAATTCACTCATAAGTTGACTTTTGGGACAAAACATGAGCCAAGACCTTAGGACATGATTTGAGGGTCTCCAATATGCCACATTGATCCATTTGGAACAATGGATTGATCCAAGAAGCTTGAGGAACAAGTTTCAATTTCATTTGAACCACAGTTAGGGTTTCGCGGGAAAAGTCAACTGTCACTTTGACATTTGACCAGGACATGCTCCCAAGCCCTAAGACATGATTTAATATCCTCTATACCACTTATAGAACATGTCCATCAAGTTTGATTTAGGTCAAGGACATGATTTCTTGAAGAATTGCACAGTTTGGAATTCATCGGATAAAAAGTCAACTGTGCACAAAAGTCAATTTTGACTTTTTGAGATTTTTCACAAAAATGGATTTTTAACCCTAAAATGATGTTTATGTATGATTTGAATCATCATTCATCAAGAAAAATCAAAGAAAATGGGATAACTTGTAAAAGGGGTAACCATAAAAACTTAGAAAATTTTCTAAGTTATGGAAAAAAGTGACAAAGGTACCAACTTTGGAGAATCATAACTCCTAAACCACAAAGCCATTTTTTTCCATCCAAGGCTTGATTTGTAGATCTCATTGCCCTCTACATAAACTTCATACTGACCTATGTCCAAATTTCTCATGGATTTTGAGTTATGGAGTGATCAAAATCAAGAAAAGTCACATTGTTCCAACACTTAGTGAAAATTTCACTAAGTCAGATTTTTCCTTACTTTTTTCCAAATGTAGGGGCATTTTTCACTTGGATCCAAAAAGTATCAAAACCAAATATGATCAAACAGTTGTTGTATCATGTAAGGGCTTTCCAAAATGGCCAAGAACATCACCAAATTCAATTTGAGCTATGAGATATGACATTGGCAAGTTGCCTTGCTGAAATCTGGCAAGGCCAGGCAAATTTTTGCACTTTTGCTCGATTTTCCAAAATCAGCCAATTCCAAGCCTTGTCATCACCTTGGACACATCTGAGGATTGAATCTAAAGGGGACAATCACTGAGCCAAGCCTCCAAAGTCCTTGGAACAAGAAATAGCATGCTAAACCTAGAATTGCCCAAAATAGGGACAAGACTCCAATTTTGGATTGGAGCATTCAATGGAAGCATCAAGGTGGCATGGACTAAGCCATTCTCAACTGAATTCAGTCAAGACTTATCCAAGACCAAGGGGACCAGCAGTCTGTGCCCTAACCTCTAGTCAATGGCTAGAGGAGACTTGGATTTTCATTTGCCAACAAGATTTATTTTTCGTTTAAAATGGCGATTGCCAACAAGGATATTAAATCATGTCTTAGGGCTTGGGAGCATGTCCTAGTCAAAAGTCAAAGTTACAGTTGACTTTTCCCGCGAAACCCTAACTGTGGTTCAGATGAAATTGAAACTTGTTGCTCAAGCTTCTTGGATCAATCCATTGTTCCAAATGGATCAATGTGGCATATTGGAGACCCTCAAATCATGTCTTGAGGTCTTGGCTCATGTTTTGTCCCAAAAGTCAACTTAGGGGTGAATTAGGTCAAGAAACCCCAATTCCTGATTTTTGATAAATGCATCCCCTGAGGTTAAATTGACTTGATGATTGGGTCCATGAGGTTCCATGGAGCATATTAGGTTATGCTTTGAAGTATTGGCTCATGCCCAGAGGAAAATTCCCATCTGGAGGCCCTGGTCGACCAAAACCCTAATTTGGTGACATTGTCCATCTTAAGGCTTAATCCACCTAGAAGGGAGCAACCTTGTGCTTAATCCTTGAAGTGGGAGTCCTTTTTGATCCTTTGTGTATGTTTGAGAATGTTGACAAGTTGAAGATCATGTCATTCCTTGATTGATCCTTTGTCTAAAAGCTCTGAGAGGGCTTGAAACCCTAATTTTGATAGTAGTGAATACTCACCCATCTTTGGGGAGACTGATGAGGCATAATGATACACCCATATTGTGATGATGATTTGCACAATGATGGGAAATCTTAGTGGTCAAAATTTGGGGTATGACAGATGCCCCTATTTAATCTTCTTGGACACGAAGGTGTGAATGACGAAGGTATTCAGGCATTCGGGGTGTAATAGGATTAAATATCGGAATACCCAAAATTTTGATGGTGGTTATAAATGGCAGATCGCATTCATCTTCTTTTGCTCAGAAATGATTCTTAGAAAAGGTAAACTTCCCCTCGATCCTGTTCTTCAGCCAAGGAACTGGTCTTAGTTTCTGATTTAAACTTCCCCTCGATCCTGGTTTCCTACCAAGGAACTGGTCTTAGTTTCTGATTTAAACTTCCCCTCGATCCTGGTTTCCTACCAAGGAACTGGTCTTAGTTTCTTTTGTCAATAACTTTCTTGACAAGGGACGCTATTTGTAGCGGCTTTCCTCAAACTTCTCGCCGAATCTTCCTGAAGAGATGCCATTTGATAGAAAAAGTTTTGATGTCAGAGTTGCTGGGGAACCCAGTCGTCTGAGTTGTAGAGGTGTGCAAACTTATTTGTTTGGAGACGCCATTTGTTGACTCTATTTGGGGAATGCGAGTCCCTTGAGAGACTGTCTTCACGCTTGGGGATATTACATCATACTTTTCTCGGGATCTTCCCGGAGAAATGCCATATGATGGGATCCATCTTTGAGGTGCCGATGACCTTTTCATCAGTGGTTCTTTCGGAGAAAAACTGCTGTATCACCGAATCTCTGATTATGAGGCTTTCTCTCAGGATTTTCCTTAATCCGGGAAAGCAAGGATATCATCTTCAATGGCGAAGAGTGATATATGTTGAAAGTTTCTCTGGTTTTTCAGAGGTTCAAGTTATCAAAGTGGTCCAGGACCTATCTTCAATTTAGAAATAACTGGAGGTGAGATTGTTCAGATGATTCACTTCCTGACGAGGAAAGAATCGACAACTCGATTAAGAGGACTTTTATCACTAGGGGATAAGACCGACCAGAGTGATGCAATATGAAATGTGAATGCAAATAAATAATGCATGATGTATGTATGTATATGTTGACAAAACTGACGCGACATACAAACTAATGGATGAACACGACTGAATACTCGGCCGTCGCGGGAGATGAAAGGTATCACTTGATTCAAGATAGCAATTCTACCTTGCTTAGGAGAAGTAGTCCTCGCGGGGAATACCGTTAATCGGGCTTAGGAGATAAGAACTCTGCCGAAGATGTCAGATGGAATAGTTGCATCCGACACTGTTGATCCTTCATTCAGGTGCACTGGCGTAAAAGGAGTACTTTGATTCTGCACTTTGAAGTTCGCTTACTTCTGGAGAAGTGGTTGATGCTCTTTTGATGTTTAACAGTCAAAAGAAATTGCCATCTTTATTTTAAAGCAGAAAAAGTTGTATAAGTAAAATTCATTTTTTGTTTTATTTCAAGAATCGTTAATCATATCAAAATGTCGTTCTGTAAAGCTAAAATAAATGAGAATTACAAACAAAAGCACTAGGGCTCAAATTTTATTGATAGGATAGAAATCAGCCAAACGCGTGATTCCAAAGAGTATTTACAAAGTTAGAAAATGGTAATTTACAGGGAAAAGGGCTACGTTGAAACATAACGACCACTATCCTTCTACCAACTTTGAATTCGAGACATCCTGAGCTTCTGTCGAAGATGACCTTGACTGGAGTTTTCCTCCGATGGACGGTGTAATTGCTGCTGCTGAGGGACTTGCCTCTGTTGAACATAGTTACTTGCCATTATCCCTAATTTTTGCCTGAATTGTACTTTGATGTTTCCAATCCACCGGGATGATTTTTGATCATGCCTCTAATTTTTGCCTGGACCGCCCTTTCGAGTTTTCAATCCACCGAGACGTTTTTTTTTTAGTTTTTAGGCGGAGTATTTCATGACTACATCAACATTCGTGGGGTAGGCAAATTCTTCTCCGTCCATGGTTGCAAGTCTCAAGGCGCCGCCTAAGAAAGCTTTCATGACCACATAAGGGCCATCATAATTCGGAGTCCATTTACCCCGAGAATCAGTGAGAAATGATTGTATCTTTTTGAGCACAAGGTCTCCTTTCCTGAAGACGCGAGGTCGGACCTTTTTGTCAAACGCGTCATAATGATTGTACCTCCATTCACTATTCCTTGCAAAACAAACTTGCTCTACTATAAATAAAGCTCAAATGTGATCAGTTTAAGTACACCAAAGGCCTACAACACTTGCCTTTCTCAAAATCTACTTCTCACTCTAAAAAATGCATTTCTTAGCAAGTCACAATCGGGTTTTTCATTAGAGAGCAATTCCACTCAAACCAATCACACACACACACCTCATATACATCATATATGAGTTGATCAAACACTTAAACAACATTTGGAACACTGATTTCTTAGAATCACCAGTCAATTGCTCAAGATTTTAACCAAGTTGCAGTTGAGATGCCATGAAGTGATCCAGCCAATTTCCATCAAGTCCAAGCATTCAAACACACTCCATAGGGTGTAGGGAAGCTGTTCAGATCATCACAACGCATCTGTAACACCTCCAACTCAGAAATCAATTTGCTCTTGCTGTCACGACCTAGAGGTAAGCCTAAACTTGGTCATCTCTCAATCTATGCATCTTTCCTCGCATAATACTTTTGCCAAATGTTCATAATCATGCATGGAATGTTTCCCCTCAAGTAATTGCTTTGTTTGAATCGTGTATCAAAAATCCCAGCCTTCATGCAGAATTTAGGGTTCTTGAGGATTTTTCGTGATTTCTTGTTTTATGTTTAATTTAAATGAAATTAATTGCCATAGACATGATCTTGAGGTTGAAACGAGTTGATTGGTATGTGGATTGCATGATATAATCAAGTATTCAGTGATATTGGATAGAAAATGAAAATCTGGGCAAGGCAGAAAACGCGCGTGTTCTTGGTCTATGTTCTTGGCCCCATTTTCACAAATTCAAATATTTGAATTTTGTGATTTTATTTAATTGATTCAAAAATTAATTTCTCTCTGAGTTTTAATGATTTTGAGTTGATTATTTTTTTAATAATTCACAAAAATGTTAAAATATTTGATTTTCCCAAAAAATCCCAAAATTATTATTTATTTTATATAATTGATATTTTTGCAAAGAATTAATATTTTAATTGTTTTTGACATTTTGAATATTTTTTCCATCTTGATTTTGCAACTTTTAATGACTTCTAATTATTTTGTAGGTCAATACTTAATTCTTGAAGCATTAATCCAAGATCACAATTTGTTTTCCATATGTTAAACAATTTTGATCATTTTAATTGAATTTTTATTCAATTAAAATACATTTTGAAAACAAATTAGGGTTTTTGGATTAATTCAACCCTCATAAATTATTTTCAAAACTTTTGGGCCTCTTAAAAGAGTGTAAGACCCAAAACCCACTTGTACAAACAATTTTGGGCCTCACTTATTGTATAAGTCCCTCTGTACAAGTGAACGGCGAGATCGTCACCTTTTAAAAATCAATTGGGCCTCTCCTCGAGCTATAAGACCCATTCAAAACTTTTGGGCCTCTATTAGAGTGTAAGACCCAACCCCATTTTGAAACCAAACCATTTTGGGCCTCAATGCATTGTATAAGACCCACTGCGTTTTCAAAAATCTCGGCGCGATCGCCATTATAAACGAAAAATATATCTTGGGCCTACCCTCGAGTAGTAAGACCCATTTCTTTTCTTTAAGACTTTTTGGGCCTCTTGAGAGAGTGTAAGACCCATCCCTTTGTACAGAAAATAATTTTTGGGCCTCAGTCACTTGTATAAGTCCCTTTGTACAAAACAACAGTGCGCTCACTGATAAAACCCTGGGCCTCTCTTTGAGCTGTAAGCCCCAAATCTTTCTTTTTCAACGCACTTTCGCCTTTAATTTTGAAATATACTGTTGTTTTTCAATCTTTCTTTGTTGAACAACTAACTAAATAGCATGGAAGCTCTACAACCGAGTAAGTGTTTACACGCTTTCATTTACCGCTTTCATATACATATAACTGTATTGTGGGGCTGTTTCGCTGTAAGTCTTCTTTCATAAACTCATATCAACTGTGTAATAATAGTATAGATATTTAGAGTTTCCCCGGCAACTACGTTTAGCATTAAGCCCGTTGATCACTCTTAAATAGTCAAAACTAGATCCCCATAGGATTACCAGACACAATCTTCCCTCCTCTTGGGGTTAAACAATATGGAGATATGAAAGGCAGCATTCTCGGTGAACCTTTTCATAGACTGTCACTCGTAGAAGTTGTCAAGAAACTCTATTCCCCATAGATGATCTCTTCTCCGTGAATTGCATCTCTTGAGTTTCTTCCAAATTCTCGGACTTTCCTGGCTTGATCTATTCCTCGTGAATAGCCTGTCTTGAATTTCTTGGGGTTTGGGGACCCACAGGCTTCTTAAAAGCACTTGTCAAGAAACTCTACTCCCCAGAGATGATCTTTTCTACGTGAATGGCATCTCTTGAGTTTCTTCCAAATTCTCGAACTTTCCTGGCTTGATCTATTCTTTGTGAATAGCCTGTCTTGAACTTCTCGGGGTTTGGGGACCCACAGGCTTCCTAAAAGCATCCCCGCCTCCTCTTGGGCGTTGTACAAGGACCCGTCGGCTACTTAGAAGTATTCACAGCCTCCTCTTAGGCTTCGTATAAATGATTTCTTCCTCCGGGAATGATAGCCTCCTCTTGGGCTTAGTACAAATTGTCCCTCAGCTTCTTAAAAGTTTCCAGCCTCCTCTTGGGCTTCGTACAAATTGTCCCGACGACCTCCTAGAGGTATAGGAACAGAAATCAGTCATCTTAATAGAACAGTCTTTCCAAGAGTCTACTACTGTTTCTCAAAGCATAGTACAAAAGATGAAACTTTAGACTTGGACAGTCTAATTTCCTTGAGTCTCCAAGACATTCTCAAGCTCCCTTCAAAAATAGGAAGAAAACCCGTAGACTCGGACAGTCTCAATACCCTTTGGATTTCCCATTTCCTCAAAGAAAAGGAAATAACCCTGATCCTCGAATCAAAATCCATGAGTACATTACTCATATAAGAACTGATTTTCTCTTTGAACCAAATATACTGGACCTATCACTCAACTGAAACAGCACCATAGCCTCTCTCTTGGGCTTTGTACAATGATTCTCTCCAGCGGAGCTAACAATTTTAGCCTCCATCTCGGGCTTTATACGAGATACTAAGAGACTCCCTCGTTGAGTCAATCACCATCTTTAGCCTCCATCTCGGGCTTCGTACGAGATACCAGAGACTCTCTCTTGTTGAGTCAATCCCCTTTTTTAGCCTCCATCTCGGGCTTTATACGAGATACCAAAGGACTACCTCGTTGAGTCAAAACCTTTTAGCTTCTCTCTCGGGCTTTGTACGAGACACATAATAGCCTCCTCTTAGGCTTTGTATAAGAAAACCACTGGTTGATCCAATCAACCTTTAAGCATCAAAGTTGTGCCTTGTCCACAGTACGCAAACATCTACAACTCCTTCCCCTTCATCTAATCGCTGTAAGCGGCAAGCCTCTGGATCATCTATATCCATGCCACTGTCCCTCTTTTAGCATGAGAAATTCCTAAGGAAAGATAGCATTGCTCTACACTGAGTTAAAGTCTTCTCCTTCAGGTTGGAAGTCCCCTATAAAGGAAATTATGGCATTGCCGGATTCGCACATCCCGGTTAAAGTAATTCTCCTTTATAAACAGTTGTGACATACAAACCCCTCTTTAGAGATGAAAAATTCTCTCTAAAGTCAAACCTTTTTAGCTTCATATCTTGGGCTTTGAACAAGATACAAATAGACTCTTTAGCTTCACGTCTTGGGCTTTGAACAAGACACCAAAACACCACTTCCTCCCATAGAATAGGAGGAACTACGATCGCTCTGATTTCCCTGTTTCGGTAAACGGGAATACGTAGGCATAGGATTGAAAGAAAAATCTTAGCGAGCACACTAAACAAAAACCCAAAATCCCATACTTTCATATATCTGTCCTAACATCTCAACCGATAGCTTAAAGCACCCCTTTTCAACAAAATAACCTAGGAGAAACCCCGAATCTTTGTAGCATCTATAAACCAAAAATTTTGACTGTTTAACCTCAGTATGGAAGCAGGGTTAATTGGAGACATCTATTTCCCTTCCTTCATCAGCTTCAATAGGATAAAAAATGAATCGAGCTGTAGTACTAGAGCGATCGTGTACGAAAATCCAACAATAGGTGTTGCATGTGTGGGATTTAACCAATCTGAATGCCACATGACCTAAAGACCTATATTCGCTTCCAAGTATTGATCACCATATCAATAGGTCTTCAGGCTACCACACGTTGAGTTTTATAAATGTATATTTAGGGTACAACTAGATTCAGATGGATCATCTGGATGCACCCAAAACAACCTTCATGTCGAATCAAGGCAACTACTACTACAACGTCATGCCTTTCGACCTCAAGAACACTGGTGCCACCTACCAGCAGCTCATGGACGTTGTCTTCGCCTAATAGATAAGGCAAAACTTAGAGGTCTACGTCGACAACATGATATTTAAAATCATCAAAGGACATAGCCATGTAGAAAATCGAGAGGATGCCATGCGGCCAGTCAGGAAATACAATATGCGCCTAAACCCCACCAAATGTTTTTTCAAGTTCCAGGCGGGGAAATTTCTAGATTTCATGCTAAAACGAAGAGGCATCGAGGCTTACCTAGATAAAGGAGGTCCAACAGTTGATAAGTTACCTCACTGTCTTGTCTCGCTTCCTCTCACGTACAGGCGACAAAGTCTTCCTCTTCTTTGTTGCCCTAAAGAGGAAATAGATGTTTTAATGGACCCCTTAATGCGAAGCTTTCACCACGTTTAAGAATTTTCTCACCTTGCCCATCGTCTTGACTTTCCCAAAGGATGAGTCATCGTAACTTCTCTATCTCTTGGTTACAAAGTAGCCAATGAGTCTAGTCATTGTCCAGGAAATAGATAAAGCAAAAAAACCTATGTAAGATTGAGAAACTGGGGCTTATAGTTACAACCATACATTTAGGGTTACAAGATCCTAGTAAAAACTAATTATCCTGTTTTTCAAGTTTTGAAGAAACCTGATTCAGATGGAAGGATGGTACCCTGGGCAATTAAAGTCTAGGAACATGACATCCAATTCATCCCTATGGGAAGCATCAATCTGCAAGCCCTAACATATTTCATGGCAAAATTTAGCTCGCACATAGGCAATGAAACGCCTCTAGAATGGGATATATCTAAGGATGGCACCTCCGATGTAAAAGGAAGCGGCAATAGGATAGTCCTAGAAGGACCTCAAGTATTACTCATCGAGAAAGAACTAAAATTTGAGTTCACCGCCAACAACAATCAGGCGGAATATGAGGATCACATTGCTGAAATGATGCTCTCCCAAGAGATGGGGGCCTATAGAATAAAGGTCAAAAGTCCCTCCCAGCTTGTCGCCAACCTAGTATATGGAATATACCAAGCCAAGGAGCCACAATTGATAAGACATATCTACAAAAGGTGCAAAATATATCTTGATGTTTAACCACTTTTGAAATAGAGAGCACCCCTCTTGAGCAAAATTTCTGAGCGGATCTCCTGTCCAAGCTTTCCTAGTCGAAAAAAATGGGTTTCAACAAAAGATTTATCCAGGAGACCCTCTCCCCCCATCATTGAGGCAGGCGAGGTATACTCCCTAGAAGTTGTCCTAGAATCTAGATGGATGTCGTATATACTATGTCATCTATAGTCTGATGAACTTCCTCTAGACAATAGATAAGCAAGAAGAATCCAAAATCAAGATTCCAAATATACACTACTTTCCACAAAAATTTACAAAATAGGGAGGGCCTCTCCCATGCTTTGGTGCCTGGGTGAGCACGAAACCTCTTTGGTATAAGCATAGGTGCAAAAGGGGGCCTATAGTAGTAACAGTGAAAGAAAACCCCCACCTACAAAAAATTAAGTGCGGATTGTTATTGGCCTACTTTAAAGAAGGATAATATCTCCTTTATAAAAATGTGTGACCAGTGCCAGAGACATGCTGACCTTCACCACCCCCTAGCAGAACTGCTCCAATCGATGACTTCGCCCTGGCCCTTGTACTAGTGGAGCGGGACATTCTGACCCCATTCCCCTTGGCACTGGGCCAATTGAAATTATTGATAGTTATAGCACCGTAAAATTTGTCCTCTTATTTATACCCAATAAGTGACTTATGCTTCACGTTTCATTTGCATCGAGAGCATAAACATTTGCATATGCATCATTAGTTCTCATAAGGCATGGTATCAAGGGTGTCACCATCTCTGTATTGTGCAAGGCAAGAAGAGTGAGATACTAATTCATCAATCCACCAAGGCACATCATACCTCAAAGACATTTCATATGGTCCATCAGGTTATCAAGAGTTTTGAATTTAGCAAAAGAATGAAGGAAGAGTGCACTCTCAAGATGGTGGGTCATCAACTAGGGTTTTGACCTTTTGAGCTTGAGACACCTCCATGAGTAGGGTCCTTGGGTCTTTGACATCATCTCATCACATAAGTCATCTTGGTTGGAGGCAATCCACATCATAGTTAAAGGAATTTAGATTCTGAGGATCAACCATTTGCTCCTAACTGTTGGGGACCAAATTAGGGTTTTGCATAAAAGTCAGTTTCGCCAATACTCGTTCGTATTGATTCTGAATTCGTAGTTGCTTGTCCGATTCTTTCAACACCCATCTGTGTTCGACGTCACTTCCTCAATACTGTGTTCGCCTTAGTCTTTCAACACTCGTCCGTGATTGTTTCAGCTTCATCAATACTCGTCTGTGACGATCCTAAAGCCCATATACTCGCACTAATATCTTCAGACACTCGTCGTGATCTTTCCGCACTCGTCCGTGTTTGCTCCAGTTCCCTCAATACTCGATCCTCATTGGCTTATATTGATCCTAGATTCTTAGACACTCATCTATGTTCTTTCATCACTCGTCTGTGTCTATCCCTAGTGCAATTAAGCACCTATCCTCGTTTGTTTCATTCTGTTTCAATACTTCTTCCGTATTTATTTTTACGCCCGTCCGTGTTCATGGTTTTACACCTCTTGTTACTAGTTCCCAAGCGGAGTCGTCCCTCCCTCGCAGGTTGCGAATTTAGTGTGGTTATTTTGATATTCAACTTTCTTCTTGGCACTCGTCCGTGTTCATCTTTCTTTGATACGCGTAAGTATCACCTTTCGATACTCGTCTGTGTCGTTAACCGAATCACCCATTCATGTTTGTTCTCATTCTTTGACGCCCGTCTGTATCATCTTCCAACACTCGTCCATGTCATTGATCTAAACCCTATGTCTACGTGTTATCTCGTGGTTTTAGACACCCGTCCGTGTCGTTTCTTATCCTCAACAGATTCTTTAATCTCACTTAGCCCTTCATCCCCAGTAGAGTTTTACACTCTTCTGGTCCTCTACCCTTTTGTTATACCCACAGAGTGTAAATTTTCAGTTTTCTGATGGTATTCAATCCCTATTTACCTCTAATGTCTGAAAGCCGACGCTCTCATTCCTTCAGGTCTACAGTTGATTGAATAGGGGCACCTGTAGCACCCTAAAATTTTCCCTATTATTTATACCCAATAAGTGGCTTATGCTTCGCGTTTCATTTGCATCTAGAGCATAAACATTTGCATATGCAGCATTAGTTCTCATAAGGCATGGTATCAAGGGTGTCACCATCTCTGTATTGTGCAAGGCAAGAAGAGTGAGATACAAATTCATCAATCCACCAAGGCTCACCATACCTCAAAGACATTTCATATGGTCCATCAGGTTATCAAGAGTTTTGAATTTGGCAAAAGAATGAAGGAAGAGTGCACTCTCAGGATGGTGGGTCATCAACTAGGGTTTTGACCTTTTGAGCTTGAGACACCTCCATGATTAGGGTCCTTGGGTCTCTGACATCATCTCATCACATAAGTAATCTTGGTTGGAGGCAATCCACATCATAGTTAGAGGAATTTGGATTCTGAGGATCAACCATTTGCTCCTAATTGTTGGGGACCAAATTAGGGTTTTGCATAAAAGTCAGTTTATTTCGGATTTTTTAGGCAAGACTTGATTTCATCATATTCCACATGTTCACAAGTGTCTATGAATGGAGTTTGAGCCCTCAGTTACATTCATAAGGGTTTCAATTGGAGGATTGACTAAAAGTCAAGGAAATTGGGGAAAAGGTCAATTAATCAGGGAAAAAGTCAACTCCTGACATTTAAAAGTCAAAATCATGTTCCTTACGTCAAATATGGGCAATGGACAAAATTTGATCATGAAATGTCAAAGGAATCATCAAGAATAAAGGTTATGTGAAAAGTTACCATTTATGGAAAATTTCCACTTTTGGAAAGGTCATTTTTAGAACTTTCTACTTTGGGTAAGTTTTCAAGTTTCAAGTTGCTAACTTCCAAGCCATTTTTAACCATGATGCAAGCTTCAATTCAATTTTGGTCAAACATGAAAGTTGAAGAGTGCTTTTCAAGCTTTCCAAATATGTAAAGAACTTGTCATTTGGATCTACCAATTAAAAGTTATGGCCATTCAAAGTATGGATCTCAAAGTTGCATTTCTCAACAAAACACTTAGAAATTTCTTAAGTTCCAAGACCAATGTTGTACCCATGATTTCAAGAAATATTTTAGCATGTTCTAGACCTCAATTCAACTTGTATTAAATATCACAGGTGTTCTAGCAAATTCCCTCTTTCCAAAGATTCAAGATTCACTCAATTCGATTCAAAATTCACCAAGATGGGCTCCCTTAAAGTTGCTACCATGAAATATAATCTCCAAGCATTCAAGCCATGTCATTTTACTCCAAACTCAAAAGAAATGGCGCATGCATTGTTGCTGCACACCACCACATTATGTCATCACAATTACTCCATATAACCACACAAAATCCTTACATAATATGCATGCCTTATTAATGTTACTCAACATGGCCATGAGAAAACAAAAAAGAGAAATTTATCGTGTGAGCAAAAAAACTCAAACTTGTACTAACATCCAACATCAATATGCCATCATGATCATCATCATACACATCCTAACCACCATTACACATCCATGAAACTAAAATCAACCCGTGCCAACACTTCCACTAAAATTCATTCTCCATTTTTCTGAGCTTTCACTAACCAAGGTCCTAACCACACTCTAACCTTGATTAACTAACTCTAATAGCATATATAAACTTCTAACCACCTCTAGCCGAGTGAGTTGGATCCAAAATTTCACAACTCAAACAAAACCTCTCTCTCTCTCTCTAACTCTCAATATTCAGCTCTGGATTTCTCTCTCGTTCTTGAAGATTTTCACAGATTTCCTTTTGATTCTTCATCACCACAGCATAACCTTATTTCTGTTGGCATCATTTGAAGCTTAAATCCACCATTGAAGGTTTTGTAATTCTTCATCCTCTTCATCAACAAGCTATTTCGCACGGTTAAAGGCTTCAAGAAGCGTTTATTTCGCTCCAACTGGTTCTACACAAAGCTTCTAAGGTTCATCAAGGCACAAGATCCACGTTTCAGCAAGGTACATTTTCTGAATCTCATAGTGTACGATGTAGTATCATGTGATTAGGATGATGGAGGAGATACGTATTGAAGTCCTATGGGGTGTAGGTAATGTTTTCTTTTTAGAGAATTGAAAAGAACTTAAAATCTTGATGGATATGTGTTTGCATCCGCGACTTTGTGTCCAAGTATCTGTGTGATTTAGGCATTATTTTGAATGTTACTTGCCATGGTCGTGTTCATCTCATTTAGTACTACAATTTTAGTTCAAGTTTCATTGAATTTCATCAAGATTTGAAAGAGCCATGTTGGATCAAAGATGGGGGGAGGAATAGGGTTTAGATCGTGTTTTTTCTGGTTTTTGTGGTGGATGGAGGTAGGTGACGATGACGTGTCACCAAGAGAGTGGTTGTTTTATTCATTTCCATAATGGCCAATGAAAATCCTCCAACGCATTAATGAGGGAAAAGGAATCACGTGTGGTTTCATGAGGGAATATCCTTTTTTTTTTATATAATAGTGGAATAATAATGTGGCAATGATGATGCTGATTGATTATGATTTAAAAACGTGACATGACCATGGCTCCCTCCTTTATTTTCTTCTTTCAAGTTCTGGTACGAATTGATGAGCACGTGGGCCCTGCAAAAGTTTTTTTTGCACCCCCATTTGTTGGGCTCAGTATTAGATGAACTAAATAATTGCTAATTGTGCACCCCTGGCCACATTGCTAGTTTTTATTTTTATTTTTCTATGTTTTTCAAAATGCCAATTTTAAAAATACTTGTGATCACTCAAAAATTCTGGATAAATTCATGGATGATCTTAAACATGTCTTTTAATTTTTGGTGATTTGTATTTTCCATGTTCGTTTGTTTTGATTTTTTTATTAAATTTTCTTTGAAGTATATTCGTGTGATCATATTTTGTAATACTTGTTGCATGTTTGATTTTTTGTAACTATTTAGGAATTGGTTTTTTACAGGCCATTTGGTACATGTATTAGGAACACATTGGAGAGCCTTATGCAATTTTTTCTGAATTTTTAGGCTACTTTTGATGGCATGCTTGACACCATTTTGTACATGATTGTTAATTGACCATAATGAGTTGTTTTAGCATTGTTTGAACTTGATGAAAAGGAGTTTTGGTCTCATCTTTTAGGTGATGTTTAGCCACTGACTTCTCATCAATTTGATTGCTTTCATTTAATTTTTAAAGTACTTGATCATGCTCCTTTGGATTGTTAAATGCACCTTTGTTCATGTGTGTTGATTCAAGATTATGCCTTAGGATTTAATGATATTTTCCATGCCATTCATCGCTAAATTGTTGAGACCTTTGTGGACATGTATGATAGAGATTATAGGTCTTTAGAATTCCAAATATAGGTCATTTCTTGTTGCATTATGAATTGACTTAAATATTGTTGGATGTGAACATCAATGTGTATGAACTTTGTGTATTCTTTTAGGACCTCTTGAGCACCTTCTTTTGCCATTTCGTTTTAGAACTTGAAATTCCAATAAGGAATGGTATAGGTACTGCCTTTTTGCACTACTAATCATTCTCACGTGCCTTTTGATCTAATCTTATCCTTGTTAAAGTCGCACGACTTGTAAATGTTACATCAATGCATAAGCTTGTGTTCACTTGTGTGTTTGTGAAGTATACCTTAACATGATGCTTCCAACTTTCATTTTTCCACATCATACATGATAATCAAGGTACATATTCCTTTACATGACACATAATGATATCTAATTGCATTTCACATCACTTGGAACATAACTTTTGTTTTACCCTTTATGCTTGAACATTGTTTGTTTAGTTGCCTAATCCTTGTATGCTCCTTATTCTTCTAACTTTTTAGGACTTGAATAGGACCTATTAGAGGTCATTAGGTACTGACTTTGACCCATCTAAAACGTGTACGCTCATTTCATGTTCTTCTTTTGCTTGTGTTACAAGTTTGATAACTTCTAAGAACTTAAATGACATTGTTTGGTGTTTGTTTCATTCTAGTTTCTAAACTTGAAATGTTTTGAATTCCATTTGCCCATTGTAAGTTGTTTGAGCCATTTTTAATATGACATCATTTCTGAACTTACACTTTGCCATGGCATACATCCATCCTCACATGTCCTTTGCATGAACAATGCTTGCATGTTGCACTCTAAGTTGATATTACTTGTGCATAACTCGTTCAAACTTTGTGATTGCTTTAATACATGACTTTCATACTCTTCTAATGACATTTACACACCTTAATACACTTCATTCACTTCTGCCCTTGAGGTATAATCATGTTTTAATTCACTTTTATGATGCTTAAACATCTATTTTCTTCAAGTTTGTGAACAATGTACATTTGTGCAAAGTTTTGGTGCATAGTTTGACATAGTTTGATCTCCTTTAACATGATAACATAGGTAGAAGTTAATTAGATGTACCTACTGACCTATACATATTATTGTACTCTTAGGACTCATCTTACATTGTTCATAGTTGTATGTTACCTTAAGAACCAATACAAACTAACTAGTCTTAGTTTAGGAGTTGTATGCTTAACTTTTCTAGTCCATTAGCAACTAATGCTTATGCTTTAAATTCTTTAATAAATGTTGCTTAGGTTGCTTAAAAGGTAAGACACATGAGTACATGAGTACTCATTCCTCTTTCATCTCTCATCTCTTTTACTTTCCCTTACTTTTTCACTTATGGATTATGTGATATAATGCTTGTTTGAATAACTCTTTCACACCCCTTTGGGATCTTAGCTTAACCTTAATTTTTTATTAAGGTAAGGTAAGATAAGCATTAGGTAATGCAATCCCTATTTGTCTATTAGGTAGTTCCTCATCTCCTCTTCTAAACTCAACCATAGGGCCATCAATGCATGATAACATTAGGAACTCATTTAGTCTCCCCTTAGTTGTTTTTTCTTTTCAACTTGAGTCTCTTCTCTCATAAAAAAAAAACATGTAATAAAGGCAACGAATATTGTATGCCACGAGCCTTAAATACATGGGAAATGGAAGGCAGAGGGTCTCCCTTCACATTTCTAGAGTGTTTAGCATACGTTCCATTGGGGGCGACCATGCGACGCATTCATTCCTATGTCATAGACTTTAGTGCAATACGAGTTACAAATACAATAAATCAAAACACTTCTTCTAAAAATCAACAAACAAACAATTCTCTTCTCATCTCCCTTAATCAACTCACAAAGGATGCGTCATTTTCGTTCTACCGTAAACAGGTAAACGCGTAAGACTCCCACGCCGAGCGGCAACACCTAAACTGCTGGAACGTGAAGGTTGGCGTATTCCACTTAAAAAACACAAACAAAGCAAAGTCATCCCTAGTGAGGGGAACTACGTCGCTCTGATTCTTCATCGGTTAATGGAGATACGTAGGCAGGAGATCGTGCGAGATCTTTGCGAGCATAACCTTATCAATCAAACCTTTCTCTCGCCCGTGTGCGATCGAGACGTTAACAAACCAAAACTGACCCGTAGGTCGAACTACGACTGCTCTGACTTCCTCCCTCCGGTAAGATTGAGGATACATAGGCACAAGACGCGATGTCTTGGCGAGCAAACTTCCCCCACAAAACCGTAGTCCAAACTACGTTGACTCTGACTTTCCCGCACCCGAGGGAATACGTAGGCATAGGACGACGATGTCCTATCGAGTCACTTTTCTTTTCTTTTCCTCCTTTCATCTTCCTTTTGTTTCCAGTTTCCAATCAGCAGTTGAGTTTCCAATACCTACACCCTTTGATCGATAACAACAAGCGTGGATCCCATCGAGTACGATGGACGCGAGGGGGTGCTAATACCTTCCTCTCGCGTAATCGACTCCCGAACCCAGGATATGGTTGCGATAACCATTCCTTTACCTTTGTTGAGGTTTTCTTTGATCGTTTCCTTTCCCTGCGTCGGGATAAATAACGTTCGGTGGAGACTCTTCTGTTCTTTTCCGCCGATTGATTTTTGCAGATGCGACAGCCGGCGACTCTGCTGGGGACAGGTTGATCTCTTGCTGGTCTATCCCCTATGCGAGTCAATCCTAGCGCCTGTTTGCTTTCGATTATAGGGTGTTTTATCTGTGTGCTTTACTTGCTTTATGTATGGTTTTACTGCATTTATTTATTTGCTTTACCGCATTTATTTGCTTTACATTTACTGTTACCATATATCATATACTGTGCGGCTGCTGTTGTACTGTTGGGTGGGTTGGTTCCGTGAGAGATAAGCCCAATACCCAGGCTTGAGTATACACCTAGGACTAGCGTGGAAAGTAGTGTGACTTGTGTGGCATTCAGCCAGACTTAGTATACACAAAAATTCCACATCCAGACGAGATTTTCGTTGGTAATGTTCTTTCCTGCGCATTGGTGCAGATGTCAGAACATAACCTAGAGAGCTGTCGACTCTGGTGACCGAATCCCGAGGACTCTGTTAAGGCACTCCTCCCTGTCATACCCCAAATTTTGACCACTAGGATTTCCCATCATTGTGCAAATCATCATCACAATATGGATGGGCCATCATACTTCATCAGTCTCCCCAAAGATGGGTGAGCATTCACTACAATCAAAATTAGGGTTTCAAGCCCTCTCTGAGTGCTTAGACAAAGGGTCAATCAAGGAATGACATGATCTTCAACTTGTCTAACCTCTCAAACATCCACAATGGATCAAAAGGACTCCCACTTTAAGGATTAAGAACAAGGCTGCTCCCTTCTAGGTGGATTAAGTCTCAAGATCAACAGTGTCACCAAATTAGGGTTTTGGTCGACTAGGGCCTCCAGATGAAAATTTTTCATCTGGGCACAAGCCAATGATCCAAAACCTAACCTAATATACTCCATGGAACCTCATGGACCTAATCATCAAGTCAATTTTGCCTCAGGGGATGCATTCATCAGAAATCAGGAATTAGGGTTTCTTGACCTAATTCACCCCTAAGTTGACTTTTAGAGCAAATCATGAGCCAAGACCTCAAGAGAGGGTTTGAGGGTCTCTAATGCACTACATTGATCCATTTGCAACAATGGATTAATTCAAGAAGCTTGAGCAACAAGTCTCAATTTCATCTGCACCTCAGTTAGGGTTTTAAGGAAAAAGTCAACTGTAACTTTGACTTTTGACCAGGACATGCTCCCAAGCCCTATGACATGCATCAATATACCCTATGACACCCATGGAACATGTCCATCAAGTTTGATTTAGGTCAAGGACATGATTTCATGAAGAATTGCACAATTTGGAATTCATCTAATAAAAAGTCAATTGTGCACAAAAGTCAACTTTGACTTTTTGAGATTTTTCACCAAAATGGTTTTTTAACCCTAAAATGATGTTAATGTATGATTTGAATCATCATTCATCAAGAAAAATCAAGAAAAGTTGGGTAACTTGTAAAAGGGGTAACCATAAAAAACTTAGAAAATTTTCTAAGTTAAAAATAAAGTGGCTAGGGTACCAACTTTGGAGGGTCATAACTCCTAAACCACAAAGCCATTTTCTCCCATCCAAGGCTTGATTTGTAGATCTCATTGCCCTCTACAAAAACTTCAACTAGACCTAATTCCAATTCATTGGGGATTTTGAGTTATGGAGTGATCAAAATCAAGAAAAGTCACTTTGTTCCAACACTTAGTGAAAATTTCACTAAGTCAGATTTTACCCTACTTTTTGCTAAATGTAGGGGGATTTTTCACTTGGATTCAAAAGATATCAAAACAAAATATGTTCAAAAAGTTGTTGTATCATGTAAGGGCTTTCCAAAATGACAAAGAACATTACCAAATTCAATTTGAGTCATGAGATATGACATTGGAAAGTTGCCTTGCTGAAATCTGCCAAGGCAAGGCAGAATTTGCATTTTTGCTCGATTTTCCAAAATCAGCCAAATCCAAATGCTCCTATCCACATGGACACCTCTGAGGATTGAATCTAAAGGGGACAATCACTGAGCCAAGCCTCCAAAGTCTTTGGAACAAGAAATAGTATGTTGAACCTAGAATGGCCAAAATAGGGACAAGACTCCAATTTTGGATTGGAGCATTCAATGGAAGCATCAAGGTGGCATGGACTGAGCCATTTGCAACTAAATTCAGTCAAGACTTATCCAAGACCAAGGGAACCACAACCGTGTGCCCTAAACTCTAGTCAATGGCTAGAGGAGACTTGGAATTCCATTGGCCAACATTGAACAAACACCTGCTGCAGTTGCTATTCACTGTGGATCCCAAAACAAACTTGCTCTACTATAAATAGAGCTCAATTGTGATCAGTTTGAGTACACCAAAGCCATCAAACAGATGCTTTCCTCAAAATCTCTTCTTTCACTCCAATTTTGCCTTCTAAGGCAAGTCACTATCGGGTTTTGAGTTTGAGAGCTTTTCCAATCAAACCAATCACTCACACACCTCACATACATCATATAGAAGTGATCCAAACACTCACATAACATCTGGAACACAGATTTCACAAAATCACCAGTCAATTGCTCAAGGTTTTAACCAAGGTGCAGTTGAGATGCCATGAAGTGATCCAGCCATTCTCAGTCAAGTCCAAGCATTCAAACACACTCCATAGGGTGTAGGGAAGTTGTTCAGATCATCACAATTCATCTGTAACAGCTCCTACTCAGAAATCAATTTGCTCTTGCTGTCACGACCTAGAGGTAAGCCTAAACTTGGCCATCTCTCAATCTATGCATATTTCCTCGCACAATACTTTTGCCAAATGTTCATAATCATGCATGGAATGTTTTCCCTCAAGTAATTGCTTTGTTTGAATCGTGTATCAAAAATCCTAGCCTTCATGCAGAAATTAGGGTTCTTGAGGATTTTTCATGATTTCTTGTTATATGTTTAATTTAAATGAAATTAAATACCATAGACATGATCGTGAGGTTGAAACGAGTTGATTGGTATGTGGATTACATGATATGATTAAGTATTCAGTGAGATTGGAGAGAAAATGTAAATCTGGGCCAAGCTGAAACACGCGCGTGTTCTTCAGCTGTTCTTGGCGCCATTTTTCATAAATTCAAATATTTGAATTTTGTGATTTTATTTAATTGATTCAAAAATTAATTTCTCTCTGAGTTTTAATGATTTTGAGTTGATTCTTTTTTTAATAATTCAGCAAAATGTTAAAATATTTTATTTTCCCAAAAAATCCCAAAAATATTATTTATTGTATATAATTGATATTTTTGCAAAGAATTAATGTTTTAATTGTTTTTGACATTTGAAATATTTTTTCCACCTTGATTTTACAACTTTTAATGCTTTCTAATTATTTTGTAGGTCAATACTTAATTTTTGAAGCATTAATCCAAGATCACAATTTGTTTTCCATATGTTAAACAATTTTAATCATTTTAATTGAATTTTTATTTAATTAAATACAATTTTGAAAATAAATTAGGGTTTTTGGATTAATTCAACCCTCATAAATCATTTTCAAAACCTTTTGGGCCTCTAATAGAGTGTAAGACCCAATCCCCTTTTTGACCAAATCATTTTTGGGCCTCAGATTTTGTATAAGTCCCGATACCATCAAAAACAAACGGCGCGATCGTCGCCTTTTGAAAAATAACCTTTTGGGCCTCTCCTTGAGCTATAAGACCCATTCAAAATTTTTGGGCCTCTAATAGAGTGTAAGACCCAACCCCTTTTAACCAAAACCATTTTCGGCCTCACTTATTGTATAAGCCCCTATGTGTTAATAGAAAACCTCGGCGCGATCGCCATTTTTAAACGGAAAAATCATCTGGGCCTACCCTCGTGTTATAAGCCCCACTCTTTTTCTTTGAACCTTTTGGGCCTCTTGAGAGAGTGTAAGACCCATCCCTTTGTACAAAAAACCTTTTTGGGCCTCAGTCACTTGTATAAGTCCTTCTGTACAAAACAACAGTGCGCTCACTAATAAAACCCTGGGCCTCTCCTTGAGCTGTAACCCCAAATCTTTCTTTTTCAAAGCACTTTCTCCTTTGATTTTGAATATACTGTTGTTTTCAATCTTTCTTTGGTGAACAACTAACCAAACAGTATGGAAGCTCTACAACCGAGTAAGTGGTTATTGCTTTCATTTACCGCTTTCATATGCATATAACTGTACTGTGGGGCTGTTTCACTGTAAGTCTTCTTTCATAAACTCATATCAACTGTGTAATAATAGTATAGATATTTAGAGTTTCCCTGGCAACTACGTCTAGAACTAGGTGACGCCGTTTCGTTTATTCATAGAAATAGACAACTAGATCCCCAATAGGATCACCAGATGCAGTCTTCTCTTCGGCTGTCCTCATTAGGAATTGTCAAGAAACTCTACTCCCAGAGATGAATGTATTCTCCGTGAATGGCATCTTTGAGTTTCTTCCAAATTCTCGAACTTTCCTGACTTGATCTATTCCTTGTGAATAGCTTGCCTTGAATTTCTCGGGGTTTGGGGACCCACGGGCTTCTTAAAAGCATCGGCCTCCTCTTGGGCATCGTACAAGGACCCACAGGCTTCCTAAAAGCAACCCCGCCTCCTCTTGGGCTTAGTACAAGGACCCATCGGCTTCTTAGAAGTATTCACAGCCTCTTCTTAGGCTTCGTATAATGATCTCTTCCTCCGGGAATGATAGCCTCCTCTTGGGCTTAGTACAAGGACCCGATCGGCTTCTTAAAAGTTTCCAGCCTCCTCTTGGGCTTCGTACAAATTGTCCCGACGACCTCCTAGAGGTATAGGAACAAAAATCAGTCATCTTAATAGAACAGTCTTTCCAAGAGTCTACTACTGTTTCTCAAAGCATAGTACAAAAGATGACACTCTAGACTTGGACAGTCTAATCTCCTTGAGTCTCAAAGACATTCTCAAGTGACCCCTTCGTTAAATAGGAAGAAAACTCGTAGACTCGGACAGTCTCAGTACCCTTCGGATTTCCCACTTCCTTAAAGAACAGGAATAACCTGGATCCTCGAACCAAATCCTTGAGTACAATATTGCTCATATATGAACTGATTTTCTCTTTAAATCAGTATATTGGACCTGTCACTTAACTGAACAGTCATCACAGCCTCCTCTTAGGCTTTGTATAATGATCCTTCTCTAGTGAAGTTAGCCTTTCTCTTGGGCTTTGTACAATGATTCTCCCCAGCGGAGTCAAACAACGTTTAGCCTCTCTCTCGGGCTTTGTACGAGACACATAAGAGACTCCCTCGTTGAGTCAATTACCCTTTTGCCTCCATCTCGGGCTTTATACGAGATACAAAAAGGTTCTTATCGAGCCAAACAAACAACAACCTCCATCCCGGGCTTCGTACGAGATACAAAAAACTCTCTTGTTGAGTTAAATAGCCTCCATCTCGGGCTTTATACGAGATACTAAAAGACTCCATCGTCGAGTCAAAACTTTTTAGCCTCCTCTTAGGCTTTGTATAAGGAAAACCTTTTAGCCTCTTCTTAGGCTTTGTATGAGAAAACCACTGGTTGATCCAATTAACCTTTTGGCATCAAAGCTGTGCCTCGTTCACAGTACACAAACATCAACAACTCCTTCCCCTCCATCTAACTGCTGTAAGCGGCAAGCCTCTGGATCATTTACATCCATGCCAATGTCCCTTTTTTAGTACGAGAAATTCCTAAGAAAGATGGCATTACTCTACACTGAGTTAAACTCTTCTCCTTCAGGTTGAAATCCCCTATAAAGGAAATTATGGCATTGCCGGATTCACAAAATCCCAGTTAAAGTAATCCTCCTTTACAGTCAGTCACCCAACAGTTGTGACAAACAGACCCCTTTAGAGATGACAAATTCTCTCTAAGGTCAACAATTTTAGCTTCACATCTTGGGCTTTGAACAAGATACAAACCACCTTTCGCTTCACGTCTTGGGCTTTGAACAAGACACCAAAACACCCATTTTCTCCCATAGAATAGGAGGAACTACGAACGCTCTGATTTCCCTATTTCGGTAAACGGGAATACGTAGGCATAAGATTGAAAGAAAAATCTTAGCGAGCACACTAAACAAAAACCCAAAATCCCATACTTTCATATATATTCGTCCTAACATCTCAACCGATAGCCTAAAGGCACCCCTCGTCAACAAAATAAACCTAGAAAAAACCCTGAATCTTTGTAGCATCTATAAACCAACAGTTTTGACTGTTTAATCTCAGTATGCAAGCAGGGTTAATTGGAGACATCTATTTCCCTTCCTTCATCAGCTTTAATAGGATAAAAAATGAATCGAACTGTAGTACCAGAGCGATCGTGCTTCGCAACCACATCCAAAAATCACACGCTACAGAAAAATGGCGACACTGCTGGGGAGGATCGTAGGTCTCTTTAGGGATCTTGTTCTTTTTTGTGGAAACCTTGACGTCACTAGGATCTTAGGTCAAAACGCCGTTAATTTGGAATGAAACCACATATTGGTGACTCCGCCGGGAAACCATTTTCTGTCAGGAACTTAAGATTCTTAGCTTTTAAAAGTCTAGGATGATTAGGACAAATATATATACTGCTTTTCCTAATTGCTATACGTGTTTATTTTTCTTCTAATGGGAATGCGTGTGATGTCGCATGTGGAAAGATCGAGTATACACTTAAGATAAGTGATGGCGACGAGGTCGACCATCAACCTCAGTGGAGGCTGACCAATGCAACCCATTCTCTCACCTAGACAATGAGCCGATTGTGATGTCTGAGAAGCTGAGGAGCCAAACCCTTTTGTAGTGCGGAAACTATCGGGAATAGTTGTTACGCGATACTACCCTCATTTGAGGCTGGTGATCTATTCTCGGTGAATGGCACTTACTCTAAGATTGCTCTACAACTCGCTGGCGATCCGCATGTTGTTTTGCTTTCTTGGGAGGAGCTGATGATAATGAGTACAGGTACAAAAATCACCCTAGTATAAACCTTTGGGGATGGGTAGAGCCTTGACTTCATGACAACGACCCTTTGACCCCATGTTTTTTCTATGTTTTTGTGTGCTGTATTCATGCATTCATTTAAAAAACATTAAAACAAAAAAAAATTCTCTTCTAGTCTCTCTGTTTTTCAAATTAAACTGAGACTGTGATTGCAAATATCAGAGAAAAGGATTGCATTAATGGATTTCGGTAGAAGGAGAACTCATAGTTACACCTTCAAGGTTCCAAAACTAGAGGATTTGAGAAGGTTAGCGAAGATGATCACTAACCCAGAGGCTTTCAGAGCCAAGCACGGAGGTCTGCTACCACTGTTAAGAGTCCATGTGATTGAGGGAATCATGGATGCGCTCATTCAGTTTTATGATCTGGTTTATCACTGTTTCACATTCCTGGATTACCAGCTCGCACCAACGCTGGAGGAGTATTCTCATCTGATTGATCTACACATTACTGATCGAGCTCCATTTTCCGGACTAGAAGAAATTCCAAAGGATCAGACCATTGCAAGAGCAATTCATTTGGACGAGTCTGAGGTCAGGACTCACCTAACTACCAAGGTGGCATCCAAGGTTTGCCAGCCCAATTCTTGACAAAGAAAGCCCTGTATTTTTCCAGTATAGGAAACGTGACTGCTTTTGAAAGCGTCTTTGTCTTGCTCGCCTACGGGTTATTTTTGTTTCCCAACATTAATAATTTCGTCGATATCAACTCCATTAAGGTTTTTCTCATTGGAAACCCTGTACCGACTTTACTCGCAGATGCGTATCATTCTGTACACTTGGGAAATTTGTACAGCGGAGGGGAGATCACATGCTGTGTACCTTTGCTTTACAAATGGTTTATCTCTCACTTGCCCAAGTCTGCTGCTTTTTGGGATTGTAAGAGTGCCTTGCGCTGGTCGCAGAAGATCATGTCTCTTACCAACTCTGATATAGATTGGTGTAATAGAATCTATGATGGAATCAGGATCATTGACCGTTGTGGAAACTTCCCCAACGTACCCCTTATAGGAACTAAGGGAGGAATCAACTATCATTCAGTTCTCGTTCATCGTCAATTTGGATACCCGATGAGACACGTCCCACGGGGTGTTCATCTGGAAGGTCTTTTCTTCAAAGAAGGAGAAAACGACAGAGCACTAAAGATGGAAATAGTGCACGCTTGGAAGCATGTTCATAAGAAAAGACGAGAGTCTCTGGGAAAACCGGACTGTGTCTTAGTGGAGCCTTACCTCCATTGGGTACAAACTAGAGCTCTCAAGCTAAAAATGCCTTATCCTCGTTACGGAATTCTTCTGCCGAGGGAATCTGTCATGTACTTCATGACGGAAACTGAAAAGCTTCAGGTTACTCTCAACAAAGTTCAAAAGGAGAGAAGGTCTTGGAAGAACAAGTACCGCACCCTCGACGTAGAGTGCATCAAAATACAACAATTACTGAAAGAGAAAGATGCTCTGATCGAGATTTTGGAGCAACATGTTGTACAAAATCAGGGTGACCAAAGGAATTTGCTCACTCCTTTCACCTGGCAAAGGAATGACAACCCGACAACGGCCCAAGCGCCCCGGTCAAAGAAAAGGAAAATACCAGAATCAACACCCGATTTCTCTTTAGAGAGGACTCGGGACCCATTAGCTTAGGTTTCTATTTCTGCACTTTGTAATCTACTGTATTTCCATTTCTGTAATCCTTTGAATTCAATAAAAAGGGGTTTCCCCACCGTTTGATATTTGCAATCTAATTGTCGAAGTTTATTTTGATTGAACCATAAACAATTAATATAATCATTGCATTCATCATTCTCACATCGCGTATTCTTCTTACCTACGAATCTCACATTTGTGTCTCGGTTCTAGAGTCAAACTGTCTCATTCTTATAATACTCGGGCCAATCGTCAGAAAAAGATGGATGATCTTGAGGAAGAAAACAGAGAGTTGAAAGAAGAGATCGACGCTCTGAGAGAGGATATGAGAAAGCTTCGTAACGACATGCAAGCCATGACAGAACTCAGCTACAAAGAACTGTGATCTCAGAGATCACCTCAACGCCCATAGTGGAGAAGTATGATCCTAGGTATCAAATACCGAAAGATCGTCCTTGGGACATGCCTGTTAACTATATCCCGGAAGGATATGTTCCGCCGATCACTGAAGATCAGGGAATCACAACAGAAGCCGTTGGGCTTGAAGGTTACAAACTTCGGGAAAGCGAAGATGCCAGGGGCATACTGAAGACTCCTGAAGGTTACAAACTTCGGGAGACACCAAGACTCACTACCGTAGTCATGGTACCACCCCCTGTGGTGCACACTGTCCCGGAAGAACAGATTCCACAGACACCTTCTGGTAAGAAGGAAACTATGTTTGACAGAATGGAGGAATTCCAGGAGCAGTTCTTAGAAATGCAGAAGGAACTACAAGCCATTCACGGTCAGGATCTATTTGGAAAGGACACCGCAGATCTCTGCGTGGTCCCAAACGTGAAAGTTCCGCACAAATTTCAAGTGCCCGACTTTGAAAAGTACAAGGGTAACTCTTGCCCTCAGAGCCATCTGGTGATGTACGCTCGGTGGATGTCAGCTCAGACGGAGAATCAGGACCTGCTGATTCACTACTTTCAGGATAGTTTAACCGGTGCCGCACTCAAATGGTACATGGGTTTAAACCGTGCCACGATCAGCACATTCAGAGATCTTGGCACTGCCTTCGTCCAACAATACAAATACAATTTAGACATGGCACCCGACCGAGATCAACTCAGATCGATGTCGCAAAAGGACAAGGAAACCTTTAAGGAGTATGCTCAAAGGTGGCATGAGATTGCCGCTCAAATTTGTCCACCTCTGGAGGAAAAAGAGATGACAAAGATCTTCTTAAAGACCTTGAGCTCATTTTACTATGACCGAATGGTTGCCAGTGAGCCCGGTGATTTCACCGAAATGGTTGGCATGGGCGTACATCTTGAGGAAGCCTTCCGAGAAGGACGTTTAGTAAAAGACACTAGATCGACGAGCGGTACTAAAAAATACGGTAGTACTCTCCCTAAGAAATATCTCTCTCAGAAAGCAAAGGCGACGTTATCAACCGGTAGCAGCTGTGACTCCTGCTATCAACCCTGCATCTATTCCTACGTATCAACCTCAAGTTGCGCATAGCCAACCTGATCAGCAAAGGACACAACAGCCTCTTCAGCAGGCTCGTACTCCATATAACAACAACCGTACAACACGGCCACCCGGATTTGATCCTATACCCGTGTCGTACGCAGAGCTGTTTCCATTACTACTGGTTAAGGGGCACATTCAGACTAAATCTCCTCTTACAGTACCGAAAAATCTGCCTTTTTGGTTTAAGGTGGATCAAACTTGCCCTTACCACCAAGGAGGATCAGGGCATAACATAGAGACTTATCTCAATTTCAAGTCCGACATGCAAAAACTTGTTAGGAGCGGGGTCTTATCCTTCAAGGATACGAATCCTAATGTTCTCACGAATCCGCTGCCTCAACACGAGAAGGCTGCAGTCAATTTGATAGAAGGAGAGACTAACGATGTCTATCAAATTCATGATGTACTCTTGTTAAAAACCAATCTGGTCAAGATGCATTGTAGACAGAGTGGATATGGCCATGTGCCACCTCATAATTATCACCAGTGTGATATCTGCTCTAAAGACAATCAGGGATGTTCTGTGGTGCAAGCAGCTCTACAGGAACAGATGGATCTCGGATGGATCCAAGAGCACCGAGTTCGTGGAGTTAACATGGTTTACACGAATTCTAACGTCATTCAGAACCACGATATCTGTGCAATGAATGTCAACTTGGTGGCAATGCACTCAAGGCAAAGCCAATATCATAATCTGCCGCGGCACGATTACAGTTCCTGTCTGACTTGCTCGGTAAACAAACAAGGTTTCTCTTTTGTACAAGAAGCCCTCCAGCGTCAGATGGATCTTGGATGGATCCAAGACTACCATGATAGGAATTCCTATCAAATCAACATGGTTCAGATCTTCGATATTCGCGTGATGAGTACCAACCTGGTAGAGTTACATGCTGAACAGGTCCGACTCGGATTCCTAATATCACATGACTATCAAAGCTGTAAGGCAGGTTGCGAAAACGATCGAGGTTGTACCCTTGTCCAGGAGGCACTTCAGCACTTGTTAAATCACTGGTGGATGCCAATTTATATGGATGAAGATACTCAGCAAATTAGTATCAGCAACAGGAATCCTACTCGGCGTCAGAGTCAGGATGTCTGATCTGTGGAAGCTAACCTAGTGAGGTTACATTGTATTCAAAGTGGGCGTGGCCAGGTGCCACCACACAACTATGAACGTTGCGGCGTCTGTTCGGAAAGTAACCAAGGGTGTTACTTTGTGAGAGCATCTCTTCAGGGTCAGGTAGATCGTGGAGAGATTCTCCCATATCTGGGTTTTGGACCCATCAACTGGACGCTGAACTACCTTGCCGAGCAAGTTGAGGATGTTATCACGATCTCTGGTCATCACAGGACCAGGGATGTTTTTGCCATTATCCCTCTACTTGACGAATCTAAAGTTCCCAACCGGGAACGGGTCGAGATTAATTATGATGGTAAAAAAAATCAGAAGGTTCCCATAGTCATCTATCTACCGGGACCACTACCGTATGAATCAACTAAGGCTATCCCTTACAAATACGGTGCAACAATAGTTGAAAATGGAAAGGAAATTCCATTACCCTCCGTCGTGAATATTGCAGACATCAGTCGTGTAACACGGAGCGGTAGAATCTTCAACCGAGGAGTTGGAGAAACTAACAAGGAAAAGGAACTTCAGACAGAAACTCCCGATCCACCAGTCGGTCAATCCAGTAATCCCGACCTTTCGAAAAATAATGATGAGATGCTGAAGCTCATCTAAAGGAGTGAATACAACATTGTCGATCAACTGTTACAAACTCCTTCAAAGATCTCGATATTATCGCTGTTACTCAGTTCAGAAGCCCACAGGGAGGCTCTACAGAAAGTCTTGGAGCAAGCCTTTGTGGAACAGGATGTAACAATCAGACAGTTTGATAGCATTGTCTCTAACATGACTTCCTGCAATAATTTGGGATTTAGTGATGAGGAATTACCCGAAGAGGGTCGTTGTCATAACATGGCGCTCAATATCACAGTTAACTGCCAGGACGATGCTTTAGCCAGCGTACTGGTAGACACAGGGTCAGCCCTGAATGTTATGCCGAAGTCCACTTTGATGCAATTATCATTCAAAGGCCCTCCGATGAGAATCAGCGAGGTCGTCGTCAAAGCGTTCGACGGATCCAGAAAAACAGTTATCGGCGAAGTTGATCTTCCCATAACCATTAGTCCTCACACTTTCCAAGTCACTTTCCAGGTCATGGACATCCGGGCAACGTACAATTGTTTATTAGGAAGACCTTGGATACATCAGGCTGGAGCGGTCACTTCGACCCTCCACCAAAAGCTAAAGTTCGTCAAGAACGATCAACTTGTCACAGTTTGTGGGGAACAAGCCTTGCTTGTAAGAACCTTGTCATCGTCTACTGGTATAGAACCCGAGGAGGTTATTAGAACTCAGTTCAAAGCACTATCGGTAAGCAAGAACAATCAGTTCAAAGGAGGAACCTCGATTTCCTCATACAAAGATGCTATCAAAGCGGTCGAGAGTACCGATACAACAGGATGGGGACAGCTTGTCATTCCTACTAGCAATGCAACAAAGAAGGGTCTTGGTTTTTCTGCAACCTGTACCCAGACAGCTACTAACGATGAAAGTCTTCATCCCTTTCAAAACTTCTTCCACAGTGGAGGTTTTCTTCACCCAGTGTCTCAGCCAGTACATGCTATCAATGAGGAAGATCCCTCTGACACAGATGAAGAATGGAAGTCCTATCTTAATGAGGACGGTTATATGTCTCAGGAAGAGGTTCCTACACCATTTTGCTTTCCCGCACAAAGTCCGAGATTTATACCCAGGTCAGATGTCGAAATGATATACGGGGATTGTGATCCGGAAGGATGCCGTGCTCCGCCAAATTCATTAGAGGAAGACACTCTGATGAAAGACAACTTTGACCATAATTACTATGGCCCAATTGATGGTCTGCCAATGTGACAGCCTTACCCAGGAAACTTGGGGCAAGAGAGTCAGCCGAACAATGAAAATCAGCTGACCGTTTTTGAACAGAATATCTGTGTCCCCACCATGTCATGGGATCAACACTCAGGTCATTCAGAAACTACTCAACATGAAGATGAATTTGCAACGTTTGCAGGGCTTGAATTCATCAACTATGCTTTTCCTGAGGTTAACGTCATCGAAAGAGATGACTCCTCCAGTTCGAAAGAAGTGTGGGACACCTTGGGACAACTGAGTGGAAAATACGATTATATGGTCAAGTACACCGCTCCCGAAAGCTCTCGTATCAGGCTCGAAGATATCCAGCCTACTGGATGGGGAGATACAGCTGAGAGCGCAAATGCTATGCAAAATACAACAGAGGAATTCTCTCACGATAATTCTGCTTGGGAGACAGATTCCAATGATCCTACTCCACCAGAAATCAGCGTCATTTCTGAAGACAAATCAAGGAAGGTGCCAGACTTTGTGATTCACCGAGGAGTTCGCCACCAATGGGTTGTCGTCGAGGTTCTGAAGATCGTTCATCAGTCAAAGTAATTGCCATCTTTAACCTTTCACCCTGCCCAGGTGAAACAAATGTTTTAATAGGGCTCGCTTTTTGTAAATTTTCCCTCTTCACTTCGCCCAAAGCGACAGAGTTCTGTTTTATAGGGCTGTAGTTTCAAGAATCGACTTGTTCATTAATAAAATAACGTCGTTCTGTAATTTCCGCATTAATTGTTGTTTTCTCTTTTTGCTTTTTCAGAAAATGGTAATCCTAAAAAACAATTCAAAAAATAAGCAGTAAAATAAAAACACTGCACACACTTGCATTTTCTCTATCTCTTCTAAACACGAATCATCACGTCATGCAGATTGCTTGTTTTAAACCCCGTTGAAACATACGATCCGATGCCTTCTCCCGACTTTGAGTTCCCGATATTCGAGGCTGAAGAAGAAAATGACGACAAAATTCCAGAAGAGATCTTCCGATTACTCAGACAAGAGGAAAGGTCCATTGAACCTCACAAAGAGCCATTGGAAACGGTAAACTTGGGTTCAGAAAAAGAGAGAAAAGAAATCAGGATTGGGGCACTGCTCAGTCCAACTGCCAAAGAGAGTTTGATAAAGCTTCTCAGAGAATTTCCCGATGTATTCGTTTGGTCCTATCAGGATATGCCAGGGTTGGATACCAGCATCGTGGAACATCACTTACCATTAAGATTGGAATGTCCGCCAGTAAAGCAAAGGTTGAGACGCACTCACCCAGACATGGCCATCAAAATCAAAGAGGAGGTGCAGAAACAGATTGACGCGGGTTTCCTCGCCACATATGAATATCCTCAATGGTTAGCCAACATCGTACCCGTTCCCAAAAAGGACGGAAAGGTCAGAATGTGTGTCGATTACAAGGATCTGAACAAGGCTAGTCCAAAGGATGACTTTCCTTTACCACACATTGACATGCTGGTAGACAGCACATCAAAGTTCAAAATTTTCTCCTTCATGGATGGATTCTCGGGCTATAACCAGATCAAAATGGCGCCGAAAGACATGGAGAAAACTTCGTTCATTACCCCATGAGGCACCTTTTGTTACAAGGTAATGCCGTTCGGTTTGAAGAACGCCAGGGTAACCTATCAAAGGGCCATGACTACTCTTTTTCATGACATGATACACAAAGAAATCGAAGTGTATGTCGATGATATGATTGCAAAATCTAAAACAGAGAGTGAGCACGTTAAACATCTGTCAAAATTGTTTGAACGTCTAAGAAAATTCAAGCTCCGCTTGAATCCTAACAAGTGCACCTTTGGTGTCCGTTCAGGGAAACTACTAGGGTTCATCGTCAGCCAGAAAGGAATTGAGGTTGATCCTGACAAGGTCAAGGCCATTCAAGAAATGCCTTCTCCGAAAACTGAAAAACAAGTCCGAGGATTCCTGGGGCGTTTGAACTACATCTCCAGGTTCATATTCCTTATGACCGCCACGTGTGCGCCGATTTTCAAATTACTGAAAAAGAACCAGGATTGCGTTTGGACAGAAGATTGTCAAACCGCCTTCGACAGTATCAAGGAATATCTGTTGAATCCTCTGATTCTATCACCTCCAATGGAAGGAAGACCACTGATCATTTACCTCACAGTCCTAGAGGACTCAATGGGATGTGTACTTGGCCAACAAGACGAAACCAAACGGAAAGAGTCTGCCATTTACTATTTGACCAAGACATTCACCGACTGCGAAACTCGGTACACGATGCTTGAGAAAACTTGTTGCGCTTTGGCTTGGGCAGCCAAACGTCTTCGCCAATACATGATTTGTCATACTACTTGGTTAATCTTCGAAATGGATCCAATCAAGTACGTCTTCGAAAAACCTTCTCTCACGGGAAGAATCGCCCGTTGGCAGATGTTGTTATCAGAATATGACATAGAGTACCACGTTCAGAAAGCCGTTAAGGGGAGTATTTTAGCCGATCATTTGGCTCATCAACCGATTGACGATTGGGAATCAATCGAGTTTGACTTCCCAGACGAAGATGTCATGTATCTAAAAATGAAAGATTGCGATGAACCGTTACCCAGTGAAGGGCTAGAACCAGGTTCCCAATGGGGACTAATCTTTGACGGAACAGTTAATCATTATGGAAACGGAATTGGGGCAATAATTGTTACCCCTCAGGGTACCTACATTCCTTTCACCGCCAGACTTACGTTCAAATGTACGAACAACGAGGCCAAATACGAAGCTTGTATCATGGGTCTCGAAGAAGCAATTGATTTAAGGATAAAAAACTTGGACGTATATGGCGACTCAGCTCTGGTTATCAATCAGATAAAAGGAGATTGGAACACATACCAATCAAGACTGATTCCTTACAAAGACTATGCAAGAAGGTTGTTACCCTTTTTTAACAGAGTCGAGTTTCATCATATCCCTCGTGAGGAGAATCACATGGCTGATGCATTAGCCACTCTTTCTTCCATGATTAGTGTAGGTCAATGGAACGACTTACCTAAGATCGACATAATGCGCCTTGAAAGGCCCGCTTACATCTTCACGATTGAAGCAGTCATAGACGGCAAACCTTGGTATCACGATATCAAATGCTTCCTTGAAAAACAAGAGTACCCATCTGGGGCACTCAGAAAAGACAGAAAAACCCTCAGAAGATTAGCTGGAAACTTCTTCCTGAGCGGTGACACTCTCTATAAGAGAAATTTTGACATGGTCTTGCTCCGATGCGTCGACAGACCAGAAGCAGACATGCTTATGAAAGAAATTCATGAAGGGTCCTTTGGCACTCATGCCAACGGACACACAATGGCGAGAAAAATTTTAAGAGCAGGGTACTATTGGTTGACAATGAAATTCGACTGCTACAAGTACATGAGGAGGTGTCACAAGTGTCAGATATACTCCGACAAAATTCATGTACCGCCATCACATGTCAAAGTTCTTTCTTCCCCATGGCCTTTTTCCATATGGGGAATCGACATGATTGGCTTGATCGAACCTAAGGCTTCAAACGGACATCGGTTCATCCTGGTAGCCATTGACTATTTCACCAAGTGGGTCGAAGCAGCGTCATTCGCCAATGTAACCCGACAAGTGGTGGTCCGATTTATCAAAAACAATATCATCTGCCGTTATGGTGTTCCGAGCCAGATCATTACTGATAATGGATCTAACTTGAACAACAAGATGGCGAAAGAGTTGTGGGCAGAGTTCAAGATTGAACATCATAACTCATCTCCCTACCGACCCAAGATGAACGGAGTGGTAGAAGCAGCCAATAAGAACATCAAGAAGATCGTTCAAAAGATGGTTGTAACCGACAAAGACTGACACGAGATGCTACCCTTTGCTCTTCACGGTTATCGTACATCTGTCCGCACTTCAACAGGGGCTACCCCTTTCTCTCTAGTGTATGGCATGGAAGCAGTGCTCCCCATAGAAGTAGAGATCCCATCAATCCAAGTATTGATGGAAGCTAAGCTCACCGAAGCTGAATGGTGTCAAAGCCGACACGACAAACTGAATCTGATCGAAGAGAAGTGAATCACGGCGCTATGCCACGGTCAATTGTATCAACGAAGAATGAAGAGGACATTTGACAAAAAGGTCCGACCTCGTGTTTTCAGAAAAGGAGACCTCGTGCTCAAGAAGATCCAGTCATTTCTCACTGATTCACGAGGTAAATGGACTCCGAATTATGATGGCCCCTATGTGGTCACGAAAGCTTTCTCAGGCGGCGCCTTGAGACTTGCAACCATGGACGGAGAGGAATTAGCCTACCCCACAAATGTTGATGTAGTCAAGAAATACTTCGCCTAAACTAAAAAAAAAAACGTCTCGGTGTATTGAAAACCCGAAAGGGAGGTCTAGGCAAAAGTTAGAGACATAAAAAGAAAAAAATCATCCCGGTGGATTGGAAACATCAAAGTACAATCCAGGCAAAATTAGGGATAATGGCAAGTAACTATGTTCAACAGAGGCAAGTCCCTCAGCAGCAGCAGTTACATCATCCGCCAGAAAACTCCAGTCAAGGTCATCTTCGACAGAAGCTCAGGATGCCCCGAATTCAAAGTTGGTAGAAGGATAATGGTCGTTATGTTTCAACGTAGCCCTTTTCCCTGTAAATTACCATTTTCAAACTTTGTATATACTCTTTGGAATCACGCGTTTGGATAATCTCCATCTTATCAATAAAACTTGAGCCTTTGTGCTTTTATTTGTAATTCTTATTTGTTTTAGCTTTACGGAACGACATTTTAATATGATTAACGATTCTTGAAATAAAACAAAAATGAATTTACTTGTTAAAACTTTTTCTGCTTTTAAATTAAAGACGACAATTTCTTTTGACTGTTGAACATCAGAAGAACATCGGTCGCTTCTCCAGAAGTAATCGAACCTCAAAGTGCAGAATCAAAATACTCCTTCTAACCCAGTACGCCTGAATGAAGGGATCAACTGTGTCAGAGACCTTGTTTCGTCTGACACGCCTCAGCCGAGTTCTTATCTCCTAAGCCCGATCAACGGTATTCCCCGCAGGGACTATCTCTCCTAAGCAAGGTGGAGTTGCTATTCTGAACCAACAGTACTTCTTCGCCCCGCGATGGCCGAGTATCCAGTCGTGTTCACCTGTCAGTTTGTATGTCGCATCTGTTTTGTCAGCATAAACATACATGCATCATTGCATTATTGATTTGCATTCACATTTCATATTGCATCACTATCACTCTAGTCGGCCTTGTCCCCTAGTGATAAAAGTCCTCTCAATCGAGATGTCAGCCCTTTCCTCGTCAGGAAGTGTTACGTCTGAACATTCTCTCTCCTCCAGTTTTATTTCTGGATTGAAGTTGGGTCCTCGACCACTTTGATAACTTGAACCTCTGAAAGACCAGAGAGCCCTCAGTTAACATCACTCTTCGCCATTGAAGATGATATCCTTGTTTTCCCGGATTAAAGAAAATCCCGAGAGAAAGCCTCCTAAATCGGAGATTCGGCAGTACGGCAGTTTTTCTCTGAAAAACCCACTGATGAAAAGGTCATCGGCACCTCAAAATTGGATCACATCATATGGCATTTCTCCGAGAAGATCTCCGAGAAAAGTATGATGTAAAGACCCCAAGCGAACGCAATCTCTCAAGGGACTCGCATTCCCCAAGTAGAGTCAACAAATGGCATCTCCAACAGAGAAGTTTGTGCAACTCTACAACTCAGACGACTGGGTTCCCCAGAAAGTCTGACATCGAAACTTTTTCCACTCAAATGGCATCTCCCCAGGAAAATTCGGCGAGAAGTTTGAAGGAAAGCCGCTTTGAATAGCGTCTCTTGTCAGTAAAGTTTATTGACGAAAGAAACTAAGACAAGTTCCTCGGTAGGAAACCAGGATCGAGGGGAAGTTTACATCAGAAACTAAGACCAATTCCTGTGTAGGAAACCAGGATCGAGGGGAAGTTTACATCAGAAACTAAGACCAGTTCCTTGGTAGGAAACCAGGATCGAGGGGAAGTTTATTTTAGAAACTGAGACCAGTTCCTTGGCTGAAGACCAGGATCGAGGGGAAGTTTACCTGTTATAAGCATCATTGCTTAGCTAAAGAAGATGAATGCGTAAGCTACCATTCATAACCACCATCAAAATTTCGGGTATTCCGATATTTAATCCTCTTGCACCCCGAATGCCCGAATACCTTCGGCATTCACACCTTCGTGTCCAAGAAGATTAAATAGGGGCATCTGTCATACCCCAAATTTTGACCACTAGGATTTCCCATCATTGTGCAAATCATCATCACAATATGGATGGGCCATCATACTTCATCAGTCTCCCCAAAGATGGGTGAGCATTCACTACAATCAAAATTAGGGTTTTAAGCCCTCTCTGAGTGCTTAGACAAAGGGTCAATCAAGGAATGACATGATCTTCAACTTGTCTAACCTCTCAAACATCCAAAATGGATCAAAAGGACTCCCACTTCAAGGATTAAGCACAAGGCTGCTCCCTTCTAGGTGGATTAAGTCTCAAGATCGACAGTGTCACCAAATTAGGGTTTTGGTCGACCAGGGCCTCCAGATGGAAATTTTTCATCTGGGCACAAGCCAATGATCCAAAACCTAACCTAATATACTCCATGGAACCTCATGGACCCAATCATCAAGTCAATTTTGCCTCAGGGGATGCATTCATCAGAAATCAGGAATTAGGGTTTCTTGACCTAATTCACCCCTAAGTTGACTTTTAGGGCAAATCATGAGCCAAGACCTCAAGAGAGGGTTTGAGGGTCTCTAATGCACTACATTGATCCATTTTCAACAATGGATTAATCCAAGAAGCTTGAGCAACAAGTCCCAATTTCATCTGCACCACAGTTAGGGTTTTAAGGAAAAAGTCAACTGTAACTTTGACTTTTGACCAGGACATGCTCCCAAGCCCTATGACATGCATCAATATACCCTATGACACCCATGGAACATGTCCATCAAGTTTTATTTAGGTCAAGGACATGATTTCATGAAGAATTGCACAGTTTGGAATTCATCTGATAAAAAGTCAACTGTGCACAAAAGTCAACTTTGACTTTTTGAGATTTTTCACCAAAATGGTTTTTTAACCCTAAAATGATGTTAATGTATGATTTGAATCATCATTCATCAATAAAAATCAAGAAAAGTTGGGTAACTTGTAAAAGGGGTAACCATAAAAAACTTAGAAAATTTTCTAAGTTAAAAATAAAGTGGCTAGGGTACCAACTTTGGAGGGTCATAACTCCTAAACCACAAAGCCATTTTCTCCCATCCAAGGCTTGATTTGTAGATCTCATTGCCCTCTACAAAAACTTCAACTAGACCTAATACCAATTCATTTGGGATTTTGAGTTATGGAGTGATCAAAATCAAGAAAAGTCACTTTGTTCCAACACTTAGTGAAAATTTCACTAAGTCAGATTTTACCCTACTTTTTGCCAAATGTAGGGGGATTTTTCACTTGGATTCAAAAGAGATCAAAACCAAATATGTTCAAAAAGTTTTTGTATCATGTAAGGGCTTTCTAAAATGACCAAGAACATTACCAAATCCAATTTGAGTCATGAGATATGACATTGGAAAGTTGCCTTGCTGAAATCTGCCAAGGCAAGGCAGAATTTGCATTTTTGCTCGATTTGTCAAAATCAGCCAAATCCAAATGCTCCTATCCACTTGGACACCTCTGAGGATTAAATCTAAAGAGGACAATCACTGAGCCAAGCCTCCAAAGTCTTTGGAACAAGAAATAGCATGTTGAACCTAGAATGGCCAAAATAGGGACAAGACTCCAATTTTGGATTGGAGCATTCAATGGAAGCATCAAGGTGGCATGGAATAAGCCATTTGCAACTGAATTCAGTCAAGAATTATCCAAGACCAAGGGAACCACAGCCCTGTGCCCTAACCTCTAGTCAATGGCTAGAGGAGACTTGGATTTCCATTGGCCAACATTGAACAAACACCTGCTGCAGTTGCCATTCACTGTGGATCCCAAAACAAACTTGCTCTACTATAAATAGAGCTCAATTGTGATCAGTTTGAGTACACCAAAGCCATCAAACAGATGCTTTCCTCAAAATCTCTTCTTTCACTCCAATTTTTCCTTCTAAGGCAAGTCACTATCGGGTTTTGAGTTTGAGAGCTTTTCCAATCAAACCAATCACTCACACATCTCACATACATCATATAGAAGTGATCCAAACACTCACATAACATCTGGAACACAGATTTCACAAAATCACTAGTCAATTGCTCAAGGTTTTAACCAAAGTGCAGTTGAGATGCCATGAAGTGATCCAGCCATTCTCATTCAAGTCCAAGCATTCAAACACACTCCATAGGGTGTAGGGAAGCTGTTCAGATCATCACAATTCATCTGTAACACCTCCTACTCAGAAATCAATTTGCTCTTGCTGTCAAGACCTAGAGGTAAGCCTAAACTTGGTCATCTCTCAATCTATGCATATTTCCTCGCACAATACTTTTGCCAAATGTTCATAATCATGCATGGAATGTTTCCCCTCAAGTAATTGCTTTGTTTGAATCGTGTATCAAAAATCCTAGCCTTCATGCAGAAATTAGGGTTCTTGAGGATTTTTCATGATTTCTTATTATATGTTTAATTTAAATGAAATTAAATACCATAGACATGATCGTGAGGTTGAAACGAGTTGATTGGTATGTGGAATACATGATATGATTAAGTATTCAGTGAGATTGGAGAGAAAATGCAAATCTGGGCCAAGCCGAAACACGCACGTGTTCTTCAGCTATTCTTGGCGCCATTTTTCATAAATTCAAATATTTGAATTTTGTGATTTAATTTAATTGATTCAAAAATTAATTTCTCTCTGAGTTTTAATGATTTTGAGTTGATTCTTTTTTTAATAATTCACAAAAATGTTAAAATATTTTATTTTCCCAAAAAATCTCAAAAATATTATTTATTGTATATAATTGATATTGTTTCAAAGAATTAATGTTTTAATTGTTTTTGACATTTGAAATATTTTTTCCACCTTGATTTTACAACTTTTAATGCTTTCTAATTATTTTGTAGGTCAATACTTAATTTTTGAAGCATTAATCCAAGATCACAATTTGTTTTCCATATGTTAAACAATTTTAATCATTTTAATTGAATTTTTATTCAATTAAATACATTTTTGAAAATAAATTAGGGTTTTTGGATTAATTCAACCCTCATAAATCATTTTCAAAACCTTTTGGGCCTCTAATAGAGTGTAAGACCCAATCCCTTTTTTGACCAAATCATTTTTGGGCCTCAGATATTGTATAAGTCCCGATACCGTAAAAAACAAACGGCGCGATCGTCGCCTTTTGAAAAATAACCTTTCGGGCCTCTCCTTGAGCTATAAGACCCATTCAAAACTTTTGGGCCTCTAATAGAGTGTAAGACCCAACCCCCTTTTAACCAAAACCATTTTGGGCCTCACTTATTGTATAAGCCCCTCTGTGTTAAAAGAAAACCTCGGCGCGATCGCCATTTTTAAACGGAAAAATCATCTGGGCCTACCCTCGTGTTATAAGCCCCACTCTTTTTCTTTAAACCTTTTGGGCCTCTTGAGAGAGTGTAAGACCCATCCCTTTGTACAGAAAACCTTTTTGGGCCTCAGTCACTTGTATAAGTCCCTCTGTACAAAACAACAGTGCACTCACTGATAAAACCCTGGGCCTCTCCTTGAGCTGTAAGACCCAAATCTTTCTTTTTCAAAGCACTCTCTCCTTTGATTTTGAATATACTGTTGTTTTCAATCTTTCTTTGTTGAACAACTAACCAAACAGCAGGGAAGCTCTACAACCGAGTAAGTGGTTATTGCTTTCATTTACCGCTTTCATATGCATATAACTGTATTGTGGGGCTGTTTCACTGTAAGTCTTCTTTCATAAACTCATATCAACTGTGTAATAATAGTATAGATATTTAGAGTTTCTCCGACAACTACGTCTAGAACTAGGTGACGCCGTTTCGTTTATTCATAGAAATAGACAACTAGATCCCCAATAGGATCACCAGATGCAGTCTTCTCTTCGGCTGTCCTCATTAGGAATTGTCAAGAAACTCTACTCCCAGAGATGAATGTATTCTCCGTGAATGGCATCTTGGAGTTTCTTCCAAATTCTCGAACTTTCCTGACTTGATCTATTCCTTGTGAATAGCTTGCCTTGAATTTCTCAGGGTTTGGGGACCCACGGGCTTCTTAAAAGCATCTGCCTCCTCTTGGGCATCGTACAAGGACCCACAGGCTTCCTAAAAGCAACCCCGCCTCCTCTTGGGCTTAGTACAAGGACCCATCGGCTTCTTAGAAGTATTCACAGCCTCCTCTTAGGCTTCGTATAATGATCTCTTCCTCCGGGAATGATAGCCTCCTCTTGGGCTTAGTACAAGGACCCGATCGGCTTCTTAAAAGTTTCCAGTCTCCTCTTGGGCTTCGTACAAATTGTCCCGACGACCTCCTAGAGGTATAGGAATAAAAATCAGTCATCTTAATAGAACAGTCTTTCCAAGAGTCTACTACTGTTTCTCAAAGCATAGTACAAAAGATGACACTCTAGACTTGGACAGTCTAATCTCCTTGAGTCTCAAAGACATTCTCAAGTGACCCCTTCGTTAAATAGGAAGAAAACTCGTAGACTCAGACAGTCTCAGTACCCTTCGGATTTCCCACTTCCTTAAAGAACAGGAATAACCCGGATCCTCGAACCAAATCCTTGAGTACAATATTGCTCATATATGAACTGATTTTCTCTTTAAATCAGTATATTGGACCTGTCACTTAACTGAACAGTCATCACAGCCTCCTCTTAGGCTTTGTATAATGATCCTTCTCCAGTGAAGTTAGCCTCTCTCTTGGGCTTTGTACAATGATTCTCCCCAGCGGAGTCAAACAACGTTTACCCTCTCTCTCGGGCTTTGTACGAGACACATAAGAGACTCCCTCGTTGAGTCAATTACCCTTTTGCCTCCATCTCGGGCTTTATACGAGATACAAAAAGGTTCTTATCGAGCCAAACAAACAACAGTCTCCATCTCGGGCTTCGTACGAGATACAAAAAACTCTCTTGTTGAGTCAAATAGCCTCCATCTCGGGCTTTATACGAGATACTAAAAGACTCCATCGTCGAGTCAAAACTTTTTAGCCTCCTCTTAGGCTTTGTATAAGGAAAACCTTTTAGCCTCTTCTTAGGCTTTGTATAAGAAAACCACTGGTTGGTCCAATTAACCTTTTGGCATCAAAGCTGTGCCTCGTTCACAGTACACAAACACCAACAACTCTTTCCCCTCTATCTAACTGCTGTAAGCGGCAAGCCTCTGGATCATCTACATCCATGCCAATGTCCCTCTTTTAGTACGAGAAATTCCTAAGGAAAGATGGCATTACTCTACACTGAGTTAAACTCTTCTCCTTCAGGTTGAAATCCCCTATAAAGGAAATTATGGCATTGCCGGATTCACAAAATCCCGGTTAAAGTAATCCTCCTTTACAGTCAGTCACCCAACAGTTGTGACAAACAGACCCCTTTATAGATGACAAATTCTCTCTAAGGTCAACACTTTTAGCTTCACATCTTGGGCTTTGAACAAGATACAAACCACCTTTCGCTTCACGTCTTGGGCTTTGAACAAGACACCAAAACACCCATTTCCTCCCATAGAATAGGAGGAACTACGAACGCTCTGATTTCCCTGTTTCGGTAAACGGGAATACGTAGGCATAAGATTGAAAGAAAAATCTTAGCGAGCACACTAAACAAAAACCCAAAATCCCATACTTTCATATATATTCGTCCTAACATCTCAACCGATAGCCTAAAGGCACCCCTCGTCAACAAAATAAACCTAGAAAAAACCCTGAATCTTTGTAGCATCTATAAACCAACAGTTTTGACTGTTTAATCTCAGTATGCAAGCAGGGTTAATTGGAGACATCTATTTCCCTTCCTTCATCAGCTTTAATAGGATAAAAAATGAATCGAACTGTAGTACCAGAGCGATCGTGCTTCGCAACCACATCCAAAAATCACTCGCTACACTCCCGAGGGGCGATAATGGCAGACCAGAAATGGCAAACCCATTATGCTTCTCGATCCGAGGACCCGAAGCTGAGAACTTGCCATAGGATGACCTTTTTGAGGGGAATCAGTTGAGGCCTCCTCGATTGATGATGATGCCAAACCCGAAATGGTGACCGTATCATCATTTCTCGACCTTAGAGCCCGAGAAACTAAGGCTCATCGGTTTTTAGTACCCACATGTGAGTTTGGCTGGGTGTTTACAGGTTTGCAGGCAACTTTGACCTTCATCCTACCCAGTGTGGACCTATCATCTTAATATTCTGATACTCTAGGTGGACCATTTATTCTGGATTTCTGGTTTTTCTGATCCGAAGAAATATGGGCCTTATTCAATCAATATTACAACAGCAGTGCAGAGTTTTGTGGTTGCCTTGGTACCATGTGTGCATAAACATCATCATCCTGCATTCTAACATGTTTTATTTATTTGCAGGGTCATATCCCATATTTGATTCCGGTTTTCGAAGACTATCAGAGATAAATACTGAAAAGAGGAAGGATCTCATATTGTATAAGTTCCCTCAGCTTATTTTGGATTCTCTTCACAAGGTGGTGGCTATGGCAGAGCCTGGGGTGTTAGCAGACTTCAGAACCGAATATGGAAGAATTCTGAATTTTGCCCGTAATATCACTAAGAACGAGTATAGGGCTCTGCACACTCTGGTGCAGTTCTATGACCCTTCTCTATGGTGTTTTCTGTTCCCTGATTATATTTTGGCACCGACATTGGAAGAATTCGCTCTTATCTTGGGTATATCTATCAAAGAGGAAGCTCCTTTTTATCCTACTGAAGAAATTCCTGATCTGGAAAAAGTCTCTGCTGTTTTGCATTTGGGCAAGTCTCTTCTTGAAGGTAACATTGCTAGCAAAGGAGGATATAAGGGGTTCCACATGAAATTCTTAATGGATCAGGCTGCTATATACGCTAAGTCCAGATGTTGGTCAGTTTTTAACGCAATCTTAGCTTTATATGTCTATGGGACAGTTTTATTCCCGAATGTGAAGGACTTCATAGATATGTATGCAGTCCGTATATTCGTCATGAAAAATCCAGTGCCTACTTTTCTCGGTGACTTGTATCACTCGGTACACTATAAGAACGAGAAGAGGAGGGGAGGACTCGTATATTGTTGTTCACCGATAATCTTAAAGTGGTTTGCTGATCGCCTTACTGAAACTGGGGCATTCGTGGATATTCAAGAGACGCAGGACTGACCCAAACGGTTGATAGGTCTCAGAGTAGCTAATCTGGTTTGGGTCAATCGGGATTTGTTGGGAAAGGAGATCATCACCAGTTGCGGAAATTTCCCGAATGTGCCCTTAATTGACAGGAAGGGTGGGATTAATTACAATACCATCCTTGCTGCTAGACAATTCGGGTATGCTTTGAAAGCGCCACCAAAGGAGCATAATGTCCAGGAATCTCTGTTTGTAAGTGGTGAGGGTAATCAAGAGTTGTTAAAGGGAGCTGCAAGCGCCTGGGAAGAGTTTCATAAAAAAGGAAAGGTTTATTTTGGGAAGAGCGACAACAGGACCTTCCCTCTATGATGAATGGATACAGAATAGAGTAGAGAAGACGCTATTGCCTTTCTCTAGGGAGCCACCTCTGTATCCAGCGATCCTGGAATAACCTACCACGGTGGCCTTTGAAGAGTTCAATAAATTGCAAGTTCTGGTGAGAGAGCTTCGAGCGGAGAATTCTGATTTGAGCAGCAGGCTTCAAGATGCTTTACATACCAACAGGGGATTGGAACGGAAGGCCCAAGATGCAATGAAGACCCTAACAGAGAAGAAAAAGATTTTGCCGACAGAGCCCGACATTATCAAAAGGCTAGCATGGCTGCTGATGCCTCTGCTCAGAATCTCAAGCAGACTAAACAATCCTTGGCCGAGGCAAAAGCCAAGCTCACTAAACTTCAGCAGGCATGGGACGAAGTCAGAATCGAGAACGCGGAACTAAAAGAGCAATTAAAGACCAAAGAGGATGAGCTTCAAAGAGCACACGAGCAGCGAAGAAGATACCGCGAAGACTTTGGCGAGAGTCAGGAGCAGCTGAAGAATGTCAGAGCTGAGTTAGAATTTACCAAGGGGGAACTCAAAGGTATCAGGATAGAGGTGGATGGAATCAAAATTCAAGCTGGTGTGAAAAGGCCTAAGGAGACGAGCAATGATGAGGCTCTCTTGATGCACATTGATTCATTAACTGAAGCTCTTAAGAAGAGAGATATCCTGATCAAGGAATTAATTGAAAGACCAACTCATCAGAGTACTAAAATACTCTTCGAAGAAATCAAACATTCTAGTGAGAAGTTGAAAGATTTGAAGTTTCATGATTGATAGTTTCCTTTTGCAGTTTTCTGTTGATGTACCGTGGTTACCATCAGGCCTGTTGATGGAATCACCATTTTGATGTATTTCAAGTATATGAACTCATTGTATGACGCTTCGGCACGTGGTTCCTTTTCCTTAATATGATACGAGCGGTTTACCCATAAATGTATTCTCGGCAATGTTTGTACAATGATGTATTCACAGCATACTTGCACTTCGGTATTCTCGTCATGTTGTATTCACAGTGGTATCTCCACGGCGCACTTGCACGTCGCTATTTTATCAACACAAATGCACACATCACACTATCACATCATTTTCTTCTCAATAGTATCCTGTTAACAATATATATCGGTCACTCGGCTGAAACCGAAATCAAGGAGGGATCGCCCTGTGAATATTAAAACATGTCATGTGCATACATTCATACATATCATTTTGCATAACAGGTATTTATATCTGGATTTCCTAACCTTATGTGATTTTCAGGCAGAATTGCTGATTCATACATTCACCGCTACGCAACCAGACAGAATCAAGCCCGAGCTATGGAACAATTGTAGGCTGAGATGACTGAAATGCACACTCGAATGAACCAGTTCATGGAGCTAATTCAGGGGGTAGCCCGAGGTCAACAGGAATCGAGAGCTATGGTCCAGAGACCCGAAGGGGAGTTTCTTCATGCTGACAATCAAGTCGATCCTCCACCTGGCGGCAATATACCCGTTGTGGGAGTCAATGTTGGCATTCCTGTGGGCGGAGCTGCTGGGGGTCCTATCCCCATCCCTGTTCCTGTTCCTCAGGTGGAGGATAACAAATACGACCAGTTCTCCTTGATGAATGTTGATGTGGACTGTAACAATGATGGAGGAGATCGAAGGTACGAGCTGCTAGCTGAGAAAATCAGAGCTATTGAATGTCATAACAATCTGGACATTGATGTAGCTGATATGGGATTGGTGCAAGGAGTAAGAATCCCTCCCAACTTCAAGGCTCCAACTTTTGATAAGTACAATGGCAATTCATGTCCTAAAACCCACTTGCAAGCCTATGTCAGAAAAATTTCTGCATATACTACTGATGAAAAGTTGTGGATGTATTTTTTTCAAGACACTCTGTCCGGTGCGTCCCTCGAATGGTACATGAAATTAGAGAGGGCCAATGTGAGGAATTGGAAGGATCTAGGCGAAGCATTTCTGAAGTAATATCAATACAATATTAATATGGCTCATAACCGCACTCAACTACAAAGCATGACACCGAAAAGTAAGGAGAGCTTCAAGGAATACGCCCAGCGGTGGCGTGAGTTGGCTGCGCGAGTGCAACCACCATTGGTCGAACGAGAAATCTCTGATATTTTCATGGGGACACTACAAGGTACGTTTTTGGATCGTCTCGCAAGGAGTACATCATCTGGTTTTACAGATATTGTGGTTGCGGGTGAAAAGATTAAGAATTTTCTCAAGATAGCTAAAATTCAGGAAAATATGGGCTCAACTTCTGGGGTGAAGAGACCTTTTGCTGGTGTCAATAAAAAGCGTGAACTAGAGACCAATGCTATGTCTTCCCATAGAAACAGAAACAGAGGTTATCAGACTCCTTACCATCAGACCGCCGCTATAACCATCCCCGTTACTACACAACAACAAAATCAACAACAACAACAACAGGCCCCAAGGCAGGCTTATCAACAAAGGCAAAGAACGACTGACCGACACATGGATCCGCTACCAATGTCCTACTCCATGTTACTGCCGCAATTACTCAAGTTGAATCTAGTAGAGCTCCGTACACTGGGTCCCCCCTGCAAAGCTCCCGCCAGGCTATGATGCCAACGCGCATTGTGACTTTCATTCGGGTGCTCCCGGACATACCATCGAAAGATGCAGGGCCTTCCAACACAAAGTTCAGGATTTAATAGATTCCAAAGCTATTAATTTTGCTCCTCCTGCCACTCTAAACGTCATTCAAAATCTGATGCCACCCCATGACGGGGCAACTGTAAGCGCTGTTGAAGAAGACGATGGTTGGATGCTGGTATCTGATGTAGGGGCTGTTAAAACATCATTGCTGGTGGTGAAAGATCGTCTGTTGAAGGGATGTGTATTCCTGGGTTGTGAGGTAAATTGTTCAGATTGTTCGGTTTTTGAGAATGGTTGTGATAGGTTGAGGGACTGTATTCAGAATTTGATGAATGAGGGTCGTTTACAATTCAGTCAAGCTGCTAGTGTTGATGACGACGTTTCAACTATTACCATCCCGTTTACGCCAGTACAGATTCCAGTGCCTGCAAGACGAGCTCCTGTTACCATCACGGTGCCCGGACCAATTCCATTTGAAAGTGAAAAGGCTATCCCATGGCACTATGGTGCTGAAATATACTACAATGGTCAAAAGTAAGAAGTTGATATCCCGTCTGCAATTGATCAGAAGGTTGATAATGTAGGTGTTGGTGGCTTTACTAGAAGCGGCAGGTTGTTTGCGCCGCAAACTCTTCGAGATGATAATACAGATGCCTTGGCAAAGGCCAAAGGCAAGCAAGTAGTGAATGAAGAGCCTGTGTAGAGGACAGAGCCTGGTACCTCTTTTGAAAAAGATGTCGAAGAATTTATGAAGATCATCAAGAGGAGTGACTACAAGATAGTAGATCACCTCCACCAGACTCCATCAAAGATTTCCATATTGTCTCTTTTATTGTGTTCCGAAGCACACCGCAATGTCTTGTTGAAAGTCCTGAATGCGGCGTATGTGCCTCAGGAAATCTCAGTCAACTAATTAGAAGGGGTAATATCCAATGTTAATGCCAGCCGTGGGATGGGTTTCACTGATTTTGATCTGACTTCAGAGGGCCGAAATCACAACAAAGCACTCCGTATTTCTATGGAATGTAAAGGAGCAGTTCTTTCTCATGTTCTAGTAGAAACCGGATCTTCACTTAATGTGCTTTCTAAGAAGGCACTTATTAAGCTGGATGTTGAAGGAGTGGTACTCAGGCCGAGCGACTTGGTAGTTCGAGCATTCGATGGGTCAAAACGATCAGTTTTTGGGGAGGTGGAATTACCAATCAAGGTGGGGCCTCAAATCTTCAACACCACTTTCTATGTAATGGATATCCTGCCCACGTATAGCTGTTTGCTAGGACGCCCGTGGATCCATGGCGCTGGAGTTGTGTCCTCGACACTCCACCAAAAGGTTAAGTTTGTGGTAGATGGACAAGTGGTCACTGTCTGCGGTGAGGAAGACAGTTGTGTGAGTCACATTTCTTCCTTTAAGTATGTTGAGATGGATGGTGAAATCCATGAAACACTATGTCAAGCATTTGAAACGGTGAATGTAAAAGGAGCCTCTCCTTCATCAGAGAAAAAGCATGAAGTCTCCATTGCGCCTTACAAGCAAGCCCAAGCTGTCGTGCAATCTGGTAATTCCGGAGGTTGGGGCCAGGTGATTGAAGCGCCTCTCAAAGAAAACAGGTTCGAGATTGGTTACAGAGGACCGAAGTTTCAAGGCCGTCAGGGACCGATCACATTCTCTAGAGCTGGAGTTATTAATCCTAGTCAGGTTTTTGCACTGAGCGATGAAGACGGAGACAGTGACTGCGACATCAGCAACTGGATACACCCAGCTGTCCTGGGGCAAGAGCTTCATAATTGGTCAGCTGAAGGCTTCATCCAAGTCACTCTCCGCGAAGAGTAATTTTTCTTGTTTTCATGTTAAATCTTGCGCCTCGCCCAGGGCGTAATGATTCTTTGTAGGGCTTACGTTGTTAAACATTCAATTTTATCATTAATAAAAGACGTTCTTTTGCATTCAAATATTGTGCTCCCTGTCTTTCTCTTTTTATTTTTATAATAAATGGCAATTTTGTTTTTCTTGCATTCATTCTAAAACAAAGCGTGAATCATCATTCATGCAGATGCATTTCATCGGATTCCATTGATAACGATTCTGCTATGGCTTATTATGACTTTGACAATCCGATTTACCAAGCCGAAGAGGATGGTGAAGAATATTGTGAACTCCCTGAGGAATTAGTCAGGATGTTGAAACAGGAGGAAAGAGCCATTTAGCCACATGAGGAAGCACTGGAAATTATTAATCTGGGAACCGAGGACGCCAAGAAGGAAGTCAAGATTGGGGCTGCCTTAAATGAGAATGTAAAGAAGGGGTTGATTGAAATGCTGCATGAATACGTAGACATCTTCACTTGGTCTTATCAAGATATGCCAGGGCTTGACACCGATATTGTCGTGCACAGACTACCTCTCAAAGAGGGTTGCTCTCCCGTCAAACAGAAGCTTAGAAGAACGAAACCAGAAATGGCAATCAAGATCAAGGAGGAAGTCCAGAAGCAGTGGGATGCAGGTTTCTTAGCTGTTACCAGTTACCCGCCATGGGTTGCAAATATCGTGCCGGTACCTAAGAAAGATGGCAAGGTCCGGATGTGTGTTGATTACCATGATCTAAATCGAGCAAGTCCGAAAGATGACTTCCCATTACCTCACATTGATGTTTTGGTTGACAATACATCTCAGTTCTCGGTATTTTCTTTCATGGATGGCTTCTCCGGCTACAATCAGATTAAGATGGCACCGAAAGACATGGAGAAAACAACATTCATTATCCCATGGGAAACATTTTGTTATAAAGTGATTCCTTTCGGTTTAAAGAACGAAGGGGAAACCTATCAACGTGCTATGGTGACGCTTTTTCATGATATGATTCATAAAGAGATTGAAGTCTACGTTGATGATATGATTGCTAAGTCGTAGACCGAAGAGGAACACTTGGTGAATTTGCAGAAACTCTTTGAACGGTTGAGAAAATTCAAATTGAGGCTGAATCCAAATAAATGCACCTTTGGGGTGTGATTTGGCAAATTATTAGGCTTTATCCTCAGTGAAAGAGGGATCGAGGTTGATCCAGCCAAGGTAAAAGCAATTCAAGAAATGCCTGAGCCTAGAATAGAGAAGTAGGTTCGTGGTTTCTTAGGGAGGTTGAACTACATTGCTAGGTTCATCTCTCATCTTACGGCCACTTGTGAACCAATATTCAAGCTGCTAAGAAATGATCAGGTTGTCAGGTGGAATGATGACTTCCAGAGGGCATTTGAAAAGATAAAAGAGTATCTTCAACAACCTCTGATCCTTATGCCTCCAGTTCCACGGAGACCACTGATAATGTATTTGACAATACTTGAAAATTCGATGGGTTGTATACTCGGTCAACACGAAGAGACAGGTAGAAAAGAGCACACCATCTATTACCTAAGCAAGAAATTTAACGATTGCGAGTCAAGATACTCAATGCTTGAGAAGACATGTTGTGCACTTGCATGAGCTGCTAAGCGTTTGAGACAATACATACTGACTCACACGACTCTGCTAATATCCAAGATGGATCCAGTCAAGTACATATTTGAGAAGCCAGTTCTCACCGGAAGGGTCGCTCGTTGGCAAATGGTCCTGACAGAATATGACATTCAATATACTTCCCAGAATGCCATCAAGGGTAGTGTCCTGTCCGACTATCTTGCTCAGCAGCCACTTGATGATTATCAGCCGAGGAAATTTGAATTCCCCGATGAAGACATCATGTATTTGAAAATGAAGGATTGCAAAGAACCGTTAGTTGACGAAAGGCCAGATCTTAATTCTCATTGGAGTTTGATGTTTGATGGGGCTGTTAATATGAATGGTAGCGGAGTTGGGGCAGATATTATCACTCTGAAAGGTTCTCATATACCTTTTACCGCCAGATTGACATTTGAATGCACCAACAATGAAGCTGAATATGAAGCTTGCATTATGGGTATTGAAGAGGCTATTGATCTGAGGATTAAAACGCTTGACATATTTGGAGATTCTGCTTTGGTGATTAATCAGGTCAATGGAGATTGGAATACTCATCAGCCCAATTTGATCCCATACAGAGACTATACGAGAAAACTGTTGACTTTCTTTACTACTGTGAAGCTCCATCATATACCTCGTGACGAAAACCAAATGGCAGACGCTCTGGCAACGCTATCCTCCATGATCAAAGTGAATTGGTGGAACCATGTGCCCAAGATTGATGTGACGCACCTTGATAGGCCTGCATATGTGTTTGCAGCCGAGATAGTTGTGAATGATAAACCTTGGTATCATGATATCAAGTGCTTTTTGAGAAGTCAAGAGTACCCGGCTGGGGCATCTAACAATGATAAAAAGACTATGAGGAGATTGGCTGGAAGTTTCTTCTTAAACAAGGATGACATTTTGTATAAGCGAAACTTCGACATGGTTCTGCTCAGGTGCGTGGATAGACACGAGGCAGACATGTTAATGCAAGAAGTGCACGAAGGGTCCTTTGGTACCCATGCCAATGGACATGCTATGGCAAAGAAGTTGCTGAGGGCTGGTTACTACTGGATGACCATGGAATCTGACTGTTTCAAATATGCCCGAAAGTTCCACAAATGCCATATTTACGCTGACAAAGTGCATGTGCCTCCGAATCCGATGAATGTTATGACTTCTCCATGGCCCTTTGCTATGTGGGGCATTGATATGATTGTCAAGATCGAACCCACTGCTTCTAATGGGCACCGTTTCATTCTAGTTTCCATTGATTATTTCACCAAGGGGGTGGAGGCAGTTTCCTTTGTAAACGTTACTAAACAGGTGGTTGCCCGATTTATTAAGAAAGAGATCATTTGTCATTATGGGGTCCCTGAAAGAATCATCACTGATAATGGTTCTAACCTCTATAATAAGATGATGCAAGAGTTGTGCCAGAGCTTCAAGATTGAACATCACAATTCTTCTCCGTATCGTCCGAAGATGAACGGTGCTATTGAAGCAGCCAACAAAAACATCAAGAAGATTGTGCAAAAGATGGTTGTCACGTACAAAGATTGGCACAAAATGTTGCCTTTCGCTTTATATGGGTATCGTACTTCAGTACATACATCAACCGGTGCAACTCCGTTCTCACTTGTGTATGGTGTGGAAGCGGTCTTGCCATTTGAAGTTGAGATTCCTTCTCTGAGAGTTATGATGGATGTGAAGCTAGACGAAGTTGAATAGGTCCGAACAAGATTCAACGAGCTAAGCCTCATTGAAGAGAGAATAATGATGGCTGTATGCCACAGGAAGTTGTATCAGAGGAGGATGAAGAAAGCATTTGATCAGAAAGTGCGTCCTCGTTGTTTCCAGGCTGGTGATTTGGTGCTGAAACAGATTCTTCCTCCACAGACAGATCACAGGGGCAAATGGACCCCGAACTATGAAGGTCCATATGTTGTGAAGAAGGCCTTTTCTGGCGGAGCCTTAATACTTTTAACTATGGACGGGGAAGACTTTACGTCCCCTGTGAACTCAGACGCAGTTAAAAAATACTTCGCATAAAAGAGACCCGCTGGACAGTAAAAAGAGAGTCCAGGCAAAAATGGGGCATCCCGGCGAACCATAAAAAAAAAGAAGAGAAAAAGGTTCGGGCAAAAATTAGGGATATATAAAAGAAAAATGAGTATACCCACTAAGTTGAAAACCTGAAAAGGCAACTTAGGCAAAAATGGGTATCCCGGTGGATTGAAAACCCGTAAAGGGCGATCCAGGAAAAAGTTAGGGATTAAAGCGAAAGGTTGCGATTTGAGTAGTCTGTACATCATCTCGTTTCAACAACTAGGAATCTCCAAGGGAAGGAATCAATTCAACCGCCACTCTCAGAAAGCAGAGTATTTGGAGCGTCTTGAAGACATACGAGTCATACCAGGATTGAAACCCAAAGGGAATCCATCTTTACATTTCCATTAGTGTAGTTTATTTTCTTTTCCTTTTATGCAATTACCTCTTTCTAGGAATTGCTTCCCAATGTAAACGCCTATTTACAGGCTATTCAATCAATAAAGTTGGTTTTCATTCAAATAGCTTTCTTTTTGTTTTCCTTTTTTGCTGTTTTGTTTGCAAAGAGCGTCTAAATTCTTGATAAACATTGCATTTGAAAACAATGAAGCTCCACATGAACATGCGTGAAAATATTTAAAATTGCTCTGAATGTTGAGTGCCCTTGGGTGGTAGATTCAGACCATACAATACCCTGGGACATATGTGTGTATCTTTTACGTTTGCAGGTACAGGTATCCGTACTCAATGGTCAGTATGCAAGTCAAAGACCCTCTTCCCTTCTCACAGCACCGGTGAAATTGCTCAGATATAAGAATGAATGTCTCCCCAGCAGAAGTAGCTCGGCAGAGGATATGTCTTCTTGTTAGGCCCCCAGCAAGAGTCCAAAGGCTTGGTTTCCCAGCCAGAGACGGATTTATCTTTCCTCCAGTAAGAATTAAAGTCCTCAGACGAGGTAAGGGTGATTTGTTCTTGCTCTCCAAGCAGGTAGGCATCCCCAGCAAGAGGCTCGTTTGACCTCCCATCCCCAGTAAAGTCTTTCTCTCTAATATAGAAGAGCTAACATCCACAGCAGAGCATCGAGAGCCTCTCTCTCCCTGGCGAGGGTGCAGAGATTTCCTTCCCCATTCAGATTAGTTTATTACTCCCTAGTGAGTGATCAGAAGTCAACCACATCAGACAGGGTGACGTTGCAACTCCAGCAGGAGACTTGTTTGGGTGTCTCTCCTTGGTAGAGATCTGTATTCCCCATAGTTTGGTGGGGCCTACTTGCTTCGTCTAGTCAGGAAGTACGCTTTCGCCAGCAGCCGTGTGCTCTTATCCCCCAGCAGGTTAAAGTTGTTTCCCCAGCAGCAGGTCAATTTCAATGATATTCCCCGGCAGATTTCATGTCCAATGGTTATTGGCGCCTTCTCCGTATGAGATCTTTGGGTTTCATCATCATCAGTTTCCATTCTTAATCCCTAACGGAGTGGAAGTTCTCTTCGGGTTCCATCTTCAGCACCGGTTTGGATCGGGAAGGTCGGGCAATTTGTCTTTCTCAGCATAGTTTGTGACCCTGAGGATAATCCAGTTTGCCATTCCCAGTGGAGTTGCCTTTGTATCCTTAACATTTATTTTGCTGAGGAGCCTCTTTGCATCTCGCATATAGTAATCATCATTACATTGCATCCTCAAAACGCGTAGCATTTCCATTTGATATGGAGCATTGCGCCATAGGAAAATTCAAACATATGCATTTGAAGCATAAGCCAGGTTTGGATGCTCTCATTGCTAGACGTCCCCCAACAAAAGTGGTTTAACTCAAGAGGTTTAATGTTACCTTATCTCCATGTGAAGCTGGCAATAAACCCATTCATCCTACTGGTATTCCCCTACAGAGTCGTCTGTTCAGGCTTCTCTCTTTTCCCCAGCAGAAAACAAGATAACTGTAGCCCCAAGCAGAGGTTTCAACCAATCCTTAGGATAGTAAATCCGTCAACCATACCCTTTTGATTTTTTTTCCCTAGCAGAGTCGTCTGACTAGGACTCCATTACCCCCTCTGAGTCAACCCTCACACCCATTGGCCAAGGTGGATGCGTAAATCTTGATGTTTTCGAGACACTGTCCTTTCAACACTCGTCCGTGTTTGTTTCATGTCCTCAATACTTCGTTTTTATTGACTCCCCATCTCTTTCGGCACTCGTCCGTGTCTGACTCACTTTCTTCAATATTCGTCCATATTGATCTTGAACACTCGTTCTTGTTCAATTTTATTTCTCCAATATTCGTCCATATTGATCTTTAACACTCGTTCGTGTTCAATTTTATTCCTTCAATATTCGTTCATATTGATCTTTAACACTCGTCCGTGTTTGATTTCATTTCTTCAATATTCGTCCATATTGATATTTTAACGCTCATCCGTGTTAGTTTTAGGTTAATCAATACTCGTTCGTATTGATCCTAGAACGTGTTAGACACTCGTCCGTGGTCTTTCAACGCTCGTCCGTGTTTGTTTCAGGTTAATCAGTACTCGTTTGTATTGATCCTAGAACGTCTTAGACACTCGTCTGTGGCCTTTCAACACTCATCCGTGTTTGTTTCAGTTTCGCCAATACTCGTTCGTATTAATTCTGAATTCGTAGCTGCTCGTCTGATTCTTTTGACACCCGTCTGTGTTCGACGTCACTTCCTCAATACTGTGTTCGCCTTAGTCTTTCAACACTCGTCCGTGATTGTTTCAGCTTCATCAATACTCGTCCGTGATTATCCTAAAGCCTATATACTCGCACTAATATCTTCAGACACTCGTCGTGATCTTTCCGCACTCGTCCGTGTTTGCTCCAGTTCCCTCAATACTCGATCCTCATTGGCTTATATTGATCCTAGATTCTTAGTCACTCATCTGTGTTCTTTCATCACTCGTCTATGTCTATCCCTAGTACAATTAAGCACCTATCCTCGTTTGTTTCGTTCTGTTTCAATACTTCGTTCGTATTTATTTTGATGCCCGTCCGTGTTCATGGTTTTACACCTCTTGTTACTGGTTCCCCAGCGGAGTCGTCCCTCCCTCGCAGGTTACGAATTTGGTGTGGTTATTTTGATATTCAACTTTCTACTTGGCACTCGTCTGTGTTCATCTTTCTTTGATACGCGTAAGTATCGCCTTTCGATACTCGTCCGTGTCGTTAACCGAATCACCCATTCATGTTTGTTCTCATTCTTTGACGCCCGTCCGTATCATCTTCCAACACTCGTCCATGTCATTGATCTAAACCCTATGTCTACGTGTTATCTCGTGGTTTTAGACACCCGTCCGTGTCGTTTCTTATCCCCAACAGATTCTTCAATCTCACTTACCCCTTCATCCCTAGTAGAGTTTTACACTCGTCTGGTCCTCTACCCTTATGTTATACCCACAGAGTGTAAATTTTCAGTTTTCTGATGGTATTCAATCCCTATTTACCTCGAATGTCTGAAAGCCGACGCTCTCATTCCTTCAGGTCCACAGTTGATTGAATAGGGGCAGCTGTAGTACCCTAAAATTTGCCCTCTTATTTATACCCAATAAGTGGCTTATGCTTCACGTTTCATTTGCATCTAGAGCATAAACATTTGCATATGCAGCATTAGTTCTCCTAAGGCATGGTATCAAGGGTGTCACCATCTCTGTATTGTGCAAGCCAAGAAGAGTGAGATACTAATTCATCAATCCACCAAGGCTCACCATACCTCAAAGACATTTCATATGGTCCATCAGGTTATCAAGAGTTTTGAATTTGGAAAAAGAATGAAGGAAGAGTGCACTCTCAGGATGGTGGGACATCAACTAGGGTTTTGACCTTTTGATCTTGAGACACCTCCATGAGTAGGGTCCTTGGGTCTTTGACATCATCTAATCACATAAGTCATCTTGGTTGGAGGCAATCCACATCATAGTTAGAGGAATTTGGATTCTGAGGATCAACCATTTGCTTCTAACTATTGGGGACCAAATTAGGGTTTTGCATAAAAGTCAGTTTATTTCGGATTTTTTTGGCAAGACTTGATTTCATCATATTCCACATGTTCCCAAGTGTCTATGAATGGAGTTTGAGCCCTCAGTTACATTCATAAGGGTTTCAATTGGAGGATTGACTAAAAGTCAAGGAAATTGGGGAAAAGGTCAATTAATCAGGGAAAAAGTCAACTCCTGACTTTTTAAAGTCAAAATCATGTTCCTTACGTCAAATATGGGCAATGGACAAAATTTGATCATGAAATGTCAAAGGAATCATCAAGAATCAAGGTTATGTGAAAAGTTACAATTTATGGAAAATTTCCACTTTTGGAAAGGTCATTTTTAGAACTTTCTACTTTGGGTAAGTTTTCAAGTTTCAAGTTGCTAACTTCCAAGCCACTTTTAACCATGATGCAAGCTTCAATTCAATTTTGGCCAAACATGAAAGTTGAAGAGTGCTTTTCAAGCTTTCCAAATATGTAAAGAACTTGTCATTTGGATCTACCAATTAAAAGTTATGGCCATTCAAAGTATGGATCTCAAAGTTGCATTTCTCAACAAAACACTTAGAAATTTCTTAAGTTCCAAGACCAATGTTGTACCCATGATTTCAAGAAATATTTTAGCATGTTCTAGACCTCAATTCAACTTGCATTAAATATCAAAGGTGTTCTAGCAAATTCCCTCTTTCCAAAGATTCAAGATTCACTCAATTCGATTCAAAATTCACCAAGATGGGCTCCCTTAAAGTTGCAACCATGAAATATAATCTCCAAGCATTCAAGCCATGTCATTTTACTCCAAACTCAAAATAAAGGGCGCATGCTTTATTGCTGCACACCACCATATTATGTCACCACAATTACTCCATATAGCCACACAAAATCCTTACATAATATGCATGCCTTATTAATGTTACTCAACATGGCCATGAGAAAACAAAAAAGAGAAACTTATCGTGTGAACAAAAAAACTCAGACTTGTACTAATATCCAACATCAATATGCCATCATGATCATCATCATACACATCCTAACCACCATTACACATCCATGAAACTAAAATCAACCCGTGCCAACACTTCCACTAATATTCATTCTCCATTTTTCCGAGCTTTCGCTAACCAAGGTCCTAACCACACTCTAACCTTGATTAACTAACTCTAACAGCATATATAAACTTCTAACCACCTCTAGCCGAGTGAGTTGGATCCAAAGTTTCACTACACAAACAAAACTCTCTCTCACTCTCAATATTCAACTATGGATTTCTCTCTCGTTCTTGAAGATTTTCACGAATTTCCTTTTGATTCTTCATCACCACAGCGTAACCTTCTTTCTGTTGGCATCATTTGAAGCTTAAATCCACCATTGAAGGTTTTGGAATTCTTCATCCTCTTCATCAACAAGCTGTTTTGCACGGTTAAAGGCTTCAAGAAGCGTTTATTTCGCTCCAACTGGTTCTACACAAAGCTTCTAAGGTTCATCAAGGCACAAGATCCACGTTTCAGCAAGGTACATTTTATGAATCTCATAGTGTACGTTGTAGTATCATGTGATTAGGATGTTGGAGGAGATGCGCATTGAAGTCCTATGGGGTGTAGGCAATGTTTTCTGGTTAGAGAATTGAAAAGAACTTAAAATATTGATGGATATATGTTTGCATCTGCGACTTTGTGTCCAAGTATCTGTGTGATTTAGGCATTATTTTGAATGTTACTTGCCATGGCCGTGTTCATCTCATTTAGTACTACAATTTTGGTTCAAGTTTCATTGAATTTCATCAAGATTTGAAAGAGCTATGTTGGATCAAAGATTGGGGGAGGAATAGGGTTTAGATCGTGTTTGTTCTAGTTTTTGTGGTGGTTGGAGGTAGGTGACGATGATGTGTCACCAAGAGAGTGGTTGTTTTATTCATTTCCATAATGGCTAATGAAAATCCTCCAACGCATTAATGAGGGAAAAGGAATCACGTGTGGTTTCATGAGGGAATATCCTTTTTTTATATATAATAGTGGAATAATAATGTGGCAATGATGATGCTGATTGATTATGATTTAAAAACGTGACATGACCATGGCTCCCTCTTTTTTTTTTCTTCTTTCAAGTTTTGGTACGAATTGATGAGCACGTGGGCCCTGCAAAAATGTTTTTTGCACCCCCATTTGTTGGGCTCAGTATTAGATGAACTAAATAATTGCTAACTGTGCACCCCTGGCCACATTGCTAGTTTTTATTTTTATTTTTCTATGTTTTTCAAAATACCAATTTTAAAAATACTTGTGATCACTCAAAAATTCTGGATAAATTCATGGCTGATCTTAAACATATCTTTTAATTTTTGGTGATTTTTATTTTCCATGTAGGTTTGTTTTGATTTTTATATTAAATTTTCTTTGAAGTATATTCGTGTGATCATATTTTGTAATACTTGTTGCATGTTTGACTTTTTGTAACTAGTTAGGAATTGGTTTTTTACAGGCCATTTGGTACATGTAATAGGCACACATTAGAGAGCCTTATGCAATTTTTTCTGAATTTTTAGGCTACTTTTGATGGCATGCTTGACACCATTTTGTACATGATTGTTAATTGACCATAATGAGTTGTTTTAGCATTGTTTGAACTTGATGAAAAGGAGTTTTGGTCTCATCTTTTAGGTGATGTTTAGCCACTGACTTCTCATCAATTTGATTTCTTTCATTTAATTTTTAAAGTACTTGATCATGCTCCTTTGGATTGTTAAATGCACCTTTGTTCATGTGTGTTGATTCAAGATTATGCCTTAGGATTTAATGATATTTTCTATGCCATTCATTGCTAAATTGTTGAGACCTTTGTGGACATGTATGATAGAGATTATAGGCATTTAGAATTCCAATTATAGGTCATTTCTTGTTGCATTATGAATTGACTTAAATATTGTTGGATGTGAACATCAATGTGTATGAACTTTGTGCATTCTTTTAGGACCTCTTGAGCACCTTCTTTTGCCATTTAGTTTTAGAACTTGAAATTCCAATAAGGAATGGTATAGGTACTACCTTGTTGCACTACTAATCATTCTCACGTGCCTTTTGATCTCATCTTATCCTTGTTAAAGTCATATGACTTGTAAATGTTACATCAATGCATAAGCTTGTGTTCACTTGTGTGTTTGTGAAGTATACCGTAACATGATGCTTCCAACTTGCATTTTTCCACATCATACATGATAATTAAGGTACATATTCCTTTACATGAAACATAATGATATCTAATTGCATTTCACATCACTTGGAACATAACTTTTGTTTTACCCTTTATGCTTGAACATTGTTTGTTAGTTGCCTAATCCTTGTATGCTCCTTATTCTTCTAACTTTTTAGGACTTGAATAGGACCTATTATAGGTCATTAGGTACTGACTTTTACCCATCTAACATGTGTACGTTCATTTCATGTTCTTCTTTTGCTTGTGTTACAAGTTTGATAACTTCTAAGAACTTAAATGACATTGTTTGGTGTTTGTTTCATTCTAGTTTCTAAACTTGAAATGTTTTGAATTCCATTTGCCCATTGTAAGTTTTTTGAGCCATTTTTAATATGACATAATTTCTGAACTTACACTTTGCCATGGCATACATCCATCCTCACATGTCCTTTGCATGAACAATGCTTGCATGTTGCACTCTAAGTTGATATTACTTGTGCATAACTCGTTCAAACTTTGTGATTGCTTTAATACATGACTTTCATACTCTTCTAATGACATTTACACACCTTAATACACTTCATTCACTTCTGACCTTGAGGTATAATCATGTTTTAATTCACTTTTATGATGCTTGAACATCTATTTTCTTCAAGTTTGTGAACAATGTACATTTGTGCAAAGTTTTGGTGCATAGTTTGACATAGTTTGATCTCCTTTAACATGATAACATAGGTAGAAGTTAATTAGATGTACCTACTGACCTATACATGTTATTATACTCTTAGGACTCATCTTACATTGTTCATAGTTGTATGTTACCTTAAGCACCAATACAAACTAACTAGTCTTAGTTTAGGAGTTGTATGCTTAACTTTTCTAGTCCATTAGCAACTAATGCTTATGCTTTACATTCTTTAATAAATGTTGCTTAGGTTGCTTACAAGGTAAGACACTTGAGTACATGAGTACTGATTCCTCTTTCATCTCTCATCTCATTTACTTTCCCTTACTTTTTCACTTATGGATTATGTGATATAATGCTTGTTTGAATAACTCTTTCACACCCCTTTGGGATCTTAGCTTAACCTTAATTTTTGATTAAGGTAAGGTAAGATAAGCATTAGGTTATGCAATCCCTATTTGTCTATTATAGGTAGTTCCTCCTCTCCTCTTCTAAACTCAACCATAGGGCCATCAATGCATGATAACATTAGGAACTCATTTAGTCTCCCCTTAGTTGTTTTTTCTTTTCAACTTGAGTCTCTTCTCTCATCTCAAAACAAAATAAAAAAACATGTAATAAAGGCAACGAATATTGTACGCCACGAGCCTTAAGTACATGGGAAATGGAAGGCGGAGGGTCTCCCTTCACCTTTCTAGAGTGTTTAGCATATGTTCCATTGGAGGCGACCATGCGCCGCATTCGTTCCGATGTCATAGACTTTAGTGCAATACGAGTTACAAATACAATAAATCAAAACACTTCTTCTAAAAATCAACAAACAAACAATTCTCTTCTCATCTCCCTTAATCAACTCACAAAGGATGCGTCATTTCCGTTCTACCGCAAATAGGTAAACGCGTAAGACTCCCACGCCGAACGGCAACACCTAAACTGCTGGAACGCCAACATTGGCGTATTCCACTTAAAAAACACAAACAAAGCAAAGTCACCCCTAGTGAGGGGAACTACGTCGCTCTGATTCTTCATCGGTTAATGGAGATACGTAGGCAGGAGATCGTGCGAGATCTCTGCGAGCACAACCTTATCAATCAAACCTTTCTCTCGCCCGCGTGCGACCGAGACGTTAACAAACTAAAACCGACCCGTAGGTCGAACTACGACTGCTCTGACTTCCTCCCTCCGGTAAGATTGAGGATACGTAGGCACAAGACGCGATTTCTTGGCGAGCAAACTTCCCCCACAAAACCGTAGTCCGAACTACTTTGACTCTGACTTTCCCGCACCCGAGGGAATACGTAGGCCTAGGACAACGATGTCCTATCGAGTCACTTTTCTTTTCTTTTCCTCCTTTCATCTTCCTTTTGTTTCCAGTTTCCAATCAGTAGTTGAGTTTCCGATACCTACACCCTTTGATCGATAACAACAAGCGTGGATCCCATCGAGTACGATGGATGCGAGGGGGTGCTAATACCTTCCTCTCGCGTAACCGACTTCCGAACCCAGGCTATGGTTGCGATAACCATTCCTTTCCCTTTGTTGAGGTTTTCTTCGATCGTTTCCTTTCCCTGCGTCGGGATAAATAACGTTCGGTGGTGGCTCTTCTGTTCTTTTCCGCCGATTGATTTTCGCAAATGCGACAATAGTAGGATTTAATTACTTCACCAAATGGATAGAAGCTCACTAGGTAGCCAAGATCACGGAAGAAAGAGTTTTCCGTATCTACTAGTAAAAGATTATGTGCCGATACAGACTCGCTAGATCCATTGTGTATGACAATGGGACTTAGTTCTCCAGTACTATGGTCACTTAATTTTGCAAAGATTTAGGGGTACAAAAAAAATTTGTGTCCATTGTACACCCTCAAGCTAGAAGGATCGCTTTACCCATAACCTAGAATTCTCTCCATTTAGATATTATTTAGTTAAATTTGTTTGCAATTGAATAATAAGTCTTTTTATAATGTGCTTACACTTAATTATGGAGTGATTTATTCCCTAGAAATATATTTTTCTAAATGACTTTATGATGGACTACATAATGAATGTCATTGTTGCCCTATAGGGAAATTCTTTTATGCTAAATTTCATAACGAAGGTCCTTGTCGCTCTATGGGGCAATGCCTTTATATGTACTTTATAACGAAGGTCCTTTCCGCTCTATGGGGCAATGCCTTTATGTCCGACGTCATAATGAAGGTCCTTGTCCCCCTATGGAGAAATTCCTTTATGTTGGACTTCATAACAAAGGTTTTTGCCACCCTACGAAGAAATGCCTTTATGCTGGACTTTATAACGATGGTCTTTGCTGCCCTATGGGGCAATGCCTTTATGTTTGACTTCATAATGAAGGTCCTTGCAGCCCTATGGGGCAATTCCTTTTGCAAAACTACATAACGAAACTCCTTGTCACCCTCAGGGTAACACAAGTAAGCTATCAAACGCCTCGATTGAGGGACTTATAGTCTCATTAGTCGGGCTACATCAAATTTCACATGAGGGACTTAGAGTCCCTAGGCTATCTAAACTCTCGCCGGAGGGACTTAGTGTCTCCTCAGATGGTATTAGACTTCATTATCACACCTGAGAGGTGTGACAAATATCCTGCTTGAGAGACTTAATCATAAGTCTTGCCTAAGGGCTCGATGTAAGTCCTGCTTATTATTTAAAACATCTCGCCTCAGGGACTTAAGGACTTATCAATCAGACTACTTATAATTTTGCCTAAGGGACTTAGAGTCCCTAGGTTATCTAAACTCTCGCCTGAGGGACTTAGTGTCTCCTAGAGCGGGACCAGACTCCACTATTGTGAATGAGAGGCACAACATATATAGACTCAAGAATCACACCTGAGTAGCACGACAAATATCCAGCATGAGAGACTTGATCACAATTCTTGCTTGAGGGTTTGATGGAAGTCATGTCCGATAAGCTAAAATGCCCCACCCGAGGGACTTATAGTCTTATCAAATGGTCTACATACAATTTTTCCTGAGGAACTTAGACTCCATTTATTATCTGAAATTTTCATATGAGGGATTTAGATCTCTCAAGCTGACAAGAGTTTCACCTAAATGTATCCCTAAAAGGTTCAGGTCCTCAGAATACTCCCCCGAGTCTTGATCTGAAACACTTTGTCTTAGCTGAAAAGGCCTCGTGCTTGATGGAATATGTAGTGTTATATTCGTAAGAGGACTCTACAAGGGTGATGCCTAGAGGATGCCCAAGGAGATGCGACAATACTATATATCCCAAGGGGAGGTACCGCTTCACCCCTAAGATCCTTCTATCTCCCAGTCGTGGGAAACATGAGAACAGCCGTTCATGGGGCAGAGAGGAGTTTGGTTCGTTAATTGAACCATAACCTCCTTGGAAATAAGGATTCAACGCAATTTATTGAGTGGGCGTTGGCTTTTCCCAAGAGAACCATAGGCCTAAAAGACCCCTATAAATAGATCCCCCTTGTAAGAGAAAGGATAACTTATTACACCCTAAACATAGCGCTTAGCCAAATCAAATCGCATATGATCACACCCCTCAGAAGCTTATACCTAAGCACATCGTCTATACCAGGGCCTTTCACCTCACGTGAGAAGGACCCCTAAACCATCGTAAAACACCACCATACATAGTATCTCTCCATCGTAGGAAAACCCTTACCACCTTGCAATTGTTATAAACCTACTAGGCTTCTGAGTCCCTCTGCCCTTGCATGAGAAACACACACACATGTACTTTTTGACCAGCATAAAATGGAAAAGGTTACTAGATACAAAAAGAGAAATCAAACAACATGTAAACAAAAATAGTAAGCAAACAAGTGAATACTACTGAGTGTCTTGCTCATCATCACTAAGAAATTCTGATGGCAGTGATATCTGAGTGAGTGGACATGCTAAATAGTTCATCTTCTTGTTGGCTCTTCTTTTCTCATTGATAAGATTATGGAGGAGAGCTTTAGATGGAAAAGTATGAGGAATTTCATAATCGAAATCCTCCAAAGTTGTATGCCATGCTTATTGAGATGCTTTCTGCTGAGCTTGTTGACTTTGAGCAACTTTTCTGGATTTTGGAGGTTTTTGGGTCACACTCTATTGTTGATCTTGATTTACATTTTCCCTACTAAAGCATTTCCAATACTTACAGAATTTTACAAGAATTCATCATCCTTAACATTGAATCTAGTGTGCCCCAAAATTTATGTTATCTAATTATTATATGTAAACCACATAATCCATTTTCTCTTGTTATCCATCATGTCATGGATCATTGCACTAACCCGGTTTGTCTCTACTTTGTTAGTCAGTAACCAAGTTACAACAATATCATCTCTTGACAATAGCCCAAGGCTATATTTTCTTGGGATGAAAATGTGGTTATAGTGAATGACACGAATATCTGGGTTGCACATTGCCCATAGTGAAGAGAGTAAGAGCACTACCATTTGTGTGAGTGCTATCTACAAATTCAACCGGATTTTGAATGATGTAAAAAATTGTAGTATAACATAGCGTTTTTGTATATTGGGCAGTATCAACCTAAGTTTAGATGTGCATTAATCATTATTAGCTTTAGGATGCATACAAGTGTTGTTGAAATGGTTTGAAAGGTCTGAGGCATGTCATTCACATCAAAAATCAAGTTTGTGGGTCAACAAAACTGCATAGGTCGACCTATATGTGTTCAGGCCGACTTGTAGAAGCTTTTGCTTCAGTACAGGCCGACATATACGACTATAGGCCGACTCCCACGCTCCAAGAATGAAGCATGTGGATTCTGTCCATAGGTCACCTCTTTCAGGCCGACCTAAAGACCTTTACAGGCCAACCTATTGCTTTCATAGGCCGGCCTATTGCTTTCATACATGCATAATTTATCTAGCAAGGTACTTGTGAATTACCAATACGAAACCAGATTACAAAGCATTCCCATCATTGTCAACCTCTCTTCTATGCATGCACACAATTGAACTACACATAATCATTTTTCAATTAGGTGACCATTTGGATTAGGGTTGATAAAATCCAATTAGGTTTGGTATAACCGAGAATATTAGGTTGGGATCTTTGTGTGTTTCAAATAAGAAAACCAAAGTGGAGTTTTCCTTCAAGATCAGTGTGATTTGAAGATCATGTCAACACGGATTCGACCGAGCGAAGGCCTTGGGATAAGGTGGTTTCCTTGCAAGAGAGTAGCGCGAGACGGTGATTCGTGTTCGGGAATCTTGGTTTCAACAAGTGTGTGCTCGGGATAATCGGAGGATTGTAGCCGCATTGTTGGTGACTTGATCAAGTTTTAGTCAAGGGTTTGGAGGTGGTTGATTCAACAACAAACACTAGGGTTTGTGGGGTTGGAATTCTTCACCTCTTGTATAAACATTTTTGCAAAGATAAGGTTAATTGCAAGTATCTCAATTCGAATTTTGGATTAAGGGCAGACGTACCCATAGCGAGGCCGATTGGGGAACAACCTAAACAAATCTTTATGTCTCTTTATCAATTTAATTTTCTTTAATTGTTGTTCTTGCAAATTATCGATTTCATTGTTGTTTCGATTAATTCGATTGGAAATTATTTTCAAATTTATTTTAAATTGTTGTTATTGATATAATCACAATCACTTTGGTTGTGATTGGCTTTTTAAATCAACAAAATAAATCAAATTTCCAAACGTGATCAATCACACACAAAGTATTCGATAAATTGTTTGAAAGTATTTTTATCGTTTTGTGTTCATTGAAAATAAGCATTACAAATATTTGTGCATTTGATTGATCCGTGATTTGATCATTGTTGAACGATTTGCACTCAGTATCATTCCATAACGTTTACATTGCGCATATAGCTTTTCGATTGTAGGTTATGTTAGACGATTCGATTCAGGTTGTTTTGCGCTGTGCCATACTTTTTGAAAACAAATTTTTGCCAAGAATTTTTGGTTTTAAATTTGTGATCTATTCACCCCCTTTAGATCGAAGCCTATCGTCTAACAATTTGGATATAATAAGAAAGATTTAGAAGAAGTATCAAAAAAATCTTCACATGTTCCTAATTCATTGTAATGGAATTAATGAAGGGAATATTGCAAATCTCAGAAAATTCTTCGAAATGCAGAGATATATAAGACTTTCGAACTTCAGATGTAATAATTCCATCTACATATTTAAGGTTGGCAAAAAAAAAAACATGCTTATGAGATTCATATATAACTCTCCTAATGCATTGCTGATGAGACTTTTGCGATTTGCCTCATCAAACATCTTGAAGAACATGTAGTTTTCAAATACACTCACATCCAAGTAGTATAATGGCATGCTTTATTTATTAGCATAATCCCCATTGAATATATTTTATTTCTCTAGAGATGAGAAGTCTTCGAAAAAATATGCTGTAGTGGAGGGATTTTCGGTAGTTCTAATTATTTTTGGAGCCATATTGATGATGATTTTGACACACTCAGGTAGTTCTTCACAAGATTTCAAAGTATACTAAAAACTAAAAAAAATAGAAGAAGAAGAGAGAAAGAAATGGTATGAAGTTGGTCAAGAAAGAATTACCTTTTATAGGCCGCATTTAATCAATTATAGTAATTAATACCATTAATCTTGATAATTGATTGATGATGGCGCACACTAAAGAATGACTAAGGGTTGGAATTAGATAAATGAACTGTGGGTGGACATTTTGAATTGATGCTTTTGATTCTTTGAGTGAATTTGCATGTTGGATTGGAATTAGATAGATTTTTTCAAAAAGTTGTTTTCAAATTTACATGGAATTTTCAAGGTGATTGAGCTTTACACTTGCTTCTGAAACTTGGTAGCACCGATATTTTAAAAAAAAAGGTGTATAATTGTCAGTTTCAGATATCAATACGACACTAACATTTGTGATTATATTTGATTTATTATTTTTTAAAAATATTACCGATATCGACGTATCTGATTATATTTAATTTATTATTTTTTAAAAATTATTACCGATATCGACGTGTCTGTATTTGTCCGATATTAGTTATGTGCTCGTGCTTCACAGTGGGAAAGTTTCGTGCAGGACTCATGTGATGAAAAGTTTCTCTGCTGAATCTAGACATTAATTATAGGAATTTTTTCCATATGCATTCTGGATCTTGGAACATGTTTATAGATTATTGTTCTCTCTATCATTGTATAGAAACATGTTTAAAAAATATGCAAAAGAAACCCTTTCATAACCAATTTGTAGCAAACTAGGATTAACCATGAAAAGATATTCTTGCTTATTTTAACATGGTTATTGGTTGAGGATCAAAATACACGTTTTAATCTGTTAGAGAAATAAATACTTAGTGTATTTTATATCATATTGTGTAGTAGTGTATGAAACTTTGTAATAACTTTCTGTTAGCTTTTATTTGCCAGCTCATAGTCTTAGAGTTAGTTACAAGAGATATATATATCTCTCTTTGTACATTTAGTGATCATTGATTGGAATACAAATATTACACACTTTATCTTTTATCTTCCTCTTTTCATTTTCTCTCTTTTCTTCACTGAGTGAAGAGTTTCTTCATTTCCATAACCATTTTCACAAAGTGAACAATGGTGAATCTCAAACCCAAACATGGTATCATTCGCTGATCGATCATCCACGCTTCCCTAATCGTGTAACGTTGTGTATTCTTCGTCAATCTTTTGTTCCTTTCATTGCTGAATCGTTCTTGCGCTTCATCTTTCCCCTTTTGATTGTTTCTGTGACTTACTTCGTTCATCCATGGCGTCATCTGGAAATCAAGAATTGCATGTGCGTGATCAAGTTGTAACTCAAGAAATCTCTCATGGATTTGCTTCTCCGAAGTCTGCCAATTCGTTTGGTCCGAAACTATCCATTAAGCTTCAAGAAAATAATTACCTGCTTTGGAATCAACAGGTTGAAGGTGTAATTCTGTCTCAGAAGATGCATAAGCTTGTGGTGAATCCGAAAATTCCGCCGAAGTTCAAATCTGATCAAGATAGGCTTGAAGGTACAATTTCTGAAGATTATGAAACCTAGATTGTGCAGGATCAAGCTCTGTTCATATGGCTATTGTCGACAATTTCTGAATCCGTCTTGCCGAGAGTTCTTGCGTGCAAACACGCCTTTGAGGTATGGGATAAGATTCATCAGTTTTATAATGCTCAGATGAAGGCACGAGTACGTCAATTACGTGTTGAATTGAAATCAACCAAGAAAGGAACTAAGTCTGTTACTGAGTATGTGCTACGCATCAAAGCCATTGCAAATTCTCTTCTGGCTGTTGGTGACTCAATTTCTGAACAGGATCAAGTTGATTCGATCCTACAAGGGCTTCCTGAGGAATTCAATCCCTTTGTTATGCAGATGTATGGCTGCAATCCACCTCCTAGTTTGTGTGATGTGGAAGCTTTGCTTTATGTGCAAGAAGCACAACTTGAGAAATTTCGTGAAGAACTGGCTGCTACTACTATTGCTGCTAATGTAGCACATTCCAGCCAATCGGAAACAAGCTCCAGAGGAGCATATTATCGCAATCGCGGCAGAGGTCGCTTTAGTCGTGGTCACAGTCGTGGACGTGGTCGTCATACCACTGGAAACCGTCCTACTTGCCAGCTATGTTCCAAATATGGTCATAAAGTGTCTACATGTTGCTACAGATTTGATGAAAAATTCGTACCATCTAATGCAAGAAACACTAATGAGAGTACTTCTACTACTGAATCGGCTTCTAAAGCTTCCAAGGCCCCTCAAACAGTTGCAATGATGGCTACTGCAGGAAGAAATTCAGCCTACACTCAAGAGTATAATCTCCCATCTGAACTTGATTCTCAGGCTTGGTTCGCTGACTCAGGTGCTTCTCATCACCTAACATCTCATTCTTCTCTCTTACAAAATAAGAAACCATATTTAGGGAACAATAGTGTTTATGTAGGAAATGGTCATACCTTCACTATAGAAGCTGTAGGTACCTCACATTTCCAATCCAAATTTGATCCTACATGTATTTTAACTCTTGATAATATCCTATATGTTCCTTCAATCACTAGAAACTTATTATCCGTTTCAAAACTTTCTCGTGATAATAATGTTACCTTTGAATTTCTACCTAATAAATGTTATGTCAAATCACAGGATTCTAAGAAAATCCTTGTGGAAGGTGTCCTAGATGCTTGTGGATTGTACTGCTTTGCTCAGCTGCCCTTAGAGCTCAAGAGGTCATTTAGGCTTGATAATAATTTGCCATCTCAAACTGGTATTCAAACATTTGTTGCTTCTCATTCTAGTTCTAATGATCATAATGTAGATAAATGTAGTGTTAACAAATTATGGCACCAAAGACTTGGTCATGCCAATTGGCATGCTATGTCTTCCATTCTGAAGTTGTGTCATATACAGTCTATGAATAAAAATAGCACCTCTTTGTTTTGTTCATCTTGTAATATTGGTAAAGCACATAGACTGCATGCTCCTTCCACAAATACATTGTACTCTAAACCCTTTGATATGATATATTCTGATTTGTGGGGTCCTTCCCCCTCTCCTTCTAGCTCAGGTTTTAGCTATTATATAGCTTTTGTTGATGCTCACACTAGGTTCACTTGGATATATCTGTTAAAATATAAATCTGATGCTTTGCATGCTTTTAAACTTTTCCATGCCTTTGTTAATACACAGTTTGGTGTTAGGATTAAATCTTTACAATCTGACTTTGGGGGTGAGTTTAGACCTTTCACTAAACTCCTATCTGAACTTGGCATCTCTCATAGGATGACTTGTCCTCATACTTCCCATCAGAATGGAACAGTAGAAAGGAAACATAGACAAATTGTTGAGATGGGTATTACCCTTCTAACACATGCTTCCATGCCTATGTCTTACTGGGATTATAGCTTCTCTACTGCTGTTCATTTAATTAACAGACTACCATCCTCTGCTCTAACCAATTTCAACTCTCCTTTTCATGCCTTATACAATACTAATCCTGACTACTCTAACATTAGGGTATTTGGCTGTTTATGTTTTCCTTTGTTAAGACCTTACAACAAACATAAACTCCAACCTAGAAGCCAAGAGTGTGTGTACCTTGGACCTTCCCCACAACATAAGGGTTTTAGATGTATGAATAAGCATGGTAAGATTTATGTTTCAAAAGATGTTACTTTTAATGAGCTTGATCTTCCATACCCAAAACTGTTCCACACTGAGTCTGATTTAAGAGCAGTAAAAGCATCCACTTGTGATTTGATTTTATCTAATCCTAGCATAATATCTACTAGTTTACCTTGTGCCCCTTCTCCCACAAATTTGTCTAATGGTTCTTCAACTGATCCTATCTTAACTCCCCATAGTACTTCTGATGGTAGTTTATCACCTACTAAGTCCAATTCCACACAGTTACCTATACAACCTGTCAATTCTGGTACAGCTGGTTCTATACAACCTGTCAATTCTGATACAGTTGGTCTTAATCTTGAAAATCTGTCTGAGTCTGAAGATAGACAAAATCTGTCTATAGTTCAAATTCAAGATACTAATGGTCACAAAACTCTTAATTCTATTGATAGTACTCAACTTTTAGGTGGTCCCAGTTCTTTACCTACTGATACTATTAAATGTTTAGGTGAGTCAAGTGCTTTACCTGATTCACAATGTCTTGCTCCAACTGTGTCTTACTCAAAAGTAGATAAAGCTAGTACTACTAGAAACCATGTGGCAGTGTCACAAACTGATAATATTCACATGCCTGCTATCAGTACTGATATTCAAAATATTGATAAAGAGTTTTCATCTCCTAGTGATATATCACTTCATAGTCGTGCCTCGGTTTCTTGTATACCAAATCCAGGAGACTCTTCTACACCTTTTCCTACTATTACTCCTTCTTCTAATGAGTTAACTATATCCTCTTCTGTTCCTATTTCCGAGTCCTCACAATCTCTCTCCATAGGCACTCTTTCTCCTATAATATCTATTCCCTCTAATAAACATCCTATGTTAACTAGAGCTAAGACTGGTAAGTCAAAGCCTAAAGTGTTCTTAGCTCATTCAGAGTCTGAACCAACCAGTGTGAAACAAGCTTTAACCAAGCCTGAGTGGGTGAAAACCATTACTGAAGAATATAATGCTTTGTTTGCTAACAAGACTTGGTCTTTAACACATCTACCTCCTGACAAACAACCAGTAGGTTGTAGATGGGTTTTTAAAATTAAAGAGAATCCTGATGGTTCTATTCAGAAATATACAGCTAGGCTTGTGGCAAAAGGGTTCCATCAAGAGCAGGGCTTTAATTACACAGAAACTTTCTCCCCAGTTGTGAAGCCTACAACTATCAGGGTTATTCTTACTCTAGCTATTACCAACAAGTGGGATGTGCAACAAGTTGATGTAAATAATGCTTTCTTAAATAGTGTTCTTCAAGATGAAGTCTACATGGTGCAGCCTACTGGTTTTGTCAACTCTGATAAAACTCTGGTATGTAAGTTACATAAGGCATTGTATGGTCTCAAACAAGCCCCAAGGGCTGGGTATGAGAAGTTAACTCAAGCTTTGATTCAGTTTGGCTTTGCTACCTCTAAATGTGACAACTCACTCTTTGTATATTCAAAATCTGGTATTTCCTTATATGCACTTGTTTATGTTGATGATATATTAATCACTGGTTCTAGCAAACTTCTTATAGATCAGATTATCAACAAACTTCATCATGAATTTGCTCTGAAGAAGCTTGGGAAACCCAAGTATTTTCTAGGAATTGAAATCCAGTCCTGTCACAATGGTGGTATGTTGCTGACACAATCCAAGTATGTCAAAGATCTACTCTCTAAAGTTAATTTGGACCAAGCAAATGGCTCTCCTACACCTATGTTAAGCACCTGCAAATTAAGCAAACATGGTTCAGATCAGTTTTCTGATCCTCATCTCTACAGATCTATTGTGGGTGCTCTTCAATATGTCACTCTCACCCGACCTGATATCTCTTTCAGTGTGAATAAAGCCTGCCAATTCATGGCTTCCCCCTTGGATTCACACTGGGCTGCTGTTAGAAGGCTTCTCAGGTATTTGAGTGGTACACGTAATTATGGTTTGCTTCAATCTCCTTCTCAATCTGTCACCAAATTTTCTCTGCGTGCCTATAGTGATTCTGACTGGGCTAGTGACCCGGATGATAGACGTTCTACATCTGGTTCTTGTATTTACTTTGGTCCGAATTTGGTCTCATGGAGTTCAAAGAAACAATCTCTGGTTGCTCGCTCCAGCACTGAAGCTGAGTATCGTGCATTAACACATACAACTTCTGAGTTACTTTGGCTTGAGTCACTTCTTGCAGAACTCAAGATTCCTATTCATCCTCCCATCTTATTATGTGATAATCTAAGTGTTGTTCTTCTATCTCATAATCCAGTTCTTCACGCCCGCACCAAGCATATTGAATTAGACATACATTTTGTCCGTGAGAGAGTTGTAGCTGGAAAACTAAGTATTCAACATGTACCGGCTGCCCTTCAAATTGCAGATACTCTCACTAAACCGCTTGGTACTGCAGCATTTTGTGAACTTCGTGGCAAACTAAAGGTGGTCTGTCTTCCTTCCCACACTTCAGCTTGAGGGGGAGTGTTAGAGAAATAAATACTTAGTGTATTTTATATCATATTGTGTATTAGTGTATGAAACTTTGTAACAACTTTCTGTTAGCTTTTATTTGCCAGCTCATAGTCTTAGAGTTAGTTACAAGAGATATATATATCTCTCTATGTACATTTGGTGATCATTGATTGGAATACACATATTACACACTTTATCTTTTATCTTCCTCTTTTCGTTTTCTCTCTTTTCTTCACTGAGTGAAGAGTTTCTTCATTTCCATAACCATTTTCACAAAGTGAACAATGGTGAATCTCAAACCCTAACATAATCATTAGAGTCTAAACAACACACGCATGTTATAATCTTTTGATGTTCTAATTTACATTTTCACTTATTTCTATAAGAAAAACTACTCAGTTTTCTTGCTCACTAAATCTAGTGCACACCCTTTTAGAGGAGAAATTTCTATGGTGCTCCAACATGTAACTTATCTAGAGCTTCTATTGTAGACAAAATAGTGAAGTTTGTAACATCTGTAGTTGAGAGCTCTTACCAAAATTCTATTAAGAATGGATTCAATTACACAAATACAAAAATCCTTACCATGGTTTCTTTTAAGGAAAGACATGCTCCTTTATCTTTTTGGTTGTGTTTTGATCAATTTCGTGTACTAATGTAACTGTTAGATTATGTGTGGTTCTCATTCTAGCTTCTTCTAAGTTTGCCATGTGTGTGGCACCTACCATTGACTATCTCCAATATTACACCTCTAACTTGCCACATGTTGATGGGTCACTTGAAGCTTTCATCACTTCATGACTAAGCATTGATTGGTGCCTATAAATACGGCAATAGCATGAATGAGCACTAACACCATACACAACTATCAACTTATCACACTAACATCTATTTTTGAGTGATTTATTTTGGTGAAGAACCATTTTGCGAGAGTTTTGAGTGAAAGTAAAAAAAATTATTTTTAATCCCCTTACTATAAGGGGATTTGTTGTACTTTTTCTTTTTATATAGCGAAACTTTACTAGGGAACGCTCTATTATATAGTGGAATTTTACTCGTGAACGTCCGTGGTTTTTTACCTCTCATTATGAGGGAGTTTTTCACATAAATCTTGTTTGTGTTTTTTTTTTCTTGTTTCTCTTAAATTCTCAACAATTTCATGCTACCCCAATAGTAACTGAATTTGAAATTGTATACAAAGATTTTTATTTTCTAAATAAAGCCCCCATTTCATGCTACCCCAATAGTAACCCTTTGATTTAAGACATGTAAAAACACATAAATAAAGCCCCCATTTCACGAAATAAGTTTTTTCCTTCCTGCTTGATTAATCCAAGTTTCTTTGAAATGTCATATGCTACTCCAAGAAGGGTGTCTGGTATGCCGTTTTTCAAAGTAAATGGATTCTGTTGCCTAATGCAGGAAATGCTGTTAACTACAGTGATTGGAGGAATGTTATTGACCCATTGATTGGTGCAAAGAAAAGTATGTAAGGTGAAGAATCTCTTCACTACTTGTCCTAAACATTGTAGGATTTTGAAGCTCAGTTGTATTGTATTAGCACTTCATTATTGAAAGAAAATAAACACTATATCTTCTAATAGATGTGAACCAAGAATTTAATAATAGAATCGAAGTTATGAATAATTAGATACACTTATGTGTAGTCAGTACAAGGAAAACATATATTTGCCGGGTGATTTAACAAGGTGATATTCACCTCACTAATAATAATCGTTGCTACATGATTAACACCCCGCAACGTGTTTTTCTAATAAAAAAAAAATTGAATATATTAAATTAATCACCTTGCAACTAACTTGGAGGGAAAGCAATGTTTTAAAACAAGGTTTGCAGGGTGCTAAACCACCCCGCAAGATTTTTCTCAAATTTCATAAAACAAAAAGTTATGGCATGTCAATTCAGCGCAGAGAGAACAGTCCATGTCAGAAGAGTTGCGGGGTGAAAAATACTTCGCAGAGTTGTGGGGTGAAATCCACCTAGCAAACTTGTAATAATGTGCAGTGCCTGTAATATGATGTTTCCATTCTCAAACAATTTTCATTCCAGCAAAACACTTTTCATTCTCAAACTCCCACTTCACATAAACCCATTCTCTATTCTTCTCTTCTTCTTCATCAAAAAATTCACACACAAATATTTTCTCAACCCAAAACATCATTGTCTACTTCCTTCTAGTATTTATTCTCTTCTATAAGGTACACATTTTTTTTTCACTTTTTTTATTAATACAAATTATTTTGATTTTCTTGTTGTTTTTCATATTTTATTTTTATTGTTATAGTCTTTTGTTCTGATTTTGTTTCTATATTGTTATAGTCTTTTGAATTGTATTATGTTTATTGATTTGTGTTTCATATTTTGTTTTTATCTACTTTTGCTTTTATTTCCAATGAACATATATTAATCCACAATACTGATGATTGCCCTTCTTTACTCACATTCCGTTCTGGTTTTGTTTATGCTTTTTATTTTGTCATTTATTTATTTATTTTTTTATTAAACAGAATAAAAAATTATGATTTTTTCATTTTTTTTATACTTTTTTTTAACAAATAGAATAAAAAAATTTATTTATTTTATTATACATATATAATAAAACATAATAAAAAACTATATTAATTTGTTTTCAGATAATGTTATTTTGTTATATATAATAAATTATTTTTTATATTTTTATAATAATTAATATAAAATAGAATATAAAGACAATATTATTATTATATTTTTTTTGACAAATTCAAAATGTTTGCCAGGTGAAAATAACCCAGCAACTTTATGTCTTTCAAAACTTTGCCAGTTGAAAGTCACCCCGCAACATTCTGACTATTCTGCGCTACTTTCAAACTGCTCTGCTCTGCTCTATTCTGACGTGCGTGTTGTGTCTGTTGTGAATTCTGGAAAAGGGGTTGCGAGGTGAAATTCACCTGGCAACGATGCGAAGTGAATTTCACCTGGCAAACTTGCGAAGTGATTTTCTCCTTGCAAAATGTTGCGACTAACGTTTTTGCGGGGTGTTTGGTCCACCCCGCAAAAGTTACGTTGCAGAGTGATATTTGCATTTGCGAAGTGTTTTTCACCTGACAAATTGCAGTTTTTTTTGTAGTGAGTGCACTTTCCATCTAACAAATTACACTAACTACACTTTTTAAGTTATAATATTTAAAGTTTGATGGGTGGTAATTCATTAGTGTGGTTTACTAGTTTGTTTTTAGCCATTATTTACTCGTTTATTGGTTTATTTTAAATAGGTTTATAATCCCACAATTTATCGCATGTTTTATGGTAAAATATGATGTTATCTTTAGTGATGTAAGAAGACACATATGTATATTTTCCATGCTGTCAGTGCCACCTATACACATAATTACCAAAAAATTTCACGTGGTATGCTATGTCAGCTTCTGTTAACAGATGTTGACAGGAGGGACTAAAAGTGTGGACGGAAAATTTTTAAAGGATCATTTCGTAAAAGAAATTTTGAGAGACTAAAAATGAAGTTTGTGATATTTATGGGGACCACAAACATATTTAACCAATAAAATAATTTTACTAAGCACATAAAATACCACATGCTAGAGGATTTAATTAGAGTTTTCTAATTTAATTTCTATAAAGTGTTTTACAACAGAATGTATCAAGATATCTTGAGAAACTATTCGAATAAAGGGAACGACATTACACTATCGAATTGAGAAAGTTGACTCAAACTTCTCAAGGGTGATAATATCATAAAAAAATTTCACCTCACGCTTCTAAGAAGTTCCAAGACCGTTAGGATCATCAAAGTGATTAAACATATTATCTTGACAAAAGTTCATCAAGACCACAAAGAATCATCAAGTCCATTTTTATTTGGGATACTCATGGTATATGTTGCTTAAAAACGTGTGGTATCACATGCAAATATACATGTTATATTAAAACAGCAAGTGATAGAATAGTAAGAATGTCGAACTCGTAGGGAGTGGAAATAATTTAGTTTGATTTGTAAAAATATCATTTGTAAATGAGCATGAGAAAAATTAATAATAATTGATGGTTGTCATGGGTTCAGCTTTTAAAGTAAACAGCGGTAGAAATTATTTGGTAATAGTAAATGAAGTCAATAATAGAGAGTATGTTGGACAATGCTCCGTAAATATAATTTGTCTATTGTGTGTACATGATGTGCTATTTCGTGTCATAAGAGGTTATAATATGATCTTATGGTGTATTCCTACAACATCATAAATATATACACAAAGCAAAGGGATAAATTCCTATGCCTCACGTGTATTTTTAAAGCATGTCTGGTTTCATTCTGAATGTTCTCTATGATTGTAGCTATTTATGCCTAAAGTAGCTAATCTAGTGAATATTCCCACCCTACTATTTTCAATCACTTTTTCACGAGCTCCACTTGTAGTTGGATTCTTCACAAAAATAAGATTTTAATTTTCCCTAAGTTAATTGGTCAAAGAATCAAATGTTTAACATTACAATGCATGATAAAATAAAGCACAAACAACACATCATTTAACACAAAAGACTACTTCATATTAACTTCACATTTCTAAACATAAAGGAGTTTAGCTCATGATGAGCTTAGTACATCAATACTGGATCCTAAGCTAAACATTCTTGAACACTTAATGAAAAAGAAATGAAAACCTAAGAGTAACTTCTTTTCCTTCTTGAAATCTTCAATCAGTAAGAGATGGGGTCTATCATGCTAGATATTGGTAGCTTATACTTGAGATGAAGAAAAAAAGATTTCTCCACTTTTGTTCAACTTGTTCTATTCACCGAATTCTACCAAGTGTTTCTCTCTCTGAAATTCTGAACCTCTTTTGCATTTCCTCTTAGAGGTCCTTTTATAGTCACTTCCATCCAGGGTTTTTGTGGTGTCATGAATCATGCACTTTTGGGTATTCATGATTTATGGCCCAAAAGAATCAACAAGTTTCCCTAAAATTCTCCATTTTCGTACCATACCAGAGTCTGGTACAATAAGCATGTGAGAGACAAAGTGTCTTGAGGAATGCTAGTGGTGTAGGTGGGAAGGCAACAATGTCTTGCATCTTTCCTTTGTAGTAAGGAGACAAGCTGGGCAATGTAGTGGTTGTACTATTGTGCAAATTTTATCTTTTAGCACCTTGATCTTATCTCTTTTCTATTTGATTCAAATGAACTCCAACCTACTGATTAGTGCCACATATGCCCAAAAAATGTGAACATCTTTTCCTTGCATTCTTCAGTTAGTCCAACTCTCTTCTCATATGTGGGCTTAAAGTGTTGTTATAGTACTGTGGCATTAGTAATCATCAGAAGTCATCTCTACAAAAGTAACAAACACATAAAAAATCACAAACGAGAGCACATACTACCTTTCTCTTTATAATTTACTAAAAAAAAATACTAAATAAAACTAATAAGTGACTGAATTAGAAAGATAAAATCAAGAGTTATGATCTATAATAACTCACAAAATGCGAGTTATCATTATACCCATGCTTTACACAACTTCCTTAAAGTTGCGAAGCATTCATGCAAAACAAATTAACTATTTATCTTTGATACCCAAATGTTTTTTGGGTATTAGTGCATTAGTGACTTTAAGAGTTCTAGAGTTATTTTATTTAGACCATCTTAATTCATTTAATTTTGTGTAACAATAAGGTTTCAAACGAAGAGCTTATTAAAGTAATTGCATTTGAAATCATGACAATTGGATTTCTTCCTAGCATTAAAAATATTATTAAATGATCTATTAGGTTTATAACCCAAGCCATTTTAATTGTATGAAGCCCTTTGAATAGACAAAATTAAATCTAAATTAGCTTTACGATTATTAAATTTTTCTTTGGTTTCATGCAAATTAATTACTTCATATTTTGAAGATTCAAAAGTTTTACACTTATCCGATTTTAAAGATTGATTTCTAATATCAACTATTTCTTCCCCAAGATTTTTATTACTATTTTCAAAAAATTCAATATACCCTTCTAAGTCTTTAATTTTATTTTCTAGTATGTTATTCTCTTTACTGATATTATAACTCAACTTAAACATTTGATCATATGTTAGAGATGTTACCTCAATGCCTTCTTCCTTGATGGTAGCTTTGAAGCAACCGTAATATTCTATTGTTGTTCTTATTGAAGACTCTTTATGTGAATATTTGGACGAGCTTTCAGATATAATGATGAAGACATTTTTGCACAAGTCTCTCGAGGTTTCATCTTCTTCGTGTGATTATGAATCTCCAAACATTCTTTCTGAAATTAATCCTTCAAAGATTCTTCTTGATGAAGCTTTGTCATCATCTCTTCTTTTAAATATTAAACTAGATAAAGCCTTTTCAAATATTATATAAGATGAAGCTTCCTCAACATTTCTTCTGCTAAATATTCTACTGGATGAAACTTCTTAAATTATTATGCTGGATGAAGCTTTTCCTTCATTTCCATTGGATGATAACTCTTCAAATGATCCTTCATTTTTCGTGATTGTTCTTTCAAAAGACACCTTTTGTGTTGATCATTTAATTTTTTCTTTTGATGATGAAGACGCAAACTTTTCTAATGTTCTTGAGATCGCTCCTACATCTTTTAATAGTTACATTAATTCAAAAAGTTTCTTAATGATCTCCTTCTTCTTAGAACTCAACAAAAACACTTCTAACTTTCAAATCAAGAGTTGGATCAGATTTCCGGTACCAATCCTAGAATCACAGATGTCTGTTAGATATAAAGCTTTTAACACAACTCCTAAGGATTATAATGTTTGAGAACCATTTATGAAGATGACATTTATATTAATTTGGTGTTTCATATCAAGTATGTCTCATACTTCCTTGATCATTAAGTGCTTAGCTTTAAAACCAAGTTTTACTTTTTTCTTATTATATTCAGTTCATATATTATTTGGTTTATTCACTACTTTTTCTTAATGTAATATGTAGGAATAAAAGGACCATGATATCTAAATCTCGCATTTCAAAATCATTTGCTTCGATAAAAATTTTCATTCTAGTTTTCCATAATTCAAACCTTTCACCATCAAATGCTGAAGGTGTATTTATGACAAGACCTTTGTTAAAATTAGAAGATATGTTTGTAGTCATCATTATTTCTCCTGAGATGATGAGTCTTATAGCTGGAGTTAGACTCTGATGTCACTTTTTCGACACGTGACTCCAAACACAAGAGGCGAGGTTTGAAAACTACGTCAAATTAAAAATTCTTTGATTAATGAAATCTTTTAAAATATTTTTGCAAAAAAAAATTAATAATAGGCAGTAAAGTATATGAGAAAATTTCAACAAGATTTATACAGGTTTAGCCAAATACTTGTCCTACTCATGTTTCTAAGAAATTTCTCTTGAGAGTTTCTACTATATTAGATGCAAGCTTTTCACATGTTATGCCCATAAATCTTCTTACAATCAAACAAGTGTTTTACAATGGTTATCCTACAAACTAAACATGAGATTTTACACCTGGATAATCTCAGAACCAGACAAAAATTTCCAACCATGATGAGCTCGGGAACTAAACAAATGTTTTAACAAATAATATCATGAACCAAACAAGAGTTTTTATATATTTTATCTTATACTCTTGTATTAGATTGTTGTGAGAGATATTTAAATATTTTGTTTGGAGAGAGTGGGTGTATTGGGGCCTTGGGTGGTTGATGTTAGTCTATTATTTGTAATAGTATTCACCTAATGTTTTTATCATGTTGTCATTTGACAACGACCATGGTTTTTTCTCCATTTTTAAATCTTCCACTTTAAATGCTCGTGTTGTTATTGTGTTCCTCTTTTTCTCTATGTATTTATTTTTTATAATAATTGGTAAAAAGAGCCTTAGTTTGGTAAGATATATATTTTTAGTATGATCTGTGGTTGCAATTTTGTCGATCTTCCACATTAGAAAAGAAATTTTATACTCTATTTTGGTTGTGAAATTTTTTTATACATTTTGCAATGTCAAGTCTTTCAAGTGCAGGGAAGATTGACCTAGAGAAATTTGATGAAAAAAATCAATTTTACCATGTGAAAAATTCAATTCAAAGATATTTTGATACAATTAGGATTACACAAGGCGTTGAAAGAAAACATTTCCATCATGGACAACGAGAAGTGGGAGGAATTAGATTTGAAAGCTTCGAGTACAATTTGCACGTCTTTGGCTAAGAATATTCTTGCGAATATTCTTGGTACAACATTAGCCAAAGAGCTTTGGGCGAAACATAAAGGAATATATCAAGGAAATGGAATTTTAAATCGGTTGTTGTTGAAGGAAAATTTTCATAGCTTGGAGATGGATGAAAATACGAAAGTATTTGATTATCTAAGTGTTCTAATTAGCATTGTTTCTAAATTAGAAACTATTTGATCATCTAAGCTTTGAGACTCATATGGTATCTTATATCTTCCTATGACCATATTAAACTTATTTTGATAATGGAAAGGAAATTTTGAGTTTTGAAGAAGTTGTTAGTAAAATAATTTTTGAAGAAAGAAGACTGAAGGATGAGGATAATGCTTCATCGAACTTAGTGTTGGTTGCAAGAGGAGTACCTTATGTGAAGAAAAATAACTAAATGAGTGTGAGATGTTAAAAATGTGGAATGATTGGGCATATAAAGTATAAGGGTCCTAATGAGATAATGTTTGAGAAAAACTCTGAGTTAAATGCTATCATTATCTCCCTCGTTATGGGAGATGATGATCCTTTTTTAAAATTGAGAAGTGTGTCCTCGTGACATTTTCGGTGTCAAGGAAAAGGACGAGCTATTGCTAGTGGATTAAAACATGGGCATTGATGCAAAGAATGTTGTGAGATTATGTCGATGGTTGAAGAGCTTCTTGCCAACATGGAAGTTGCACCATAAGTTTTCAACCTGATTTTCGGCATGTGAAAATTCTTGAAGTGGTTTAACTTCAAGTGAAGTATGCTCTTCTTTTGATGGAGTATGATAGTTTTTTTTAACTATGCTTGTCGGTGAAGACAATCTGAAATTTTTTGAAGTGATGTAGCTTCAAGTGACTATACTCTTTAAGGTGGAGTATGATAGTTATTTTTTTGAACTATAATTATTGATGAAGACAATGGAAACTCGTGTATTATATTCAATCAAGATAGAGATTGTGGGGGTTGGTTGAAAATACACATGTTGAAGATGTCTTGAACCGTCTAGTTATGTAAAAAAAGAGGGAGTCAAAGGCTATATAATGGATTCAATTTCTTCATTACAAAATGCACCAATCAAAAGAACTTTAAACTTGAATTTTACTTTTTATATTTTTTCTTCTACTCTTGTATTAGAGTGTTATGAGAGGTAGGTAAATATTTATTCGGGAGAGTGTGGTGTATTGGGGCCTTAGAATGGTTGATGGTAGTTTATATGTTGTTTTTACATAGTGTTATTCTTTGATTATCATTTGACAACGACCATGATTTTTTCTACAGTTTTAGAGTTTCTACATTAAATGCTTATGTTGTTGTTGTGTTCCTCTTTTTCTTTATGTATTTGTTTTTCCTAACACCAACAAAAATTTGTTTTAGTGTGTGAATAACACGACAATTATTTATAAATAAACAATGCAATTTTAAAAAAATTCCACAAAATACATAAATACACTCATATGAAGAAATAATACACAATGATCATTTGACTTAAATTTTATTTATTTAAATATCTGAAAATTGAAAGATATTTGAACTTGATTTCAATATTTAGTTGTCATACATCCTTTAATCTTTTTGAATTTTCATTAATCTTAAATATTTACATTTTAATATCTAGTTTCATTCACAACCAACTCTTATTTAATAGTTATAAAATTTTTATAGCACATAAATTTTAGTAAATAGATGAACATCTTAAGAATGTTTTTATTTATCACTTTAATTTATTTACCAGTTACACATTTAATTCAATTGCTTCACTCAAAATAAAATAGGGAATTGAGACATTCCTCCTTGTCCTACATATATAATTACTAGTATGATTTTAGATCCTAATTATGAAATTCTCTTACATGGGAAAAAATATATTATGGTTTCACAAAAGCTTTTGTGGATTACTAAAAATAATATATATTAGTATATGATATAGATCTTTTGTTGGAGGGTCCTTAGCATCTTAATTTGTTTAATTAATAATTCAGTATCTTAATTGTTGAGAATCAAACATAACTTTTGGCGGGCATGTGCACATATACTTAAGTGCTACTCAAACTTTTATACCAAATTCCATACTTAATTTGATTAGAATCATTCTAAAAGCTTCTTTTGTGAGGTTTGTTTATTGATCAACTTTCTATAGTAATAAACTGTAATCATATGCTTCATGATATAATAGTGATGTCGTACAATTCTAAATTCCTTGCTAGTGGACCTAACTATCATAGTTTACCCATCTCTTAAGTTTTGTTAGAGCGGTTGGAAGCTAAGAAAATGGATGACTTTGAAAAAGAGATAGATTGAGTGAAAATTAAAAAAAAAAAAAAATTAAGTGAGGAAAGTTTGGAGAATTTATTTTTATTTAAAAATTAAAAATTTTCATATTTGATGAATTAAAAAAATTATATTAAATAAGGGGTTTGGTTGTTTGAAAAGATTTAAACAATTACTTAAATATAATTTTTGTTGTTATAGTATTTTTTAAAAATTAAAAATATATTAATGATAAGTACTATTTTATCATTTTATATAAAAAATTCTCAAAAAATATCAAATTTTTTTCTATAAAATAAAATCGATTTTCTAAACTCTCCACTCCCATCTAAACTCCTAAATAAAAGTTTAGAGGAAAAATATATTTTTCTCAATTACTACAATTTTTTATTTTGATAAATACTTAAAGTTTGTTTGGATATAGTTTTTTTTTTAAGTGAGACATAATTGATGATGAACTTAGAGAATTTAGTTAGGCAATGAAGTTAGTTAAACTGTAATTTTTAATAAGTTAGTTAGTTTGGTTTATGCTTACTTCAATTTTTTGACAAGAAATAAGTTTATCTTAATGCTTCTAATTCCAATAGCGGTGAGACACAAAATCAAATTTATGTGGTGAGGCACAAAATGTTGTTCATGGTTCTGACCACATTTTCACATCATCTACTCATCTTGATCTTCGATCAAATGAGACTTCAGGTATTTCTAATGTCTCTAATATAACTTGTTCAATCAATACAAAGTCTTGTTTTTTAGATCACGTTTGTTCTTCTTTACATTGGTTTAATTTGTATTATAAAATTATGTCTATAAATGCTTGTCTTCATAATGTTCATAATGTGACTTTTTTCCCTCATCTTTACCAAACAAATGTCTTATATACTCTAATTCCTCACTAAATCTCATACCAGTTTTCAAATTATGACATTATCTTAATTGTGTGCTTTATTTCTTTGAAAATAAATGCATTTTGTCGGATTTTAAGTCACAGAAGAAGATGTTTGGTTTGGATATTCATATTGAAGGATTATATAAGTTTATAATTGATGTTGATGCTGAAATTGATGTACTAGTTGCCTAATTTAGATGCAATAGTTTTTCTGTTTTTAAACTTAGTTTAGTTTCTGGTGCAATTAATAAAATTATTGGGATACATGTTCATTCCTTTGGTACTTTAGGTTAGGGCATTTGTCTCATGAAAGAATGCTTAAAATGTATCACTTGTATCTAGATATTACTCATGTTAATAAAACTATTTCTGACATTTTTACTTTGCTAGACACAAAAAGCTCTCCCATATATATATATATATATATATATATATATATACACAAAGATTTGAATTATTGCATTTTGATTTTTTTTATAGGCAAATATATAGACTAAATGAATAGGGTACTAGGGTTATCCCAACCCAAATACAACGATCAAAACCAGTATATAAATTACATCATTTCTAAATTAAAGAAACTCCCACAAAAACTTACACCACTCATAATAACCCGCATGAATCCTTCTTGGATAGCCACCAGCATGAAGTCCTTAATTAACATCTTGCATCCATGACCATAAGTATTTTTTAGATATCTTCAATGATTTTAGCAAGAATGTTTGGATGATATTTCTCAAGTCCAAAGCTGAAGAGTCTACTCATGTTAAAAACTTTGTCACCTGATAATTCGAATTCGTATCGTATTTTCCGACTCATTACGCGCACTTTTAGTACCATTTTATCGAGTCTTTCATACTATTTGCTTTGATTTATTATGTTTTCTTTTGTTTTCCCTTGACAGGTCCTATATCAGCCCCATAGAAGGAAAGAACAAGAATTGAGCTAAAAGAGAAGAAAAGTGAAGAAAATGCTTGATTCTGCCCCAACCTGATCTGAACGGCGTTCGCCATTCCCCCGGTTCAACTGAATGGTGCTCGCCATAGCAAAAAAGGAGGGAAACCAAATTTTGAAGCACTGACGGTCGCCATTAGGCATACGACGGTCGCCATTATGCGCGGGAGCAGTTTTCCTGCAGCAGTTTGGCAGTTTTGTTCAGTTCAAATTCAAATTCAAACCAGGTCTTTTGGAGCCAGAATTCTTCTATAAATAGACCCCTCTGGTGTGTGTTTTGGGGGGATCCGAGTTGCGCGGAAGCGGTGCCGAATTCTTTAGCCTAACTACATATTTACTTTCCAAAGCGGCAATTGCTCACACTGAGTAGTTGTTGCACTGTTGTAATCTTTTACATTATTGCCGATTGTACGTTTGGATCGATTTGTCATTCAATAGAAGTTGTTTTCGTTCCAGTTTATTTCAGGTTATTTACTTTTCCGTCTTTACTGCATTGTTTAGTTTACTTGCTTGCAACATAACTTGATTTCAAGATAAAAACTTAAATCTGTGTTCCTGTTAAAATCAATCAGTATGTATGATTTAATTTCCATCATTGTTAATATGTTAGTTTTAGGAGTTAATATGTTAGGATAATTCTGTCTGAGTCTAGCGTATGAGAACCGTTGTTACCGACGGGACTCCGTAGATGTATTAAGTACGAAATCACGATTGTATGTCGTTTTGGTTATAATTTCTATGCATAATTTAAGTAGCTTTGTCATGAGAGTGAGAAGTTATTTAACATTGGTTTGTCATGAGAGTGAGAAGCATATAAAGGTTTGAGCCGAGATTCGCGAGAGCGTGAGGAGCGAACCGGATAGTAGAAATTAGGCATCATATCTAAATACAGTGAGAGCGCTTTAGATATTGATTAGGATACTGTTGGATTTCAAATAGTGTTTCTTAGTTACCGGGCGAGCGAGAGCAAAATCTTGGGATTAAGAGATATGGCTTTAGTTAAGACCGCGAGAGCGTGAGGCGGAGCCTTTAAGTCGGTATATTCTACAGAATAGGCATATAGTCAAAATCAGTTCCCGTTTTCTATAAGTCCCTTAGGTGCGCGGAAATCATATTTCGGCCTCGTTTTAGTATTATTTTCAAACCTTTAGTAATTAGCGTTTATATTTCCATTCGTACCATTTTAATCATAGCCTTAGCTTTACAAAGCAACGATATATTACAATAGGTTGACATTGGTCTCTGTGGGTTCAACAATCTTTTATATTACTTCGATAAATCCGTGCATTTGCGGAGCATCAAGTTTTTGGCGCCGTTGCCGGGGACCAACAGTCAATATTGTGATTCCGTTGTTGCACCGTATAGACTAAGGCACTCTTGTTTGAAAAAAAACACAAAAAAAAAACTATGTATCACCCACATCTTCTCTATGACTATCACTCACAATATCTCGAGGAACCGCATCCAAATTACCTTTACAATTACCACTCCCAATATTTTGAGGAACCACAAGAATCCTATAATCCCGACCTCGAAATGTTGATGGAGGATTTCAATGCGACGCTCACTCACTCTCAACCAAATTTCCTCTATGATTACCACTCCCAATATTTTGAGGAACCGCAAGAATCCCATAATTCCAACCTCGAAAAATTAATGGAGGATTTCATTGAAACAACAACTAATTCTAGGCTAGAATCTATGATGGAGCACTTTGTGGAGACATAAACTCTCCAGAATGAAGAGTTTAGAAAATAACATCTCGATACTTATGAAACCTTTAGGCAGATGAGCATTGTGGTCGAGTCCCTTGTGACTCACACTGAGGCATTGGAGACTCAAATCTCCTTGCTTGCCCAAACACCTATAGGACCCTCCTTTGAGAGACATGTGGATGTTGTAACAACCAGTAGTGAAAAACAAATAGAAAATCCTAAGGAGAGTGATGATGAGGTTGAGGAGAGTTATGGTGAGAAAAGCGTAGAGATTGAGAAAAATCCACCGATGCCACCCGAAAGGGAGGTTGTCGAAGAGGTAGAGAAGGAAACATCTATTATTGTTCCACCTCTCTATACCCCACCTATTTCTTTCCCGCAAAGGTTTGTAGAAGTTAAGGTAGACTCCAAATCCAAAACGTATATGGAGGTATTGGAAAATATCCACACCGATACGCCTTTGTCTGAGGTCCTGCATAAAAAGAGAAAATTTGAGGACCATGAAACTAGGGATATCATTACTGTTAAGAGGGCAAGGTTAGACTTTGAGGTGGTGGATGAAAGAACTAAGCCCAAACTTGAAAAGCTGATACTTAGGATAGATCCAGAACCACCGCCACAAGTTCAAAAGAATGAACCACCCCATAGAAGGAAGAAAAAAAAGGTGAGGGATATGTGAGATGGCTTGATAAGTGGCCATGGAAACCGAAGATCATTAGTCGTCGGGCTATCGATGTTAAATAAAGCGTTGCGTGGGAGGCAACCCACGAGATTTTTAATTTAATGTTTTACTTTTATTGTTTGTGTTTGCAGGAAATAAAGAAATGTATTGCTTGTCTTGTCTCAGCTTCTTCTAGGTGCCCACGGACATTCCTGCGAATGTCGCTGCTGGTGGTGACACCGATACCGCACTGTATTTTTCTAACACTTTTTGTAGTTACTTCCTCCGGAAACGGGCAGCATTATAAGTCGTTTTAGAAAAGAGAAAATTCAACAAATGAAGGCATCTCAAAGCGCCCACCGCCGAAGCAGAAGTGGCCAGCGAAGACATGGACAACAAAGGAAGGATCAGAGAAGATTTGGCACGTAGTAGCATTCATACATGTCCTATCTTTCCTTTTTCCACCTTTTATCAAAACATTGAGGACAATGTTTGGTTTAAGTGTGGGGGAGGAACTTTACCGCTTTAATTTTACCGCTTTTTAGTTTGATTTATTGTTTTCTAGTTTATTTCATGCTTTTAGGAATTTTATCTATTTTTAATGTCTTGTTAAGTCTTTGCATGTGTTGTCGAGTCTTTATGCGTGGTTTTCACTTGTTATTCAATTTCCCCGAAATTTTAAAAAATTTTAACCTCCAACTATTTTTGTTTCGATTCACGGCACGACACTCTGAAAGTATATAGGTTATTTAGGCTGTGTTAGATAGACTTGGGAAAGTTTTGTAAATATTGGTACTGTTCCTACACCTTAGATTCCCTAAGTATGTGATATTGATTTAAATAGATATTATGCCAAGACCTTATGCCTAGTTTCCTAGAAGTAGCCTCTTGATTAGTTTATACTAGAAGTCAGCACCATCTTTGTGTACAAACTAAGTAACGAACCGATGCAAATATGTGTTGATTCTAAAAATTTGAATAATGTGATTTTTAAAGAAAAACGAATGAAAGACATGTTCCCGCTAAGTTAGGTGGTCCTCTCCTGACCATTTAGCCTAAAGGTTCAGACTCTTGAAATTCGTAAGCAAAAGAAAACATAATGTGCGAAAAAAAATTTGATTGAATGTCGAGATCATATAACACAAACAGGTTCACTTACCATGTAAGTACAAAGGATAACGAGCTTAATGTGATTACACGAGAATGAAAAAGAGGTGAAATAGGATGAAGGATGTAGGTCGAGTTATAATGTCATGATTTGAATTGGTATTGCATAGGAAGGGAGTCTTTGTCCGCAAATATGGAAATGTGTCATTACGATATCCTTGTTTTCACTATTTAGTACCTATCGATCAAACATTAGCCTAGAAACCACGTATGATTAGAGTCTCGTTGTGCCTATGTTTCAAACCGTGCTTATTTTCATTTTACCGTGTTTGTTGATTGCTTGAGGACAAGCAATGGTTTAAGTGTGGGGGTGTTGATAACTCGAAGTCGTATCGTATTTTCTGACTCATTACGCGCACTTTTAGTACCATTTTATTGAGTCTTTCATACTATTTGCTTTGATTTATTATGTTTCCTTTGTTTTCCCTTGACATGTCCTATATCAGCCCCATAGAAGGAAAGAACAAGAATTTAGCTAAAAGAGAAGAAAAAGTGAAGAAAATGCTTGATTCTGCCCCAGCCTGATCTGAACGGAGTTCGCCATTCCCCCAGTTCAATTGAATGACGCTCGCCATAGCAAAAAAGAAGGGAAACCAAGTTTTGAAGCAATGACGGTCGCCATTAGGCATACGGCGGTCGCCATTATGCGCGGGAGCAGTTTTCCTACAGCAGTTTGGCAGTTTTGTTCAGTTCAAATTCAAATTCAAACCAGGTCTTTTGGAGCCGGAATTCTTCTATAAATAGACCCCTCTGGTGTGTGTTTTGGGAGGATCCGAGTTGCGCGGAAGCGCTGCCGAATTCTTTAGCCTAACTATATATTTACTTTCCAAAGCGGCAATTGCTCACACTGAGTAGTTGTTGCACTGTTGTAATCTTTTACATTATTGCCGATTGTACGCTTGGATCGATTTGTCATTCGATAGAAGTTGTTTTCGTTCCAGTTTTTTTCAGGTTATTTACTTTTCCGTCTTTACTGCATTGTTTAGTTTACTTGCTTGCAACATAACTTGATTTCAAGATAAAAACTTAAATCTGTGTTCCTGTTAAAATCAATCAGTATGTATGATTTAATTTCCAGCATTGTTAATATGTTAGTTTTAGGAGTTAATATGTTAGGATAATTCTGTCTGAGTCTGGCGTATGAGAATCGTCGTTACCGACGGGACTTCGTAGATGTATTAAGTACGAAATCGCGATTGTATGTCGTTTTGGTTATAATTTCTATGCATAATTTAAGTAGCTTTATCATGAGAGTGAGAAGTTATTTAACATTTCTTTGTTATGAGAGTGAGAAGCATATAAAGGTTTGAGCCGAGATTCGCGAGAGCGTGAGGAGCGAACCAGATAGTAGAAATTAGGCATCATATCTAAATACAGTGAGAGCGCTTTAGATGTTGATTAGGATACTGTTGGCTTTCAAATAGTGTTTCTTAGTTACCGGACGAGCGAGAGCAAAATCTTGGGATTAAGAGATATGGTTTTAGTTAAGACCGCGAGAGCGTGAGGCGGAGCCTTTAAGTCGGTATATTCTCCAGAATAGGCATATAGTCAAAATCAGTACCTGTTTTCTATAAGTCCCTTAGATGCGCGGAAATCATATTTCGGCCTCGTTTTAGTATTATTTTCAAACCTTTAGTAATTAGCGTTTATATTTCCATTCGTACCATTTTAATCATAGCTTTAGCTTTACAAAGCAACGATAGATTACAGTAGGTTGACATTGGTCTCTGTGGGTTCGACAATCTTTTATATTACTTCGATAAATCCGTGCACTTGCGGAGCTTCATCACCCTTATAGAAAAATGTCCAAAGTTTATTAATAATGGTTCTGTGTTTCTTATTCCATCATTTTATACTTCTAAAGATATCATACATCAAATATCTTATATAGAGTCACCTTGACAAAAGGGAAGGTTTGAATTGAAAAAAACATGAACATTTTTTAAAATGTAGGAAGAGTTCTATTATACCACTCCAAACTTCCAAAACATTCATGGTCTTATACATTCGCCTATGGCACTTTCATTATTAATAGATTCAATACTAAAACTAATTCACCTTATCAAATCCTTCATAATTTCTCACCTAATATAAATCAAATAAAAGTTTTTGATTCTGAGTAAATTGTGAAGTGCAAAAATAGTGATTAATTAAAAAAAATCTTTTATTTTGAAAAACAATTTACGTTAGTGAAAGATTTTTTTTTTATAAGCGATTATGTATTATGAGGAACATAAGGGATACTCAATCCTTAATACAATTTGAACCTTCACATTCGTGCTCGTTCACATTTTGATCAATTTGAGTCTTTCCATTCTGATATTTTTAACGACAAGGTTTGATCTGCGAGTGTCTGTTTTAATGAACTATATTTCGCGTAGATTATTTTAGTGCATTTATTTTATGTTTTCACATCAGTGCGCGTTCACATTTTGATTAATTTGAGCCTTTCCATTATGATATTTTTAACGACAAGGTTTGATTTGCGACTGTCTCTTTTAATGAACTATATTTTGCGTAAATTATTTTAGTGCATTCATTTTATTTTTTCGCACATTTGCACGTTCAATTTTTATTCATTTTTATTTCGTTTTTTAATCAAAATATTTAGGAAAAATAAGTAGAGTTAAAAATAAAATAATTGAGTGAATTTATTAAATTTTGGTTGATTTTATTTTATCAATTTAAGATTCATTTTGATCACTTAACAAATATCCAAGGGTATTGTTGAAATATAATAAAATTACAACCCTAAATCAGTGGTATAGATTCTAAAATAGGGGGCCAAGGAAAGGCTATCAGTCGCTCACTTCTCTTCACTCTGCATACCAAAAAAAAAATAAAAAAAATTTAGAAAACATGGAAGAGGAATCTTTATTCCTCTTTGATCAACTCACTACTACGAAAAACCCATTTAACAACGGTTGGAAATGACATATAATGACGGGGGCGAAGGCGTTGTTATGTAGAGTGTTGTTGTATATGAGGTACGTACAATGATGGTCCGGGAAACGTTGTTGTATTGCAGTATGCGTGCACCATTTCACGACGGTTAGTTTAGTCAACCGTTGTGATATACTAAACTGTGACCTGGTTCGATTCTCAGCAACAACCTTTTTTATTTATATTAGCATTTGACATACAACTACGGATAGGTTTATAACCGCTGCCAAAAACAGACTGTTTTAAATATAAAATTTATCTGCTTATCAAATTATTCCCATAATTTATCCTGTCAAAACAGCTTTTGTAACACCCCAATTCCCATCGCGAATAAATAATACATAAATAAATCAGAGTAAATAAAAGTTTATTTTTCCGACAGAAACAAGGATGTCACATTTAAAGAAAGAAAACACAATCCCTGCTCAATTATTTGATACATAACACAAAATAGAATAAACGTAAAAGGGAAACTTTTTCCATAAAAAAGGAAAGTTCAATTATTGAATAAAGCGGAAAGATCCATAACTGACTTGTTTTACAAAATAAATTGTTTTATAGCATCAAAATATTCATACAAAGTTAATACAATATAGATCCAACAAATGTATACATATATTACAAAAACGTTCCCCGACTCCCGTGTTACATATCAGAGCAGACAGACTGACAAACGGATGGAGAACTAAGCTTCACAAAAGCCTCCAAGATACTAATCTGCAATTGCCTCATAGAGCAACAAACCACAGCAGAAGGGTGAGAAATAACAACTAAATCAGGATTGCATAATAATATGCAAACACATATAAATTCACATGCATAATTATTCTCACCACAAGCATCACATACCAATACATATAGCATATATCAATTACACCAATATAATCATATATTCACACCTAAGGCATACCAAAGTTATGACATATGGAAACACACCACCACATCACATATATTCATGTATAGCATACCATAGATAATTAATACAATCATTGTAAGGTACAACATCCCCACAAAACATAGCATATGTCTGTACTTAAAACATATCATCCATAACCAATGCATTTATCACATATGCACATCAATTCACCAATCCAATCACAAACAAAACACATAATCAATCAATTCACAATCTTCCACACATAATCAATCCATTCATGATTTTCCACACATAATCAATCCATTCATGATTTTCCACACATAATCAATCCATTCATGATTTATGCAAATGCAAAGAGACCGACACAAAGATTCTATGCAAATGCAATGCGGTACCGTTCCATCCATCATTCTCATCATTAGTTCACTCAGGAACTATTAGAATCATCGCTTGTTACTTAGTGTAACTCCCCGTCGGGCAAACGATGTTCCTTGTCGCTCTCACCTCTTTGTATAAGGCACACGACGTTTATGGGTCGCTCACACCTCTTTGTATAAGGCACACGACCCGATCGCTCACACCTCTTTGTATAAGGTACACGATCGTCCATAATCATCGCTCACACCTCTTTGTACAAGGCACACGATGTTATAGCGGATCCCCTCGGGAATCATTTCGTCGCTCACAACCACTAAGGCACACGACATCACAAGAATTCATATCATGATGCTTGGCATACAATGACTCATGACATTCAAATGCACACATATACACATCCATAATCATGCATATACAATCAAACACAACACAATGCATTTTCTTGCCCTTAGGACACAAACCATCATCACAACATTTCATCACATGCATTCACATCATATAACATCACACAAGTCATACAATATATAGCAAAAGCATATTGCATGATAACACATCAATTACACGCAATTAAAACGGTAAAAGTCGACAAACCGACACATTTCCAAATTCCCGACATAATTAAATCGGCCAACAATCTCAAAAGCATTTTTATACGAAAGAACATCTCAATAGCTTTCTAACGGTACCAAGAACGCCTCGATCCGAGTTACGGATCAAAAGTTATGAATTTTCAAAGAAAAGAATTTATTGAGAAACAGCCAGAATCGCCTGGCGACTTAGGATTTCGCCTGGCGGATCCCCCTTCGCCAGCACTTCGCCTGGCGAACTAGTGGCGAACCACAATTTTAGAAAAAACCCAAGAGTTACAAAAGCTAACCCATTCCTGTCTCTCCGATTTTTCCTGGCGACTTACGATTTCCCCTGGCGAATCCCCCTTCGCCAGCACTTCGCCTGGCGAAGTAGTGGCGAGACCTAATTCGCCTGGCGAATTTCCAATTCGTCTGACGAATCGTACCAGAACCAGAATTTCCTGCTGCGGGTTATATGGTTCCAAAACCCCCAAAAATCCCATTTTTCATCCCAAATCAATTCCAACGGCAAAACAAGTATCAACGATTGTTCATAAACACAGTGTGATCATACAACGCAATTTATATCGAATTCCGACCGTGAAAACATCGATTTCCAATCATTTGTTCATCAATTTATCAAATGAGAAAAAGTTGTAAAACAACCAAAACAATTACCACAAACAATACATATACATACACAAGCAAGATATAATTGAAACTTCTCACCCTTACCCGATTAATCGTGATTGAAACGGAGATTTCCTCGATTTTTCCTCTTTCTCCTCTTCTCTCTTTCTTTCTTTTCCTTTTCCTTCTTTCTCTCTTTTCTTTCTCTTCTTTTTCTTTCTATTTCTCTCTAATCTCTATTTATATAAAAATATCTAAACCCCTAAAAGACTATTTTACCCCTCAGCTCAAATATCTCGCAAACGCTCTCAAAACGCGATAAATCATAATAACGATGAAAAAATATCGTGCAATAAAAGTTAAAAATAAAAATATAATTTAATGCAAATATTTGACCTATCAGAGAAATTAACCAATTAACTCAATTAGCAGGTAAAATACAATAAATTCACACATTTCACAAAATTCACATAAATGAAATATATAAATACAATTAAACAAATTGGGGCGTTACAATTCTCCCCAACTTAGAAATTTTCGTCCTTGAAAATATAACTGATACGAACAACTCCGGATACGACTCTCGCATCCGATTAACCAACCAACATGCCAACCAAAGGCACACCACGAATAACACAAACTGACAAACCACCTTGCTAACAGCAACTACAACAATGACACGACAACGACGACGACTACAACGACAAGAAGCAAAGCCCAAACAATGCACTTGACGACTAACTCACGACTCAAAGAATACTCAAGTTACGAACACACACAAGAACATAAAGCCCCACGACACAACATCATTCAACAACCTCTACATAATCACAATACCAACATCCTTGTCACACAACAATATTACAACAATGCTACGATTCACCAATCGAACATACAACCAAAACATCCATCTACATAGTAGCCCATGAATAATATTTAAACCTTTCGCCTAACACTTCCATTCTGAAACGTCAAATGGTCTCATCATTCCTACATGTTTCCAATGTTCAAATTATGAACTCTTACAAGTTCCACCCGCATATACAAAATGTGCCACATCACGATTCCGCTGCGCACTCTGATTACTCGAAACCATCAAGTCTACCAATCTCACGTCCAAAGTCTAACTCTTTCTCACCTCAACCAAAAATCATTGTTCACTTTAATATTCCCAACCTCACACTCTCCTGTGTTATCTCACACACCAGACACAAGTCTCTGAACTGCTCAAATAATTTTAATTCTCTGACCATCAAAACAGACATGCATAAAAACTTTCGAATTAACTTTTCAGGCACAACCTTAGCTTTTCCCGAAGGATAATCCAAGCCAAATTCATAACTCTTCACGAATTCCAACCCTCCTTGTTGTCTCATACTCTATTCCTTCAGACCAAACAAGTACTCTAAACTCTTGTGATTACTAAACACTTCGAACCTAGAACCATAAAGATAATACCTCCAAATCTTCCAACACAATACAACCGCAACCAATCCCAAATCTGGAATAGTATAGATCCTTCTATGAATCCTCAAATGTTGTAAAGCATAAGCCACGACTTTACCCTCTTGCATTAACACACAAACTAAACTCATCAAAGACACGTCACAATACCTCACAAACGGTTTATTAGGATCACACAGTATCAAAACTGGAGCCGTAGACAACTTCTACTTTAGTTCTCTAAAACTTTCCTTACAACGAACATCCCAAACAAACGACTCACCCTTTCCAAGTCAACTGAGATAACAGAAGTACTAACTTAGCAAAGTCTTCCATAACCTGTCGTAACAACCAACTGAGCCCAAAAGTTTATAATCTCCATAACCAACTTCGGAGCCTCTCATTGAAGAACTGCATCTATTTTCGATGAATCCATTAACCATACTCTCATCTGAAATAACATACCCAAGAAAACTAACCTTTTTCAACCCAAATTCTCACTTAAATAACTTAGCATAAAACTTCGTCTCTTTTCAACACTTGTAATTCAAATCTCAAACACTCTACCTGTTCTTCCTCTGAGTTTATAACAGATCCGAATATCCTCAATCAAAGCCATTATGAACTTATTCAAATAAATATGGAAGATACGATTCCTCTACTCCACAAACATTACAGACGCATTACAAACACCAAATAACATCAATGTACGTTGTAATGCCCAACCAAATTCCAAAAGATATAAATTCTTAAAGCTTCTGAAATTTTTTCACTGGGTAACTGGCTACTCACATACAAGCTTAACCGAGTAAATAACAGCCTATTCCGATGATAACAAACATAACCAGTCACATTACGTCGATCAAAGACTCAACTCACCCAATTCACCACTCTTATCAAACATTCCAAACAATTGTGATTTCACTCAAACTCAACCAAACCATTCCAGTCATCTGTTCATGAAAGTGTACACTTGTTCTCAATCGTTACCTTATTCAACTGTTCGTAATCCATACACAATTTCTTGTCTTAACAGTCCAAATTCCATAAATCCCAACATGTAGCGACAACCAACCAAAAAGAACTCTCAAATATTACATCCACACCTATGGTTTTCTCAAGATTTCCTTAATGCCCTAAAACTTTAAAAACTCCAAAACTCACCAAAACTCTAAGTTTTACTTTCCATAGTCTCAATACCATTATACACATCATACTTGTTATTCCGTTCAATCATCCATCCTTTTTGTTACTAACAATACTGGAGCTCTCTAAGACAACTCCCTAATGTTCCATCCAAAAACACATCTGAAAACCATGCACAGCTGACGGCCCATCACTGTGACTTCCTGCCAATTTCCAGAACACTATCATCACAGACAAAACAAACATCTTTGTCCCATCTACTAAGAGTTTTCTACTTACTTAGCAGATATAAACCTCAACTATTCACCTTCGTCCAATTAAGTTCAATCTCTACTCTCTGAGAAGCAGTCCTTAATAATACTCAATCATTCTCTCTCAATGACTTCCCAACTTGACCAATATACAAAAACCTTTAATCTGCCTCATCTTCCGATATTAGAATCTTCATCGACTCAACAAAACAATCCGTAATCATTTTCTTAATTCCAAACAATTCATTCACACACTATCAAAGCCTGAAAGACACATCTATTCCATCCAACATAACTCCCGTATACTATCAACAAGAGATTAAGGGTGATCAGTTCCTTAATTTGTCAATAGACAGCCGGCAATCATGATGTGACATAAACCGTCTTTACCAAACTATAATTGCATTCCTTGCATCTTGTGCACAAAACTACCGAAGGCACAAATCCTTAGTTGACATAAAACTTACCTCCGCATTCCCTCCGGAACCGGGAACAACACTGTCCAAACAACACTTACAATCTTGCAACCAATGGCACACAAACGAAGCAACTTGGAGAAGCACCAGCTTCTCCCCCACTTATCTCATTCTCAATCCTGCAGACAAAGGATTAAAGGAACCAGAAAGTACTAACAGTGTTTCACACACATATCATGTACTAAGGGACAAACAACATCAACAGTATTCAACGGTCACACCAACTGACTCAACAACTTGGCCGGACAGACCGACCTGCTCTGATACCACTATTGTAACACCCCAATTCCCATCGCGAATAAATAATACATAAATAAATCAGAGTAAATGAAAATTTATTTTTCCGACAGAAACAAGGATGTCACATTTAAAGAAAGAAAACACAATCCCTGCTCAATTATTTGATACATAACACAAAATAGAATAAACGTAAAAGGGAAACTTTTTCCATAAAAAAGGAAAGTTCAATTATGGAATAAAGCGGAAAGATCCATAACTGACTTGTTTTACAAAATAAATTGTTTTATAGCATCAAAATATTCATACAAAGTTAATACAATATAGATCCAACAAATGTATACATATATAACAAAAACGTTCCCCTACTCCCATGTTACATATCAGAGCAGACAGACTGACAAACGGATGGAGAACTAAGCTTCACAAAAGCCTCCAAGATACTAATCTGCAATTGCCTCATAGAGCAACAAACCACAGCAGAAGGGTGAGAAATAACAACTAAATCAGGATTGCATAATAATATGCAAACACATATAAATTCACATGCATAATTATTCTCACCACAAGCATCACATACCAATACATATAGCATATATCAATTACACAAATATAATCATATATTCACACCTAAGGCATACCAAAGTTATGACATATGGAAACACACCACCACATCACATATATTCATGTATAGCATACCATAGATAATTAATACAATCATTGTAAGGTACAACATCCCCACAAAACATAGCATATGTCTATACTTAAAACATATCATCCACAACCAATGCATTTATCACATATGCACATCAATTCACCAATCCAATCACAAACTTAACAAATAATCAATCAATTCACAATCTTCCACATATAATCAATCCATTCATGATTTTCCACACATAATCAATCCATTCATGATTTTCCACACATAATCAATCCATTCATGATTTATGCAAATATAAAGAGACCGACACAATGGTTCTATGCAAATGCAATGCGGTACCGTTCCATCCATCATTCTCATCATTAGTTCACTCAGGAACTATTGGAATCATCGCTTGTTACTTAGTGTAACTCCCCGTCGGACAAACGATGTTCCCCGTCGCTCTAACCTCTTTGTATAAGGCACACGACGTTTATGGGTCGCTCACACCTCTTTGTATAAGGCACACGACCCGATCGCTCACACCTCTTTGTATAAGGTACACGATCGTCCATAATCATCGCTCACACCTCTTTGTATAAGGCACACGATGTAATAGCGGATCCCCTCGGGAACCGTTTCGTCGCTCACACCCACTAGGGCACACGACATCACAAGAATGCATATCATGATGCTTGGCATACAATGACTCATGACATTCAAATGCACATATATACACATCCATAATCATGCATATACAATCAAACACAACACAATGCATTTTCTTGCCTTTAGGCCACAAACCATCATCACAACATTTCATCACATGCATTCACATCATATAACATCACACAAGTCATACTATATATATCAATAGCATTTTGCATGATAACACATCAATTACACGCAATTAAAACGGTAAAAGTCGACAAAACGACACATTTCCAAATTCCCTACATAATTAAATCGGCCAACAATCTCAAAACCATTTTTATACAAAAGAACATCTCAATAGCTTTCTAACGGTACCAAGAACGCCTCGATCCGAGTTACGGATCAAAAGTTATGAATTTTCAAAGAAAATAATTTATTGAGAAACAGCCAGATTCGCCTGGCGACTTACGATTTCGCCTGGCGGATCCCCCTTCGCCAGCACTTCGCCTGGCGAACTAGTGGCGAACCACAATTTTAGAAAAACCCCAAGAGTTACAGAAGCTAATCCATTTCTGTCTCTCCAATTTCGCCTGGCGACTTACGATTTCGCCTGGCGAATCCCCCTTCGCCAGCACTTCGCTCGGCGAACTAGTGGCGAGACCTAATTGGCCTGGCGAATTTCCAATTCGCCTGGTGAATCGCACCAGTACCATAATTTCCTGCTGCGGGTTATATGGTTCCAAAACCGCCAAAAATCCCATTTTTCATCCCAAATCAATTCCAACGGCAAAACAAGTATCAACGATTGTTCATAAACACAGTGTGATCATACAACGCAATTTATATCGAATTCCGACCGTGAAAACATCGATTTCCAATCATTTGTTCATCAATTTATCAAATGAGAAAAAGTTGTAAAACAACCAAAACAATTACCACAAACAACACATATACATACACAAGAAAGATATAATTGAAACTTCTCACCCTTACCCGATTAATCGTGATTGAAACGGTGATTTCCTCGATTTTTCCTCTTTCTCCTCTTCTCTCTTTCTTTCTTCTCCTTTTCCTTCTTTCTCTCTTTTCTTTCTCTTCTTTTTCTTTCTATTTCTCTCTAATCTCTATTTATATAAAAATATCTAAACCCCTAAAAGACTATTTTACCCCTCAGCTCAAATATCTCGCAAACGCTCTCAAAACGCGATAAAATATAATAACGATGAAAAACATATCGTGCAATAAAAGTTAAAAAGAAAAATATAATTTAATGCAAATATTTTACCTATCAGAGAAATTAACCAATTAACTCAATTAGCAGGTAAAATACAATAAATTCACACATTTCACAAAATTCACATAAATGAAATAAATAAATACAATTAAACAAATCGGGGCATTACAGCTTCTGTTTACATGCAAACACAATATGTGCATCAAAAACAATTCTTCCTATATTTTATCCTTATAAATGAATCAGAGAATTTACATCAAAAGCTAAATGAATCAGAGAATTAAACTGCTAACATTGTTTAAATCAAAAGCCAATATTATTGATTTCATTATGTGCATCAAAAGCCAAAACTATTGTTCACATTATGTGCATCAAAAGCAAAAAATATGTACATAAAAAAATGTTGCTGATATATCATACAGCAGGAGCAGAACCCTTAAGCTCATTGTGGATATACGCCCAACGTTTACGAAGATCCACAAAGTCCTCAACGGGGAATGGGGTTTCGTCGTTAAACATCTACATAAGAGCAAAAAATTGAAGATCATGCATGATAATAATTCAATAGTCAACTTATATATTAATATATGTAAACATTTTATGGCATATATTACTGTATCCCATGAATCAACAGTGCCGGCAAGGACGATGTTTAACATGTGTTTCATGATAAAATACCCACACTCGTAACTCCCGCGTTGTTTCCGCGTCTACAAATTACATGAATATAAAAACATGAATACAACCACACATGCATGAATGTAAATGAAATAAACAGATAATCGGGTCACTTACTTTAGGAGCAAGGTATGTGGGCTTTTTTCTAACATTATTCAATATATTAACTTGCTCCACAATACTGCACATTGAAAATTGAATTAAACATATTGCATGATAAACTAATTACAATTAATGCCAAAGAAAATGATATTAAACAAAGACACTTACGTTAATACAAGATCTTTCATTGGTTTGGGGAGTGGATCGTGCAAGGAACACAATAATGTCACAGTATTTGTCCTAAACGATATTACGGCCAATTGCCAATGACCACTGAATGAACACGAGAATATATATATATATATATATATATATATATATATATATATATATATATATATATATATATATATATATATATATATATATATATATATTATTAGTTGTTACTAAAACAAAACTAAATATAGAATATAGAAATAAATTACAACAATACTAACCTACATAGGAATGGTGCAAGGTAACATTCTTTTCCTCCGTTATTTAGCCGACTTTTCAAGTACTTTTCTCTGATATTTTTTATCATTATATGCCCAAGAAATAAAACTTGGGTCCAAGATTCCATAGGTACTTGATTTATTCAATTTTATACAAACACGGTGAATGTACCTAAATGGTCAAAGAAAATGAATAAATTAAGGGAGAAAATACAAAAAATTATAATGTTCTATAATGACATGTATATTCGACTATATACTTACGTGCACCAAACTTGCAAAATAGATATGTCAATCCACTTATATCCTGCGAGAAAATCCCTCACATCTTCAGGAGTGTAATACACTAAATCCAATTTTGGGCAATGTTCTAGCGGGAGAGCTTGCGCAAGGTCTGTTGTTGAAATGGAGTAGTATAAACTTGTTATTTCATTAGACTAGGGTCCAATATCCCATTGCGGTTATCTACAGGTGGGGGAGGGGCTGTACAATTACTCCCTTTTGTAGAAGCGTGATTTACGACACTTCTACTTGGAGTTTAATCATCACCAACGCAACGACGATCTTCATTAGTTTGTTGTTTGAGGCTTTCACTTAATCTCTACATCATAACATTCAATTAGAACATAGAACAAAAATAAACACAATATATTCAATTAGAACATACAATATATATCATACAACAATAAGCGCGATTTACGACACATACCGAATACATCTCTTGTAACCTTTCCACTTCTTTCTCCCTTTTTTCCCTCTCCTCCTCAAACAGCCTCCTTTGCTCCGCCAATTGCTTCTCAACATTATCAATCTTTTGTCGTTGAGCAAGAAATTCAGCGGTTTCGGTGCTTCTTCTTTGAGATCCAAAGTATGACCTCAAGCCGACACCATCTCCAACACCACGGACACGACCTCCATGCTCAGCTGTTCCGATAACTTCGACTAATATGTCATGTCGTGCTTCTGGAACAAATTTGCCTTCACGGGCCACCACAACCAAATTATCCTACACAACATGAGCAACATACATAAGCAAACGCATTTAAATAACAACTCATGAGCAACTTACATAAGCAAACGCATTTAAACAAAACGTATACTTACAATTTTCTCAGCAACTACTCTTGAAGCCTCAGAGGTGTACTCTCCATTAGGTCTTAATCAAGCCCTCTTCCATTTCTCATGTCTTGAAGGTGGAGATGGAATGTCACCATCTCCTCCTTCTTGTAGTTTTTCCTGCAGGATCCTCTTCTCAAGTTTCCTGTAACCCCCAAGAGACAATCTATGGGGGTACATGTTTTTCGCCTTGTTCTGAATTCCTACTTTGCTTTTAGCCTGTTATTAACATAGTGAAAAATGTGTATGATTAATATCTATAACTCATTAGCATAACATTATAGGTTACATAAGACTAGTACTAACCTTGAATTCCTCAGAACGGCGTTTCTTCGCAAACTTGTGCCACACCTTCTCCGATAAAAAACTATATCGAATCCATGGAGGTTGAAGACCGCTCTTAGGCTTCGTAATGTAGTCAGCCATGAGTCGTGACTTAAATCCCCTCCAATGAACACCGACATAAGTTATCCACTTTCTTTTCAATTTTGAGTCATCGGTAAACTCAAAATTCAACTACATTAAATCAATATATAAGTATGAATTAGAAACTATAGGTAGTGATATCAAATATATGAAAATTATAGTATGAAATACCTTAACGTCTGTCCATATGCTGTCTTTGACATTAACATCCACTTCTCTCCAATCATCAATCAGTATACTGACTTTGCTACGTGCAAGGAACGCAACATAACTCCTAAAAGTAGCGTAATATGGACAATCCACTAATCTGTAGTGCGAATCAAACTCGATCGGAATTTTTGCACCAGATGAGTTGCGGACTGATGTGAATTGGGGCATCATTGTGACACCTCTTTGTGATCTTTTCGTTTGACTTTCAGTTGTTTGAGTTTCATTGGCTAACCTTTCATTTGTTTGAGTTTCTTCGCTGGTTTCTGATGAAGAACTCGACAAGGTCGACATCTAAGTTCAAAAACAACAACAATAACATGAACAACAATGGCAAAAGAGTTTACTGTAGATGCATGGGGAAAATATTTTACGTACCCTAAACGTGACGACGAAGTAAACGATGTTGGTGTTGGTGTTGCTGTTGTCTTCCTTCCTTACGATAACGACGGTGTTGTTGTTGTGACGATGATGACGACGGTGTTGGTATGTGCGTAATCTTCTATTTTCTTCACGATCGTGACGATGATGACGAAAATGACAACAAATGGATACCGATGATGCAAGCTTTGGTGGAATCGTGTATTGTTTCACAGTACTGAACGTTAGGGTTTAGGGTTGAAATCGTGTAATGTTTCGTCTGGTTTCTATTTTCAATGGAAAAAAGGATACTGAAGAGACAATGAAACTAGCTAGGTTGGAGAATATTGAAAAGCTACTGCGACGGTCAAGAATTTACACCGTTATGATATATTATTTACATAATGAAATTTCATATTAAAGCGCCAGAGTTATTTTTAGAATTAAAAATTAAAAAAACATACAAAATATATCACAACGGTGTATATAAACAACCGTAGTCATAACTTTTAATTTTTTTGATTAAAAGTAAATAAAAAAGTAAAGGCGCGCTTTAACATAAAAGGAATAATATATATGAATGTGCTGAGGTTCGAACACATGAAAGCTTGAAGGTATCACCACAGTTGATTTATCAACTGTTGTTATATACAGCTAATCACCACAGTTGGTTTAACAACCGTTGTTATATACAGATAAGTTTTATTCAATAAACAAATAAAATACAACCGCGCCTTAGTTTAGATATGTCACAATGGTGTAGGGATGAAGCGTTGTGAGCATGGCGTCGTTGTTTACGCATTTTGTAGTAGTGACTCTTCCCCTTCGCATGCCGTTTTTTTCCGCCCTCACACTAACAAGCTTTCACAACTCATTTCTACGACGCCTTCACTACCAAACACCATCGCTTTTCAATACACTGCTTCCACCATCATTATCGAACAATACTTCCCGGCACCCACGATTCACTCGATTGTTATCTTCATCCACCGGATGACTCCTTCTCAACCATCTTCCACCATTGGTCCTTCCCTTTCTCAAACAACCGTGCTCCACTAACAACTTCTAATTCCATCACACAACCTCCTCCCCCGTTTTTGTTTTCAATTACACGTGTTTTTCGTGTCAAATTCGATTATGTACGTTGCTAGACTTTCGTTTTAATTCTGTAACGCTGCTGTAACGATGTAATATTTCTTATTTGTATGTGTTGTTGTTTGTTATTCATTTGTTGCGTTGAAATCAGATCGTTCCACATATTTGACATGATTTATATGTTGTAACATTGTTGTATTTTTATTATGTAAGGATGTAATATGTGATGTGTATGTGTGTTGTTTGATCGCGTTTTGCATAATGATTTGCATGATACGCTGCATTACATTACCATTCGCGCTCACGACCTCAAGTTACAGTTAGAATTCACGCCCCGCGTTACAGTTCGCGTCCTCTCATTATAATTTGCGACCTTGCGGGAGAACTCACGACCTCAAGTTACAATGTGCGACCCTGCGTTAGAATTTGCACCATTGCCTTAGAATTCACTCACTAACTTTCGTAACAATAGAATTCACGCCGTACATTAGAAATTGGGGCCTCGTGTTACGATTCGTGACCTCTCGTTAGAACTCGCGACTTCGCGATACAATTTGCGCACTTGTGTTATGCTTTTGCGTACGTTAACCGTTTCAAAATTAAATTAAAATATTTTCACATTACAAACTCAAATAAGTTTACACAAGTTAAACTCCATTAAATCTTTTTTGCAATAAATTGGATAAAAAAGGAATAATTAGGAGTATGCTCCCCCGAGTACTTGGATACGAGCTGTATAGCTAGACCATTTGAGTGCTCGTCATATTTAGGGAATTCTAACATGATTCATATCAAATCTCTTTCATGATCAAAATCAAGAAGCAATCTCATTTTTCATACAAGTCGTATGCTTCGAATGTTCACGTATTCACCTTCCCCGAGTATTTAAATACAAGTCGTATGCTTCGAATGTTCACGTATTCACCTTCCAGTCAAAATATGACAATTAACTGAGTTTAGTTCACCCTTTGGTGGATAAAAAATGCCTAGTTTGGTGTATGTCACTCTCTCTCCAAGAATTGGGAACGAGCCTTATAGCTCAGCCATTAGGATATTTATCTTTCCTTAGAGTATTGTGTCTTAACTCATCTCACAAATTTCACAACAAACTCGGAGGAAAAAAGGATTAATTGGGTGTATAACTCTTTCCTCCCGAGTACTTGGATACGAGCCGTATAGCTCGACCATCCAAGCACTCGTCATCTACTCAAAAACATACTCAACCAATTGAACTTATCTTTTCTCGCCCCCCCCCCCCCTCCCCCCCGCGATCGAATATCCTTTTAATAAATGGACAATGTTTTATCCATTCTATTGTGATACAAACAAACGCTTAAGCCTCCCCCTGAGCATACAAGCAACGTTTAACCACTAGAATGTGACCTAAACATTCGTTCACTAAAATCAAACAACAAACACATAGTTTTCTACCAAGAACTATGTAACTCTGTGTTCCCCATCGCACATGGGAATACGTAGGAGCGAGATTCAATGTCTATTCAAGCACTTTAACAAAAAATCCAAAAACATCTTTGCATTGCCCAGAACTACGTACTTTGAATTCCTCTTCACACCTGAGGATACGTAGGAGCAAGACTCGCAGTCTGGTCTAGCACCCTAATAAAAAAACTTTTTTTTAGTCTTATTCTTTTTCTTTTAAAACTTTTAATAACTAGAAGAAAACAAATAAACGAAAGCTAATATTCTATTTGCAAAACTAACAAAATGGTTCCCGTTGAGTACAACAGATGTGAAAGGTATTAATACCTTCCTCTTACATAACTGACTCCCGAACCCGAATTTGGTTGCGATGACCATTTTATTTTTCATTAAGGGTTTTTTTCTCGATATTTTCACTTTCCTTTTAGAATAAATAAACTTCGGTGCTGACTTTATTATCATCTCAAGCGTGCAAATGCTCGTGATTATTTTTTCGCGCCAGGACACATATGCACATGAAGCTTATTACAACAAATTAGAGATTGTACACAGGCTAATCCCCCAAACCAAATTTTTTTTTTGATGGCTAAGCTCACAAACCAAATGGAGATTTTACCGACTAATCTATGTTGCTACCGTGAAAAATCATCGGCGAAGACACAGAGTTGCCACTGAACGTTATTTATCCCAACGGGGAAATGAAACGATTGATAAAAACCTCAGAAGGTAGAGAAAATGGTCTCGCAACCAAATTCGGGGTTCAAGAGTCGATTACGCACGAGGAAGGTGTTAGCACCCCTCGCATCCATTGTACTCAACTGGATCCACTCTCGTTGTTCTAATCAAAGGGTGTGTATATCTAAAGACCTACTTGCTAAGGGAACGCGAAAACGGAAAAAGGGAGGAAAAAAAGGGTATAGATAGGATTTCGCAATCTTATGCCTACGTATTCCCTCGTGCAATGGGAAAGTCAGAGTCATCGTAGTTTGGAGGACTACGGGTGAAAGGGAAGGTTGTTCACCAAGGATTGGGGCCCTTGTGCCTACGTATCTTCATTAGCACGAGAATGAAGAGATCAGAGCATCCGTAGCTCGTGGGACCATGAGTTGCTTAGTGTCTTTTATGGACAATGCAAACGTTCATATTCCGGCCGCTAGGTTTTTTCCGCTCGCATACGAGAAGACTTACGCTTTAGCCCGTTTTGCGATAGAACGAAAATAACATGCCCTTTTTGAAAATGATTTGAAGAGGAGATCCTGAAGGATAAAATGATTTGCATTTGTTGAAGTGTTTTAAAGAAGTGAGTTGAATCGGCTTGTGATGCGTATCGTTCTAAAGTCTATGACGATAGGATCGAGCACTTTATACGACCGATCCAAAACGGTTCACACATAAAGATCTCTAGATGAGATAAGGAAAGACTCCTGCTCATCATTTCTGATTGTGCTTAAGGCTCGTGACGCACTATACACATCGTATTTATTATGTGTCTTGAATGAATTAAGAGAGAGAAGAGAAGGATACAACGCAAGATCTAAGGGAGACTTGACCCTAGATGTTATCATGCAAAGTGATCCTAAGGTTAGGATTAGAAGATAATTATATTCTAATGTTGTCATGCAAGATGACTCTACGGTTGGGTTTAGGGAGAAGCTACCCCAATGTTATCATGCTTGGATTAACAACATAATGTATATCCTACTCCTATCTTAATCAAAATTACGTTGGACTAGGAAACCCTAAGGGAACATGCAAGAGCAAGCAAAACAAGCTAAGACAAACACAAACAGCAGCATACGACAGCGCTTCAATCAGAACATCGGTGTATTTCCAGCAACAGCACGATAACATTTAACAACACATATTTACAGAACAGGCATGTATACAGCAGCATGAGTGCATTCCATAAAGATCAAACATGAATTTACATGAACACAAATTATGCAAGATCGAACAAAGATTGACATGTGAACATGTATCAAAAGATTAACCAATCAATATGAACATGCATCCATAAATGAGAAATTAACATGAACATGCATCATGGAATTCAACAATCGATAATGCGTACGAGCAGGTATCAACAACTAAACAATTAACATGAACATGCATCATGTTATTCAAGATCACACAATATTGACATGCAAGTAGCAATCATTAATGAATCATTATGAGCAAGTAAGTAAATTAATCATAACTCTGACATGCTGCAAATAAATCAAGATAGATCAAGAAATGATAGTCATACAACATAAGAACAAGTCCTCAAAAGAAAGGAACCAAAACAGTCCACAAAAGCAGCAAAAACAACAAAATTTGTATGCGTAATTGGTTACGCCATATGTTGTAACCGGTTACGACAACGAAACAAACAATTTCCAGGTCATTTTATAATTGCGTAACTGGTTACACCAGATGTAGTAACCGATTATGTACGCGAAAACAACACAACAACAACTGCATGAAAAGCACTTCCCAGCATCTCTTTCATAATCAAATGCAATATGTAATAGCATGCAATTGTACATGAAAATTACATCAATTAACAGCAAAAATCATCAATCAAAATCAACAAACACCAAGCATGCAAATCAATGATCAAACAACACAAAAACCACAAGGATCTACATTGTGAAAGTTGCAAATAAGCTAAATTAAGTTTGGATCCAAGAATTACCAACCTACAAAGCTGAAATTTGCTTTGGTAAATGTTGCAAACAGAATTTGATTAATGCACTCAAGAAAACCAGAGATCCAAGAGCTTTTTACAAGAAAAGTTGAAGAACAATGCAATGAATCAAAGTTGCTTCAAAATCACTTCAAATAAGCACTTCCAAAATTCAGATCTGGATCCAAATTTGAATCTAGCAATGGAAAAGCAATGTGATGAAGGTTTACCTCACAAATTAATAAATTCCAATGAAGAATTTGTTAACTCTAATGGAAGAGCTTTAATGTGAGGTTGAAGATGAAGTGAAAATGTGAGAGAAATTTTTTTCTCAAAGTCAGAGAGAATTGAGAGTGAATTCAGAAAAATGAGTGAGAAATAAATTCTTGATAGTGTGGTTTAGAGGGAAATGTTTAAATAGAAATTAGGCTTAGAGCTCAAAGAGTCTTGGAATTGGGTTTGGAAATGTGATTTGGAAATTGGTATGGAAATAGGTTTGGAATTTGGTATGAAGTTAGTTAAAATTCTGCAGGTTCTAGATCCTTCCACACAATGCTATAAATAATCACAAGTGATTAAAATTGAGCGCAAATGCTGTATATACTGAAAAATTTGTTATTTTTGAAAAATCAACAAGCGTAACTGGTTACAGGAATACGCGTAACCGGGTACTAAACCTCAACCTTTGGTGTTTCACTTGAGAAACGCTTGAAATATAATGATGAACTTGTCTTGAACAAATCAAATAATCCGCTGCTATCTGTTTCTGGTTCCGAAATAATCAAACCAGTTGAGCAAAATAAATGCTGAAATTGTTGATGCTTGCTGCTGAGCTCTGAATAGCAAGAAAATAAATTTTGATCCCATGTATTGAGAGCATAAACGCAATGCATGATGAATTGATATGGCCTAACAGAGATGCAGATGAATGCAAACGTAAGCCAACTATGGTCAGGAATCAGAGGGCAAATTTTGGGGTACAACAATCTCAAGAACTAAACAAAGATTTTATGAGGACAATCTTAAGAACCAAATAGAGAATTTACAAGGACAGTCTCAAGAACCAAATAAAATAATAGAGTCATAATCTTGATGAAGAACACTTACTCATGAACACTTGTACAATCAAAACTCTCATAAGTGTTTTTCACTCACAAGACACTAAGGAAACTTTAGTTAAAGAATTTAAAAAAGATAGGGAAGACTAGAAAATAAAGAAAATAATGGTAGAAGTATGAATTCTATTGTGATTTGAAAGAAGAAGAATCCCCATATTTATAGGAGAAAATATATCTTAAAAAAGAAAATGATTCATAGGATTTCTAATGCTTATAATTGATTATAACCTATGTTTAATCGATCATGTAGGCTAAATATAAAATGTTTTCAAACTTATCGTAAATAATTGGTTATAAGAAATCTTAAACAATTAGGAGGCATCATGAAAGAGATAATTTATTAACCATGGTGTGCTAATTGACAATCTAGAGTAAATAAGACTCCTAAAGGTTTAACTAAGCTAGTAACCAACTAGATACGTACATAAAACATTTTTGGATGATTTTATAAAATCATTGAGGCTTTGAAACTATTTTTTGTGTGTGTGTGTGTGAGAGAGAGTTTTCTTAGTATCTTAGAAGGTACTCTTATACTTTTACAATACATTGATCACTTGAACAGAGGACCAGAAGAGCGTTTACACTTACTATCTATCTCAACCTTGAAGCTATAAGATCCCTTATTTGATTCATCATTAGTTCCACACTTCATCTAGTAATTGACTTTGTATATTTAATGAGGCTTGATATAGCTTCTTTCATAGTGTCTTTCATGTTTCTCAACTTCGTAAGTATGTTCCGAATGTGTCCCATGTAGTTCCAGTGGATGATGTGCAAGTGAGAGATAACTTGACTTTTGAGACATTACCTTTACGAAATGAGGATCGAGAAGTGAAGCACTTGAGAGGTAAGGAGATTTATTTGGTTAAGGTGGTATGAGGAGGACCTACTGGAGGATGCGTGACATGGGAGCTGGAGATCCAGATGAGGGAGTCTTATCCAGAGTTGTTTCCATCGGGTGATTTTCGAATGGGAAAATTCCTTAAGTGGGAGAGAGTTGTTACACCCCAATTTTGTTTTTAATATTTTATTTAAATTTTAGAGTGCTTTAATTTAATTTAATTAGTATTATTGAGGTTGTCGGGTTTTAATAGAAATTATCTATATTTTTATTTAGTGTAGAAAGTGAGAATATGTGGTTTTGGAGAGAAAAATAGATTTTTAATTAAATTATGGTGGTGAATGAAACTAGTGAGGGTTAGGGGGATTAATAAAATAAAAATAGGATTTTATTTAAGTAGGGAGGGAGAATAGAAAAGGGAGCTTTTTGGTGAAACAAGGTGTCAACAGAGTTGAGAGAAAAACTCTAGCAGAGCGAGAGTAGGAGAAAAGACTCCATAGCTAAAACTTCAACCTTTTTCACAAATTCGAGATAAGGGGATTTGTTCATGATATGAGTGTTTAAGCATGAGGGATAGAGGGAAATCCTTAACCCCATTCCTTTTTCGTTTCCTTTTTCCTCCATTGTTTAGGGTTTTGAATCTTGAGATGGTTTGTGCAAAACCTCCCGAAATTGTTGTGATGTGATGTTGTTTTTGGTGTATTTTAATTGCTAAATTTCGTGTGGGTTTATGTGAATAATTGTGATTTTTTATTTTCATGAGTATAGATGATGATTTGATAAGATATGATGGTGATTTCATGTTTGATTTATGAGGCATATGTCATATCTGTGATGTTTGATGTAACTAAATATTGCATTATTCATGTTCGATGAATTGATGTGCGTATGACATTATTTGGAATTGAAATCGGAGTTCTGGAGATCCAACTATGGCAGAAAAATATATTTTTCATGTTTTATTCTGCGGTGACTGGCATCTCCTACGTGAAAGGCCAACAGTTGCATTGCTGGGGAAGACGTCCCTTTTGGAAGAACGGATGGGCACTATTGCTCAAGCTGTCAGTGATGAAATGTGATTAAGAGAGGAAGGATGATGGGTTCGGGTGACGGACGTCATGTCTGGAAGGAAGACTGCCAACCCTTATTTTGACCGATTTTGGCAGTTTTTACTCGACTTTTAGTGTTTTCTTCTTCGATGATTGTTTGGTGTTGTTTGATAAGTGTTGATGAGAAAAATATAATTTTGATTATTATGATTGATTTTCTGATGAATGCCTCACGAGGAGGAAATTGTTGATGTTGAGATGTGCAGTTCGGTGGAACCATTGATGTGAACTTACAATGGTGATGAGTATTAATGTTGAGTTTTAGATTTGTTAGAAACCGATGACGAGTATTGAAGTTGCAGGTGGATATCAGTATTGCATATCTTTGTGTATCTTTCATGCATCATGTATATCAGAGATAGGTATGACTTTGGTCCTGTGATGAGTATGACTTCGGTCCAGTGACAAGTAGAACTTTGATTTAGTGACGAGTTGGATGTTTTAGTAACACACCTCTGAATATCCGAAAATTTTGTACCACATGCATGAGAGTATAGGAGATGAATACATTGTATATATAATTGCATTTGTTGATTGATTTGTGTTGTTGTTGGATTGTGTGATTGATTAATTATGCTAATTGTACTATCCTTGGTGTTTATACACCGTTAATATATATGAATGTATTCTCACCCCTTTTTGTTTTCTATGTTGTCCTATACGTGTGATGTGCAGATACTCAAGTAGAGACTGAAGAGCTTTAGCTGTTGTTTGTGCTGGAAGATGGCATAATTGACCTTCTTCATTGTTTATCATTCTCTGTTTATTTAGTTTTCCAAATGTCACTCTGATAGTGTAACACTGAGATATGAATATCTTATTATGTTTTTTTGTGAGTTATTGAATTAACTATTTTATGATTAAATGAAGTGATTTTCTATACAGGAGACAATTGGAATTGTGTTGAAAGTTATTTTCCGATGCTATTATGATTTGAAAATGTTATGATGAGAAATATATCGCCCTTTTATATTTTATAATTCCGCATTATTTATAAATTATGTGTTTGGGATTTAGAGTGTTACATTATGCATCTCCGGAATCAAGCAAAATGTCGTTTGAGATGTTGTAAAAAACGAACGAGATTTGTGTTTCTTGGATGCGTCCGAAGATGCATCTTTAAAATCTAAAAGTATTTTGAATTTTTGACTAGAGTGTGCTAGCCATTCATAATGTGAATCTAGCAATTCCCAAATTTTAAATAAACAGTCTTCTCATAAAATGGGCCTAACGAGAAAAAAATATGAACTAACGATTCTGTAAAAATTAATATTATTGGAAAATTATTACTATCCACACCATCATTCACATTGGATAGTGAAATCCTAGCACACCATTGACTATTCATAGCCCCGTTTTTTATACTGGGCTGAAATCCCCAATTTAGGACTTCATATCCTCTTTTGCTCCTATTTTCCGTAATTCAAATATACTTACCAAAATTCCGCTTAAAATTTAAAAAATAAATAAATTTTAATAATTTTCCTCCAAAACACATTTATCTTATAAATGATGCATTCAACTGAATTTGTTATTTTTACTATGTAATACTTAGGCAGTTTTAATACTAAATTGAAAGTGATCATATTCAAGAAAATATTCATAAATTAATTTTAAAAAATAAAGTAAAATATGGTTGATAATTTTTCTTTTCAAAACTGTTATAAAGGTGGAAAATATTACAAAATTGTTATTAATGAGAAGTGTGCAATTTTATTATTGTTTTTTGCCTCTTTTTAATTTTCAAAACTAAATACTAAAAATCAAAACCTCTAAAATCTTTTTTTCTTTTTTAATTTTTAAAACACTTAAATAGATAATAATTTTTAAAAATAATTTTGTAAAATTAGACTAGCAAATTTTTTTTATTATTTTGAAATTTTAAAAACTAAAAAAATAACTGTTTTATAAAACCAAATAAAACAGGATCTTATTTTTTTGTCTTTTGTAATATTTTTTCATAGTTGTTTGAAGCAGAAGACACATTGGTAGAGTTCTTGCTCGCAATCACATCCACACCATAGTCAGGTCACACATGTTAACATGTTGAGATATTCAATACTACTCAATCAATCCAAACTAATTGTGTATTTCCAACCCAAACTTGACCAGGTCCGTGTTGAAAAATAAGTGTGAGTTCTAAGTTTCATATTGTTTAAAAAAGTAAAGGTTGAACACTTTATAAGTAAGAGGACTCATACGCCTATCACCTTAAGCTTTTAGTTGAATATGTGGTGTCTCTCTCATTTGTTTGGGTGAGTCTTTGACCTTTAGGTGAATGTGTGACCCAATGTGAATGCTTCCTAGATTTTTCACCACTAAAACATTATGTTTCCTATTATATATTTGGGTTAAATAAGTTATTGGTCCCTCTAAATATTACAGTTTTCGTTTTTAGTCCCTCCAAAATTTTCCTTTAAGAAGTGGTCTTTTCAAAATTTTCCGTCTGAGCAATTGGCCCCTAACGTCAAATACAACTAACGGTTGCATACGTGGCATGCCATATGAAAATTTTTTGATGACTATGCAAACAAGTGGCAGTGTCAACGTGACAAAAATGATAATGTGGATGCCACGTGGCAATTTCTTCCATTTTTTGTTTTTTTATATTAATTAAAATTATAGCGACGGAAAGTTAGACGCTAATCCGTTGCTAAGATGATTAGCATAAACAAATTCAGAATTTACAGCTAATTCGTAGCTAATTCCTAACAAATTCCTAGCTAAATACAAATTCAAAATTTCTCACACAAAACTTTAATTTTTTTCTTAAAATGAATTAAATATGAATTTTTTATACGTATCAATATATTAAAAACTACGCTTAATAAAATTATTTGTAACACAAATCATGTATCAAATACAATATAAATATATATTTTTAAATACATTCAATAAAATTATGTTATATAAATATTTGTGCAAATATTCGTACCTAAAAACTTGGGTATAAACCAATCTGTTTGAAAAAGCTAATAACTTTACTATAGTCAGAAAGAACAGAGGGACGAAACAGCATCAGCACTATCTGTTATTCATATACATTTTTTCTCAACAAAGGACGCATAATGATTTATCATGATTCTTGATATCATAGAATTGATGCCATTGGATATGTTGATGTTTCAAATGCACTTGTGTTTCTCTTTGCCCAAGCCCTGGTTGCTAAAGTAATTGCCTCTCTAAACATAGAAGAAATTCACTGCAGGTTTCTTCCTAATTGCAATGGGAGTAAAACTATGTGGCTGAGCCGATAGTTTGAAATTAGAGCTGTCAAAAAATTCCTAAATAACGTAGCTTTAATAATAAGGTTTTTTGTTGATCCTATTTTTTTAGGCTCCTTACTAAATAAATATTTTTCTGGCTTTTATTTTTAAGTCCTTTTATATTTTTGTCATTAATAGAGCTTACGTGCAGGGCTCAAAATCTAATTTATTTGAAATAAAATATTTTATATTATAAAACCGATATTTTTTTAAAACCGATTTTTTATTAAAACTGTTTTTTTCCTAAAACCGATTTTTTCAGAAAATACAAAAAACTGATTTTTTTAGAAAATAAAAAAAAAACTGATTTTTTCCGAAAATAAAAAAACCAATTTTTTCCTAAAATAAAAAAACCCGTTTTTTCAGAAGAAAAAAAAAGCCTATTTTTTCCGAAAATAAATAAAAAAACCGATTTTTTTCAAAGATAAAAGAAACTGATTTTTTCCAAAATTAAAAAAAAAAAACCGATTTTTTTCCGAAAATACAAAACAAAAACCGATTTTTTCCGAAAATGAAAAAAAATGATTTTTTCCGATAAAGAAAAAAAACCGATTTTTTCTGAAAATGAAAAAAACCCAATTTTTTCGGAATATAAAAAAACCGATTTTTTCCGAAAATGAAAAAAACCAATTTTTTTCAAAAACAAAAAAAATTGATTTTTTTCGAAAATAAAAAAAATGATTTTTTCCGGAAAAAAACGATTTTTTCCTAAAATAAAAAAAAAAGATTTTAAAAAAAAATTGATTGAAAAAATCTATTTAAAAAAAAAAATCAAGTTTTAAAAATGTTGGGGATTTGAGACTCTACTTAAATTGTAGGGATCCTTAATTTAGGAAACTACATATTTTGAGGCTAATCTACTATCTATCAATTACTAAAAGGTTCTTTGAACTGCCCAATTTGTCCTTCCACAAAAAATAAAATACATTATGAAAAAATTATTTCGATAACTAGCAAATTCATCCATAATCAAAAATAATTTATCACAATTGCATGCCATGTGTTGACTTAACATTGACTATTATTTACTATCTTCTATTTACCCATTCAAATTAAATATTACATACACTCATTCTCTCTTCATTCAAATTTCAAATCATTTTCACTTTTTTTTCCCCACACTTTCTCACTTTCATTTTAATTTTTTTCACTATATTTTATATTATCGCTAAAAATACTAATAATCTATTTTTTAATTTTAATAAAATAAAAAACTTATTTATCTCACGGATCACTATCAATATAATATTTATTTTATTTTAATTAACCATTATCTTATATTTAAATATTATTTTCTTTTCTTTCTCTATTTTATGATTCATTTTTCTCATGGATCACTATCAATATTATATGATTATTGTTCATTTTACAATTAATCATATCATTTAAAATTTTTCATTTGTATTTAAATACGCACCAAATAATTTATTTTATATTGTATTAAATAATGAACAGTACCTCCACATAACCTTGTATGTCTTCTAGATATCTCCATATGAGTTTAACCACTTTATGTCGCAACAATATGTTAAAATTCATTTGCTGCCTTCTTATATCAAGACATCGATACCTGCATAAACTGTAGTAATTTCCCATAAATAAGCGAGTTATCTGTATTTTGCCACTGAATAATTATATTTTATCGGGATAGCATCTTTGATGAGTGGAGCATTGCTCAGATATAAAGCAATGTGATATTTGTATCTACTTTTTTTTTACGAGATATGTATTTTACGTCATGTTTTGTTGATTCGTTATCTCATGAATTATGAAGCCAGGAACATTCTATGCCTTGCCTCAAAGCCCTCAGCTATTCAAACAAATGTTAATGGTAGCTGGTTTTGATAAATATTATCAAGTAGCAAGGTATGATATTCTTTCTTCCCCTGTTCCTATAAAAAATGCATTTGGTTTGTGTGAGATTTACAATTAAAAGATATTTGATGCTAGTCACCATGTTTGGTTTTGGATAAAATGCAATTTACTTTTTATCAGATGTTTTCCAGATGAAGATTTAAGAGCTGACAGACAACCGGAGTTCACGCAACTAGATATGGAAATGGCTTTTACTCCTTTGGAGGATATGTTGACTCTTAATGAAGAGTTGATCAGAAAGGTTAGTTTATATCATCTATAATCACACTTCTCTAACAGGTTAAATAAATTCATGTTATCAATAAATTAATCTTTTTGAAGTAATAATGAAAACATATACATTATTAGATAATTCTTTTGAAATGGAAGAATAAGGTGTTAAAGCAGGTATTGATATTGATTGAGATATTATAAAGGATAACTAAAGAAACAGGGATTTTTGTAGTCTCGCTTATTTCAGGAAAAGACAACATTGTTAATGTTGGTAAACCTGTTTGATATATATATATATATATATATATATATATATATATATATATATATATATATATATATATATATTTTAAGATTAATAGATGTTTTTGAGTATGAATATTTGTACAAATATTTATATAACATAATTTTATTGAATGTATTTTAAAAAATATATTTAGATTGTATTTGATACTTGTATTGTGTTACAAATAATTTTATTAAGAGTAGCTTTTAATATATTGATGCATATAATAAATTCATATTTAATTCATTTCAAGAAAAAAAATTCAAGTTTTGTTTGAGAAATTTTGGGTTTGCATTTAGTTAGGAATTTGTTAGGAATTAGCTACGGATTAACTGCAAATTCTGAGTTTGTTTATGTTGTTCTTCTTAACGACGGATTAGCGTCCAACTATTCGTCGCTATAATCAACTACCTACCTATTAATGAAAGATACATAGTAACACCCTTATTTACCCTTTAATCAAAATTAATTTACACCTACAAATGTCCTTAATCAACTACATCCCATTTGCAATTAATTTCCCTCTCTCTTTCTTTTTTCAAAAAAATTTAGATTCTTTTACACTTCTCTCTCTTTCTCTTCTACCCCTTGCTTTCCCTAAACTGCCGGTGCCCCTCTCCCTTCTCCCTCGTCTCTCTACCGTAGCTTCATTTCACCCTTTTCTCTTTTCTCTTTATTTTCTCCGCAAACCCTAGCGCAGCCGCAGCTTTCACCACCTTCTTCAAGTTCTGTCTTCAACGATATCAGGTATTTATCTCAAACTCCTTCTTCTTCAACCTTCATTTCTTTCACTGCTCTAACTCCTTTCATTATTGCATGTTTTCTGCAACTCAAGCTGCTCTTATTCCCTATTTCTTACTCTGCAACAATCTAGGTTTATGTCTTTCTTCCATTAATGACCCAACTCATCAATCTTACTTATGTTTTCGCTTTGTCTGATAAGGAAGAGAAAACAAATAGTCGGTGTCTTTTGTTTTGATTTCTGCTTCACAAACTGGTTTCACCTCTTAATTGCGTGTTTTGTATTCCAACATTTCAGGTAAGAATTTCACAACAACGCTCGAAAGTTTTTTATTCCTGACTGCATAGATCTGACGGTTAGGGTTTCATTTGTCTATGGTGAGTTATTTATGATTTTATTGTTTGTTTTCTTCCCAAATCTGTTTGGATAAGTATCTGGAAAATTTGAAAGATCTACTACTGACATTTGGAGAAACATTCAACAAAACGAACTTTCATTCTTTTTATGTAGATTTTGCTTTAACAATCACTTATGAACTGGAATCAGCTTTAAAGTTGAAGAATTTTTTTTTATCAATGTGAGACGTGTTAATGTGATGTCCATGTCCTTCATGAGTAGTATCTTTTCACAATTAACTTAGGTCAAGACCTTGATTTTAGTATAATACTAAGAAAAGTAAATTTGTTTTCCCCAATGATGATTTTCTAGACAGGTGTGTATTATGAAGGTCACTTTGTATGTTGTAAATGTTGGTTGTACTTCTTACAGTAAGGATTATGACATTCGTTATGTGTTTTTATTGCCTTAGTTAAACAATGGTTTTTGATATATTGCGTGAAAATGACAAACTGGTTGTTGTAAAATACGATTTTGATGCATTCACTTTCCATTTTTTTCTCTCAAATCAAAACTGTCAACTATGATTTTCGAAAGTTTACGTGACCCTGCAATATATGTGTTAACTGATTGACCCTGCTAACAATTAATTTTCTTTTTATTTACAACATGTTTCTAACTTTTTCTGTGTTCATTACAACATATTTCAGATGTTTGTATTTGTCATGTTATTTTCATCTTATTTGATTAACCATAAGTCAATGGTTTGTATATGTGCTACATTTCCTGTTTTTTTTATATGACTTTGTGCTTTTATCATTCATGTTGATTTTTTGTGTTTTTTGTTTTCTATTTTCATGATCAACACTATGAAAGCTGGAAAGGGTGAAACTTTTTCTGCCGAGGAGCCTCCCAAATGTAACATTGATAAGTTGATTGATGGCGTGCAGCTTATCCGTAAGCATGACGACAATATCACTGAGTTGAAGAATTCACATCGATATTTAAGTGTCAGAGGAGATGTTGATCAATGTCTGGACGTAAACTCTCTGCCGCCCTTCCAATGATGCCAAAACATCTGGTCGAGGCTTGCTGTTAGCCTGCACAGGCCCTCCATGCCCTTCATAGTGAATGACATGATGACTGAACACCAAGTAGTAAAAAGCAATCCGTCATAACTGATTATGCTGTCTTTTGATGACTGAACACCAAGTGATTGAATCTCCACCTGTTTTTCCAGGTTACAAAGTCTGATGTGGATGCTGCTTTGAATATTCTTAATTTTGCAATATATCATAAAGAGCTGACAGAAATGGATGAGCGTGAAGAAGAGAGGGAAAAAGAGAGGGAAAAAGAACAGGAGAGGAAGCGTAACGCTGACACTGAAAACAATGGTCCTGATCGTGGTTCTAAAAGCTAAAGAGAGTAAGTGATAGTTAGTTATACTATTTCTGTGGAAGCTAAATAAATATACCCGTCACAAGCATTTTTATATCTTAATTATTACCATGTGTTGCATGCCAAAATTTTGTTTATCCCATATTCTATTCGGAAGTTGAATTAACATCCTTTACAATAATGCTCAAGGACTCTGATACGCCAATACCATGTTAATATTGAGGCTTTTCTTGTACTGATTTCTTAATTTTATTTGGCCATTATTGAACTCTCCATCTGTTTTTTTTACTAGCTCAACATCAGATGCCATGGAAGTAGATGATACCTCAGCAGCCCAACCAGCTGTTGGTCTCACTCCCGAAAGGTCTTTCAACTGCCAATCTGAAGCCTCCCATAATGTTGTTTTCTTATATTGAAATCTTTACTGTACTTGTTTTGGATTTAACTATTTTCCATTAACATGCAGAATTGAAGCATTCAATTCCCTATTTGGTCAGCATATGCGTGCCAATCGCCTGGATCAAATATCTATTGCAGACATAGAAAATGTTATCAATAGAGGGGCCGATTCCACTTACAGCTCGCCAGATATATTGCTCCTGTTAGAGGTAAATCTCCGGGGGTGTTGGAAACTGATTCCTTCCATATTTATGTGTTGGAAACTGATTCCTTCCATATTTACTATAGTAGTCTCCTGGAATATTTTATAAATAAGATGTTCTCTTGTATCTCATACATATTCATTGAATAATCATAATGTCCAGTTATACAGATACATTTGCATTGTCTTTATAATTTTGAATTTCCGGTGGCATGTTCCTGGCATAAATTCTAATTACTGTCTCGTTTTTTTTGGAATTTCAGAAATTGCAAGAAGTCAATAGATTGATGATAGTTGCTGGAATGGTGCATATGATATCATAAATGTAAGATCAACTCAATATCTCCAACTCAGATTTTGAGAGGTAATCGATTTTGTTATTTGACTTTTATTTTCTCTCAGGAAATGTACATCAGTTACATTTCAAACTAAATATATTTCAGAGAGCAAACTTTGCTGCTAGGGTAGTAAGCAGTTTACATTGGTGGGAGACTTGACCAAGATTTCCAATTTTCAAAGTTAATTTGTTCACATGCTGGGAGAGAGCTATCGCCAATACATCAACAAAGACATAACAAGTGCTATGGTGTCGATATATTTATAATTGAATTATTTGGGTCATTAAGAACTTTGTAATCCCCTCTCAAACTTTATTGGTTTTGTCTATACTTGGCACTCCCTATCTTTATGCATTTTAGTGTTGCTAACCTCCATCTATTCATGTGTAAACCATGCTTCTAGAATTGAACTTGTTTAGGTATGTTTTATTAAATGAACCTAATTGCTTCCCTCATCTGTGAGACTCTTGTACACTATTCTTGCCACACACTAGCTGTCAGTTGTGTGTTGCATAGATTGGTTGCAGATTTTTATGTTGCAATCTTATTTCTTAGACGTAGATTTGGGCAAAGCATATCCTATCTAATACCAGAAAAAAATAGGACGGGGAAGATCAATTACTGACATAGCAGACCATATGGTACAGATTAATCAACACTTTAAAAGTTACTAGAAAGAAAATAATCAGTATTTAGGGCTTTTAATTTTAATTATAGTTTTTTTTTTTTAAAACATCTGAATATGAAAATGTATAAACTGACACTTATAATGGTAAACAAACGCCATTAAATTGATTTGCACTAGGTAATTTATCCATCAGTAGTATTCTATTCTTGAACAACAACATTCCTTGCAACAAATTAGGGATATAACCAGAAATCAAGATATTATTAAAAGTTTGACATTCTACTCATGCTCATTTTGCTTGAGCAAGTAAATATTCTTGAAGAATAAAATTAATATGCTAAATTTGAAATAAAGTTAAAAATATGCTAAATATTCTTGAAGAATAAAATTAGTAAGCATTCCTTGCATCATTTCGCTGCACTTATTCCTTTAATCCTAAGTTTGAAATAAAGTTAAAAATATTCTTGAAGAATAAAATGGGATCGTGAAAAAAGATGTAGAGATTTCTTTTACTGAAAAAATGCAGAGACGTAATATGCTAACTTAAGAGCTTACACTTCAATTTATATCACATATATACAGACAAATCATTGGGAAGAAGTCATGTACAATCACATGTATAATAATTTTTAACCACATTTTGTTTATCTTATAATTGAACTTCGGATAGCATGACCTTTTTTTAAAGTTAACAAAGAAAACACTCATAAGTATTTCAAATAGTAATTCTATTCTTTTTTTTTTTTTTGGTCAAGATTAATAATTCTATTCTTTTTTTTTTGGTCAAATACATGATTTCATTTCAAAACATGTATTTGATTGCAATAAAAAAAGTTACCAATTAAATGTCTTTCTCTGTTATTTCAGTTTTGGTTATTTAGGAATTGGATTGTAACTAGGGAGCAGTTTCAATTGTTACTAAAGCCCTTAACTATAATAGAATGGTCGCATATGTTAACAGATTTTCAAGAATGATGCACTGATTAAGAGATGTTATCAGTTAATTAAATGTTGTAACATTCACTAAATATTGTCTAGCATATTATAATGTTCTTAAGCTCATAACTCTTTAGGTGAAACTTACTTACATATTTCTACCAGTGATAATCTTATACTATCAAAGAAACAAATTCAATTGAACGTGGTATTTTGCTCACATATCATATTTATATGTTCGATTTGGCCTGAAAAATATTATATATTTAACTGTACAAAACACAAATTTATTTTCATCATGACTATTTGCTTTTGTTTATCATGTTTATCTTGAATTCCTATGGTGTAATGCAAAATACCTGTAGCTTTCCTATGTTTGTAGCTGATGCAAGATATATATGAAAAAATAATAAAGTGCAAAAACATGTTTCTTGATAGGCAAAATACAAATTTTAATTTTATTAACAGTCGTGTTTATTTAATAAACAAAATTCTTATTTTTAAATGTTAAAATTTTTCCTTTTTTTTTATCTTACGATTTTTTTTTCTTATTTTTATATGATTATTTAATACAATTGAATTCATATTATAATTGTTAATTTTATGATTAAGTAATTCATTTTAAATTTTATTATGTATCAAAATATATTTTAGATCCTACTAAATATTTAGACCCAATTCTAATAATTTATCCAATATACTTTAGGTTTAAGGAGGGATTCTACTAAATATATTTATAAATATATAAATTTGGCATTATAATTCTTTTACAAATATATTTGGCAAAACTAATTCTAATTTAACACAAGGTGAAATTCAATTGCTATGGTATAGAATATAAACTACTTTTAAATTGCTATGTTATAGAATATAAACTACTTTTAAAATTTTAATTACATAACAATAATTTTTAACATAACATAGTATGATATAATAAAATAAGTCATGCACAATAAATTTTATAAAATATTTATATTGTTAAATGTGAAATCTTAAAGGGAGTATGAACAATCTGTTAGATTGCAGTGAAAATACCAAGCTACTAACAGTTGTAACTTTTATCATTGAAGTTAATTATTTTCACGGGACACTATCACCACAATATCTTTTTTTTATAAATTTTAATCTAACAAAGTATTTGTAAATAGTTATAGCTGCTCAATAATATTTGTAAATATTTATAGTTATTAAGCATATTGAATTTATTAGGTTGGTGATTTGTTACATATTTATTTTAAATATTTGCAATTATTAATGATTTTATAAAACCAATTATATATTAGCAACGATTAAGTCTTATCGAATGATCTACGATATGAATGAACTTACTCGTGCGGACGCACGGGTCTTCTACTAGTTTTAATTAATATAAGAAAAAACAAAAAATTGAAGAAATTGCCACGTGGCATCTACGTCGTCGTTTTTGCGAGGTTGACACTGCCATGTGTTTGGACAGTCCTCAAAAAAGTATACGTTACATGCCACGTAAGCAACCGTTAGTTGTATTTGACGTTAGAGATCAATTGTTCAGATGGAAAATTTTAAAATGACCACTTTTTAAAGAAAAATTTTAGAGGGACTAAAAATGAAAACCGCGATATTTAAAAGGACCAAAAACTTATTTAACTCTATATATTTTGAAACATTATTTTATTATATAAAAGTTGATGCATTATTTTTAAGCATTTGAGACCTATTTTAAAGACCAAAATATTTGAGGCTTAAGGCGATAGCCTCACTCGCCTTGCGGCCCAACCAACAACTATGTTTTCAGGCAATGTCTGTATCATTGTAATTAAAGTATTAAGTTATTAGATTTTAACATATTTGAAAAATAAAACATTTATAATTCAATTTTTAAGGAAAATTTGTAGAACTAAGAACAATACCATTATTCCAAGATAATTAATCAATCATGTGTAGCAATATATATAGAAAAAACAATCTACACATTATTCTATCTGTCTACATAAAATAACATTCTATCCTGTCAACACACCGAAGTATAAATCTATAGGCACAACAATAAAGAAAATGAGGGTCAAACTGTTGTGCTCAAATTACCTTGTGATTGCCTATAACATGATTTGAAACTCTCCAGAACTTCAGAATTTTTAAATCAGTACAAGATACCCATATTTCTTAAGTTTATACCATATATTAAAAACAACTAACATTATAGCTTATAGGTATATGTATTTTTCACAATAAGCAGTTATGTGATAAAATTACAAATAAATTATTAATCTAAATAGGGCCTAAGATACATTTTCAATGTTAATTCTATTTATTATGTCTAATGTTGATACTGTTATGGAAGAAGTAAAAGCAAAATTACTATTTTATGAGAATTAACTTAAGTTGAATAGGAATCACCCACCGTCCAACAATAGCAGGCATGTAAATTTTCAACGGATTGAAATCATTGACGGGAATCAGACACAATATTAACAATAGTCAAGGTTTAATTATGGCTCCTTTCTTTCCTTAGCTTTTGACTTGCACAAAAAAAATCACTATATTAACACATCACTAAATTAACAAAAATAATATTTTTGAAAATCAAATTATTATTTTTGTCAATTAAGGAACATTGGACAGAACATCAGACAAAAATGTAGTAACAAAACTGCATATTTTTATAGGTACGCGGAACATTATACAAAATTAAAGGAATTGTAACTAAGAATAGATAGTAGAGTATTACTTGTTTGAAAGCGTGAGGGAGGGAATTGAAATTTTGAAGATCTTCTAAATAGAACTTTAACTAAGAAGCTATTTTGGCAGATCTCAGTCCTGCTTATTACTCAATTTCAACTAAGTTTAAAAAGGATGTTAATGGGTTTTTTTGGTAGCATGTTGTTTTTATAATATATATTAAATTTCCTTTTCGAAACTCTTCTTCAATTGTCATTGCCTTATCAAACTCTACCTGTGCCCGTTTTTCTTGAACCATTAAATTATCTTTGCATCTATCCATTTGAGTTTTATTATGGATTTGATGAATTTTAAATTCAACAAATTTAATATGAATATCTCTAAAAACATCTTTGGTATAAACTTTTAGCCTCATTTTAAGAGTTTGAAGTTATTAATTCAACCTATAGGATATAAAAAATCATGATAGGAAGAAACTTTTTTATGAAATTAATACAATCATGATAGAAAGATCTAGTCTTCACGAATTTGAAAGAGGAAGCATCTCTGACATTGTTCAATTGTTTGTCAAGCTAGCAACAAATAATAGTGGTCAAAGTAAATTTTAGATAAAGTGTAACAAGTATTATGAGATCAAAAACCAATCTGATCTATTATTGTATTTGGGTTGATTTATTTTTATAGAAAAAATGACGAGAAATATATCTCAAAAGTTGTTGAGGACATCTTGACGTGTTTTTCTACCGCACTATTTTTGAAAAAGGTTGATTTTGGCTCATTTAATTATACAATTGATTCAAGATTTTTGTAATTCAGTAATGATTGACTTATTAAAGATTTTAAAGATTTGTTTTGTAAATTTTTTGGTTACAAAAGGATGATTTTCAAAATTAGATTGAAAAAATATTTAATTGTATTTGCATGGATTGAAAAGATTTAATTGAATGTGCTTTTAAGAAAAGATTTGATTTGATATGCTTCGAAGGAAAGATTTGATTCAGTTTTGTTGACTCTAATATTTTGCTGAAGTTGATTAGCAAAGATTTTGATTGAAGATTTAATAAAACAAATATTGTATGATGAGATTTAATTTGATTTTCTTTAATTATAAGATTTGGGTTTGCTCCAATTTTTACTAAAGATGATTTGTAGTGTGTTTAAGTTTTGGGAGAGTTTTTGTTCTTAATCATTTACTTGAGAGTTTGGAATTCTTAGTTATATTAAGTAAAGATATTGTTGGATTTGTTTTAATGTAGATTCTGAATTGGGTTTATGAAGATACACGGATAGCAACATGTTAGGCAAAATGTCGACATCTGTGAGACATCATGTCTCGGACTGGTTGGTTGAAGTTTATATCAGGCTTTTGAGATTTGTTTCCTTTTATGTCCAATCAAGATAAGAGTTTGTCAGTATGTGTTTGAATTTGGAAAAGATCCATCTTAAATGTGTTTTGTATCAATCAATGATCTCAATCATCATAATTAAGATATTATTTACTATTCACATTTTTGGTTTTAAGAAATATTTAATCAGAATCGAGTTCAACAATATTGAATTTTTATAGTCAAGAAATTCAAAATTTTTCTAGATTTGATCAATCAAGATTTTCAATTAACACTGTTGAAGATTGATCTCATGCGCTTTTTGAAGGTTCGGTCACTTTCAACTCCAAATAATAACGAGATTTCTAATTGGACTTTTGTTACTATTTTAAGAAGACGTAGACCCCATGAGAAAATATCCACTCCATAAGAGAGTTTTATTTGAGTCTTTACTTTTGTAGTTTGTACACTCTATTCATAGGCATTAGTTTTAAATTAGCTAAACAGAGTTTAGAATTGTATTAGAGTTTTATCTTTCATATTTGTAAATGAATAAACACTTTGGGAGAGTGTTTGAGTGAAAGTGAGAGGTGTCTCAGATTCAGGGGAGTCCTGAATAAAAATTCACGAGTAGTACTAGGAAAAGATGCATTGAACCAAGAGAGTTCAAATCAGACCAATTTGTGCTTCTGATTATAAAGAGTGAATGTTCTTTCATTGAGTTAATACCCTCTGGACATAGGTGACTTTGCACCAAACTTGACGCAGTCGGTAGCACTACAGATTAGCAAGCTCTAAACCTCGAATGAAAACACGGGTTGCAAGCAACAAACTTACTAGCTAAAATTCTTGAATTCACCATGTAGAGAAAAATACTGAATATTATTATGAAAAGTATTCTTGGCGGCCACGCAAAAAGTATTTAAATACAGAAACAAAGAAACATTAATGGGCTTTTAATCCAAACAAAATTTAAATAGAAAATTGCGTAAAATGGTAAAATGCTATTTTTGGGTCTGAAACAAACTCGGATGGCTTAAAAAACCCATAGGTCACGACGAAGGTATAATAATAGTCATTCTGACATCGGACGCCAAATTTGTACAAAGTCTGCCAAACCTTTCTGATGCGCGACTTCTTCTTTAATACGCCAACCAGCCTTCCTACATTAGTCTCCTCCACCTCTGATGAACTCGGCTTCGAATTCTCTTCTTGATAAAGAGTCTCATCTACTTGATACTCACAAATGTCAGCAACATTGAGAATATTTAAGATATTCATGGTATTCGGCAGAGCTGCCACACAAGCATTATCGTTGATCTTTTGAGTGACTTTGAACGGGACATACTTGTTTGGTTGTAGCTTGGCGTATGTGCCAACTGGAAACCTTTTCTTACGTGGAAACACCATCACATGTCTCCCACATTGACAACTTTAACTTATTGTGTTTATCTAGCATAAGAGGCATATCTTTTGGTAGTTCATACGCGGTTAACTCCTTAAAATCCTGTAGGATTCCTAGCACTTTCCTTGGAATTGTTGTTTTCTCATTTACAACACTTATAAGCCCTTTAATTACCACTTAACAAAAAATCCAATTCCTTAAACAGCCCCATCAAGCTCATTTGCACTCGGTGTTATCACCAAGAAACTATACTTGTTTCCTTCTAGATTCTTATCAAAGTGAAACTTCAAATAACCTACCAATTTCTCCAACACCATATTCTCCATGCTGCCACTATCCACGATATCTTGTTCTTAATAAAACAATGTGTTTTAAATATATTTTTGTGATGCCCTCATCTTTGGATGCTAGTAAAATTCTATGCAGCACAAAATTTATCCTTTCATCATAATCTTCCTCTGCAAACTCAACCCCCTGCATATTCATTGTTATCAACTGCATGCCTTGTAATACCCCATATTTCCCTTAAATGCTCAATTGGGTGTTGTAACACCCCATTTAATTATTTAGTCGTTTTGTGATTATTGTGTGTGATTGTTTAACATTGTCTTGGTTAAGGGTAGGTGTGTTAAGGTGGGTGTGAGAGTTAGTGGAATAGATTTAATTAACTTAAGTCTTAGGTCAACATGGTAATAATAATAGGAATAAGGAGGCATTTTATTAATGTTAATATTAGTTGTATCAATATTAATATTATTATTATGGTTATTAATATTAGTATTATTATAATTACTAACATTATTATTATTATTATTGGGATTATTATTATTATTATTAAGATAATTAAAGAAAATAAAACATATTAGGAGAGATTAGTGGGAGGTTACACAAAAAAATCAGTTTACGTGAAAAGAGAAAGAGGGAGAGCTAGGGCAAGAAGAACAAGAGGTTCTACCATTGTTGAAGGATTCAAAGCTCAGAATTCAGGTAAGGGGGGAGAATGGGGTCAATAATGGTGATAATAACATGAGAGGGTAGTGAGGGTTCCTTTCCCTCTTAGGTTTTGTGCACTTCTTCTCCTTCTTGTTTGATTTTCCTATCTGGATAATGGTTGTGTGATAGTTGCTGTTAAATCGTAGTTGTGTAATGCATGTATGTGTGAATCTGTGTTGTATGTTGATTTCGAATAGTAAATTCGTGCAAATTGGTACTGTTGTTGCTGAGTTCTGATGTAGAACGGATCTGGAAAATTATGGGTTTTGAGGGTAACGAAAGTAGGTTATAAACTGTATAAAACTTGAGAAAATAGTAGAATGATGAGATAGAATTGGGATTTGAAATTTTTGGTATGCATCTGGTCAGACGCGTATGGGGGAAGGCCATACGCGTATGAGGGGACACTCCCAGGGGCATACACATAACATACGCGCCCTATCCCCAGAGCCAACACGACCCTCTACTGAAACGTCTATGAGACGCGTACGAGGAGTTTCCATACGCGTATGGGCAAGGCCATACGCGTAGGGGTAGTTTTGGAAGGATTTGAGAGAGAAGTCACTCTCTGGTGATACGTGTACCGCCCAGGTCAATACGCGTATGAGGCCTGGGCAGATTGGCCCTATGCGTATGATACGCAGGCCCGGGGAGAGATAATTGAGTCCATACGCGTATGGGCATGGTCATACGCGTATGGGCAGGGCTGTGGTGAAAATTTCCCGTTTTTGCGATTCCTGTCCTGATTTCGCGTGTAATGTCGTTTCTCTTGACCCGTAAGACTAAGATGGTATAATTGGACATATGAAGAACTAGTAATAACGTTAAATAGGATAAAATGTGGGCTTTTATGAGAATGTCTAGTTGGTATCAACTGAGTTCCTATGCACTCTAACTTGTGTCAGTTGAAATAATTGAAGCGCTTAAGTGCTCTAAATTTCAGCAGTTAGGACCAACAGAGTAACTAGTGGACTTTGAAGAGATCAATTATTGATAAAAGAGACAGACCAATATTAATAAGTATAAGTGAGGATATTTTGGTAACTCTAATATTTGGTTTATTGGTGTTAGATGACAAAATATCAAAGGAAGATATTTATGTCATTAACTATTATTATATAATATATATATATATATATATGTGTGTGTGTGTGTGTGTGTGTGTCACACCCTAATTTTTAACCCTAAGATTCCACCTCATTTGCATCATCTTTGCATGACATCAATTATCTTATGTGTGTGTTTTATGCATCACTAACCCCATTAAATTTCAAAGTTTGTACTTTGGTTTACTTTGACTGCAAGCTAGGGTTTTGACACCAAGAGTCTCAGGAGTTGACCAGATATGGGTTAATATGATCCTCAACCTATCAACATGATCAAAGGTCTCTTTACATCAATAATCAAGGGCAAGATTCCATCAATATCATTTCATCAAACCCCAATTTATCAAATGCACCCAAATTAGGGTTTTGACCTAATTCAGTCATGGGTTGACTTTTTGAGCAAGGCATGATCCTACACCTCAAGACATGATTCAAAGACTTCAAGTACATCATCTTAGCCCATTTATATGATTGGATTGATTCAAAAAGCTTGATCCATTGGCAATTGGAGAAATCAAGTTCAATTGGAAAAATAGTTAATTGTTCATCAAAGTAAAAGTTTGACTTTTTGAGATTTTTGGTCAAACATGGTCTCCACAAGCCAAGGATCGTGAAAATAGGTGAATTTGATCCTAACTAATAAGGAAAATGAAAGAAAACGTCCAAGGATCATGAATTGGGAAAATTAGGGTTTTGTAATTTTTTCTAAGTTACAAAATTTCATGTTCATGTGCCCTACTTTCCAAGACCATAACTTCTTCCTCAAGCATCCAATAGAAACACTTGAGGACTCATTTTAAAGATGGTATTACATACTTCAATTTGGTGAAAGAATAGGCTCAAAAGCACTTACCAATTAAAAGTTATGGGTGTTCAAAGTTGAGGTTTTTCATGTTGTGAAAATGTCCAACACTTAGAAATTTTTCTAAGTATAAATCAGTGAAAAGTCCAATTTTGTTGGCCATTTTTCTCCATGGTCCAAATTGTTTCTTTCCAAGTAATCAACATCAAAGTTGTAGTATTTGATCTCATATTTCCAATGGTACTAAGAGCAAGAAAAAATCATGCTTGAGCATGAAGTTATGAATTTTCCAAGTGACCATGGTAAGGCATTTTGACTTAGGCATAATTGCACAACTAAGATTTCACACGAGTTCATGACATGTTTTGTCCATTTTCCAAGCACTTTCTGAGCAAGTGGTAAACTTGAAACTTGTTCCACTCCATTAAATCTTCCCAAGGATATCAAGTTCTGCAGAAATGGATCTTGTTTCATCATACAAAATCATCCTCCAACATGCTGACTTGTTCTACTTTGGATAATGGACAAAAGGTCACTTTTTGCTTCTAACCACTTTCCATGATTCAAGGAAAGCATGGTTTGAGCCAAGATCAACTTGTACAAGCTAAAAGCCATCAGAAGCTTGTGAGGAGAAGTCAAATTGCAGGCTAAGAAGCAAAAGCATGGCTATTTGTGCTTGAAACCAACTTTATGCAAAAGTTGAATTGTCCAATGGGTCTTGATCCAATTTCCTCCCAACCTTTCTTACTTGCATCAGATCATTCCTCCTATAAATAGAGCCACATTTCCTCAGTAAAAACACACAACATTTAGCTCTAAACATCCCATAATCTCAACATCCCACATTAAAGTTCATCTTGTTCTTCATTTTGCTCAAGAACCATCAAACCTCCCAAAACTTGAAAAAGTCACAAAACACCTTAACCAATCATCCAAACACACCACAAATCATCCATATCAACTGTTCAAACCCTCCATAACATCAAAAAACTCCTCCATCAAAAAGTCAACTCTCTCTTGGTCATTTTGTTGACCAAGGAGCCAAAACCCAAGAACTATCCATCCTGATCATTTCCATTCAACCTAATACCTCAAACACCATTCATAAACATCATATAAACTATTCCAAGCCTCACATTCCATCAGTAACACCTTTAACCAGCAGATATAATTCTCACTTTTGTTGCTTGCAAGAGGCTTCGATCCTGAAGATTGAGGCTATTTTAATACAAACCAAGTATTGCAAGAGCATTCTAGAGGTTCAGGGAAGTTGTTTGCATTATCATCAATCCTCTGTAAGCTTGTTTGAAGAGGCATTAGACCTACCCCAATAGGTAAGTTGATCATCTCTGAAACTACATAATTAGGGCATTATTTTCATCCATTTAAATTTCCAAAATACTTGGCATGATGTAGTAATCAAAACCCCTATGATAATTGCCCTTGATCAATGATGCTTGTGATTTCAAGTTGATTTTTTATTTTAGGGTTCATACTGTTGTGTGATGGATTGTTTGCAGTAGAGTTAATATAAATGAAATTAAGTAATGCCATTGTTTTCCTTATTTGATTCTGAGCTATTTTTTTTACACTTTTGAATTTGATTAAGAAATGGAGAAGTTAGGTTTTCTGAGAACATAAAAAATGGTGGAAAACGTGGGAGGAAGAAGAAGATCATGAGGGCACACGTTTTATTTTTAAATATCATGTTTGTTATATATTTTAATGGTTGCAACATTTTAATTGAACTGACATTGAGCCCCAGTGGTAACACGCTGGTTTTGTGTGATTGTGTGTGCAAGGTCTGGGGTTCGAATCCCCCTCGCCCCAGACTTTTGTCATTTTATTTCTTTTGTGCATTTTCACATTGAGACATTATTATTCATTTACTGCGCGCGTTTTTTAAGCACCATTTAGCACATGGTCTGGTGGTAAGTGTTTTAGGCTATAAGCATAAGGGCGTGGGTTCAAGCTTTGGTTACCTCTTTACTTTCTTTTTAGTATCCTTTCATATTATTTCTTTTTATTTTCTTTTCTTTTTTTCTTTTTTTTTCATTTAAATCACATTTACTTTTATTTTAACCCCTCCTATTTTATTTTTAAATGCACAAAAATGTCAAGAAAACATCTTATTAATTTTATTCACTTTATTTCCATTAATTCCATTAAATAAATTAGCATTACTTATTTTTTTATTTTATTTTATTAAAATCTGTAAAAACCATAAAAATATTTTATGTCTTTTTCCTTTTATTTCTTCCATCTAAAAAACATTGTCTTGCATTTTGGTTTGTTAAATCTCATGTTTACATGTTATTTCTTTCATTTTCATTAATTGTTAAGATGTTTTCAAATGGTTTAAACATGCATGCCTTTACTTTGTTAGGGTTTTGTTTTGGTCCTTGATCATTACCTTTGATCCTTGCTCATGTAAATGTTGTCTTGTGGTATGATTGTGCTTAATTGCCTCACTTATTTTGTCTTGAATACTTTGAATGGTTGAAATTGTTCATATTGTTTCAAAGATATCCATGTACTTAGAACTTGTTTCTTGTCCTAATTTTCATCCTTAAGTTGATGATTGTCCTTGTACATACATGGTGTGAATTGTTGTGCAATGTTTGATAGTTCTTAGTGATCTTGCTTTGATTTAAGTCATGACTTGGTCCATAACTTGTTTTGTGGAAGCATACCTTGTAAATGATGTGTCCATGTTTCTTATGTGTTATATACCATGACCAAATGTGTTTGTTCATAAACCTTGTATATGTTTGTTGAATCACTTTTAGTCATTCCTTATACCATGTCCCATCTTTAGCTTCTTTGATTGAATAATGGTTTACACTTATATACATGTTGCTTAATTCCAAGGGAGGGGTTTGTTGTTGATAGATTTGTCATCCTTGCATATGCATGTTTACATTCTTGTACATATCTCTCTCTTGTAATCCTTAAACTTGCTATCTCTTAGAAAGTTTCCCTTAGAATTATTTACAACTTAGACAACTCAATTAGGGTTCCCCCCCCCCCCCCCCCCCCCTCATAAACTCAAAAACTACTTTCAATAAAAACCATGACTCTAGGTCATTGGTCTTTTCAAACTCTTTTCTAAACAAATGCTTCAAGACATCTTAAGCATATTCAAAACTCTTTCGTAAAGACTAAAAGACACAAACTTCGATTCAAACCTTTTACCACTTTGGATTTTCAACTTAAAAACCTTTTCAAAATAGATTAGACATTATTCATCCCTAGTTGAGATATAATTCTCATACCCCATAACATTGTGAGCAAGATGATTGAATCTTTTCCACTTGAGAGAGGTATGTGGCATACTTGTTGATTATATATCCAAGTTGGAGCCCTTCTCTCAATGTGAAGCAAATATTCCTCTTCCACATGTTTGTGGTGGCCAAGTTAAGTATTCTCCTTAAGATGACAACTTGTCTCTTCATTAAAATCCACCATAACAAACCCCTTTCAATTTATACCCCGAACTACGAGGTTTTGATCCTTTACTTGTATGTAGGCACAAGACTTTATGTCTTGGCAAACACAATAACAATAAAAAACTTTTCTCTTCTCATCTCCTCAATCAATCCCAAATAGCAAATTACTTAACAATAACACAATACAATAAGAGGTACCTATAGGATGCTATAGATACTTAGGATGCTAATATCTTCCCTTAGAATAACCAACCCACGAACCTTAGATCTCTTTATTTCTTTGTCTTTGCATTGCATATTTACTGGTTATTCTTTCTTTACCCCTTCATGTGGATAAATTAAAGATCGGTGGTGATATCTTATGATTTGTGAAGCCTAGCTAACTCAATAGCTATGGTCTCTGATTCTCACTGCGACAATATATATATATATATATATATATATGAGAAAGAGGAAGAAAGAAAGATAGTAATAAAAAGAAGAAAAGAGAAAAACAGAGAAAAAAGAAAGAAAGAGGAAAGGGTAAAAAGAGGAGAAACTCATGGAAGAGGAAGAAGAGAAGTTCTTGGATTCATCATCTTCATCATCTATTCTTCTCCTTCTTCTTCAATAAGGTGAGTTCCATTAGTTAGTTTAGCATTGGGGAAAAACATGACAATACGATGGGTTAGGGTTTTGAGTGAAAATATGTTAAATGGCAGTTTGAACGTAGTTATATGATGAATTTCATGCACTACCATGTTATACCATGTCTAGTGGATGTTTATATGTGTGTTGTGATTATTGGGTGTCAGAATTTTAGAGTTTTTGGCCATGGATGACTTCTTTTCACGTTGCAGGAAATCTAGAAAATGTATGGGTCGCATAGCGAGCTCCAACAACATTCCATCAAGCATCTCAGTCTGCTACGCTCGCACTGCGAGCTTCTAGTGAAGCAAAGGCAAGACCTCGCCTAGAGCTTGCACAACGACCACTGAGGGATTTTGCCACTGCCTCTGGTTTTCATGTTTTGCCCAGAGTTTGCACAACGAACTCAAGGCAAAGGGACCTCGCCTATAGCTCGCTCAGTGAGCCTGGCAGGTTTTACTCCATCTGTTTATTCACTTGTTTGTTGTTCCATGTGCATATTTCATGGTATCATGGTTTTTGATGATAAGTATAATGATTGATATGCATGTATAAAGTGTACATAGAGGTGTGTTTGATTGAATGATATGGAATTGGTAGAATGGGGAATCTTATGGATTGGGTGAGGTTGATCTCCATGTGAGTTGGAAAGACAATCCCAAGGGATATAAAATCGTGATGTGATACCCTGAACCAACCCAGAATGCTTGGTAGAGGATGATAGTGGCTTATAATGCCTTGATGTGTTGTAAACCACTATGTTTGGTTATATTTAGTATGATGTGCTATTATATGTGTTTCTTGCATGATAATATGTTATGCCATATATGTATACATGGATATCTTGATTGTGTGATAACATGATTAAAAGACTATAAGAATGGTGAGGAAACCCTTGATATTAATTAATGGAATGAACTAGTAAAGTGATTAGGTCACGATGAATAACATTGATGGCAATGCTTGTGCAAGGATTTCTAGGCGTGTATCATTGGTAAGTAGTTGTCTAGTTGTGAGAAGAGCTTTGTATGGAACATGTATGGTTTGTGTTATTTATGGTTAAGGAGAATGTGATGCCTTGTGATTGTCGAATACAATCATGCTATCTTTAAGGACTGCATAAACGAATGGAGCCTATGGGTAAAAGGCTTGAGATGGGGGTGTTTCCATGGGAAGGGACGATTTGTAAGGTTGATGTTATCCCCTAGAATCTGAATCCATTCGATGTTATGCTATGTTTTATCACATAGTCGGGAACAATCCCTTGAGACGTGCTATTCCAAGAGTTGAGGCTTATGTAGAGCGCTCCTCTGGAATGTACGCACTATTACTTTGATGGGTTTGATTCCCGTGTGTAGTACGAATGGAGCCTACAGGTAAAATGCTTGAGATGGGGGAAGGGGGGTGGTCCCATGGGAAGTGACGATTCATGTGGAACGCACCTTGAATCCAAATTTATTTCGTATGTCAAAGTACACTACAAGGATCCATGACCCATACCAAAAGCCCTAGATGTAGGAGAGGATGAGAAAAAAGGATGCCTTGGTAAGGTTTCCGATTAGTGATTGTTTGAGTTGATGAACTCAAGAGACATGTTTCCATACATTGCGAACTGTGTAAACTCAAGTCTTATCCCTTTCCCTTTTGACATGAGATAGAAATTGATTAGAACTCCGTAGAGGCGAGTGAACTCAAAAGATAGGGGAACTCACTTAGATTATTATCTCACCCTATTATTTTTGTTATTTTTCAGGTATTATTTGCAGGTTTTGTTTACAAGTGGAGCTATGCATGGATGTTTCAAGAAAACCTTAGATTATGTTTTCCGCTGTGTATTATGTATCTTGTACAATGATGGATATTGTACTCCGATCTTAGTTTTTATTGTTTTGTCACTTTCCATATCTTGTACCATATGTCGTCTTTTATGTTTTGTAAAATGGTCAAGTATGTAAATTATGTCAATAGGCACTTATGATGGTGTCAGTACCAGATATTAACACTTGAATGGTATTATTCAAGATATATATTATACAGGGTGTTACGGTTGGTATCAGAGCAGGTCGTATCCTCGACCTAGCCTTGAAACATCATAAGTAAATCTATTCCTGCCTCATGAGTGTATCTTGCCAACATGGTTCTTAATATCATATTATGTAGTATTGGGCCTGATCAACCTAATGTTATGTCTGTGGTAGGTAGGATCATGATTGAGCGACCACGAGGATTCCGAAGTGTTTTCAGAACCTGTGTTGTGAGGGTAGACTGAAGCCAAGAGTTAGAAGTAGGGAGAACTGGTCAGCTCAGTTGAGGTCTTAGTAGAAGTTGTGCTTCCAGTAACATGGAATTGAAGGGAGGTGAATGGTTCAAACAATCCTTTAGAATTGATGGAGTTGGAAAGTTGAAGATCTTTGTCGGATGAATGGTCAGGGTATGAAAGAATATGAGGATTTGCTAATGAAACCGAATTGACCACTGGAATGGACAAGAATTTCAAGTAATTCCATTCAGTGGGGAAGGAAGGATTTTAGTTGAGCGTACGATGTGAAGTCGGGAGATGAGGTAGTTTTTCAGGATTTCTGTCTCTAAGGTCTTTATGATATTTGGAAAGAACAAGAGTATTTCAGGGAGCACACTCAAAATGGTACCTTCCCTATGGTTGAGAATGTGAAAGATGAGGACGTTCAACACCCCTGTAAGAGTCTAGTGCAGTGGTGAAGTGTAAGGGGAGATTCTAAGGCCCGACTACATGTTCCAAGTGAATCTTGTATGAACCGGATGAAGGGTAGAAGGTAAATCAAGTGTATTCAACCTACGAAGGGAGATCAAGTTCAGGATAGTTCCCCAAGAATTCAATATTCAGTGAGAGACCAATTAGGAAATGATAAGTTACCCAAGGATCAATAATAAGAGACCATGTGATAGAATGAACAAGTATTTTATACTAACGCAAATTCTAACGGTATGGGCAAAGAAGGTTTGTGATGAAAGATAAAACAAGCAATTTAGATTCGAGGGAACTCTACTAGGATGGTTTTGTGATTGGAATCAAGAGAAGTGCCCTAGGTAGCGAAGCAAACACATAATGGAGAACGATGTCAACATTGCAATAGGAAAATGGTAACAGGATGTATTTTAGATGGGTGAACAATGGAATTATTAAGATTTTGTTGAGGCTAAGTAAGGAGGTGTAGTCGTTGGTTGTTCGTTCATGAAGAATTTTGACACGTGAAGTAGAGTGGAAGAAGTTGCACATTGGTATTATGAGATACATGGTAGTAACATTATGGTCACAAGTGTACGTAATGGATTCCTAGTCCTGAGACGGATGCGAAGTCACACCCTCTTTGTTGAATAATGAGGATCATGTTCTAAAAAGTGGGAATGTGGTAAGCAACGAGGAGCATACCAACATTTAGTACGGACTAAGTGTAAATCGGGGAATGGACTATACCGGGTGGTCTTGTAGGTAGTTGACAATAGCTATCGGTTACAAGTCATTCAATAAGTGGTTTCGGCGTAGTGAAATGTTCAATGGATAATTGGATGGGAAAAGAATCCCAATCCATAAGCATGAGAGAGATGTCAAGGTTCTTCAGGAGGAAGTATTATCTTGGTTGTCAAGAGTGGGAGGATTTTTCGTATTTGTGGATGATCGAAGTATTCCGAATCTAGCTTTAGTTGGACTAAGAAAGTTGGTTGTTTTGATTCTCACCAAGGAATTATAGTAAGGGTATAAGGCTTGGCTGTGGGTGAATCAAGAATGAGCTTGTAGTTAAGACCCCCTTCAATGCCATCATTTGGTGAATTCTGCTAGCGTCGCTGTGCGAGCGGAAGGCGAGCTTGCTGGCTGCTCGTCGTGCGACCGTGATAGAACTTTGAGAGTTTTCTTTGTTCTCGTTGGAGTGTGTCATCTTCATGTTTTAGCTTTGTTTTATGCACCTTGTAACACCCTAATTTAAATTATTTGATTGTCGTGTTAGTTTTCCGTTGTTTGTCCTTGTGAAGGGTGTGTGTGGTTGAGCGCGTAGGCGTGGAGTCCTTAGTGGGACGGGTATATTAGAGGTGTCGGGAATAGTTGTGGGGTACGAGTAGTAATAGTGGTATTATTACTATTATTAGTACTATTGTTATTATTATTAATATTATCCTTATTATTATTGATATTACTACTAGTATTATTATAATTATATGTGAATAACATTACTAGTAATATTATTATTTTTATTAAATTAAAAGTCTGATTTAATTAGAGGGATAATGGGCTTGTAGAGAAAAATGAGGACAGTTTAGTAATTAAACAGAATTAGTGAGGGTTAGTGAGGAGGGTTAATCATAATCAGAATTTTTACATAGAGAAGGGCTAGGAAGAGGAAAAACAAGGAAGAACTAGGGCTTTGAAGAATCAATTTTCGCAGGAATTTCTAAGTAATTTCGAGGTAAGGGGGGAGAATATATTTCAATATTGGTGGTATGATCATGAGAGGGTAGTGGGGAGTCCTTAACCCCGTAGGGATTCGTATGAATCTATGTTGTTTATGAATCTGTTGTGCATAAATGAATCTGTGATGAAAATTGTGTGAATCGAATTGTTGCGATTCTGAATTTTGTGATATCTTGATGTTGTTGCTGCTGTATGTATGTAATTGTTGCAGAACTGGTTTTTGTGCAGGTTGAGAGAACGAAAGTAGATCTAAGACCTGTAATTTTGAGTAGTAATGATAGGTGAAAGATGTAAGATGAAAGATAGGGCCTAAAATTGATGTAGAAACAAGTTTATGACTGAATTGGAGTGGAAAAGTGAGGATCCCGTAGCAGAACATGGACGGGTGTGGAGAAATCCAGTTCGCGTAACAGATCTGGCCATACGCGTATCAGGTAGGTCAATACCCGTATGGAGGTGGTCAATACGCGTATGGGGGGGCCAAAAGGAGGCTTGGCACGACCCTCTGCCGGTACGCGTACAGTACGCGTATGGAAGGTTGGGCGTTACGCGTACTGGGGGAGGTATTACGCGTAATGGTGTAGGGTTTTGGGGCATTACACGTATGGTCTGGGGGAATAAGCTGGCAATACGCGTATGGCCAACGAGAGTGCAGAATTTTACAGTTTTGCGATTTCTTTCCCGTTTTCGCGTACGAAGTGATTCCTTTTGGTTTGAGAGGTTGGGGATAGATGCCAGAAGCTGAGGAATGTGTAATTAGTGATGAAATTAATTAATTTAGTAATTTTAGTGAATTAATTAGATGTTTAACTAATTGAATGTTATGTGAGGAATTTCTTGTGTGATGTATGTGGTCGTGAGCAGGTATCTCACGTGTGATCAGGAGGATCGTGAAGATGTATGATTGTTGTTATACATGTGTGTTGTATGCATTTTTACTGTCATGCATTCATGGTGTCGGTGGTGATGAATCATTGCTCAGGAGGAGTGTATGTGATTCATCCGAACTCTAATGTGGAGTGTGGTGGAGATAAATCATTGCCAAGTAGGGGTGTATGTGATTTATTCGGGTTCGATTGAATGAACCATGGTGATATTGGTACCACATGCATTGTGTCGAGGTTTTGAGTCACATTGCATTACTATATGTTTGGTGAATTTGAATGAAAATGACAAGTATGTCGTGATGGTGTGTATCTGATATATGATTGTGTGAGTACTACCTTTAGCATGTATTATACACTGTTATTTATTGAATGTGGTTCTCACCCCTTTTTGTTGTTTGTTGCGTCTGTGCTTCTTCGAAAGTATAGATAATCCAGGTACTTGAGTGTGTGAAATTCTGGTATCAGACGTGTAATGTTAAGGTGCGATGTCACAACAACACACTCTGCACAATGGACACAATAAACAACAGAATAACACACCAAATTTTTCACCCAGTTCGGTCTAACTACCTACGTTTGGGGGCTACCAAGCCAGGGATGAAATTCACTACTTGTAGAATTAATTTATAGACTCAACAACCCAGTTGACAATCTCCTAAACTTAATTCCTACTAGTGACTTTCTACCTAAGAAACCACTTAGATATGAGAACACTACTCAATTCCTAAAACAATACTCAAGGAACAACCTCTTTGAGCAACCTTGATCTTACTTCACAGCTTTGATCAAGTAATAACTCTCTATTACTTCACAGCTTCTAAGAGAGGACAGAAAACGACTCAGCAATTCAACCTAGAATTCTGTAGACAAACTCGTACAATATACTCAAGACACTCAGCCTATTGCTCTTGATCTTCTCTCTGTATTTCTGTACCGTTTCCTTTGGTCTTGTGCGCTTTAAATAGAAACCTGAATTAGGCTTTGGACTGCTACATTATCTGACTTGATTCGTTATTTAAAATTGAATATTCAAAACAGATTTACTCCTAAAATCTTTTCAAATCTTTAACCTTTTAAATCTCCTACAAATCCGCACCAGATCTCCTATGCAGCGAAAATATCTAACCCAAGATATTCGCATCCAATGAGACAGCTTGCTCTCCACAATTCCAGCTAACATGCAAACCCTAACATCACAACCTGATGTTATTAGTTCTGCAGATCTAATGTCACAACATCTCCATGTGACATCAGACATCCAAACTTCCGCAATTTAAACACTTAACACAGCCCAGTGTTAAGACTCAATGTTGCAACATCAGCACCTTGACATCAACATTGAACATACTATGTTTTACCAAAATTCCAGCCAATCCAAGAACTAACAATCTCCCTCTTTGGCTAATTTTGGCTAAAACAATCTCTGCACCTTCAGAGACTTCAGCAGCGGAAAAAAAAACATCAAACAATGATTTTGAAACTTCAAGCAGCAGCATCTTCAATAAAGACTTCACAAAACTCTGCTGCAGCACCATCTTCAACAGCAACAATCTTCAAACAGGTGCACATATTTCAACATTAGCAGCAATAAGTACTCCCCATAAATGCAACAACCAGCATAGCAGCTGTTCAGCAAATACTCCCCCTTAATTTCTGCACTTCTAACATCAGCAATCAGCTACATCCTCAGCTGCATATTTTTAGACATTTGTACTCTTGGCACTGACCCTTGTACTCTTATATACTCTAGGCTCTCTTGGCTACTTCTCCCCCTTTTTAGCCACAATTAGACAATCTTCAATCAGGAGCCCTATTAACTACAATTAGTACTACCCTAGCTCTCATTGTTAGCCTCACAGTTAGTAACCAGGCAAAACAAATCATAGAACAGAAAAACAATATAACGGGTGCATGTACAGCACAATATTCATGATACAAACCATGCACAACAGTGCAGAAACAAAAACAACATAATCAAAATTAAAACTACTAACTAAGAATAACATTAAAAGCTTTAATCATCTGAGCTGAGATCATCAGCATCTTTTTCTGAAATTGGCTCTTCAAAATCATCATTATTGTTAGCATTGACTGCATCATCTTCTTTTTCTGCCAATCTCAGAGTCATGAGAAGTTTTTCAAATTTCTGCTTTCTTTCAGTACTCACTCTGATGACTTCATCCAACTCCTTGCAGGCTTCCTCTAGTTCAGAAATCATATTAGTCTTGACATGAGTATGATGAGTAGATGTTGAGGCAGATGCCTTGACATGATCAGCAACATGTTTTCCTTCAAAAAATTTCTGATGAAAGGACAAGTCAGGCTTCCTTCTACACACAATATCATACTGGTGAAGAATCCCAGGATGCTGAGATAGAATTATCCCACAAATGAGGAATGGGAATGCAAAAGGCAATTTCACAGCTCTTGTTGCAGCATGCTTGATAGTCTGATTATAAATGTAAGAGCCATAATCAATAAGTCTCTTTGTTCCAATGGCATAAACTAATTTGCCCAAACCAGCAGAAACAGAGGTCTTGTGGTTAGTAGGAACCCAGTTAACAGCACCTATTCTATGAAGAAGAGCATATTTCACACTTAGTAAACTTGCTGATAACTTCCCTTTTGAAGTCCAAACTTCTACCTGACCGGCTGTGATTTCTTTGCAAATAACATTATTAGAAACTTCTAATTCTCCATAATCTTCCTCGCTTCTTCCTAAGTAGGCATTGATCACTTTAGGAGAGAACCAGATACACTTACCCCTGACAGTAACTCTTCTAAAGGTTAGGCTTTTGCTGTCATCAATAGACTCAGGGATATTCACTATAAATTCTCTGACCAGTCTATCATAGCAACTAGTCAATCCTGACACAGTCCTTATGAGACCAGCAAACTTAATTAGATCTACAATTCTAGTAGACTCTAAGTCATCTGCTACAAGCTCTCTTTCCAGAGCTATCCTTCTTTGGCTCACACAATTCCACATGGATGCACTTCTGGCACAGTGAAAAAAAATGTTATCAAGCACTTGATCAGCAGCTCTATTCATCACAGGGTTGATATCTTGAACATCACACTCTGAATCTGATTCTTCCCTGATTCTCCTCTTCTTGCCAGATATGGCAACTTTGCTCCATGACTTGGGAGAGTATGCAACTGAAGTTCTTTTCTTATTCCTGACCATATTTTTATTAGGAAGTGACTCCACTCCTTTCCCTTTCCTATCCTCCCTTCTTCTTGCTATCGCATTACCAATGATATCGCTATCCTCAACATCTATAACCTCAACCTGATGCTTCCCTTTATAACTGTGACTATCATCCCTAGTGGACGATGTTCTGACATCAGGGATGACATCAGTATCTTCAAGATCTTCTTCTTTACCTTCAGTGTCTTGAATCACAGACAAGGCCAGTCTGTGAAGATTTGTGTCCTCACTTTGAGAGTCCACCTGTTCAGCAGGCATTTGCCTTAAAAGGACAGAAATCCCTTTCACACGTATTCCCTTCTCAAGAATTTTGGCGGCAATCTGCTCCAAATGCATGTCCACATCATACTTCTCTTCAACAGCTTGAGAAGATGATGACCTAGCTTCAGTTTTATTCACCTTGGTTGAAGGTTTAGAGATACCTGAATCTGGGAGTGCCATAGGAATGTGTTCTTTGTCAGCAAGATCTTTTTCCGAAGAAACCCTAGTTCGTATATGCGCAGGTCTTTGAGAATCAGAGTTCTTGGATGGGGATGACATCGTTCCTTTATAACAGACTAGGTTTAGAGAAGATTTTTCTATTCTGTTGAGATTAAGAGAGATGAACCGTTGAGAAGATAACGCTTTGTTGAATCTTGATATAGAATCAATATGGTAAGGCGCCTGATTTTGAGTACCTCTTAAAGACCAATTACTAATTTTCTCCCTCCATAGAGACTTTCCTTTTAAAAATTTAAAAGGATTCACACAAGAACTCATTAACTCTGAGTGACCTTTCAGCATCCTTTCACACCTGATGTCATGGTCTGATGTTATAACATTAACTTGAACATCATCAGTTGAATTAACTTCAAGAGGAATCCACTGATAGCAATTATCTTTGGATCTGGCACCCTTCATAACAACCTGATTATGATCATTAGATACCTCACACTCATCTTTGGTGTAGTTAACTTTGTAACCTTTATCACATAGCTGACTTATGCTAATCAGATTTGCATTCAGACCTTGGACAAGGATCACACTATCAAGAGTAAGACCATTAAGATTCTTCACTCTTCCACTTCCTTCTACTACTCCTTTTTCTCCATTGCCAAACACAACCTTATTTGCATGGCAAGGATTAAACTCCACCAACCGCTCCTTTGATCCAGTCATGTGCATAGAACATCCACTGTCAAAGTACCATGCATCCATGGCAAAATGTCCATCTGAGGTATGAGCCAATAGACATGTGACCTGAGCTTTAGGAACCCATTGTTTCACCACCTTGGGCCTGACCTCCTTCTGTCTGGGTTGAGGAACTGAATTTGGATAACCATGGAGTTTGAAGCACGAGGACTGCACATATCCAACCCTGCCACAATAGAAGCATCTTACTCTGTCATCTCTAAATTGTTTATGTCTTCTACCATGATAATGCTGTGGCTGCCACCCATAATGCTGCCTCCTTCTTCCATAGTTGGATTGTCTTCTTCTATACTGAGGATGCTGTCTCCTATGGTGATGAGGCTTCCTTCTTCCATAGTGATGAGGCACAGCATTGTTGTATCCATATCCATACCAGTTTTCCTAATGTTGAGACATCTGATGAGACATGTTCTGTTTGAACCTTGCAGCTTGCATGCTCCTGTGATATTGTGGAGGCATATACTGACTAGCTCCTCGAAGCTGCATCTTCCTCTGATGGGGACCATTCTTTTTCTCAACATTCTGAGGCTGAACAATCTTCTTAGGGGTAGGATTCTATTTTTTTGTTTGAGACATTGGTTGGGACACCTCCTCCTTTGTTCCTAAAATGCTTGCTTCAGCAGAAACCTTTTTCTCATCTACAAATCCTATACCTGACTTATCACTAGCCACTTTTTCTGTCTGAAGGATCTTATCAAGTGTGTCTGTACCACAACTCAGCATCCTAACAGATTTGGTCATATGCTCAAGATGAGCTTTGACCAGTGAGAATTCGTTTTCCAAATCAGCTTTAGCAGTCTCAAGCTGAGCAATCGTTCCTTTTGACTCTTGTTTTCTTGACAGATTTCAGCACTCTTTAGGCAAAGCTCTTGATAAGTAGAAGCTAGTTCCTCAAAGGTTATTTCTCCATCACTAGAATCATCATCAGAGACAATAGTTCCTGTCAAAGCTCTAACATGCTTTGCTGACTCACCTTCACTTTCACTATCTGAGTCAGACCAGAAAACTGTCATGCCCTTCTTATGTTTTTTCAAGAAGGTGGGACACTCTTTCTTGACATGTCCATACCCTTCACACTCAAAGCACTGGACTCCTTTATCTTGGCCAGTTTTCTCTTCATCCTTCTCTTTTGACTTGCTGATGTCAGAAGATATGTTCTTGACATTAGGCCTGGAGTTATTGTTCATCCTCTTGAACACTTTGTTGAACTGTCTTCCCAACATAACTATGGCCTGAGATATATCCTCCTGGGATTCAGAACTATTTCCTTTTTCTTCTTGATCATTTAACACCAAGGCTATACTCTTTGGCTTCTTTTCTGGTTCTTCCTCATTTAACCCAAGCTCAAAAGTTTAAATAGATCCAATGAGCTCATCAACTCTCATCTTGCTGATGTCTTGTGATTCTTCAGTGGGAGTTACCTTCATCTTATACTTCTTAGGAAGGGACCTAAGGATCTTCCTTACAAGCTTTTCATCTGACATTTTTTCATTAAGAGCACTGGATGCATTAGCTAGCTCCAGAATATTCATGTGGAAGTCATGAATAGTCACATCTTCCTTCATCTTCAGGCTTTCAAATTTTGATGTTAGAATCTGAAGTATAGACATCTTCACTCTAGATGTTCCTTCATGTGTCGCCTTCAAAATATCCCACACTTCCTTAGCAACTTCACAGGTATTGATTAACTTGAAAATATTCTTATCCACTCCATTGAAGATGGCATTTAGAGCTTTGGAATTACCAAGGGCAAGCTCATCTTCTTCCTTGGTCCATTCTTCTTCAGGCTTTGGCTTTGAGGTGCCTTCTTTATCTTTGCCTGCATCATCTTTCTCACACACAGCAGGTGCTTTCCACTCTTTAATAATAGCCTTACATGCCCTGCTGTCCAAGGATTTTAAGAAAGTAGTCATCCTTGGCTTCCAATAGTCATAATTGGATCCATCCAAAATAGGGGGTCTGTTGACGAATCCTCCAACTTCTTTGTCCATCTTTACACCAGAAAGTAACTTCCCTAGATCTCACCCAGAGACAGACAAGATGCCTGCTCTGATACCAATTGAAATTCTGGTATCAGACGTATGATGTTAAGGTGCAATGTCACAACAACACACTCTGCACAATGGACACAATAAACAGCAGAATAACGCACCAAATTGTTCACCCAGTTCGGTATAACTACCTACGTCTGGGGGCTACCAAGCCAAGGATGAAATTCACTACTTGTATAATTAATTTACAGACTCAATAACCCAGTTGACAATCTCCTAAACTTAATTCCTACTAGTGACTTTCTACCTAAGAAACCACTTGAGAACACTACTCAATCCCTAAAACAATACTCAAGGAACAACCTCTTTGAGCAACCTTGATCTTACTTCACAGCTTTGATCAAGTAATAACTCTCTATTGCTTCACAGCTTCTAAGAGAGGATAGAAAACGACTCAGCAATTCAACCTAGAATTCTGTAGACAAACTCGTACAATATACTCAAGACACTCAGCCTATTGCTCTTGATCTTCTCTCTGTATTTCTGTACTGTTTCCTTTGGTCTTGTGCGCTTTAAATAGCAACCTGAATTGGGCTTTGGACTACTACATCATCTGACTTGATTTGTTATTTAAAACTGAATATTCAAAACAGATTTACTCCTAAAATCTTTTCAAATCTTCAACCTTTTAAATCTCCTACAAATCTGCACCAGATCTCCTATGCAGCGAAAATATCTAACCCAAGATATTCACATCCAATGAGACAGCTTGCTCTCCATAATTCCAGCTAACATGCAAACCCTAACATCACAACCTGATGTTATTAATTCTGCAGATCTAATGTCACAACATCACCATGTGACATCAGACATCCAAACTTCAGCAATTTAAACACTTAACACAGCCCAGTGTTAAGACTCAATGTTGCAACATCAGCACCTTGACATCAACATTGAACATACTTTGTTTTACCAAAATTCCAGCCAATCCAAGAACTAACAGTGTGCATGGAGTGCGTGTTGCTTGATCGAGTCATAGGAGTCACTCTAATACATAACACAGGATTTTGGGAGTTTTTTTGTCATTTTTTATTCTTTATTATTTTGGTTACGTATCATTTCTTTTATTGAACTTATGGTGGACCACGATTTATGTGGATTTTTGGTGATGTTGGCAAATTGCCGTATTTTGAATAAAACAATTATTTCCGCTGCTTATTAATGAAAAAGGAGTTTTTGTTATTGGTTCTAATGATGTAGCATCCTACTGTTTGGTTTTAACTCTGATTATTTTCGTATTATTTATTTATTTTATAAAAATGGGAAAGTGGGGTGTTACAATTGGTATCAGAGTTGGTCGGTCTCTCCGGCCAGGTGTTGTAGTAGAGTATGTCCTTAGAATAGGAGTAGTTTGTGTGTTTTGACTGTATGTTGATTGTTGAACAGTATGGCCGGAAGGAATGATGCTGCTCTTGCTGCTGCTATGCAAGCCATGGTACAAGCGGTAGAGAACACTAATCAGGCTAGGGGTGCGCAGTTTCACGACTTAGCACAGTTCTAGAGCAATAAGCCGCCTACATATGAGGGAGGTATTTTTGATCCAGAGGCTGCACAGAAATGGCTGAAGGCTGTTGAGAAGATCTTCAGGACCATGGGATGCAGTGATGCTCAGAAGGTACGGTTTGACACTCATATGCTGGAGGGAGAGGCTGAAGCCTGGTGGGGCAATAGTCGTCAGAGGTTGGAAGCTGCGGGGACTAAGATTACTTGGACAGTGTTTCAAACTGAGTTTCTGGAAAAGTATTTTCCGGAAGATATTCGTAGTGCAAAGGAGATTGAATTTCTGGAGCTAAAACAGGGTGATAAGACAGTTGCTGAATATGCTGCTCGATTTGAGGAATTGGTACAGTATTGTGCTCATTACAATACGGAAGAGGCTATAACTTCGAAATGCTCGAAGTTTGAGAATGGGCTGTGTCCCGAGATCAAACTGGGCATTGCTTGTTAGAAAATAAGAAATTATCCAGAGCTGGTAAGCAGAAGCAGAATCTATGACAATGATAACAGAGCCAGAATTGCTCATTACAAAGATGTGAATGAGAAAAATGGTAAGCAGAGGTTTGGAGGTACTCCTTACAGTGCTCCAGCCGATAAGGGGTAACAGAAAGCTGCAGCAGGAAAGAAACCAAAAGAGGGAGGAGTGGCCCTTGATACTCTCAAGTGTTTCAGATGTGGTGGCGCGGGTCACCGTGCTAATAATTGTCCGAATGAGGTGAAAAAGTGTTTCAAGTGTGGTTGACCAGGTCATGTTATAGCTGATTATAAAGCCACTATGCCTACTTGTTATAACTGTGGAGAGAAGGGTCATATCAGCACTCACTGTGAGAAGCCAAAGAAGTCTCAGGCCGGTGGAGAGGTGTTTGCCTTGGTGGGAGCCCAATCCACCGATGAGGAACGTTCTATCAAAGGTACTTGTTTTATTAATGATATTCCTTTGATTGCTATCATTGACACGAGTGCAACCCACTCGTTTATTTTTGTTGACTGTGTGAAGAGACTAGGAATTGTGCTGTCTACTCTAGATCAGAGGATGACGATTGAGACTCCATCTATTGGTTCAGTGGTCACTTCCTTGGTGTGTTTGAAGTGTCCGTTGACTATGTTTGGTAGAGATTTTAGAGTGGACTTGATTTGTTTGCCACTCGGTAATCTCGATGTTATTTTGGGGATGAACTGGTTGGAGTTCAACTGAGTTTATATTGATTGCTTTAGGAAGACGTTATTGTTTCTTACTCCTGAAGAGGAAGCATTAGCGGATTCGTTGTCCAGCAGGGAGTTGAGGACATTGTTGGAGGGTGAAGCTAAGATATTTGCAGTGTTTGCCTCGTTATCAGTTGAAAACAAGACTTTAGTTCATGAGTTGCTAGTGGTGAATGAATTTCCTGAAGTGTTTCCAGATGATATTACAGAGTTGCCTCCGACGAGAGAAGTTGAATTTACTAGTGATCTTGTTCCTGGTACCAGACCTATATCTATGGCACCGTACAAGATGTCTGCATCAGAATTGGCAGAGTTGAAATCTCAGATTGAGGAATTGCTCGATAAGAAGTTTATTAGACCGAGTGTGTCGCCGTGGGGAGCTCCAGTGTTATTTGTGAAAAAGTAGGATGGTAGTAGGCGTCAGTGCATTGATTACCGTCAGTTGAATAAAGTGACCATTAAAAATAAGTATCCACTTCCGAGGATTGATGACTTAATGGATCAACTTGTGGGAGCTCGTGTTTTCAGAAAAATTGATTTGAGGTCGGGTTACCATCAGATTAGAGTGAAGGAAGATGATATTTAGAAGACTGCGTTCATAACTCACTATGGACATTACGAATATGCAGTGATGCCTTTCGGAGTGTCTAATGCGTTGGGTGTGTTTATGGAGTATATGAATCGTATCTTTCATTCTTATCTGGATCAGTTTATTGTGGTATTTATTGATGATATACTGATTTATTCTAAGACTGACGAGGATCACACAGAACATTTGAGGATTGCATTGCAGGTGTTGAAGGATAATAAATTGTTTGCAAAGTTCTCGAAATGTGAATTCTAGTTGAAGACTCTGAGTTTCTTGGGTCATGTTATTTCTGGTGATGGTATAGCGGTGGATCCATCTAAGGTAAGTGCAGTGCTTCAGTGGGAGCCACCAAAGACAGCGACTGAAATTAGAAGTTTCTTGGGTTTGGCTGGTTATTACCGAAGGTTCATTGAAGGGTTTTCTAATTTGGCATTACCGTTGACGCAGTTAACTAGAAAGAATTAAGCTTTTATTTGGGATGCAGCGTGTGAAGAAAGTTTTGAGGAATTGAAGAAGAAATTGACTACGGCGCCGGTGTTAATTCTACCAAGTCCATGTGAAACTTTTGTAGTGTATTGTGATGCGTCTAAGATGGGATTAGGCGGTGTGCTAATGCAAGATGGCAAGGTGGTGGCATATGCTTCGCGGCAATTGAGGGTATATGAGAGGAATTATCCTACTCATGATCTTGAATTAGTTGCGGTGGTTTTTGTATTGAAAATTTGGCGACATTATTTGTATGGATCGAGATTTGAAGTATTCAGTGATCACAAAAGTCTGAAATATTTATTCGATCAGAAGGAATTGAATATGAGGCAGAGGAGATGGTTAGAGTTCTTGAAAGACTATGATTTTAATTTGAATTATCATCCGGGAAAAGCTAATGTTGTAGTAGATGCTCTTAGTCGGAAGACAATTCATATGTCTGCATTAATGGTAAAAGAAATGGAGTTGATTGAGCAGTTTAGAGACTTGAGTATGGTTTGTGAAACTACATCGGAGAGTGTTAGGCTGGGTATGCTTAAGGTGAATAATGACTTCTTGGATGTGATTAAGGAAAACCAGAGACTTGATGTGAAGCTAGTGGACTTGATACCTACTGAAGGAGGTGATCCTGATAATGATTTTAAAGTGGATAATGTTGGTGTGTTGAGATTCCGGGGCAGAATTTGTGTACCGGATAATGTGGAATTGAAAAAGGCAATCTTAGAGGAAAGTCACCAGAGTAGCTTGAGTATCCATCCGGGAGCTACAAAAGTGTATCATGACTTGAAGAAGTTATTTTGGTGGTCCGGTATGAAGAGGAGCATAGCTCTGTTTGTTTATGCTTGTTTGACATGTCAGAAGTCAAAGGTGGAACACCAGAAACCGTCGGGGTTAATGCAACCGTTGGAAATTCCAGAATGGAAGTGGGACAATATTACTATGGATTTTATTACTAGTTTTCCAAATACGGCGAGGGGCTTTGATTCTTTTTGGGTAGTGGTGGATCGACTTACGAAATCCGCACATTTTATACCAATTAACATCAGTTTTTTGTTGTCAAAGCTGGCGGAGATTTATATTAGAATAGTTGTGAAGGTGCATGGTGTTCTGTCGAGCATAGTATTGGATAGAGATCCGAGGTTTACTTCAGAATTTTGGAAGAGTCTGTAGGAAGCTTTGGGTTCTAAATTAAAGTTGAGCTCGACTTATCATCCACAGACCGATGGTCAGTCAGAGAGGATTATTCAGTCGTTGAAAGATTTGCTGAGAGCATGTGTGTTGGAGAAAGGTGGTGTGTGGGATACTCATTTGCCATTGATTGAGTTCACGTATAACAATAACTACCATTCCAGTATTGGAATGGCACCGTTCGAATTGTTGTATGGTAGGAGGTGTAGGGTGCCTCTGTGTTGGTATGAGACTGGTGAGAATGTGGTGCTTGGACCAGAAATTGTGCAACAGACTACTGAGACAATTCAGATGATCCGTGAGAAGATGAAAACGTCTCAGAGTAGGAAGAAAAGTTATCATGACAATCGGAGGAAAGACTTAGAATTCAGTGAAGGTGGCCACGTGTTCTTGAGAGTCAATCCAGTGACCGGTGTTGGGCGTGCATTGAAGTCGAAGAAGCTGGATCCTAAGTTTATTGGACTGTATCAAATCTTGCAAAGAGTGGGCGCAGTTGCATATAGGGTGGCGTTGCCGCCTGAACTTTCGAACTTGCATGACGTGTTTCATGTGTCGCAACTTCGGAAGTATGTATCTGATCCATCTCATGTTATCCAGAGGGATGAGGTGCAGATTAGAGATAATCTTACTGTGGAGGCGATGCCGATAAGGATCGAGGATCGCAAGATGAAACAACTCAGAGGGAAGGAGATTCCTTTGGTGAGGGTAGCTTGGGGAGGAGCTGCTGGAGGAAGTGTGACCTGGGAGCTGGAGAGCAGGATGCGAGAGTCGTATCCGGAGCTATTTCCATCAGGTACATTTTCGAGGACGAAAATAATTTAAGGGGGGGGGGGGGGAGAGTTGTAACACCCCAATTTAAATTATTTGATCGTCGTGTTATTTTTTTTGTTGTTTGTCCTTGTGAAGGGTGTGTGTGGTTGAGCGCGTAGGCGTGGAGTCCTTAGTGGGACGGGTAGATTAGAGGTGTCGGGAATAGTTATGGGGTACGAGTAGTAATAGTGGTATTATTATTATTATTATTATTAGTACTATTGTTATTATTATTAATATTATCCTTATTATTATTGATATTACTACTAGTATTATTATAATTATATGTGAATAACATTACTAGTAATATTATTATTTTTATTAAATTAAAAGTCTGATTTAATTAGAGGGATAATGGGCTTGTAGAGAAAAATGAGGACAGTTTAGTAATTAAACAGAATTAGTGAGGGTTAGTGAGGAGGGTTAATCATAATCAGAATTTTTACATAGAGAAGGGCTAGGAAGAGGAAGAACAAGGAAGAACTAGGGCTTTGAAGAATCAATTTTCGCAGGAATTTCTAAGTAATTTCGAGGTAAGGGGGGAGAATATATTTCAATATTGGTGGTATGATCATGAGAGGGTAGTGGGGAGTCCTTAACCCCGTAGGGATTCGTATGAATCTATGTTGTTTATGAATCTGTTGTGCATAAATGAATCTGTGATGAAATTTGTGTGAATCGAATTGTTGCGATTCTGAATTTTGTGATATCTTGATGTTGTTGCTGCTGTATGTATGTAATTGTTGCAGAACTGGTTTTTGTGCAGGTTGAGAGAACGAAAGTAGATCTAAGACCTGTAATTTTGAGTAGTAATGATAGGTGAAAGATGTAAGATGAAAGATAGGGCCTAAAATTGATGTAGAAACAAGTTTAGGACTGAATTGGAGTGGAAAAGTGAGGATCCCGTAGCAAAACATGGACTGGTGTGGAGAAATCCAGTTCGCGTAACAGATTTGGCCATACGCGTATCAGGTAGGTCAATACGCATATGGAGGTGGTCAATACGCGTATGGGAGGGCCAAAAGGAGGCTTGGCACGACCCTCTGCCCGTACGCGTACAATACGCGTATGGAAGGTTGGGCATTACGCGTACTGGGGGAGGCATTACGCGTAATGGTGTAGGGCTTTGGGGCATTACGCGTATGGTCTGGGGGAGCAAGCTGGCAATATGCGTATGGCACAGGGCAATACGCGTATGGCCAGCGAGAGTGCAGAATTTTGCCGTTTCGCGATTTCTTTCCCGTTTTCGCGTACGAAGTGATTCCTTTTGGTTTGAGAGGTTGGGGATAGATGCCAGAAGATGAGGAATGTGTAATTAGTAATGAAATTAATTAATTTAGTAATTTTAGTGAATTAATTAGATGTTTAACTAATTGAATGTTATGTGAGGAATTTCTTGTGTGATGTATGTGGTGGTGAGCAGGTATCTCACGTGTGATCAGGATGATCGTGAAGATGTATGATTGTTGTCATACATGTGTGTTGTATGAATTTTTACTGTCATGCATTCATGGTGTCGGTGGTGATGAATCATTGCTTAGGAGGAGTGTATGCGATTCATCCGAACTCCAATGTGGAGTGTGGTGGAGATAAATCATTACCAAGTAGGGGTGTATGTGATTTATCCGGGTTCAATTGAATGAACCATGGTGATATTGGTACCACATGCATTGCGTCGAGGTTTTGAGTCACATTGCATTACTATATGTTTGGTGAATTTGAATGAAAATGACAAGTTTGTCGTGATGGTGTGTTTCTGATATATGATTGTGTGAGTACTACCTTTAGCATGTATTATACATCGTTAATTATTGAATGTGGTTCTCACCCCTTTTTGTTGTTTGTTGCGTCTGTGCTTCTTCGGAAGTACAGATAATCCAGGTACCTGAGTGTGCATGGAGTGCGTGTTGCTTGATCGAGTCATAGGAGTCGCTCTGATACGAAACACGGGATTTTGGGAGTTTTTCGTCATTTGTTATTCTTTATTATTTTGGTTACGTATCATTTCTTTTATTGAATTTATGGTGGACCACGATTTATGTGGATTTTTGGTGATGTTGGCAAATTGCCGTATTTTGAATAAAATAATTATTTCCGCTGCTTATTAATGAAAAAGGAGTTTTTGTTGTTGGTTCTAATGATGTAGCATCCTACTGTTTGCTTGTAACTCTGATTATTTTCGTATTATTTATTTATTTTATAAAAATGGGAAAGTGGGGTGTTACACACCTGATGTTGGTTATGGTTGGTGAGTATTATGCGAGTAGAGGATGAAACATGTAAGTTAGTGCGAGACGGATTGACGGTTTCAGAGTTAGAATCTTTAGAAGGGTATTGCATAGTTTATTATCTGTATGAATGCCGAAAGAGTTCGACGTTGGGGAAACGATCTTGTGGAACGTACTCAGCAGGAGAAAGACTTTGGTGTATCACCATTATGACTACTGAGGGCCTTAAGAGTGAGATTGGGCGAGACTCACTAAGGGATGACCTTGCAGAGAACGATTCAGTACCTTTTGCATATGATTTCGTAAGGTATAAGTGGATAGTTGGAATATGGCGATTGTTATGTCTCGAGAGTTCATGGCATCAGATGTAGAGTTTGTGAGAATGATACCGGATGTGTACAGTGTAATTTACCTGTTGAAGAAATTTGTAAGCTATCCTTCTACGCAGAAGTCAGAATGAGATATTGATGAGGATAAGCATGTAACTAGGGTTGTATGTAGAACAGGACATTGAGAAGAATGAGCTTAGACAGGAAATACAATGTAATCTCCAAATGCTTGTGAAGTGTTATGTGTGAATCGGTGAGTAGTGTAGAAACTCGCAGTTGTGTTAGGGATGACTTAAGTTTTGGGAGTGGCGACTCACGGATAATTTAGAGCTCCGTGATAATGTTATGTGGTTATTGGTTGAGATCTCGTGTCAACAGAAATCGTGATTAACCGGAATTCCAAAAGAGGATTTGATATGGGATAGTTGATCGTAAGGATGGATGTAAGACAATCTCATGCTAAGGTGTCATACCCCAAATTTGTCCTACTTGTATATCATTTTCATCTGAACAATCCACCCACTAACTGTCATTCAGAAAATAAAAAAAAGATGTTGTTTCTGGTCGTTGTAGTGATTGAGGTTTTAATGGTCAGACGAGTTTTGTTTCAAGATTAATCAAGGCTACGGTATGCAATTCAAGTGGTGATGTCTGAGGTCTCAGTTAGGGTTTATGTGCCATTCCACGTCATCCGTGTGTGGATCAAATTATCAGGTTGTGCTAAGTTCATGTGTTTCATCAGAATTCAGTACATTTCCAGCTAGGGTTTCGTGCAGTGGGTTGAGTTTCATATTTCAAGTCCTGATTCAAATTTCAAGGCAGTTTGAAAGATTTGGTTCATCGTGATTTAAAGGGCCAAGTTCAAGGTTAAGCTCAGATTTATTTAGTGATTCGGGGTGTTAATGGATTCAAAGTGTAGGATTTAGTTATGATTAAGTTTATTTCTCAAGGACCAATTCAAGATTTCATTTATTTTCAAGATTAAAAAATTCCAAGATGGCCAAAAGTGTTTTCAAATGTTGTTCATGTGGAAAGTTCATATTATTTGGTTTCAAGCATAATTCAAATAGAAAAAAATGGAGGTACATCAAAGTCCATACAAGAAAATTCTACAAAATCCATCTCAAGTTCTACAAAACGTAAAAAGCCCATTATGCATCACAAAGTCCATTTTCCTATTTTACAATAAAATTTGGCAAAAATGAAAGGAGAGAAACAAGCTCTTGGATTTCAAGCTTATTGCCCATTACAAAAGCCATAACAAACATTGCAAAAACAAAAATAATAAGAAGATGGAATAAGCCAAAGTGGAAAGCTGCTGCAGCAAAAAGTTACATTCCAAGGTTAAAAGCAGCCAAGCCATAAAGGCATAAACTCGGCACAAGATGCTACCCCACAAGCCTCACAAGCCTTCATCACCAATACTAGCAACCAGAACACACTTTCACAAAGAGAAAAAAAACCACGATTCACTACATACACATTCAATACTTGATGAATACAAGCAAAGGTTATGCCATAATTCCAAGCCAAAATTGAAACACGTGATTTGGAAAATTGAGAAGAAAAGTCACAACATGAAATTTACAATATACAATAACATGATTTGCCAAGCATCATGATTCAGCTGCTGTACAACATTAAACTGAGCTTCACGAACATCATCGCAGCATCAACCACTCAGCCTCATACTGCACCAACCACGCTGCAACTTTTACACACAAACCATTCACGAATAACACACACACAATATAATTCTAACAACCTACAGCTAAAGGACATGACAAAACCATGTGATTCAAAACATACAAAATGTGGTAGCCACAAAATCCTGCACAAAACAACTCATGGCCATTGTAATCCTTAGCTTTCATAACACATAGGACAGAAAAGATCAACCTCAAGTGACCCCACCTCCTCAAATACACACCACGCACATCCTACGCAAGGTCATCAACGTAAAATGACCTCGCATTGCAATTCTCCAAACACGTCACGACTTCAACAAGCAGAATGACAACCAATTCCCTTCTCTCCAAATTTCCTGATTCACCCTCAATCTCACCCTATAAAATAGACACCATTCTCACCCTCTTTTCTCAAGTCTGAAGACCAAGAAACCCCTGGCAAAATTCCTTCGACCTCCCTCAATCCTCAAACAACCATCTTCTTCAACCTGCAAAAGTTATTTCAACAAATCCCAACGAAAATCAACCCTTAAATCGCAACCTTACCATCCTACATTAACCTTCATTGTTCTTCACTCACACACCCTCTTCAAATCGAACAACAACAACGCAACAACCCAAAATCGGAACAGAAAGGGTAGAAGAAGATGGTCAAACCGAAAACGATATTGAACACAATTACAAACCTAAAACATAGGAGATAGCGAGAAAAGAGATGTGTTGCGCACGAAGAAAGTCTCATCCCGATTTGTGTTGATTTTCTTGACGTCGTTGTTGTCTTGTTGTGCTACCTTCGCTTCGCTTTTTTTTTCGTTTTAAAAAAAATTAAGAATCTGAGAGATTGCTTTTTATTGTTTTAAGGGAGCAAAGGTAGTGCACTGACAATGTAAATTTATTATACACCATCATCCAATAAAATTATAACATTTCGCCATGTCATATCAGTATTTTAAAATTAAACTTGTGATTTGGCGGGATACAAGCCCGTGTTTGATTAACAGTGTAAAAATATTTTACACTATCCGTATATAATTTTTTTTCTCTTGATTTAATTGGCTTGGGTTTATTTTAATGGAAAAAGTTAATAAACCATGCCTTTCCACCCGTTTGACTCTGTTTCTTCTTTAGAGAATTTCAGTTTTGTTTTTTAGAAAAGAAAATTTTGATGCTGATGGTATATAAAGGCTGATGAAGAAACCTTGTTCCATTTTTTTTTTTCGTTTCAGCCATCACTTGATTTGGTGATTGGGTTAATAAGCCCATGAGGCTTTTCCAATATCTCCAGACCTGCCAAATCCTGCATACCCTCTTATTTTTTTAAAGTAAAATTGTGTTAGTTTATGTAAAGGATGATGGGCTCAAGAAGCCCATGTGATTCCTATTCTATATACACTCCCTGTTTGCTACGCTTAACCCCCTTCCATGTCTTGTTTTTTTTTTAATTTGCTTTATCTTTGTTTTTCAAGATTTAATGTTTTCATTCCACATTTTTCTTTTATTGTTTCTTACAATTTTGCTTTTTTAATTTCCAATTATGATTAATATTTTGTTTATTCTTTTTGGATTATTTTCATTTCCATTTCGATTTTCAATTTCATCTTCGATCGATGAAGTCTTTTTATTCACGAATGTTGGTTGATTGAGGTTGTTTAACCTTCATGATTTCAAATCTATGGAAAATGATTATTGAGATCATTTTCTATACTTTGGGATCGTGATAGGTTACTTTTAATTAATCAACGCGAGTTTGTGATTAAGACGAGATCACCCGCTTTTCTTTTCGTGTGACACGATTTCCTTAGAGAATGATCCTTATCATTTCTCTATCGTGTTTTAGCACAAAGAGCAATTGTGCAACCTTCTATAGTATGATCTTCGTCATATATCATGCTACGATGGTTTAGCGCTACATATGCCCCATATCGGAAAATGATCATTCGTGGCCCAAACTTATGTTTGAAAGTACAAGTATGGTTATTTAACCATCATTGATCATTCATTCTAACAATTAACAACTAACCACTAACTTTAATTTCTGTTAGTATTTCTCTTGATTTACTATTGTTGATATTCTTGTTCATATTATTCATCTGTTCATATTATTCACATGATATTCATCTTATTCATATCTTGTTCATTTAACCTTCCATTGTTCCTATTATTCAAAACACAATAAAATTATCGAAACCCTAAAACAATCAATTGGTGGACTGTTGGTTACTTTTCCAAGCAATGGAACTTTGACTATGTACAGAAACCCTAGCATGGAGACTTTTGTCCGACTCTTGCTCAAGGCTTAGTTTAGGACACCTCGCACACATACGACTTCCTCTTGGGCTACCTTACAATGAGACCATTTATTTTGTGCAATCCTGTGTAATTTACATGTACCCCGCTCCCATTCCGATGTACGTATTTTACTCGCTTTTGATTGTGGTTTGTTTACTAGGAGCACCCCTAGGGACTAGCATAGACAAAACCATTTTCAAACTAATTCTCGATTCGTCGTCGAGCCATTTTCAAAACACCCCGGTAAGTCGATTGCTCATTAGCATTCACCATCAACCTATTGCACACACTCGAGTATTTCATCGTGTTTTCGTTACTAGGAGCACCCCTAGGGACTAGGATCGATTCTCACCTATTTTCAATCAAACCCTCGATTCGTCGTCGAGCCATTTGCAAAACAAAGCTTTTAAGTCGAGTGCCTTTTTCCTCTTTTCAACCCAAGCGCATACAATCAAACCCTTGATCCAACGTTAAGCAGATTTTTGCAATCAAACTTCAAAATGATTAACAACTATCGAAACTCTTTTCAAGGTGAAAAGGGGGGGGGGGTGTTGAGCCTTTGATTTTTCTTCAGTTGTTTAGGTGCGAGTTCTCTTACTCGTGTGTGAGCAATTGACGCCTCTAAAACACTTCCAACTTGATAGCGATCAAACCTTTTTCAAACCTTAGATGAAAAAGAGAGAGAGCCAAGCCTTTGACTCACTCTCCCGATTACTTGGGCCCGAGGAGCCTTTCTTAACCTTCGAGTAATCGTCATCCAAACCAAACTTCAACTCCTTTTTTTGTGTGGCCGTATCCACGAACTACGATTGTTCTAATTCTTTATTCTCGTCCGAGTAAAGATACGTAGGCATAAGATTGTGATGATCTTGGCGAGCTAACTGTTGGAGCGGTAAAGCAGCAAGCAACAAACATTTTTGGAAGGATTTTTCCGGGAATTTATCATGTCCACAGAGATCGGTTCGAGGGAAAGAATTCCGTTCGACAATCTCTATGTTAATGAGTTTGGGTTTAAATTGGATTTAAAAGTAAATGCAAGAAATAAAACTATTGAACAGAAAAGAATTCATTCTTTGAGAGTAGAGAACTCTCGGGTTTGCATTTCATCTACCCTATAGAATACTCAAACTTACTACTCATTTGCACGCAACCTAAATCACTCGTCCACATTATCACGTATCGCCCACAACAAAGGTTATGTCTAATGCAAAGTTGAGAGAACAGCCGCATCACCTCGGAGGTGATGTCTCACACAACTCGGCCACACGGAAGCGTTAAGAATCGATACTCATGTGAATATTAAGCCTCAATCTATCTCTAGAGTCAAGAACCTAATAAATGTTCATCCTAATTCCAGATTCAAGGAGGATATGTCTACCACAACTCAAATCCATGCATAAAGTGATTAAAACAAGGATAATACCAAAAGAGATTTGTAAAATAGCTCGCATACAAAGCCATGAGCAATAAATATACATACTATCAAAGTAAACTTACATAGAAACTCACACCAATGGAAACTGCTAGTTCCTGGATTGGCTGGAATTTTGGTAAAACATAGTATGTTCAATGTTGATGTCAAGGTGCTGATGTTGCAACATTGAAGTCTTAACACTGGGCTGTGTTAAGTAATTAATTGCTGAAGTTGGATGTCTGATGTCACACAGGTGATGTTGTAACATCAGATCTGCAGAATTAATAACAGCAGGTTGTGATGTTGTTAGGGTTGCGTATTAGCTGGAATTATGAAGAGCAAGCTGTCTCATTGGATGCGAATATTTTGGGATAGATATTTGCTGCTGCATAGGAGATCTGTTACAGATTTGTAGGAGATTTAAAAGGTTGAAGATTTAAAAAGATTTTAGGAGAAAATCTGTTTTAAATATTCAGTTTTAAATAACAAATCTGGGTGTCTTGAGTATTTTGTACGAGTTGTGTAACCAGAATTCTAGGGTGAATTGTTGTTCGTATTCTGTCCTCTCTAGAAGCTGTGAAGCAATAGAGAGTGGTTGCTTGATCGAAGCTGTGAAGTAAGATCAAGGGTACTCAAAGTGGTTTCTTTGAGAGTTTGTAAGGGATTGAGTGGTGTTCTCATACCTAAGTGGTTTCTTAGGTAGGAAGTCATTAGTAGAGTATAAGTTTAGGAGATTGTCAACGGGTTGTTGAGTCTGTAAATTATAATTACAAGTAGTGAATTCCATCCCTGGCTTGGTAGCCCCCAAAGTAGGTTGGTTGTAACCGAACTGGGTCAATAATTCTTGGTGTTATTTTACTGTTATTGTTGTCCATTGTGCAGAGTGTGTTGTTGTGACATCACACGTCTGATACCAGAATTTCAATTGGTATCAGAGCAAGCATCCTGTCTGTCTCTGGGTGAGATCTAGGGAAGTTACTTTCTGGTGTAAAGATGGACAAAGAAGTTGGAGGATTCGTCAACAGACCCCCTATTTTGGATGGATCAAATTATGACTATTGGAAGCCAAGGATGACCACCTTCTTAAAATCCTTGGACAGTAGGGCTTGGAAGGCTGTTATTAAAGAATGGAAAGCTCCTGTCATGTGTGAGAAGGATGATGCTGGCAAAGATAAAGAAGGAACCTCTAAGCCAAAGCCTGAAGAAGAGTGGACCAAGGAGGAAGATGAGCTTGCCCTTGGAAATTCCAAAGCTCTGAATGCAATCTTCAATGGAGTGGATAAGAATATCTTCAGGTTAATCAATACCTGTGAAGTTGCTAAGGAAGCGTGGGATATCTTGCAGGCTACTCATGAAGGAACATCTAGAGTCAAGATGCCAAGACTTCAGATTTTAACATCAAAATTTGAAAGCCTGAAGATGAAGGAAGATGAGACTATTCATGATTTCCACATGAGTGTTCTTGAGCTGGCTAATGCATCCAGTGCTTTTGGTGAGAAGATGTCAGATGAAAAACTTGTTAGGAAGATCCTTAGGTCCCTACCTAAGAAGTATAAGATGAAGGTAACTGCCATTGAAGAATCACAAGACATCAGCAAGATGAGAGTTGATGAGCTCATTGGATCTCTTCAAACTTTTGAGCTTGGGTTGAATGAGGAAGAACTAGAAAAGAAGCCAAAAAGTATAGCCTTGGTGTCAAATGATGCAGAAGAAAAAGGAAAGAGTTCTGAATCGCAGGAGGATCTATCTCAGGCCATAGTGATGTTGGGAAGATAGTTCACCAAAGTATTCAAGTGAATGAATATTAACTCTATGCCTAATGTCAAGAACATGACTTCTGACACCAGCAAGAAGGATGAAGAGAAAACTACCCAAGATAAAGGAGTTCAGTGCTTTGAGTGTGAAGGGTATGGACATGTCAAGAAAGAATGTCCCACCTTCTTGAAAAACAGAAGAAAGGCATGACAGTTTCCTGGTCTGACTCTGATAGTGAAAGTGAAAGTGAGTCAGCAAAGCATGTGAGAGCTTTAACAGGAGCTGTGGTTTCTGATGATGATTCTAGTGATGGAGAAGTAACTTATGAGGAGTTAGCATCTACCTATCAAGAGCTGTGTTTAAAGAGTGCTGAGATTTGTCAAGAAAATAAGTGCCACAAGCAACAGATTGCTCAGCTAGAGAATGAAAAGACGGATCTGGAAAATGAAGTGGTGCTAGTTAGAGCTCACCTTGATCAAATGACCAAGTCTGTTAGGATGTTGAGCTGTGGTACAGACACACTTGACAAGATCCTTCAGTCAGAAAAAGTTGTTGGAGACAAAGCTGGGATAGGTTATGTGGCTGAGGATAAGGGAACTTCAGAAGAAAGCACTTCAGGTTCAAAGAAGGAAATGTCACAACTTTCACCTCAACATCAGCCAAAGAAGCAGGATTCTACCCCTAAGAAAGATGATGTTTCACAACCTAAGAAGATTGAGAAGAAGACTGGTCCTTATCAGAAGAGAAAGCAGCCACAAGGAGCTAGTCAGTATATGCCCCCACAATACCACGAGAGCATGCAAGCTGCTCAGCTCAAACAGCACATGTCTCATCAGGTGTCTCAACATCAGGACAACTGGTATGGTTATGGATATGGATACACCAATGTTGTTCCTCATATCTATGGAAGAAGAAAGCCACACCATCATGGGAGACAATCCAGGAAACAACATTCTCAGCCGTCTTATGGGAGAAGATACCAGCATAATAGATGGCAGGGCAGTTTTGGTAGGAGGAGACCACATTATGGCTGGTAGCCTAAGCAATCTCATCATGGCAGACGATTCAGAGATGAAAGGGTGAGATGCTATTATTGTGGAAGGTTTGGACATATGCAGTACTCTTGCTACAAGCTGCATGGATACCCTCAACCTCAAAACAGATGGAGAGAGCACAGGCCCAAAGTTGTTAAACAATGGGTACCTAAGGAGAAGGTGAAGTGCTTATTGGCTCACATGGGTGATAGAGAGTTTAAAGAAGGAACATGGTATTTTGACAGTGGGTGTTCCAAACACATGTCTGGATGTAGATCCATGTTTGCTGAAGTCAGTCATTGTCCCTCTCATGAGGTCATATTTGGCAATGGAGAAAAAGGTGTTGTTGCAGGAGTTGGGAAAGTGCAAGGTGATGGTAGACCTGAACTTGACAATGTTCTATTTGTCAGTGGCTTAAGTGCAAATTTGATCAGCATAAGCCAGTTGTGTGATGAAGGTTACAAGGTAAACTACTCTAAGCATGAGTCTGTGGTTTCTGATGAGCACAATCAGATTGTTATGAAGGGTGCCAGAACCAAAGACAACTGCTATCAGTGGATCTCTCTTGAAGGAAATTCAACTAATGATGTTCAAGTCGATGTTATAACACCAGACTATGAAATCAGGATGCTGAAAGGTCATTCAGAGTTAATGAGTCCTGATGTGAACTGTTTAAAAGGAAAGTCTTTATGGAGGGAAAAAGTCATTGACACTCCAAATCAAGCTCCTTGCCTCAGACCCCCCTTTCCCGATGGTGTAACATCACGCTTCTTCAAAGCCCTGTTCTCGCAACGAATTAACTCCTTCAACTTCAAGAATCAACTCTCACTGAAAAGAGTCATGGCATCTCCATCCAAGAAATCTGAGTGTCAAATTTCCACAAAAGGAAGAGCTAGGGTTTCCACTGACGAAGGTTCAGCATTCAATCCTATGGACATTGAGCCCCTCTCAACCATTCTTCCTGAATCAGGTACTACGAGACCCACTAAACTAACTCCCAAGAGACCTGCTACTATCTTTAAGAATCCTGAAACAATGAAAGTGGTTACTAGCGTGTTATTTGGTGACAAACCTAGAACTACTAACCCGCATCCATAAACTACAAGAGAAAAGAGTGACATACAATCTACTGATACAAATCTTCACAGATTGGTGGTCTCCGTAATTGAAGATGCTGAGAAGGTAGTTGAAGGTGATACTGAAGCTGAAGATACTCATGTTGAAGGGGATGTCAGAACATCGCCTATTAGGGATGATAAGACTACTCCTGGAGGAGAAAAGAGTACTGATGTGATTAATGTTGATGACTTATCCGATGATGAAGTCATTGGAAGAGCAGTGCCTGGTTTGGCTAAGAGACTAAGAACAAGGAAGGAAAAGCAGGGTGAATCTTATCCAAAGAAGGCTTCAGATGATAAGAAGAAAAAGACTGTTGTTGGGCCAACTAAAGCTTGGAGCAAGGTCGAAGTGACTCCAAGAAAGAGGAAGATTGTGGAACAATCTGAGTTTGAGCATGATGATGAGGATGATGTTCAGAACATCACTCATGTCAGAAAATCTCTCGCAAAAAGGATTGCAGATAAAGTCCCAGATGTGCCTGTGGATAACATCTCCTTCCACAGTGCAAGCAATGCATATATGTGGAAGTTCATTTGCCAAAGGAGAATTGCTCTTGAGAGAGAAATTGGCAAAGAAGCTATGGAGATTAAAGAAGTGATGGTAGGAATTAAATCTGCTGGGTTAATGAAAACTGTGAGTGGATTTTCAAGGTGCTATGATGGTCTGGTAAAGGAATTCACAGTAAATCTTCCTATCATTATCTCTGACCAGAGCAGTCCAGATTATATGAAGGTTTTTGTCAGAGGAAAATGTGTTGAGTTCTCTCCTAAGATTGTCAATAGCTACTTAGGAAGAGAGGATGCAGAGTATCCAGAACTGGAGGATACAGATAATGAAGTGTGCAAGGTTATTACTGCTGGACAGGTTAGAGTATGGCCATTAAAAGAAAAGCTACCAACTAGCAAACTGAGTGTGAAGTATGCTATACTACACAGGATTGGAGCTGCAAACTGGGTGCCCACGAATCATAAAACCACCCTAGCTGTGGGATTAGGAAGACTTATATATGCCGTTGGTACACAGAAAAAGTTTGACTATGGCACATACATATTTGATCAGACTGTAAAACATGCAACAACAAATGCTATTAAAATGGCCATAGCATTTCCTTCTCTCATTAGTGGAGTTATTCTGAGTCAACAACCAAGAATATTGACTTGTGCAGATAAAGCATGCAATAGGAAGTCTCCATTATCCTTGCATCAGAAATTGTTTATGGGAAGCCATGTTGCAGATATTGTTTCAACATCAAATGCAGGTATCAAGAAGAAATCTTCCAAGGCTGATTTGCTAGCAGAGCTGAAGGCAACCCGCAAAGACTTGGATGTTGTGATTAATACTAGTCTGACTAGAAAAGAAAAGATTGAGAAAATGATTCAAAGTTTGGAACAAGATGATCATTCTGACTCTGAAGATGAAGGACAAGATAGTGCTGATGAAGCAAGCTTAGAAGAAGACTAGCTTATTTTCTCTTGCCTTCAGTAGTTTTAGTTTTTAGTTTAGTTTTTTTTGCTATGCTAGTTATGTAATTTGAATATTGTGCTGTTTTATGCACTGTTTGTGTGTTTAGTTTCCTTCTATGATTTGTTTTGCCTGGTTGCTAACTGAGAGGCTAACAATGAGAGCTAGGGTATACTGACTATAGTTAATAGGGCTTCTAATAGAAGCTTGTCTAATTGTGGCTAAAAAGGGGGAGAACTGCCAAATGCCGCTAATGTGATGCAGATATTAAGGGGGAGATAAATTGATGCTGCTAAAAGGTGTTTAGTTGAAAAGTGGTGATGCAGTTATTGAGGAGGAGTTTTAACTGAACTAGTGAAGATATCATGACATTTGAAGAGTGCAGCCAAGCAGACATCAAGGGGGAGAAAAGTGCTGCACATTGTGAGCTACTGAACAGCTGTGATGCTGGTTCATATTTTAGAGGGGGAGCACGAATTGGCTATTGTCAATAATGAAGATGGTGCTACAGCAGATCAAGTGATGAAGACTATGAGTATTGTCAAACTGCTGCTGATTGAGTTTCAAAGTTATTCCGCTGCTGAAGTCTCTGAAGATGCAGAGATTGTTTTAGCCAAAATTAGCCAAAGGGGGAGATTGTTAGTTCCTGCATTGGCTGGAATTTTGGTAAAACATAGTATGTTCAATGTTGATGTCAAGGTGCTGATGTTGCAACATTGAAGTCTTAACACTGGGCTGTGTTAAGTAATTAATTGCTGAAGTTGGATGTCTGATGTCACACAGGTGATGTTGTAACATCAGATCTGCAAAATTAACAACAGCAGGTTGTGATGTTTTTAGGGTTGCGTATTAGCTGGAATTGTGAAGAGCAAGCTGTCTCATTGGATGCGAATATCTTGGGATAGATATTTGCTGCTGCATAGGAGATCTGTTGCAGATTTATAGGAGATTTAAAAGGTTGAAGATTTAAAAAGATTTTAGGAGAAAATCTGTTTTAAATATTAAGTTTTAAATAACAAATCTGGGAGATATTGTAGCAAGTCCAAGACCAATTCAAGGAGCTATATAAAGCGCACAAGACCAAAGGAAAAAGGTACAAAAATACAGAGAGAAGATCAAGAGCATAGGCTGAGTGTCTTGAGTATTTTGTACGAGTTGTGTAACCAGAATTCTAGGGTGAATTGTTGTGTCGTATTCTGTCCTCTCTAGAAGCTGCGAAGCAATAGAGAATGGTTGCATGATCGAAGCTGTGAAGTAAGATCAAGGGTACTCAAAGTGGTTTCTTTGAGAGTTTGTAAGGGATTGAGTGGTGTTCTCATACCTAAGTGGCTTCTTAGGTAGGAAGTCATTAGTAGAGTATAAGTTTAGGAGATTGTCAACGGGTTATTGAGTCTGTAAATTATATCTACAAGTAGTGAATTCCATCCCTGACTTGGTAGCCCCCAGAGTAGGTTGGTTGTAACCGAACTGGGTCAACAATTCTTGGTGTTATTTTACTGTTATTGCTGTCCATTGTGCAGAGTGTGTTGTTGTGACATCACACCTTAACATCACACGTCTGATACCAGAATTTCAAAAACTACAAAGGGAAGAGAGATGAGGAATCAAAATCTCTCGCGGTGTCAATCACGATCCAAGAATCATCCGCCTTCCATAGTGAGTTGCAACCACCATTGATGCTTTTCTAAGCTCTAAACTAACAAAGAATGAATATTTGATTAATTGGTAACAAATACCCCAAAACATCTCCTAAATAATGGTAAAAATGAACTTATAGAAATTACAAAATCTATCACGTTCGCTAAGCGAACATTTTACTCGCAAAGCGAGCCTCAAAAAGTGGCACTTAAGTGCCTCTGAAATGCTAAACCGCCTTTGCAAAATTCCAGAAGTTCACAGTGCGAACGATTTATTCGCAAAGCGAATGCTCGCTGCACAGTTCGCAAAGCAAAATTTGGTCCTTTTCTCCCCTGTCCAATTCTGGGAGCCTTCGCTGGGAACTCGCCAGTCATTCGTAAAGTGAACATTCACTGGCACACTCGCAAAGCGAACATGACAAAAAACCAGCCCTTATTTTGACCACAACTTCTGCACTGCAACTCTGATTTACGCACAGTCGAAAGCGCTGGAAAGCTTATTATATGCTCTTTATGACAATATCAAGATATTCGTGCTTGAATACCTACAAAAATGAGAGAAAATCAATTAAAATCAATGATATTTACACGATACGCAATATATACACTAAAACGTAAAGTAAACGTATTTATAAACAAATCGGGGTTTATTTGAACAATATTATCCAAAAAGTATCGATAAGTGAAACAAAACTTATATACAAAAATAGTTACATTTTGCACTTATCACTAACTTCCCTCCATCTCCCGTTTTCCCTCTCTCCCGTAGTCGAACTACGATTGCTTTGATTACTCATTCTCATCCGAATGAGCATACGTAGGCACAAGGGCCCCAATCCTTGGCGAGCAACCTATCCTAAAGCCACCCATTTCCCCTTAGCATCGTTTCCTTTTATCCTACCGGTTCACATTTATCGTTGAGAAGAAAACGAATAAGCTTAGCTAACGTTAATCACAGTTTGAATTAAGAGGTTCCCGTTGAGTACAATAGACGTGAGGGGGTGCGCGTACATTCCTCTCACGTAAACGACTCCCAAACCCAGAATGTGGTTGCGAAGACCATGTTCTTATCTCTTTAAAGGTTTTCTCGATATTTACCTTTCCCTCTTTTGGGATAAATAAAGTTCGGTGGCGACTATGTCGAACCGCAATTTCTTCCGCGCCTTTCGTACGAGGGCCATGTCATCGATGATTTTTCGAGGTGCGACATAAGGGTGTTACCTTGTTGGTACATTAAAAAAAAGTTGAAGCACCGGGTGTGATGGTTACAGTGTTTAGTATCAGACCAAGTGAAATTGATAAGGATACCGATCGATGGATTATGAAGTTATTTTAAAATTTGAATGATTTATAAAAGGAGAATCGTCATTATTTGCTTGAAGACATGGAATTATTGAATTGTCTCGTGAAGACGTGATAGGTGTTGTTTACCCCAAACCATGATGAGGTATTGTGGTTTTGTTTTGTGATTCATTAGGAGAGTATGGAATTGTAAATTTCGAAAGCAGAATGTGAACAAGTGTTTCAGAATGGCATGACAGATAAATTAAGGAAAAGCAAAGATAAAAGTTAAATGCACATTGAAACAAGAGTATAGTCAAGACCAAGAAGTTTGAGAATTTGTAGAAACAAGGAATTTGATCTGTGAAGAGAAGTTGGAAAAATCGAGTACGTCAGAAGTTTTATCTGAAGTTAAGTCAAGAGTTGATCCATGACGGTGGTGCGAGGAGTGGTTATTGTTGATAAGAAGAAATTCGGGGGAGAATTTCAATTTATGGGGGGGGGGGAGTGTAATACCCCATATTTACCTTAAATGCTCAATTGGGTGTCAGTTGGGATCAACTAAGTTCCTATGCACTCTAACTTGTGTCAGTTGGAATAATTGAAGTTCTTAAGTGCTATAAATGTTATCAGTTAGGACCAATAGAGTAACTAATGGACTTTAAAGAGATTAATTATTGATAAAAGAGACAGACTAATATTAATAAGTATAAGAGAGGATATTTTGGAAACTCTAATGTTTGGTCAATTGGTGTTAGATGACAAAACATCAAAGAGAGATATTTATTTCATTAACTATATATATATATATATATATATATATATATATATATATATATATATATATATATATATATATATATATATATATATATATATATATATATATATATATATATATATATATATGAGAAAGAGGAAGAAAGAAAGATAGTAAGAAAAAGAAGAAAAGAGAAAAGAAGAGAAAGAAGAAAGAAAGAGGAAAAGGGGAAAAAGAGGAGAAACTCATGAAGAGGAAGAAGAGAAGTTCTTAGATTCATCATATTCATCATCAATTCATCTTTTTCTTCAATGAGATGACTTCCATTAGTTAGTTTAGCATTGGGGAAAAACATGACAATATGTTGTGTTAGGGTTTTGTGTGAAAATATGTTAAATGGAAGTTTGAGCGTTGTTATATGATGAATTTCATAAACTACCATGTCTATTGGATGTTTATATGTGTGTTGTGATTATAGGGTGTTGGAGTTTTAGATTTTTTGGCCATGGATAACGTCTTTTCACGTTGCTGGAAATCTGGAAAATGTATGGGTCGCACAGCGAGCTCCAGTGAGCTTCCAGCGAGTATCCTAGTCTGCTACACTTGCACTGCGAGCTTCCAGCAAAGCGAAGGTGAGACCTCTCCTAGAGCTCGCACAACGACCACTAAGGGCTTTTACCACTGCCTCTGATTTTCATTTCTCGCCCAGAGTTTTCACAACAAACTCAAGGCAAAGGGACCTCGTGTAATGCCCTGTATAATATGTATCTAGAATAATACAATACATGCATTAATTTGGTACTGACACCATCATAAGTGCCTAATGACATAGTTCACATACTTGTCCATTTCTAAACATAAATACACTACATGACACAAGTCATGGAAACTAGCCAAAATAAAAAAACTAAGAACATTATACAACATTCCTCATTGTACAAGAACAATAAAATACACAGCGGAATAAGCTTAAACAAGCTCCTCTTGAAACATCCAAGCATCGCTCCACTTGTAAATCGGACCTGCAAACCACACCTGAAATAAAGAAAACTATAGTGGGGTGAGATACGTTAAATCTTAGTGAGTTCTCTATCTTATAGGTCCTCTCAGCTTTATAGGGTTCTATCAATCCTAACTCAAGTCCAGGGGAAGGGAAAAAGACCTTGAGTTCACAATCTCACAATCTCACACTATATGGAAACATGTCATGAGTCTGTTAACTCATAAAGTTCGCACGGAAGGAATTATGTCCTGAGCCTGTTAACTCAAGATTCCTTACGAATCGATAACCTGTACCAAGGCATCCCCTTTTCCCGTCCGCTTCTACGTCTAGAAGTAGACCCGAGTCATGGATCCTTGTAACTTACTTGACATACGACATGGATTCGGGAACATCAGCCTGTTAGCCGTGAACCGTCACTTCACATGGCCTGTTAACCATCACAAGTCTCTACCCGTAGGTTTCATTCATACTAAACGCGGGAATCAAACCTGCTAAGTAATTGTGCATACGTTTCAGAGGAGGAGCTCGAGTCTCATGAAACTACACCTCAAGATAAATGGTTACGATTACATGATCATACACACGACGTGATTGTATTCGACAATCACAAGGCCATATTAGCCTTAAGGCCTATTTTGCCTTAAACAATAAAACATAACAATTACACATGTTCCATACTAGTGTTTCACTCATTTCTATACCTTTCGGAAATAGACACATGCCTCGGCCCCTCATGCACGAGCGTTGTCATTACGTTGTCAACTCCAGGCCAGAACTCGTCAATGAATGCACGAGCGTTGCCATCCAGAGTTTCTATCACAATTCTATCCACAACCTAGAATTATACCAATTTGTTTTGGGGTAAAGTTTCCTCACTCTCCCTAACTCATTTTAACATGCATATTCTCTCATTCATTTTAACAACCCTATTAGATAGATATGACATAACACAAATATTACAAATAAATACATATAATCACACATCACATAAAACATCACTTTTGGGTTCCCTCCGATTCTTTGAATCGGGTATCAAAACAAAACTTTCACTCTTATCCCGTAGGATACTTTCACAGCTTTACATCGGCTATAAATATGCCTCGGTCTGATTTACGATCCAAAAGATATGGATCCAACATAACCCAACACATTGTTATCATTCAAATGCCACTAATGAATTAACCTGACATCATACCCCCTAATTTCCACTTTTTATTGGGTGGAGGATTGTCTTAGCTTTCCAACGGTATAAAGAACGTTTAAATCAGAATTACGGTTGGGAAGTTAGGAATTTTTAAAGAAAATAAATATTTGGAAAACTCCCAGGAGCGCCCGGCGGTACCAATTTCGCCCGGCGGTGCCCCCCCTTCGCCTCTGCTTCGACCGGCGAAGCAGCGGCGTCCAAAAACCCAACCAAACCTCAAAAGAGTCAGTTGCGTGACATGCTGCGCCTCTTGGGCATCGCCCGGCGGAGCAGCGGCGCAACTCCTGCGTCGCCCGGCGTTCAAAGCACCGCCCGGAGGTGCGTATCAGATGCAGAATTTCTCTACTGCGATTTAGGGGTTCCAAATGCCCCAAAATCCACCCTTTCCATATCAGATCATTTCCAACCACCAAAAATAGTATTATCAATTAGTCACATGCATATTACGACTACACTATGCAATTTATATCGAATTCCATCCGTTAGATTTCATTGATTCAACAATTTAATCATTTTCTCTCAAAACTAACCTAAGTTCAAATATCAAGAATTTCTAGAACTTAAGGTGTCTATCTAGAACCCACCTGATAATCGAAGAGGATTTTGAAGAAGATGACGATGATCCATGAGTTTCTCTCCTTCATCTTTCTCCACTTTCTCTTCTTTTCTTCCTTCTCTCCATTTCCTTCTTCTTCTTCTTTTCTATCTTTCTCTTTTCTTTCCCAATATATATATATAAACCAATATTATATAATATAATCCAATAGAGTAAAATATCTCCAATTGATATTTTGTCATCTCAACCAATTGATCAATTATTAGAGTTATCATAAAAGTCTCTCTTGAACTAATAATAAATTGATCTCTTCAGAGCTCATTAGTTGCTCTATTGATCTGAATTGATAATACTTAAAGTACTTAGAGGATTCCATTAATCCAATTTACCAAGGATAGAGCAAATAGATGCTCATCTGATCTCATCTGATATCCAATTGAGCATTTAGATAATACGGGGTATTACACTCTCCCCCCCTTAAATTGAAATTCGCCCCCGAATTTCCTCTATTCAGCAATAACCACCAATTGTATCCTGGTCTTAGATTCACACTTAAACTTTCTTAGGTAGGAAGTCATTAGTAGAGTATAAGTTTAGGAGATTGTCAACGGGTTGTTGAGTCTGTAAATTATAATTACAAGTAGTGAATTCCATCCCTGGCTTGGTAGCCCCCAAAGTAGGTTGGTTGTAACCGAACTGGGTCAAAAATTCTTGGTGTTATTTTACTGTTATTGTTGTCCATTGTGCAGAGTGTGTTGTTGTGACATCACACGTCTGATACCAGAATTTCAATTGGTATCAGAGCAAGCATCCTGTCTGTCTCTGGGTGAGATCTAGGGAAGTTACTTTCTGGTGTAAAGATGGACAAAGAAGTTGGAGGATTCGTCAACAGACCCCCTATTTTGGATGGATCAAATTATGACTATTGGAAGCCAAGGATGACCACCTTCTTAAAATCCGTGGACAGTAGGGCTTGGAAGGCTGTTATTAAAGAATGGAAAGCTCCTGTCATGTGTGAGAAGGATGATGCTGGCAAAGATAAAGAAGGAACCTCTAAGCCAAAGCCTGAAGAAGAGTGGACCAAGGAGGAAGATGAGCTTGCCCTTGGAAATTCCAAAGCTCTGAATGCAATCTTCAATGGAGTGGATAAGAATATCTTCAGGTTAATCAATACCTGTGAAGTTGCTAAGGAAGCGTGGGATATCTTGCAGGCTACTCATGAAGGAACATCTAGAGTCAAGATGCCAAGACTTCAGATTTTAACATCAAAATTTGAAAGCCTGAAGATGAAGGAAGATGAGACTATTCATGATTTCCACATGAGTGTTCTTGAGCTGGCTAATGCATCCAGTGCTTTTGGTGAGAAGATGTCAGATGAAAAACTTGTTAGGAAGATCCTTAGGTCCCTACCTAAGAAGTATAAGATGAAGGTAACTGCCATTGAAGAATCACAAGACATCAGCAAGATGAGAGTTGATGAGCTCATTGGATCTCTTCAAACTTTTGAGCTTGGGTTGAATGAGGAAGAACTAGAAAAGAAGCCAAAAAGTATAGCCTTGGTGTCAAATGATGCAGAAGAAAAATGAAAGAGTTCTGAATCGCAGGAGGATCTATCTCAGGCCATAGTGATGTTGGGAAGATAGTTCACCAAAGTATTCAAGTGAATGAATATTAACTCTATGCCTAATGTCAAGAACATGACTTCTGACACCAGCAAGAAGGATGAAGAGAAAACTACCCAAGATAAAGGAGTTCAGTGCTTTGAGTGTGAAGGGTATGGACATGTCAAGAAAGAATGTCCCACCTTCTTGAAAAACAGAAGAAAGGCATGACAGTTTCCTGGTCTGACTCTGATAGTGAAAGTGAAAGTGAGTCAGCAAAGCATGTGAGAGCTTTAACAGGAGCTGTGGTTTCTGATGATGATTCTAGTGATGGAGAAGTAACTTATGAGGAGTTAGCATCTACCTATCAAGAGCTGTGTTTAAAGAGTGCTGAGATTTGTCAAGAAAATAAGTGCCACAAGCAACAGATTGCTCAGCTAGAGAATGAAAAGACGGATCTGGAAAATGAAGTGGTGCTAGTTAGAGCTCACCTTGATCAAATGACCAAGTCTGTTAGGATGTTGAGCTGTGGTACAGACACACTTGACAAGATCCTTCAGTCAGAAAAAGTTGTTGGAGACAAAGCTGGGATAGGTTATGTGGCTGAGGATAAGGGAACTTCAGAAGAAAGCACTTCAGGTTCAAAGAAGGAAATGTCACAACTTTCACCTCAACATCAGCCAAAGAAGCAGGATTCTACCCCTAAGAAAGCTGATGTTTCACAACCTAAGAAGATTGAGAAGAAGACTGGTCCTTATCAGAAGAGAAAGCAGCCACAAGGAGCTAGTCAGTATATGCCCCCACAATACCACGAGAGCATGCAAGCTGCTCAGCTCAAACAGCACATGTCTCATCAGGTGTCTCAACATCAGGACAACTGGTATGGTTATGGATATGGATACACCAATGTTGTTCCTCATATCTATGGAAGAAGAAAGCCACACCATCATGGGAGACAATCCAGGAAACAACATTCTCAGCCGTCTTATGGGAGAAGATACCAGCATAATAGATGGCAGGGCAGTTTTGGTAGGAGGATACCACATTATGGCTGGTAGCCTAAGCAATCTCATCATGGCAGACGATTCAGAGATGAAAGGGTGAGATGCTATTATTGTGGAAGGTTTGGACATATGCAGTACTCTTGCTACAAGCTGCATGGATACCCTCAACCTCAAAACAGATGGAGAGAGCACAGGCCCAAAGTTGTTAAACAATGGGTACCTAAGGAGAAGGTGAAGTGCTTATTGGCTCACATGGGTGATAGAGAGTTTAAAGAAGAAACATGGTATTTTGACAGTGGGTGTTCCAAACACATGTCTGGATGTAGATCCATGTTTGCTGAAGTCAGTCATTGTCCCTCTCATGAGGTCATATTTGGCAATGGAGAAAAAGGTGTTGTTGCAGGAGTTGGGAAAGTGCAAGGTGATGGTAGACCTGAACTTGACAATGTTCTATTTGTCAGTGGCTTAAGTGCAAATTTGATCAGCATAAGCCAGTTGTGTGATGAAGGTTACAAGGTAAACTACTCTAAGCATGAGTCTGTGGTTTCTGATGAGCACAATCAGATTGTTATGAAGGGTGCCAGAACCAAAGACAACTGCTATCAGTGGATCTCTCTTGAAGGAAATTCAACTAATGATGTTCAAGTCGATGTTATAACACCAGACTATGAAATCAGGATGCTGAAAGGTCATTCAGAGTTAATGAGTCCTGATGTGAACTGTTTAAAAGGAAAGTCTTTATGGAGGGAAAAAGTCATTGACACTCCAAATCAAGCTCCTTGCCTCAGACCCCCCTTTCCCGATGGTGTAACATCACGCTTCTTCAAAGCCCTGTTCTCGCAACGAATTAACTCCTTCAACTTCAAGAATCAACTCTCACTGAAAAGAGTCATGGCATCTCCATCCAAGAAATCTGAGTGTCAAATTTCCACAAAAGGAAGAGCTAGGGTTTCCACTGACGAAGGTTCAGCATTCAATCCTATGGACATTGAGCCCCTCTCAACCATTCTTCCTGAATCAGGTACTACGAGACCCACTAAACTAACTCCCAAGAGACCTGCTACTATCTTTAAGAATCCTGAAACAATGAAAGTGGTTACTAGCGTGTTATTTGGTGACAAACCTAGAACTACTAACCCGCATCCATAAACTACAAGAGAAAAGAGTGACATACAATCTACTGATACAAATCTTCACAGATTGGTGGTCTCCGTAATTGAAGATGCTGAGAAGGTAGTTGAAGGTGATACTGAAGCTGAAGATACTCATGTTGAAGGGGATGTCAGAACATCGCCTATTAGGGATGATAAGACTACTCCTGGAGGAGAAAAGAGTACTGATGTGATTAATGTTGATGACTTATCCGATGATGAAGTCATTGGAAGAGCAGTGCCTGGTTTGGCTAAGAGACTAAGAACAAGGAAGGAAAAGCAGGGTGAATCTTATCCAAAGAAGGCTTCAGATGATAAGAAGAAAAAGACTGTTGTTGGGCCAACTAAAGCTTGGAGCAAGGTCGAAGTGACTCCAAGAAAGAGGAAGATTGTGGAACAATCTGAGTTTGAGCATGATGATGAGGATGATGTTCAGAACATCACTCATGTCAGAAAATCTCTCGCAAAAAGGATTGCAGATAAAGTCCCAGATGTGCCTGTGGATAACATCTCCTTCCACAGTGCAAGCAATGCATATATGTGGAAGTTCATTTGCCAAAGGAGAATTGCTCTTGAGAGAGAAATTGGCAAAGAAGCTATGGAGATTAAAGAAGTGATGGTAGGAATTAAATCTGCTGGGTTAATGAAAACTGTGAGTGGATTTTCAAGGTGCTATGATGGTCTGGTAAAGGAATTCACAGTAAATCTTCCTATCATTATCTCTGACCAGAGCAGTCCAGATTATATGAAGGTTTTTGTCAGAGGAAAATGTGTTGAGTTCTCTCCTAAGATTGTCAATAGCTACTTAGGAAGAGAGGATGCAGAGTATCCAGAACTGGAGGATACAGATAATGAAGTGTGCAAGGTTATTACTGCTGGACAGGTTAGAGTATGGCCATTAAAAGAAAAGCTACCAACTAGCAAACTGAGTGTGAAGTATGCTATACTACACAGGATTGGAGCTGCAAACTGGGTGCCCACGAATCATAAAACCACCCTAGCTGTGGGATTAGGAAGACTTATATATGCCGTTGGTACACAGAAAAAGTTTGACTATGGCACATACATATTTGATCAGACTGTAAAACATGCAACAACAAATGCTATTAAAATGGCCATAGCATTTCCTTCTCTCATTAGTGGAGTTATTCTGAGTCAACAACCAAGAATATTGACTTGTGCAGATAAAGCATGCAATAGGAAGTCTCCATTATCCTTGCATCAGAAATTGTTTATGGGAAGCCATGTTGCAGATATTGTTTCAACATCAAATGCAGGTATCAAGAAGAAATCTTCCAAGGCTGATTTGCTAGCAGAGCTGAAGGCAACCCGCAAAGACTTGGATGTTGTGATTAATACTAGTCTGACTAGAAAAGAAAAGATTGAGAAAATGATTCAAAGTTTGGAACAAGATGATCATTCTGACTCTGAAGATGAAGGACAAGATAGTGCTGATGAAGCAAGCTTAGAAGAAGACTAGCTTATTTTCTCTTGCCTTCAGTAGTTTTAGTTTTTAGTTTAGTTTTTTTTGCTATGCTAGTTATGTAATTTGAATATTGTGCTGTTTTATGCACTGTTTGTGTGTTTAGTTTCCTTCTATGATTTGTTTTGCCTGGTTGCTAACTGAGAGGCTAACAATGAGAGCTAGGGTATACTGACTATAGTTAATAGGGCTTCTAATAGAAGCTTGTCTAATTGTGGCTAAAAAGGGGGAGAACTGCCAAATGCCGCTAATGTGATGCAGATATTAAGGGGGAGATAAATTGATGCTGCTAAAAGGTGTTTAGTTGAAAAGTGGTGATGCAGTTATTGAGGAGGAGTTTTAACTGAACTAGTGAAGATATCATGACATTTGAAGAGTGCAGCCAAGCAGACATCAAGGGGGAGAAAAGTGCTGCACATTGTGAGCTACTGAACAGCTGTGATGCTGGTTCATATTTTAGAGGGGGAGCACGAATTGGCTATTGTCAATAATGAAGATGGTGCTACAGCAGATCAAGTGATGAAGACTATGAGTATTGTCAAACTGCTGCTGATTGAGTTTCAAAGTTATTCCGCTGCTGAAGTCTCTGAAGATGCAGAGATTGTTTTAGCCAAAATTAGCCAAAGGGGGAGATTGTTAGTTCCTGCATTGGCTGGAATTTTGGTAAAACATAGTATGTTCAATGTTGATGTCAAGGTGCTGATGTTGCAACATTGAAGTCTTAACACTGGGCTGTGTTAAGTAATTAATTGCTGAAGTTGGATGTCTGATGTCACACAGGTGATGTTGTAACATCAGATCTGCAAAATTAACAACAGCAGGTTGTGATGTTTTTAGGGTTGCGTATTAGCTGGAATTGTGAAGAGCAAGCTGTCTCATTGGATGCGAATATCTTGGGATAGATATTTGCTGCTGCATAGGAGATCTGTTGCAGATTTATAGGAGATTTAAAAGGTTGAAGATTTAAAAAGATTTTAGGAGAAAATCTGTTTTAAATATTAAGTTTTAAATAACAAATCTGGGAGATATTGTAGCAAGTCCAAGACCAATTCAAGGAGCTATATAAAGCGCACAAGACCAAAGGAAAAAGGTACAAAAATACAGAGAGAAGATCAAGAGCATAGGCTGAGTGTCTTGAGTATTTTGTACGAGTTGTGTAACCAGAATTCTAGGGTGAATTGCTGTGTCGTATTCTGTCCTCTCTAGAAGCTGCGAAGCAATAGAGAATGGTTGCATGATCGAAGCTGTGAAGTAAGATCAAGGGTACTCAAAGTGGTTTCTTTGAGAGTTTGTAAGGGATTGAGTGGTGTTCTCATACCTAAGTGGCTTCTTAGGTAGGAAGTCATTAGTAGAGTATAAGTTTAGGAGATTGTCAACGGGTTATTGAGTCTGTAAATTATATCTACAAGTAGTGAATTCCATCCCTGACTTGGTAGCCCCCAGAGTAGGTTGGTTGTAACCGAACTGGGTCAACAATTCTTGGTGTTATTTTACTGTTATTGCTGTCCATTGTGCAGAGTGTGTTGTTGTGACATCACACCTTAACATCACACGTCTGATACCAGAATTTCAAAAACTACAAAGGGAAGAGAGATGAGGAATCAAAATCTCTCGCGGTGTCAATCACGATCCAAGAATCATCCGCCTTCCATAGTGAGTTGCAACCACCATTGATGCTTTTCTAAGCTCTAAACTAACAAAGAATGAATATTTGATTAATTGGTAACAAATACCCCAAAACATCTCCTAAATAATGGTAAAAATGAACTTATAGAAATTACAAAATCTATCACGTTCGCTAAGCGAACATTTTACTCGCAAAGCGAGCCTCAAAAAGTGGCACTTAAGTGCCTCTGAAATGCTAAACCGCCTTTGCAAAATTCCAGAAGTTCGCAGTGCGAACGATTTATTCGCAAAGCGAATGCTCGCTGCACAGTTCGCAAAGCAAAATTTGGTCCTTTTCTCCCCTGTCCAATTCTGGGAGCCTTCGCTGGGAACTCGCCAGTCATTCGTAAAGTGAACATTCACTGGCACACTCGCAAAGCGAACATGACAAGAAACCAGCCCTTATTTTGACCACAACTTCTGCACTGCAACTCTGATTTACGCACAGTCGAAAGCGCTGGAAAGCTTATTATATGCTCTTTATGACAATATCAAGATATCCGTGCTTGAATACCTACAAAAATGAGAGAAAATCAATTAAAATCAATGATATTTACACGATACGCAATATATACACTAAAACGTAAAGTAAACGTATTTATAAACAAATCGGGGTTTATTTGAACAATATTATCCAAAAAGTATCGATAAGTGAAACAAAACTTATATACAAAAATAGTTACATTTTGCACTTATCACTAACTTCCCTCCATCTCCCGTTTTCCCCTCTCTCCCGTAGTCGAACTACGATTGCTTTGATTACTCATTCTCATCCGAATGAGCATACGTAGGCACAAGGGCCCCAATCCTTGGCGAGCAACCTATCCTAAAGCCACCCATTTCCCCTTAGCATCGTTTCCTTTTATCCTACCGGTTCACATATATCGTTGAGAAGAAAACGAATAAGCTTAGCTAACGTTAATCACAGTTTGAATTAAGAGGTTCCCGTTGAGTACAATAGACGTGAGGGGGTGCGCGTACATTCCTCTCACGTAAACGACTCCCAAACCCAGAATGTGGTTGCGAAGACCATGTTCTTATCTCTTTAAAGGTTTTCTCGATATTTACCTTTCCCTCTTTTGGGATAAATAAAGTTCGGTGGCGACTATGTCGAACCGCAATTTCTTCCGCGCCTTTCGTACGAGGGCCATGTCATCGATGATTTTTCGAGGTGCGACATAAGGGTGTTACCTTGTTGGTACATTAAAAAAAAGTTGAAGCACCGGGTGTGATGGTTACAGTGTTTAGTATCAGACCAAGTGAAATTGATAAGGATACCGATCGATGGATTATGAAGTTATTTTAAAATTTGAATGATTTATAAAAGGAGAATCGTCATTATTTGCTTGAAGACATGGAATTATTGAATTGTCTCGTGAAGACGTGATAGGTGTTGTTTACCCCAAACCATGATGAGGTATTGTGGTTTTGTTTTGTGATTCATTAGGAGAGTATGGAATTGTAAATTTCGAAAGCAGAATGTGAACAAGTGTTTCAGAATGGCATGACAGATAAATTAAGGAAAAGCAAAGATAAAAGTTAAATGCACATTGAAACAAGAGTATAGTCAAGACCAAGAAGTTTGAGAATTTGTAGAAACAAGGAATTTGATCTGTGAAGAGAAGTTGGAAAAATCGAGTACGTCAGAAGTTTTATCTGAAGTTAAGTCAAGAGTTGATCCATGACGGTGGTGCGAGGAGTGGTTATTGTTGATAAGAAGAAATTCGGGGGAGAATTTCAATTTATGGGGGGGGGGGGGGGAGTGTAATACCCCATATTTACCTTAAATGCTCAATTGGGTGTCAGCTGGGATCAACTAAGTTCCTATGCACTCTAACTTGTGTCAGTTGGAATAATTGAAGTTCTTAAGTGCTATAAATGTTATCAGTTAGGACCAATAGAGTAACTAATGGACTTTAAAGAGATTAATTATTGATAAAAGAGACAGACTAATATTAATAAGTATAAGAGAGGATATTTTGGAAACTCTAATGTTTGGTCAATTGGTGTTAGATGACAAAACATCAAAGAGAGATATTTATTTCATTAACTATATATATATATATATATATATATATATATATATATATATATGAGAAAGAGGAAGAAAGAAAGATAGTAAGAAAAAGAAGAAAAGAGAAAAGAAGAGAAAGAAGAAAGAAAGAGGAAAAGGGGAAAAAGAGGAGAAACTCATGAAGAGGAAGAAGAGAAGTTCTTAGATTCATCATATTCATCATCAATTCATCTTTTTCTTCAATGAGATGACTTCCATTAGTTAGTTTAGCATTGGGGAAAAACATGACAATATGTTGTGTTAGGGTTTTGTGTGAAAATATGTTAAATGGAAGTTTGAGCGTTGTTATATGATGAATTTCATAAACTACCATGTCTATTGGATGTTTATATGTGTGTTGTGATTATAGGGTGTTGGAGTTTTAGATTTTTTGGCCATGGATAACGTCTTTTCACGTTGCTGGAAATCTGGAAAATGTATGGGTCGCACAGCGAGCTCCAGTGAGCTTCCAGCGAGTATCCTAGTCTGCTACACTTGCACTGCGAGCTTCCAGCAAAGCGAAGGTGAGACCTCTCCTAGAGCTCGCACAACGACCACTAAGGGCTTTTACCACTGCCTCTGATTTTCATTTCTCGCCCAGAGTTTGCACAACAAACTCAAGGCAAAGGGACCTCGTGTAATGCCCTGTATAATATGTATCTAGAATAATACAATACATGCATTAATTTGGTACTGACACCATCATAAGTGCCTAATGACATAGTTCACATACTTGTCCATTTCTAAACATAAATACACTACATGGCACAAGTCATGGAAACTAGCCAAAATAAAAAAACTAAGAACATTATACAACATTCCTCATTGTACAAGAACAATAAAATACACAGCGGAATAAGCTTAAACAAGCTCCTCTTGAAACATCCAAGCATCGCTCCACTTGTAAATCGGACCTGCAAACCACACCTGAAATAAAGAAAACTATAGTGGGGTGAGATACGTTAAATCTTAGTGAGTTCTCTATCTTATAGGTCCTCTCAGCTTTATAGGGTTCTATCAATCCTAACTCAAGTCCAGGGGAAGGGAAAAAGACCTTGAGTTCACAATCTCACAATCTCACACTATATGGAAACATGTCATGAGTCTGTTAACTCATAAAGTTCGCACGGAAGGAATTACGTCCTGAGCCTGTTAACTCAAGATTCCTTACGAATCGATAACCTGTACCAAGGCATCCCCTTTTCCCGTCCGCTTCTACGTCTAGAAGTAGACCCGAGTCATGGATCCTTGTAACTTACTTGACATACGACATGGATTCGGGAACATCAGCCTGTTAGCCGTGAACCGTCACTTCACATGGCCTGTTAACCATCACAAGTCTCTACCCGTAGGTTTCATTCGTACTAAACGCGGGAATCAAACCTGCCAAGTAATTGTGCATACGTTTCAGAGGAGGAGCTCGAGTCTCATGAAACTACACATCAAGATAAATGGTTATGATTACATGATCATACACACGACGTGATTGTATTCGACAATCACAAGGCCATATTAGCCTTAAGGCCTATTTTGCCTTAAACAATAAAACATAACAATTACACATGTTCCATACTAGTGTTTCACTCATTTCTATACCTTTCGGAAATAGACACATGCCTCGGCCCCTCATGCACGAGCGTTGTCATTACGTTGTCAACTCCAGGCCAGAACTCGTCAATGAATGCACGAGCGTTGCCATCCAGAGTTTCTATCACAATTCTATCCACAACCTAGAATTATACCAATTTGTTTTGGGGTAAAGTTTCCTCACTCTCCCTAACTCATTTTAACATGCATATTCTCTTATTCATTTTAACAACCCTATTAGATAGATATGACATAACACAAATATTACAAATAAATACATATAATCACACATCACATAAAACATCACTTTTGGGTTCCCTCCGATTCTTTGAATCGGGTATCAAAACAAAACTTTCACTCTTATCCCGTAGGATACTTTCACAGCTTTACATCGGCTATAAATATGCCTCGGTCTGATTTACGATCCAAAAGATATGGATCCAACATAACCCAACACATTGTTATCATTCAAATGCCACTAATGAATTAACCTGACATCATACCCCCTAATTTCCACTTTTTATTGGGTGGAGGATTGTCTTAGCTTTCCAACGGTATAAAGAACGTTTAAATCAGAATTACGGTTGGGAAGTTATGAATTTTTAAAGAAAATAAATATTTGGAAAACTCCCAGGAGCGCCCGGCGGTACCAATTTCGCCCGGCGGTGCCCCCCCTTCGCCTCTGCTTCGACCGGCGAAGCAGCGGCGTCCAAAAACCCAACCAAACCTCAAAAGAGTCAGGGGCGTGACATGCTGCGCCTCTTGGGCATCGCCCGGCGGAGCAGCGGCGCAACTCCTGCGTCGCCCGACGTTCAAAGCACCGCCCGGAGGTGCGTATCAGATGCAGAATTTCTCTACTGGGATTTTGGGGTTCCAAATGCCCCAAAATACACCCTTTCCATATCAGATCATTTCCAACCACCAAAAATAGTATTATCAATTAGTCACATGCATATTACGACTACACTATGCAATTTATATCGAATTCCATCCGTTAGATTTCATTGATTCAACAATTTAATCATTTTCTCTCAAAACTAACCTAAGTTCAAATATCAAGAATTTCTAGAACTTAAGGTGTCTATCTAGAACCCACCTGATAATCGAAGAGGAGTTTGAAGAAGATGACGATGATCCATGAGTTTCTCTCCTTCATCTTTCTCCACTTTCTCTTCTTTTCTTCCTTCTCTCCATTTCCTTCTTCTTCTTCTTTTCTATCTTTCTCTTTTCTTTCCCAATATATATATATAAACCAATATTATATAATATAATCCAATAGAGTAAAATATCTCCAATTGATATTTTGTCATCTCAACCAATTGATCAATTATTAGAGTTATCATAAAAGTCTCTCTTGAACTAATAATAAATTGATCTCTTCAGAGCTCATTAGTTGCTCTATTGATCTGAATTGATAATACTTAAAGTACTTAGAGGATTCCATTAATCCAATTTACCAAGGATAGAGCACATAGATGCTCATCTGATCTCATCTGATATCCAATTGAGCATTTAGATAATACGGGGTATTACACTCTCCCCCCCTTAAATTGAAATTCGCCCCCGAATTTCCTCTATTCAGCAATAACCACCAATTGTATCCTGGTCTTAGATTCACACTTAAACTTTACTTAGTTAAAATTCCTGACATAATCCGATTCGAACTTGACTTCAAAATTCCAAAATCCTTGTCTTCCACAAATTATCAAAACCTCACGTCCTTAGTCCTACTCTTATTCCAATATTGGGTTAACTTCTAACTTGCGTTTCCATAATTCAACTGTTGTTTCAAAATAAAACACTGGGTCGCGTCTTACTACGGAAAGAATGTACCATTCTACATTCCTCTACTGAGTCACAAACAAAAATCATAACACCTTATCTTGGTTTAGAACAACCACCACTGATCACCTCTTTGCAATGTAAGTCAGTGATTCCTTAACTTCATACAATTTTCGACAACTATTCTTCCGTAAATCCTTCAACGTTCAGAACCAGTTAACCATTAGTCAAACGAATCTTTACCAGTTTCATCTGGTCAGATGCTGTACATGGTACTCATTAAATCTGATATTTCATCTCTTTCGTATCACACCAAAAGGTAATTCACTTAGAACAAGATCTTCTTACTTCCATCCTTACAAGTAATAACCCTTCAAAATTCTTATTATTCTGACTTAACTCTTTTGTCTGTCACCTTCCCCTGCGTAACCCAATATCTAATAGTGGAACACCACGATTCTTATATACTACTAGGTAGCTAACAGTCTGCGGAGGAATATGCTTATCCATTAGGGTCCTTACTAACCAATGACATAAGAAACTTACTGACGTCCTATGGTATAACAATTTCTTTGCCAACACACAATCTACAAACATCGGTCCAACACTCTCCAGACGATAGAAGTATAGCAGTTACATTGCTACAGCCATAACCCATACAACTCCAATTCCATTCTAAATTCGACATCAATATATCCAAAATAGTTTAACAACTTCCAGTTCTGGTTACCACATTCCAAATCGATTCTTCTCACGGTTTCCGACTTACTTAAGGCTTCCGTTGTCACCAAATCTCCACTAATGACAATGTAACACCATCACGGAACTTCAAATATATGAATCACCACTCTCACGGAGTCTAAATCCAATACCATGAACTTACGGAAGTTAACCATTACTAACTCGGACCAACTGTTCATACCTTACTAAAAACCATAATTACACATCAAAGTACATTCCTTGCAAGATCAATACTTCGTGAGTATTTTCCACTTCATCCTTAAAGTTCTCAACCGTAATAATAGCAATGCACCTAAGACTTCCTCATACACAACACAGTTCCCAAGATTACTTCTCCAAAATTCAAACTCTTTCGTCGGTTGAACAAATGGTCAACTATGCAACACCCTTCAGAAGTTCCGATTCCAAAAATACAAATTTGTCTTTCATTTACTTACTATCCTGTTTTCCATTCATACAATACCTTCCAATCAGAGCGACATAAGGTAACAAAACACAGATGATGGTTCCTAAGGGATTTCACAATTTACACACATGTTAATCGATTACCCATCTGAGGTTAATCGGTTAACTCCTCAAAATTTAGCGCCAAACACCATTCTCGCACGTGTTAAACGGTTAACCCCATTGTGTTAGTCAGTTAACACTGCTGCTGAATCAAAACCAATTTCTCATAATTCAAAACCATCCCTACTCAAACCATCAATCCAATTGCTCTAACCCACAATATCATTCTTAACTCGTGGCTTTTTAACTTGTGTAACATTCACCAACCATGATCAACTCAAGATAATACCGACAAAGTCAAAACATGCAGACGATACACTCCAACCAAGTGACAGTCAACATTCCCAATTCTGATACAGGCACACCATGAAACTTCAGCGGAATAGTTCACTCTCTGTTCACACTATGATACTAGCGGGAAGTAAATAATGACAACATCCTAGGGTCTTTGCCACAACTCTTACTTGATTCGTCCATAAGCAAAACCCATCACACAACCATTATACGATACTACCAAAGCGACAAACATCTCATAACAAGCATACCACCTTATTCTCTCACTTGAACTCCTTGGTGAGAAATAACACAACAACGTTCTTAGTCCAACAAAAGGTACATTCCAAATATTCCGATTATTCACAAATACAGAAGTTTCTCTATACTTGAATTTAGATCGGGGTAATGGATCCTCTTGAAGAACCTTTCCATCACTTCGTACACCCTAACTAGGGTTTCTTACCCTACACTATCCATTGAACATCCCACTTACACCAAATTACTTAATAGAAGATTCACAACCGGCAATTCTCATCAACTACTTACAAAACCCTTCCGGTATTAACCGTCCCATGATTACACTTAGTCCATAATAAGTCTTGATTTGTTTCTCATTGTTTACCGCAATCTTACTTCTTAAAATACAATGCTCACTATTCCACAAGGTACTTCCCATTACACTTGTCTCAAGAATAAGAATCCATCACTTACACTTGTGACCACAGTGCTATTACTACGCTTGTTCTTAATACCAAGTGTAGCTTTCCCATTTCACCTCATACTACTAGGATCCTCTCAGGTGAACCATCCGTAATTACACTTCTTTAACTATAGGTTCATCAACGCCTTAAAACTCCATTGCCCACTCGTCTAAAATACATTCCATTGTCACTTCCTCATAACACACCGTTAATACTGTTTTCCACATCGCTTTTACCTTGCTCTCCGTGGTAATCCTCTTAGGTCCAATTATAACCCCATCTTACTAATATTCCCTTAGATCCAAGATACTTACTCTGTTTCTTAATAAAACTTCTTCCGGTCGGTAACACTACACTTTCCGTTACTTCATGAAGCTCATTCTTTCTCCAACACAATACTTTATACGGTTCCTTGGGTAATTTAACAATTCCAAATTGGTCTCTTATTGAAACAGAAATCCTGATGTATCATCTCGAACTTAATCTCACTTCATAACTGAAGATACACCATTCATCTCCTACTCTGCGTCCGGCACATACTTATTTCACTTCCGGACCTTACGCCACGCGTTCCATAAAACAACTTTTCTTTTTCACGGAATGAGATTATTTGAAATCCTTAGCCATATCCGAGGCCAATCCAGTTCTACTAGCAACTTTACACATTACCTTAATCGATCCTTTGGTAGAGATCCTCAATTCTCAGACTCCATCCATTCCAAAGGATTTCCCTAACAGCTCACCACTATTCAATTCCATGCTACCCAAGCACAACTTCTACTGAAGACCTCAACTAAGCTGACCAAAACTCCTCCCAGCACAAGTTCCTACAACACTTCGGAGTCCTCGTGGTCGCTCAACCATGATTCTACCTATCACATACATAGTATTAGGTTGATCAGGCCCAACACTACATAGTAAGATATTAAGTTTCATGATGGCAAGACACACTTAAAAGGCAGGAATAGATTTACTTATGATGTTTCAAGGCTAGGTCGAGGACACGACCTGCTCTGATACCAACTGTAATGCCCTGTATAATATGTATCTAGAATAATACAATACATGCATTAATTTGGTACTGACACCATCATAAGTGCCTAATGACATAGTTCACATACTTGTCCATTTCTAAACATAAATACACTACATGGCACAAGTCACGGAAACTAGCCAAAATAAAAAACCTAAGAACATTATACAATATTCCTCATTGTACAAGAACAATAAAATACACAGCGGAATAAGCTTAACTAAGCTCCTCTTGAAACATCCAAGCATCGCTTGATGCGTGTTATCCGCAAGTATACGGATTGCATCAGAGTAATATAAAATATTTATCGTTCCCACAGAGACCAATGTCAATCTATCGATTACTATTGTTACATTGTTTATCTAAGGCTAATGAATATCGGGGTAAAAGCTTTCTACTAAACGAAATGATAAATAAATCGGATAGATACTATACTGGGGTGTAATTCACATCAATCAAAGAATACTCCTATCATCTAATTAGTAATACTTATGGGGCAATGTTTTCTTCTTTGAAAAAGAGTTAATTAAAAAGGATCCGCCGCGTTAGCGTGATCGGAACCGGACCTAACCTTTAATCTATACCAGCCGCTCACGCTGCACCGGTCGCTCCTTGGGTTAAAGTGATAAAGACCTTTTTTATGTAATTACCTCTAAGACTTAGTTAAAAAGTGCTTTTGATTGAAAATATTTTATACCAAAGGGTTCCCGGCATATGCTCGGCCAACCGGATCCTAAATCTATAAACGCGCCCGAAAATAGTTTTAAAATTTCTTTCTAATAATATAAAACTTTCCTAGTTAATCAATAAAGTGCTTCCGCTGTATTTATTGATTAAAAACTAACAAACTCTTTTCTAAAATGCCGGACGACTTTCGATCTTACCCGATCTAGTCACAGTCATTACGCAAACAAAAACACGGTCTCATTTACGTAATGACCAATCAATTTAAGTTCAGAAGAGTTTAATTAAAATAAAAAACAGCCCCTAAAATATTTCTAAAGAGATGACATATGGAGTACCATCAGAACGACGATCCTCACATCCCAGCACAAGGGATTTAGCTAGACATAGTAATAGAGAACATAAAAATAAATCGATTAACAAAATAAGACATATTTAAAGTAAAGACGTGCGTAGTGTGAGAGTGTATTTCGAGAGGGTGAACACAAGTGTCACGCTTAAGTTCAGTTTTGAGCGACACAGATCACACAGATAAATAAAATAATAAGGTAATGGCAGAGACGGAAAATAAACGAATATAAAGCAGTGCAAGAAAATAAATTAATATAAAAGCGATGCGGGTAAAATAAATTATATTTTCTAAAAGAAACCTGCTCCAAAGCGGAGACTGAATCTGGTACAGACGCTGGAAAATAAACTGCGGAAAGTAAATAGCTCCTAACTATGATTGCTCCAATCCAACTCACAACTATAGTGCAACAACCCTTCGATGTGGAGGATTATTGCTTTACAAAGTGAACTCTATGCCTATGTTGAGAAACTAAGATTGGATGCTAAGAAAGTGAAAATACAAGTCCTTATATAGGAAACTCGCAGATGTAACTGCCTCTAACCATAATGAAAAAGCGTTTTAGAAACTAAATTCTTCAGGTGTAACTGCCAAAAACGTTTTAGACCGTTTCCCCTTTTTAACTGTCGGCGTCCGCCGACCCCTGCCCTGCGTCCGCCGAGTGTGTTTTGGATGGTGAAACGTCTTTTGTGACCGTTGGCGTGTGAGTAAAGTCATTATGCCAATGGCGTCCGCTGAGTGAAACGGCTAGTGCACAGTTCACACAAGAAATCTTCATTTTAGCTCTGTTTTGCCTTGTTTTCTCACTGTAAGCTCAAATCAGGCAATGTATCTGAAAGTAAAACAAAATACCATAATAGCAAAGGAAAATAACAAATAAACAACTAAAATTATGTAAAATCGGAGCCAAATATACAGTGTATTTTTGTGTTATCAAATTCTCCCACACTTAAACCTTTGTTTGTCCTCAAGCAAACTCTGATAAGTAAACAAAAGAAAAACAACAAACATGCACATATCCGATCTGGGCTAGGGACTTAAGTTTAATCAATAATACATCAGTAGGTACTAACTCATGAACCAAGGGTATCGTAATGACACTTTCCGCGATTTGCGGGCATAAGTTTCTCTCCTATACAAACCAATCCAAACTATGATATTATACTTAGGCCTATCTTACTCATTCCTTTCTTACCCCTTTTCATTCAATCGCAGTCACATTAAGCCTGTTGTCTTTCACTCGCATGGTGAACATAACCTGTGGTAATCCTGATCCTTTTTATCAATGATTTGACACTTTTTACCAATTCTTTTCTTTTTTATGTATTTTTTTTTCCTTGCAAAATTTTTTTTCTGAAGATACTTGAACATCTTCTTGAAAAATCTTTTTTTCTTTTTTCTTTTTCTTTGGCTGGATCTTACCTATTTGCATCGGTTTGTGACTTAGCGGTGGTTAAGATGGTGCTGACTGCTAAAATAAACTACTTAAGGGTTAGTGATGAAGGGTGAGGTTTTAAGGCCACTGTATAATAAAAATCTAGATAAGCTCATATAATTGAGAAACTTACGGTGTAAAAATGATATTGATTTTTCAAATAGCTTTCCCAAGCCTTTGCAATTGATCTTACTTGTCCTAATAGCCCAAATTATCAAAATTAATGATGTTTCTTTGTTAAAAAATTTTTTTTGTAAAGGCTTAAGAATTGGAAGAATAGATAAACTACACAAAAATGGCTCGTAAAGCACAAACTAAACTATACTAGAAAACATTAAATAAAACAAAACATTAAATAAAACAACTAAAAATGGTAAATATCTCCTCCCACACTTAAACCGAACATTGTTCTCAATGTTTCGTTAAAAGTGAGAAAGGGATAGGTGAAACCTGGTACTCAATCATGTCGGCCACTGGGATGACGGCTCCTACTATGGTGTCGGGTAGTATGTGACAGCTCCATCTGCTCAATTCTCTCGATTAGAGAAGCATTTTGATCTCTTAGCGCTTGGAAACCCTCAAGAGTGGATTTCTGTGACTCCCGCATAAAATCCATCATCTCCTGCTGTTGTTGGTACATGGCATAAAATAGGCCATCACGCTCTTCTTCTCTGGCTTGTTGTGCTTGCCACATTTCTTGAGTGATGTAAAATCCGGAAGAGGTGCCTGCAGAGTAATCAATAACAAGTGGTGTGTGTGCAGGTGATACATGAATGGGAGACTGCTCCATATGGTCATATTCATCATCTATCTCATTTCCTTCGTCCTCGGGGACGTTTGGAAGTAATGGGCCTAAAATCGGAGCAGCCTTCAAATCATAGAGCCAGTTTTCTCTTTTGCGCACATCCATGCGTGTTGAACACGGTAAGGCGACACTTGGGATGGCAACATTGCGAACCATAAGGATATAGCCTCCTTCCGGCCTCGTTTTGCATAAACGCATGTCTCGCAGGAATTTTAAATCAATGGTGCAAGGAGGAAGTGGTTCCAATGTGGCCAACTCAGCGTCTAGGTGGAGGGCTCGTGCAATGAAGGTAATCAACCCTCCAAATGACACGGTGTTGCCCTTTTTCTCAATTGCCCTCATATGTGATATCATAAATGGCACAGGATTTAATCTTCTTCTAATTAAAGCAGCCTGTAAAAATATAAATTCTTTGGAATTCATCTTGTTAGAGTTTTCACGAGCAAAAATAGTATCAGCTATTAAAAGGCGGAATACCCATATAGCCGGGTTATGAATGTCAGAAGCCAAATTTCCATCAAAGGAGCAAGTGGTTTGTCCTGAGATGTTTTTCCACAGTTGAAAGGCTTCAGTTGACCAATTTGTGTCTATGGGTGCCTCACATGCTGCACCATTTCCAAAATGGAATCCTAATAACTCAGCAAGTGCATCAGTGGTGTAAATGTATTCAACACTGAACATCCTAAATCTCACTGTGCCTACTGTGCTGGAAGTGTTCTCTCTGACAGTGTACTCCAAAGAACTCAAAAATTCGCGGGTTAGCCTTTCGTAGGTAGGCTCCTTGCGAATAAAAATATTCTCTAATTTTAGATTTTGTAACAGATAGAATACGCTAAATCTTATACCAAGGCTATGCAAATAATTATCATTAACGTACCTTGTTGCAAGAATGTTGCGTGTCCGCAATTTCTCCCATTGCTTGACTCCGTCATTTCCATCTCGAAAAGTTATGTTTTCTTGGTTCTCCGCTGCCATTGTTGAAGAGAAATGAAGGTTTGGTGATGGAAAATGGGTAATTTTTTGTTTTTGGTAGATTTTGGTGAAATCTATGGTTTTTATAGATTTAATGTGTAATGGAAGGTGTAATGGTAGTGGGGAAGTTATGAAATGGGTATTTTAATGGTTTAATGGGGTTTAATGGTGATTGAAATCGATTTTTATGGAGGTAGAAGATGAAGAGAGTGGCAAAAATGGGTGTTTTCTCATTCTGGTGCGTTTTAGATCCCAGAACGTCTCCGCGTTCGCCAAGAGGGGGTCCGCGTCCACGGACTGTGAAAATTGGGCTGGCACGGATTTGGGCCCTAGTTGGTTCATGAATCTCTCCTTGGGGTGTTTATAGCATATTGGTACATGAAAGAAACATAGAGAATATTTTGTTTACTTATTATTTTATATATTTGTAAATGTAGGATTTAAATAACCGTTATTTTTATTTATTTATTTATTTTTTTATTACTTTTAAAATGAATAAATAGAAAATTAAATATAACCAATGAAATGATGTAGATATTTATTATAATTTGGAATAATAAAACACTCGCAAAAAGCATACGGTTTGCCATAAATCTAGTAACCATGGAAAATAAAAACTACTAATGGTCTGATAATAAAGATAATAACAATAATGGTAGAAATGCGGTAAAGGTAAAGATAAATGATCATAAAAGCATGTGGTAAGTCTCCTCCACAAAAAATGCGAGTTATGCTCCAGAGCTCCTGAATATCTCCTAGGAAGATTGACGACGGACACCCTGAGTCATGTGAGGACAAGGTGCCCGTGCCTCTGCAAGCTGGCATTTGAGATCGCAAATCTCCTGCTCCAAAAGATCATATGATGAAGCGTTTATTGCGTCTGAGATCTCTATCTGTAATGTAAGCTCGGCGCATTCTTCGCGAAGAGAAATGATCTCCTTGCGCATAGCGTCCAGTTCAGCATATATGTTCCTGCGTTGCAGATTAACGTTAGAGGAATAAACGGTAGTCCTTTCGGGATAGGGAGAAGGGTGGTACTCAGGCACAGGGTGGTTCCTTGGTTTGACGGGTGTCTCGTCTTGGCCTTCCAAGGCGTATGACCAGTTAGCTCTATCATGGACACTTGTTCGGGTATGGTTTGGCAAACCAAAGTGGTGAATGACTTCTTTGTCTATCAAGAGCTTAAAGTTATCTGCACTGAAGAATGATCTCCTGATAAGACCACGGTCAAGGCAGTGATGAATGTCAATCAAGGTGTACCCATAGTGAGAGGTGAGATGAGTTAGCTTATTGGCTAAACCCAGGGCATAGGCTATGTGTGTAATAGTACCGCCAACATGGATCGGTCCTCTGGAAGATGCAGCATTCAAATATAGGTTGTAAATCAGAAAATTTCCACTGGCTAATGGTCGTGATTCAGCAGTACAAAAGAGCATCAGAATCTCTTCTGCAGTAATTTGGTTCTCAGTTTCACTTCTACCAAAGAAAGTCTCAGCTAGGGTCATTTGGAAATAACGGAAAGCTGGATTGTGGATTTTGGTTGCTAATTGGGTGGAAGGATCAGGTCCTCCTTCACCGGTGATTTTGCTCCAGAATAAGTCGAGCTCATCTTGCATAACATTGGTTTCATGCATAAAATGGATTGAATCCGAACTATATTGAAAACCAAGTATTCTAGGAAAATCTCTGTGGTTAAGGGCATACTCATTTCCAAATAATCTGAATCTTATGCTTCCACTGTTGTAACCTTTTCCACTATAAGGGTCATAAATGAGTGAACTTAGGAACTCTAAGGTCAGATGCTTATAAGTTACATTCATAGCTTCAGAATACTCATCCCACTGAAGCTGGTGGCAGAAGTACCTTACACTAGCCTCAATACCTAAAGCTGTTAGACAGTTTGGGTCAGGGTACCTAGTGGGTAGGATTTGTCTCTCAGAAAGGACTACGTATTTCTTCCTCTATTCGTCATCTCTGAACACAATGTGTATGTCATCATAGCTCTGCATCCTGCAAAGAAAGTTAGTGTGGAATGTCTGAGATGATGTGATCTGTAACCTGTAAACATAGACATTGCATAAGTTAATCACGTTTAGAATATAATATATATAATAAATAAATAAAATTTTTTTTCTGAAATAAATTCTAAGCATAAATAAGAAAAATAACGAAAAGAAAATCGTGGGTTGCCTCCCACGCAGCGCTTGTTTAACGTCGTTAGCTTGACGATTAAAGAACTTACGCTGTGGATGTTGCTACAGGTGGGTCTATCAGAGTGTGACCAGAGTAGTAGGTAGGGATGTCACCTCCATAGTAGGGTTTCAATCTTTGTCCATTCATTAGGAAGGGACTACACGAATGATTCTCAATTTCAAATGCTCCAGATTTCAGGACTTTGGTGACCTCATAGGGTCCAGTCCATCTTGAGCGTAACTTACTTGGAAACAATCGTAACCTAGAATTGAAAAGAAGTACAAGGTCGCCTATGTTGAACTCTTTTTTGATAATCTTTTTGTCATGCCATGCTTTGGTTCTCTCTTTATAAATTATGGCATTTTCGTAAGCATTTCGGCGTAATTCTTCTAATTTATGAATATCTAGAATTCGTTTGTCTCCGGCTGTTAAGTAATCCATATTAAGGGTTTTTATGGCCTAGTAGGCCTTATGTTCAAGCTCAAAGGGTAAATGACAGGATTTTCCATAGACTAATTGATAAGGGGTTGTTCCTATAGGGTTTTGAAAGCGGTCCTATAAGCCCACAAGGCTTCTTGTAGCTTTAAAGACCAATCTTTTCTAGAGATTGACACGGTTTTCTCTAAGATTTGTTTTATTTCCCTATTTGAGACCTCAAATTGTCCACTAGTCTGTGGGTGGTATGGTGTGGCTACTCGGTGTTTCACTCCGTATTTCTTTAATAGGTTCTCAAATATCCTAGATATGAAATGTGATCCTCCATCGCTTATAACCAATCGGGGTACTCCAAACCTAGGGAAAATATAGTTTTTAAAAAGTTTAATGACTACACGAGTATCGTTGGTGGGTGCAGCTATGGCTTCAATCCACTTGGATACATAGTCAACGGCTACTAAGATATACTTGTTTCCCATCGAAGATGGAAAAGGTCCCATAAAATCTATACCCCAAACATCGAAGATTTCCACCTCCTGGATATTTTTCAAAGGCATTTCATCCCTCCTTGAGACGTTCCCAGTGCGTTGGCATCTGTCACATCTTACAATGTAGACATGAACATCGCGCCATAACGTTGGCCAGAAAAGACCTGCTTGAAGTATTATAGCGCATGTTTTGGACGAGCCTAGATGTCCACCATAAGGTGAAGAGTGACAATGTTTAATTATATTTTCAACTTCTTCTTCAGGGACACAGCGACGGAAAATGCCATCTGCGCCTCTCTTGAATAGAAGGGGTTCGTCCCAATAGAAGTGTTTTACGTCATGAAAGAACATCTTCTTTTGTTGGTAATTTAGATCAGGGGGTATGATATCAGCTGCTAGATAATTAACAAAATCTACATACCAAGGTACGGTTGTCATTGTGAATGCTTTTTCAATGTCTACTTCTAAATAAGGGTCAGGATAATCATCATGGATGGTTCTAACTGCTCCTACTAATCTATCGTACGCGAAATCATCATTGATAGGAACAAGATCTGGTTTTAAATATTCAAGCCTGGAGAGGTGGTCTGCGACCACATTTTCAGTGCCTTTCTTGTCTCGGATTTCCAAATCGAATTCTTGAAGCAAAAGGATCCAGCGTAGTAGTCTAGGCTTAGCGTCCTTTTTGCTTAATAGATATCTTATCGCAGTATGATCAATGTAGACTATGATTTTCGCTCCTACTAAATAGGATCGGAATTTGTCGATTGCAAAGACTACTGCCAGGAGTTCCTTCTCGGTTGTGGCATAATTTAGCTGAGACGCATCCAAAGTTCTACTGGCGTAGTAAATTACATGGAGTTTCTTATCCTTCTTTTGTCCCAAAACAGCGCCTATAGCGTAATCACTAGCCTCGCACATAATTTCAAAAGGTTGATTCCAATCAGGTGATTGAATTATAGGTGCGGAAATTAGTGCTTGTTTTAGGTACTTAAAGGCTTCAAGACATTTATCATCGAATTTGAATTCGGCGTCTTTCATAAGTAAGTTGGTTAATGGTTTAGTTATTTTGGAGAAGTCTTTAATGAAGCGTCGGTAGAAACCGGCGTGTCCAAGAAAACTTCGGATTTCTCTAATGGTTTTGGGTGGTTGAAGGTTTTCTATAACTTCTATTTTAGATTTATCAACCTCAATGCCTCTTTCAGACACTATGTGTCCTAGTACTATGCCTTCAGTCACCATAAAATGGCATTTTTCCCAGTTTAGAACAAGGTTGACTTCTACGCATCTTTCCAGGATTTTCTCGAGGTTTGTTAAACAATTTTTAAAACTGGATCCACATACCGAGAAATCGTCCATAAATACTTCCATGATCTCATCAAGGAAATCTGCGAAGATTGACATCATACAGCGTTGGAAGGTAGCTGGGGCATTGCATAGTCCAAATGGCATTCGTCTGTAAGCAAATGTTCCATAGGGACATGTAAAGGTTGTTTTCTCCTGATCGTCAGGGTGAATGGGTATTTGAAAAAATCCTGAGTATCTGTCTAAATAACAAAAGTAAGAATGCCTAGCTAAACGTTCGAGCATTTGATCAATGAATGGAAGCGGGAAGTGATCTTTCCTAGTTACCTTATTGAGTTTTCTGTAGTCGATACACATTCGCCAACCATTTTCCACACATTTGGCTATTTGTTCTCCTTTTTCGTTTTGTACAACTGTGACACCTCCTTTCTTAGGTACCACATGTACGAGGCTTACCCATTTACTATCAGATATTTGGTATATTATTCCAGCCTCTAACAACTTCAACACTTCCCTTTTTACAACTTCACTCATTATAGGATTTATCCTTCGTTGATGTTCTCTGGAGGGTTTAGTGTCCTCCTCCAGCATAATCCGGTGCATACACACAGAAGGACTTATTCCTTTGAGATCAGAAATTTTATAACCCAGAGCTGAGGGATATTTTCTTAAAACATCTAAGAGTTGATTGGTTTCAGGACCATCTAACGTGGCACTGACTATGACTGGGCGATTTAGTTCTTCAACTAAGAACTCATATCTTAAATTCTTAGGTAACTCCTTAAGCTCTATTGATGGTTTTTTCGGACATGGCATATGATCTGGGGTAAGTGCCAAGCATTCGTAAAGACTGTTATCAATGTAAGGTTTAGATAATCGTTCGAATTCGTCGTCCTCCATAATGGGGATCGAAGGTAGTTTGATGACTTCCACAGGATCTTCTTTATCTAATTCTCTTATGCATTCATCAATTATATCAATGACATAACATGAGTCATCTATGGCCGGTGCATTTAAGAATTGGGATAGTATGAATTCTATTTTCTCATTACCCACCTCGAATGTCATTTTTCCTTTTTTGACATCAATTATAGCTCCAGTTGTTGATGAGAAGGGTCTACCTAAAAGGATTGGGATCTCATCGTCTTCCTTAATGTCCATGACTATGAAATCTGTTGGAATATAAAGTTGACCAAGTCTAACTGGGACGTCTTCCAAAATGCCAATTGGATATTTAACTGATCTGTCAGCTAATTGGAGTGACATCCTAGTTGGTTGTATTTCTCCTAGGTTTAACCTTTTACAAACGGCTAAAGGCATTAAGCTTACACTTGCTCCTAAGTCCATAAGTGCTTTATCTATAACTTGATTTCCCAAAACACAAGGTATAGAAAAACTTCCTGGATCTTTCTCTTTCTTAGCAAGCTTATTCTCAGTGATTGAATTACATTCTATAGGTTTAGGATCTTCTAATCTTCGTTTGTTGGTTAGAATGTCTTTAAGGAATTTGGAATAAGATGGTATTTGGGTAATAGCTTCGGTGAATGGAATCTCTACATGGAGTTTCTCAATCACTTTTATGAATTTCTTATATTGGTTATCCAATTTGGTTTGTTTAAGTCTTTGTGGGCATGGAATCGGAGGTTTGTAAGGAGGAGGTGGTACATAAACTTTTTCATCCTCTTCTCTTTCCTTCTCCTTAACTTCCGTATCTTTAGATTTCTCAGGTTCCACCGATTTCTCAACTTCTTTCTCAGGTGTGTTCACAACTTCTTTCCTAGGAGGTTCTGGATTATTCAACCTAGGGTTTATAGGCCCATCGTAAGTGGTCCCGCTCCTTAGGGCTATAGCATTAGCATGCCCTTTAGGGTTAGGTTGAGGTTGTCCAGGGAATTGCCCTCCAGGTGTAACATGAGTAGATTGTTGTTGTGCTACTTGAGAAATTTGGGTTTCAAGCATTTTGTTATGAGTAATTACAGAATCAAGTTTAGTACCCAATTGAATAATTAGTCCATTTATGTGAATGCTTTGATTCATGAACTCCTTGTTCTGTTGTAATTGAGCTGAGATGAATTCGTCCACTTTTTTCTCAAGATTTGACTTCTGAGGAGCATATGTTGCAGATTGGTTGGATATTTGAGTTTGGAAACCGGGAGGTCTTTGAGGTGTCGAATTTTGAGTGGGGTTATTATTCTTATAGGAAAGATTTGGGTGATTCCTCCATCCAGGGTTATATGTGTTTGAATATGGGTTTCCTTGGGCGTAATTAACCTGATCTGTGGCACTCTCTGCTAGCAGGTTGCATTCAGCCATGGTATATCCTAGGGTTCCACATATTTCACATCCGGGTTGTATTGCTGCTACAGTTGCTGTGGGGTTGATAGTTAGGTTTTCTACCTTTTGGGCTATAGCGTCCATTTTTGCGTTCATATGGTCAAAACAACTTACCTCATACACACCTCCTTTGGTCTCTTTCTTCTCTACTTGTGCTCGTTCAGTCCCCCATTGGTAATGGTTTTGTGCCATATCCTCAATGAGAGTGCTAGCTTCGGCGTAGGGTTTGTTCATTAGAGCACCACCAGCGGCAGCGTCTATGGTCATCTTGGTGTTGTACATGAGTCCATTATAAAAGGTATGGATTATGAGCCATTGTTCTAAGCCATGATGTGGACATGTTCTTAATAGCTCCTTGTATCTCTCCCAAGCGTCGAAAAGTGACTCTCCCTCGCTTTGGGTGAATCGGGTTATTTGGTTTTGTAAGACAGCAGTTTTACTCGGTGGGAAGTATCTAGCAAGGAATACTTTCTTTAGGTCATTCCAAGTGGTTATAGAGTTGGCTGGAAGGGAATCTAACCATGATCGGGCTCTATCTCTGAGAGAAAATGGAAATAGTCTTAGACGTATTTCCTTAGGAGGAGCTCCGTTCGCTTTTAGGGTATCGGCTAGTTGAATAAAGACTTTAAGATGTTGGTTCGGGTTTTTCGTAGGAAGACCTGCGAACTGGTTCTGTTGAACTAATTGTAACAGAGATGGTTTTAATTCGAAGTTATTGGCTGGTATAGTGGGGTTAACTATACTAGAATGTGGTTCTTCGTTAGAGGGTAAGGCGAAATCCTTAAGAGGTTTAGCGTTTTCTTCTTCTGCCATTGCTCTTTTAAGTTTTCGAAGTAAAAGGCGAGCTCGGGCGTAACGTTCAGGTTCTTCTAAAGGATCAACTAAGTTTCCGGTACTGCGAGTTCTTTGCATTTAACGGCTAAGGTATGCCTTAGTCTAGACGGTGTAACAACAGGGTACGAAATTTTGACAAAATTGGTCCCCGACAACGGCGCCAAAAACTTGATGCGTGTTATCCGCAAGTATACGGATTGCGTCAGAGTAATATAAAAGATTTATCGTTCCTACAGAGACCAATGTCAATCTATCGATTACTATTATTACGTTGTTTATCTAAGGCTAATGAATATCGGGGTAAAAGCTTTCTACTGAACGAAATGATAAATAAATCGGATAGATACTATACTGGGATGTAATTCACATCAATCAAACAATACTCCTATCATCTAATTAGTAATACTTATGGGGCAATGTTTTCTTCTTTGAAAAAGAGTTAATTAAAAAGGATCCGCCGCGTTAGCGTGATCGGAACCGGACCTAACCTTTAATCTATACCAGCTGCTCACGCTGCACCGGTCGCTCCTTGCGTTAAAGTGATAAAGACCTTTTTTATGTAATTACCTCTAAGACTTAGTTAAAAAGTGCTTTTGATTGAAAATATTTTATACCAAAGGGTTCCCGGCATATGCTCGGCCAACCGGATCCTAAATTTATAAACGCGTCCAAAAATAGTTTTAAAATCTCTTTCTAATAATATAAAACTTTCCTAGTTAATCAATAAAGTGCTTCCGCTGTATTTATTGATTAAAAACTAACAAACTCTTTTCTAAAATGCCGGACGACTTTCGATCTTACCCGATCTAGTCACAGTTATTACGCAAACAAAAACACGGTCTCATTTACGTAATGACCAATCAATTTAAGTTCAGAAGAGTTTAATTAAAATTAAAAACAGCCCCTGAAATATTTCTAAAGAGATGACATATGGAGTACCGTCAGAACGACGATCCTCACATCCCAGCACAAGGGATTTAGCTAGACATAGTAATAGAGAACATAAAAATAAATCAATTAACAAAATAAGACATATTTAAAGTAAAGACGTGCGTAGTGTGAGAGTGTATTTCGAGAGGGTGAACACAAGTGTCACGCTTAAGTTCAGTTTCGAACGACACAGATCACACAGATAAATAAAATAATAAGGTAATGGCAGAGACGGAAAATAAACGAATATAAAACAGTGCAGGAAAATAAATTAATATAAAAGCGATGCGGGTAAAATAAATTATATTTTATAAAAGAAACCTGCTCCAAAGCGGAGACTGAATCTGGTACAAACGCTGGAAAATAAACTGCGGAAAGTAAATAGCTCCTAACTATGATTGCTTCAATCCAACTCACAACTATAGTGCAACAACCCTTCGATGTGGAGGATTATTTCTTTACAAAGTGAACTCTATGCCTATGTTGAGAAACTAAGATTGGATGCTAAGAAAGTGAAAATACAAGTCCTTATATAGGAAACTCGCAGATGTAACTGCCTCTAACCATAATGAAAAAGCATTTTAGAAACTAAATTCTTCAGGTGTAACTGCCAAAAACGTTTTAGACCGTTTCCCCTTTTTAACTGTCAGCGTCCGCCGATCCCTGCCCCGCGTCCGCCGAGTGTGTTTTGGACGGTGAAACATCTTTTGTGACCGTTGGCGTGTGAGTGAAGTCATTATGCCAATGGCGTCCTCCTTGGCGTCCGCTAAGTGAAACGACTAGTGCACAGTTCACACAAGAAATCTTCATTTTAGCTCTGTTTTGCCTTGTTTTCTCACTGTAAGCTCAAATCAGGCAATGTATCTGAAAGTAAAACAAAATACCATAATAGCAAAGGAAAATAACAAATAAACAACTAAAATTATGTAAAATCAGAGCCAAATATACAGTGTATTTTTGTGTTATCATCGCTCCACTTGTAAATCGGACATGCAAACCACACCTGAAATAAAGAAAACTATAGTGGGGCGAGATACATAAAATCTCAGTGAGTTCTCTATCTTATAGGTCCTCTCAGCTTTATAGGGTTCTATCAATCCTAACTCAAGTCCAGGGGAAGGGAAAAAGACCTTGAGTTCACAATCTCACAATCTCACACTATATGGAAACATGTCATGAGTCTGTTAACTCATAAAGTTCGCACGGAAGGAATTACGTCCTGAGCCTGTTAACTCAAGATTCCTTACGAATCGATAGCCTGTACCAAAGCATCCCCTTTTCCCGTCCGCTTCTACGTCTAGTAGTCGACCCGAGTCATGGATCCTTGTAACTTACTTGACATACGACATGGATTCAGGAACATCTGTAACACCCCAATTCCCATCACGAATAAATAATACATAAATAAATCAGAGTAACTAAAAATTTATTTTTCCGACAGAATCAAGGATGCAACATTTAAAGAAAGAAAACACAAACCCTGCTCAATTATTTGATACATAACACAAAATAGAATAAGCCTCAAAGGGAAACTTTTTCCAACAAAATGAAGTTCAATTATGGAATAAAGCGGAAAGATCCATAACTGACTTGTTTTATAACATCCAAATATTCATACAAAGGTAATACAAAATAGATCCAACAAAGGTATACATATATAACATAATCGTTCCCCGACTCCCGTGCTACGTATCAGAGCAGACACCAAGACCGACAAAAGAAGGGAGAACTAATCTTCACAAAAGCCTCCAAGACTACTAATCTGCAATTGCCTTATAGAGCAATAAACCACAGCAGAAGGGTGAGAAATAACAACTAAATCAAGATTGCATAATAATATGCAAACACATAACAATTCACATGCATAGTTATTCTCACCACAAACACCACATGCTAATACATATAGCAAGCCACAGATACATAACATATTTCTAACAGTCCAACAACATAGCATATATCAATTATACTAACATAATCACATATTCACACATAAGGCATACCAAAGTCATAACATATGTAAATACACCACCACATCACATAACACATGTCTATACATAACACATATCATCCATAACCAATGCATTTATCACATATGCACATCAATTCACCAATCCAGTCATAAATCTCAACACATACTCAATCAATTCACAATTTCCACACATAATCAATCAATTCATGATTTTCCACACATAATCAATCCATTCATAATTCTCACACATAATCAATCCATTCATGATTTATGCAAATGCACAGAGACCGACACAATGACTCTATGCAATGCATATGCGGTACCATCCATCCATCATTTCTCATCACTATTTCACTCAGGAACTATTGGAATAATCGATTGTTACTTAGTGTAACTCCCCGTCGGGCAAACAATGTTCCCTGTCGCTTTAGGTCCTCTTGGTATACGGCGCACGGCGTTTATGGATTGCTTTAGGTCCTCTTTGTATAAGGCTCACAATCCAATCGCTTTAGGTCCTCTTTGTATGAGGCGCACGATTGTCTATAATCATTGCTTTAGGTCCTCTTTGTATAAGGCGCACGATGTTATAGCGGATTCCCTCTGGAATTGTTTCGTCGCTCACACCCACTAGGGCACACGACATCACAAGAATGCATATCATGATGCTTGGCATACAATGACTCATGACATTCAAATGCATACATAATGCAACCATAATCATGCATATATTTCAACTCATTAATTCCATACATTCACAATCCAACCATATGAATTATTTCATCATCATTATTCATGCATTGGAAATCAATTCAAATAATGCATTTACTTGCCATAAGGCCACCAAATAACACACATTGAATTTCACATACAAAATGCATTTCATCATAAACCACAAACCACAACAATTAACATTTATCATATACATTCATATCAATCCACATCAAGAATTGCTCACCATCAACCACAACAATCATACAATGTATTTCACCACACAACAACATCATTATCATACATTGAAATCAAACCCAAAACAACACATTTATTTCTCCATAAAACCACAAACCATCATCACCAACACTTATCATATATATTCACATCATATAACAACACACAAGCTATACGATACATATTAAAAGCATGTCACATGATAATACGTCAATCACATACAATTACGACGGTAAAAGCCGAAAAAATGACACTATTCCAATTCCCGACACAATTAAATTGGCCACTACTCCCAAAACCAATATAATAAGAAATAACATTTCATAAGCTCTCCAACGCATCAAACTGCGCCTCAATCCGACTTACGGATCAAAAGTTATAAAGAAAACAATTTAGAAAAACTGTCATGTTCGCAATGCGAAGCTTCTAGCGAGTCCTTTGCTTTCCTCATTCGCAGTACGAATGCCCCAGCGAACCATGGCAGAAATAAAATAGCCTACAGTTTCGCAGTGTAAACTCTTAATGAACCTTCGTTGTCCCCTTCGCAGTGCGAATCCCCTAGCGAACCGTGGCAGAAAGAAAAACAACACAACGTTCACAGTGCGAACCTCACGCGAACGTTTGCTTTCCCCTTCGCAGTGCGAACTTGCGAAACCAGAAAAACCCAGCAGCGCTAACATAGGTCATTTGGGGTTAAAATCCCTCATCTCCCACCCCAAACACTTCCAATTCATACTACATCAACCAAAACATGATCCAAACCTAACAACAAGTATTCTACTCAGTTTATGTTGATTTTCATCCGTGAAAACCTCGATTTCTATCAATTGCTCCTAATTTCAATCGATAAGAAAAGTCGCGAAACAACCAAAACAATTACAACAAACAACACATATACATACACAAGCAAGATATAATTGAAACTTCTCACCCTTACCCGATTATTCGCGCTCGAAACGGAGTTCCTGCAATTTTTCCTCTTTCTCCTCTTCTCTCTTTCTTTCTTCTCCTTTTCTTTCTCTTCTTTTCCTTTCCCTTTATTTTATCTCTTTTTCTCTCCACTTTCTATTTATTAAAAATATCTAATCCACTAAAAAGACTATTTTACCCCTCAGCTCAAATATCTCGCATACGCTCTCAAAAAGCGATAAAACATAAACAGCGATGAAAAATAATATATTGTCAAATAAAAGTCAAGAATAAAATAATATAAAACAAAAATAATTAAACCGACTCGATTAAATAAATAAGACAACACCGGGGCGTTACAACATCAGCCTGTTAGCCATGAACCGTCACTTCACATGGCCTGTTAACCATCACAAGTCTCTACCCGTAGGTTCCATTCGTACTAAACGCGGGAATCAAACCTGCCAAGTAATTGTGCATACGTTTCATAGAAGGAGCTCGAGTCTCATGAAACTACACCTCAAGATAAATGGTTACGATTACGTGATCATACACAAGACGTGATTGTATTCGACAATCACAAGGCCATATTAGCCTTAAGGCCTCTTTTGCCTTAAACAATAAAACATAACAATTACACATGTTCCATACTAGTGTTTCACTCATTTCTATACCATTCGGAAATAGACACACGCCTCGGCCCCTCACGCACGAGCGTTGTCATTACGTTATCTACTCCAGACCAGAACTCGTCAATGAATGCACGAGCGTCGCCATCCAGAGTTTCTATCACAATTCTATCCACAACCTAGAATTATACCAATTTGCTTTGGGGTAAAGTTTCCTCACTCTCCCTAACTCATTTTAACATGCATATTCTCTCATTCATTTTAACAACCCTATTAGATAGATATGACATAACACAAATATTACAAATAAATACATATAATCACACATCACATAAAACATCACATAAAACATCACTTTTGGGTTCCCTCCGATTCTTTTAATCGGGTATCAAAACAATACTTTCACTCTTATCCCGTAGGATACTTTCATAGCTTTACATCGGCTATAAATATGCCTCAATCGGATTTACAATCCAAAAGATATGGATTCCAACATAACCCAACACATTGTTATCATTCAAATGCCACTAATGAATTAATCTGACATCATACGCCTAAATCGGAATTACGGTTCGGAAGTTATGAATTTTTAAAGAAAATAAATATTTGGAAAACTCCCAGGAGCGCCCGGCGGTACCAATTTCGCCCGGCGGTGCCCCCCACGCGTCTGCTTCGCCCGGCGAAGCAGCGGCGTCCAAAAACCCAACCAAACCTCAAAAGAGTCAGGGGCGTGACATGCTGCGCCTCTTGGGCATCGCCCGGCGGAGCAGTGGCACAACTCCTGCGTCGCCAGGCGCTCAAAGCCTTGCCCGACGGTGCGTATCAGATGCAGAATTTCTCTACTGCGATTTAGGGGTTCCAAATGCCCCAAAATCTACCCTTTCCATATCAGATCATTTCCAACCACCAAAACTAGTATTATCAATTAATCACATGCATATTACGACTACACTATGCAATTTAATCATTTTCTCTCAAAACTAACCTAAGTTCAAATATCAAGAATTTCTAGAACTTAAGGTGTCTATCTAGAACCCACCTGATAATCGAAGAGGAGTTTGAAGAAGATGACGATGATCCATGAGTTTCTCTCATTCATCTTTCTCCACTTTCTCTTCTCTTCTTCCTTCTCTCCATTTCCTTCTTCTTCTTCTTCTTTTCTATCTTTCTCTTTTCTTTCCAAATATATATATATATATATATATATATATATATATATATATATATATATATATTATATAATCCAAGAGTAAAATATCTCCAATTGATATTTTGTCATCTCAACCAATTGATCAATTATTAGAGTTATCATAAAAGTCTCTCTTGAACTAATAATAAATTGATCTCTTCAGAGCTCCTTAGTTGCTTTATTGATCCCAATTGATAATACTTAAAGTACTTAGAGGATTCCATTAATCCAATTTACCAAGGATAGAGCACATAGATGCTCATCTGATCTCAACTGATATCCAATTGAGCATTTAGATAATATGGGGTATTACACCTCGCCTTGAGCTCGCACAGCGAGCATGGCAGGTTTTATTTCATTTGTTTGTTCACTTGTTTGGTTGTGAAATTCTGACATAGCAGATAGCAGATGTCCTAACACATGTCAAGACATTGTTCTGCATAATTATTAAACAAGGAACAAAACAACAAACTGATATCCAGAATATCAGTAACTGCAGAAAGGCAGATGTTTCGACATCTGTTCCAACATGTTAATCAAAACTGAACTTTAAATTACATAATGATAAACAACACAAAATATGATAACCCAGTTCAATGCAAATCACCTACATCTGGGGGATACCAATCCAGGAAGAAGAATCCACTATCAATAGTATAGTTTTATGTAAACAACCTCTGGTTTACAGTAAACACCCACATTTACCTATCACTACCCAATGAAAACTTTATCTAAGAACTCCATCCTAGATAAGAGAAACCCATCTCACTCCCTGAATGATAACCTGTGATTATCTAACAGTTACAACAATTGTATCATCCTATTGAAAGACACTCCTTTCAATACAAAGTTCAGTCAGGCATCCTTGACTAACAAGTTAACTTGGATTTGCTTAAAAGCTTCATCTAAGAACAATACACGATTCATTACCTACGGGTTTCTGAATTTGTACAAGTACCTATGTTTACCACAATGTAACAAATCGATACAGAGGGAGACTTACAGGAAATCCTACGACTCTCAAAACCCTAAACCCTATTTTCTAATTTTCAAAAGTGTTACAGTAGGTTCAGTTGTACAGTCCTAGGTATTAGTCTTCTTTTATAATCTTCTGCTTCCTTGGGCTTCGAATCTTCTGTTTATTTCTTCCTTGATCCAAGTTCTGATTGCTCCTTAAATCTTGGACCAGATTAGCAACAACCTGCTATATCAGGTCAAGATGTCAAGACATTCATTAGGACATCATGTCTGACTTGGATTCTTTCACCAGACCTCTTCATGTTGGAACCATGTGTTTTACATCTTGTTTTACCAAAAATTTGCTCAAATCTGCATAGCCTTCAATCTCCCCCTTTTGACAAATTTTTGGTTAAAATTCCTTCGGTAGAAAAAGAAAGTCGACGTTTAGTGGATATGATTGGAACACTTCTGAGACTCCTTCTTACCCTTGAAATTCCTAGCTGTCTCTTGGTGTACACGAGGAAGAGTATACAACACACTCCCCCTCAAACCTTTACTTGCCACTGAGGGATAAATCTTCCTCTTAAGGGGCATAAGAGAACCCATAAGAAAATTCATAAAGAGCTTAAGAAGAAATAGATGTATCATACGCAACACAAAGTCCATTGAGAATGTAACTCAGGTCACAAGACACAACCTGCTTCAAGGGAAAGACTCAAGGGTGCTAGAATATTTCATCCAACATCCTTGCAAGACACAACCTGCAAGAATGTGTATGTGTTGCAAGAATGAGATGAATTCATACCCCTTATCCCCCTTTTTAGCCAAAAATTGATATCCACATGATACTAATCCAGACCCAAATAAAAGCCATGAAGAAACCGCTCAGAACACGAACTTGGAAAAACCAGAAGCATACTCCACCTTGAAATACCCAAACAGTTTTTCTTGAAAACTTTGGTCCATAAAAGTTACCGCTGAGCAATAAATTTAGGTAGGTAAACATAAATGACTGTTCACTGTCCAACTAGAGTTTGACTGTTTCAACTTTATGAGAGACCGTCCAAAGAATGCACTTGCATCAAGACACATGCTTAATACGTCTACACTCTCTACCATCTAAACCGCCATTTAAGACGTACCCATAATGTCCTGACCCCTTGTCAGACTTTGTTTAGTCCACCTGAAGCATAGTTACCGTTCCTTTTTAACAGGTCTTAAGGATAATCCTTTCAACCAGAAGACCAAGAGTAACTGACCAAGATGTTAAGAAATTTCTTCAACCATCTTCCAGTTAGCAGCAAAGACTCCCAAGATACTTGTATCGCTTCTGATTTAATCCATTAACACCCAATGACAGAATCAGAACAACCTGATAAGTCCACCTAGAACTTATACCCGTAGAGCAATGTCACGACATCTCCTATGACATATCATCCTCACCTGAGGCAATCTATCACAAACTGCTTGAAACCACAAACAATCTTGATAAATAATCTGCACTACTGCAGCAGTATATCCATAACAGAAGTCTAACTCCCCCTGTCATAGATAACCAGTGCTCCTTTGCAAGAAGAACACCGTAAATGAATGGAAAACATAAGACGCATCTTCATGTCTTCAAGAGCGCACCCTTTGTTCAACACACCTGCTGAACGCATTCACCTAATGCTTGATCCTCAAGCACTCCATGTACCACACTAGTACATTTAACATACAGTAGTTCTCCCCCTATCTTTCTCAAAATATGCTTCTTCAGCAAGAAACACCCAAAACCACCACATGATATCACATGACAACTTCATGATCATATAGTGAGAGTACCAGGAATGCATCCTTGTACCACACCAACAAACTCTTGGATTGAGACCAAAACACCATTGATCCCTCTCATCCATAAACCATCCATACACCATACGAATTCCTCCTGAATTCTCATGTATAGATATCCTTGTTCCCTGAGATACAACCCAATTGAATCTGGAATGCTTCAAATTCCTCAAAGATACATATAGAGCCCCTTAGTTTGATAGCTCGCCCATACGTTCTTCACACTTGAGGACATCAAACACGTGCTTCAGAAATCCTCAGCTTATTTGCTCCACAAGCACCAAACTGATCCATTTCTCTCTAGCATAACTTATAGCAGAAGAAACCACCTCTCCACAAGTATTCTGACATCAATAAGAGTCAGTCTTCTAGATAAACACCCCACGATCTAAGATAGTCTTCAATCTATCATTCTCCCATATGATAAGATAGAATACTTCTGATTCAACTCATGATCCAGCCTTCAATTTATCAGCTTCCTTCATGCAATCAACCCATGATCCACTTTAGTCTGAACCACCTTCACATCAGACTTCCAAGACAGTTCATTACTCATCATTCTCCCGTATGACAAGATAAATACCTCTTAGACAAGATGTGAGTGTCAAGTTCCACACGCAGAACTTAGAATCCTACTCCAAGGATAACAAACCTAGATGATGTTCTAACATCAGTTAGGACATCCTTCACACATCACAGACACCAACTAACATGGTTCTTGATATTCTCACCACCGGACTTACTACTGCATAGTAATCCAACTTAAGATCTTCAAACAACACTGCGCCACCAGCTTAATGAATAAGAACTCCAGACCACTACAGAGAGAAATAAACTCTCATCCACCAACAGAAGGTAATCTTCCATAATTAACTTACAACTTCTACCACAAGCTCCAAGATAGAACTGAACCAGAACCTCATTAAGTCTTCAACCAACTACCCTTCTGCCCAAGAGTATTAGTTCCAAGCATCCTGCTTGAATGCACAATAAAGATCAACCAAATGCCACTGTTTAGTTAATCTTAGCTTTCCTTCAGAGTTTCAGACAATCTTCTGATCCACCAATGAAACCTAATCTTCAAGTTACATAATCTACTTACTCCATAGCAAGCCATCTTGGATCCACCATGCCTTAGACATGTAACATTTTCTCCTTCTTGCAGCTCCCGCAAACTGCATGAGATATACCTTTTTGAAGCGTTAATTCCATTTATTTTTGATAAGATTAACTTATCTTACGATGATGCACCACAACTTCAACTAAGACCCTGAAGTTTCTGCCTGATGTCATGACATCTGATCAGACATCCAACTGAGGAATTCGGCCCTTCCTTCTGCCACATAGAAGAACCTCCTCCCTATAACAGAACAAGATTTGCATATTCTCATAGACTTGATTCAACAACCAAGTTTGATTAGACAACCTCCATCTTGCTTAATCATATCACAAGTATTCAATTCAAGCTCACACCTTGATGAATATTTGCTTCATAACTCCAAAGAACTCAAACGTGCCAAGTCTGATTCTTCATTAAAGAAGTAGTCATAGACTACACTACAACTATACCAAAGGAAATCCATTTTCCTTAAGTAGAGCAATCTGCAGAAAGTCAGAGATAACTGCCACTTATCCTAGACCTTCAAGATGAGAAAGATCACATGCTCTTATGAACCTAGATCAGATATAAACTGACCCAAGTTATACCATCACCAGCACCATATTCTGGACAAGTCTCTTGCCAGGACACTTTCCAGATAAGCATCAGATGCTTCTAGTAACAACTGGAACACACCTGCTGCACTCAACACTCCTAGATCAGAAATAAACTGGTCCAAGAAATATTCATCAAGATTATGTTGTCTTCTTCTTCATCTTCAATATCACCATTATCTAGACCAGTTTCTTGCCAAGAATCTCTCCAGAGATCAGATGCTTTTGCCACACCGAATTGAAGCAGATTCTTAGGTCAACACCCAAGAGAAATAGATCCAAAAGTGTATGCAGTACCCCTCCCATGATTCTGCACAAACCCAGATGAAGAGATGTTTCAACATCTTATTGAACATCAGCAATCTTGAACTTCAAATACAAGAATAATTAATTAAATACTTGTGAATTTCACACATAACAATTGATCTTGAATCCTTGTTCAATAACCATGTGTCACTGTTGAAGCCATACTCCAACAGACACTCCTTAAACACTTATCAAGTATTCAATATTTGCAAGTGTCTTCAAAGTGTTGAGATACCAAGGCTGCCACCCTTGACTCAAGTAACTAGGATTCTCTCTGAATGAACCCTATTTACCTCAACAATTCTGAAATCTCCATTCAGATTGGATTCATCCTTAGGTTTAAGAATGATGAATCCTTTCTTGCACTTTTGGATGGTGAAAATAAATCACCTCCACTTTCTTCAAATTTGTGTTTCACAGAAACACCCTCTAGTCAGAAGGGTAACTAGAAGACTCCAGATGCACGACTGAGATGCCTTTATGAGTGGGCTTGAGAGAATTCTCAAGTATCTTTGACAAATTAGCCGATTAATAATTTATCAAATTCCTAGAGCAAGAACTTGATAAACCTAATCTCAACTCACCTTCTCTTCAACTGACTTCAAGAGAAACAATGGAACCAAGCTTCCAAGTACCAAGTCACCATAACAGACATCTACCAAAAACTCTCTCCATTCCATCACTCCCGACTTTGGAATAAAAAGATGCAGATATTTTTAAATGTAAAAGCCAACAATTGAGATCTTCCACCATCTTTCTTCAGTCACAACTCCAGAATCCCATAAATACTAGAGCTCTTTCATCAGAAACATATACAGCGGAACCACCAAGGAACATCTTCAACATGCCCTAATAAGATGTCAGAACATCTTATAAGACACCCCAACAAGAGAACTAGCGACTTCTACTGCAGTTGTTGTAGAACCCCCTCAGAAACATGAACAACCACCAAGTTGTTACCTTCGATCCAGAACATCCATCACATCTATTAATACCTGTGAGTATGTCTGAGTGAATGATCTGATCTCCAAAACTCCGCCTTGTTTAAAACGCCAGAAAGTATCTCCCAAAGATCTCATCCAGAACCAGACAAGATGCCTGCTCGGATACCAATTGAAATTCTGACATAGCAGATAGCAGATGTCCTAACACATGTCAAGACATTGTTCTACATAATTATTAAACAAGGAATAGAACAGCAAACTGATATCCAGAATATCAGTAATTGCAGAAAGACATATGTTTCAACATCTGTTCCAACATGTTAGTCAAAACTGAATTGTAAAATGCAGAATGATCAACAACACAGAATAAGATAACCCAGTTTGGTGCAAATCACCTACATCCGGGGGATACCAATCCAGGAAGAAGAATCCACTATCAGTAGTATAGTTTTATGTAAACAACCTCTGATTATCTAACAGTTACAACAATTGTATCATCCTATTGAAAGACACCCCTTTCAATACAAAGTTTAGTCAAATATCCTTGACTAACAAGTTAACTTAGATTTTCTTAAAAGCTTCATCCAAGAACAATACCCGATTCATTACCTACGGGTTTCTGAATCTGTACAAGTACCTATGTCTACCACAATGTATCAAATCGATACAGAGGGAGACTTACAAGAAAGCCTACGACTCTTAAAATCCTAAACCCTATTTTCTACTTTTCAAAAGTGTTACAATAGGTTCAGTTGCAGAGTCTTAGGTCTTGGTCTTCTTTTATAATCTCCTGCTTCCTTGGGCTTCGAATCTTCTGTTTATTTCTTCCTTGATCCATGTTCTGATTGCTCCTTAAATCTTGGACCAGATTAACAACAACCTGCTATATCATGTCAAGACGCCGAGACATTCGTTAGGACATCATGTCTGACTTGGATTCTTTCACCAGACCTCTTCATGTTGGAACACTGTGTTTGACATCTTATTTTACCAAAAATTTTCTCAAATCTGCAGAGCCTTCAGGTTGTTCCTTGTGCATATTTCATTGTATCATAGCTTGTTTATGATGAGTATAATGATTGGTATGCATGTCTAAAGTGTACATAGAGGTGTGCTTGATTGAATGGTATGGAATTGATATAATACGGAATATTATGGATTAGGTGAGGTTGAGCTCCATGCGAGTTGGAAAGATAATCCCAATGGATATAAAATGGTGATGTGATACCATGAACCAACCAAGAATGATTAGTAGAGGATAATAGTGGCTTATAATGCCTTGATGTGTTGTAAGCCACTATGTTTGGTTATGTTTAGTATGATGAGCTATTATATGTGTCTCTTGCATGATAATGTGTTATGCCATATATGTATACATGGATATCTTGATTGTGTGATAACATGCTTAAAAGACTATAAGAATGGTGAGGAAACCCTTGATATTAATTAATGGAATGAACTAGTAAAGTGATGAGGTCATGATGAATGACATAGATGGAAGCGCTTGTACAAGGATGCCTAGGTGTGTATCATTGGCAAGTAGTTGTCTAGTTGTGAGGATAGCTTTGTATGGAACATGTATGGTTTGTGTTGTTTATGGTTAAGACGAATATGATGCCTTGTGATTGTCGAATACAATCATGTTATCCTTAGTGATTACATAGGCAAATGGAGCCTACGGGTAAAAGGCTTGAGATGGGGGTGTTCCCATGGGAAGCGACGATTCGTAAGGTTGATGTTATCACTTAGAATCCAAAACCATTCGACGATATGTTATGTTTTATCACGTAGTCGGAAACAATCCCTTGAGATGTGTCGTTCCAAGAGTTAAGGCTTATGTAGAGTGCTCCTCTAGAATGTACGCACTATTACTTTGACGGGTTTGCTTCCCGTGTGTAGTACGAATGAAGCCTACAGGTAAAATGCTTGAGATAGGGGTGGTCTCATGGGAAGAAATGATTCATGTGGAACACACCTTGAATCCGAATCCATTTTGTATGTCAAAGTACATTACAAGGATCCATGACCCGTGCCGAAAGTCCTAGACGTAGGAGAGGACGTGAAAAGGGGATGCCTTGCTAAGGTTTCTGATTAGTAATTGTTTGAGTTGGCGAACTCAAGAGACATGTTTCCATACATTGCGAACTGTGTGAACTCAAGTCTTATCCTTTTCCCTTTTGACTTGAGATAGAAATGGATTAGAACCCTGTAAAGCCGAGTGAACCTATAAGATAGGGGAACTCACTGAGATTATTATTTCACCCCATTGTTGTTGTTATTTTTCAGGTATTGTTTGCAGGTTTAGTTTACAAGTGGAGCTATGCATGGATGTTTCAAGTGAACTATAGGTGGTGCTTGAGGAAGAAACTCAGTATTGTCTTGTTCTTGAGGGATGTTAGGGATAACATCATTGTTTATTACAAGATCTATTTCTGGAACAAAGATAGGTACAAAGACATGATCATTGTGAGAAACAGTTTCTTCATCAAAGACAACACTCTTTATGCTTCTTTCCCTTCCAAACTCTACATCCTCAAGGAATCTTGTATTTCCCATTTCAAAAATTGTTCTAGTGATGGGATTGTAAAACTTGTACCCATAAGAGCGTTCAGCGTATCCAATCAAATAACAGCTAACTGTCTTTGCATCCAACTTACCTTCATGAGGCTTATAAGGCCTCGCTTCAGCTGGACATCCCCAAATGTGCAAGTGTCTAATACTGTGTTATTTTTCTAGTCAGAGCTCATAAGGGGTCTTAGCTACTACTTTACTAGGTACTCTATTAAGAATATAAATTACGGTCTTTAATGCTTCTCCCCAAAAGGACTCTGGAAGAGAAGAATGACTAATCATACTTCTTACCATGTCCTTAAGAGTCCGATTTCGTCGTTCTGCAACTCTATTCATGCTGGGTTTTCCCAGCATTGTGTATTGCAGAACAATTCCACACTCATCGAGGAAAAGCGCAAAGGGTCTTAGACGTTGTTCCCCTGATCCATCATACCGACCATAGTATTCACCACCACGGTCAGATTTGACAGCTTTTATTTTCTTTCCAAGTTGAAGTTCGACTTCAGATTTGAATGACTTGAACACGTCCAAAGATTGAGATTTCTCATGAATCAAATACAAGTAGCCATACCTCGAGTAATCATCTATGAACGTAATAAAATACCGTTGTCCATTCCAAGAACCTGTAGGGAAAAGACCACATATATCGGTATGAATTAGTTCTAAGACATCCTTAACTCTTTCAGCATGGAAATTCCTCTTGTTTGTCTGCTTACCCTTGATACACTGAATGCAGACTTGAAAGTCTGACAAATCAAGAGATCTAAGAATACCGTCCGACATAAGCCTCTGAATTCTTTGTTTAGATATATGTCCTAATCGCTTATGCCATAAAGTGGCGGAATTCTCATTTAATTTTCGTTTTGTACCATGTGACTCTATTTGCATTATTTTGTTATAAGGACATTCAATATCAAGCATATAAAGATTATCATTCAAAGAACCATAACCAACAACATTTGAATCATATGAGAGGCTAAATTTATTATTTCCAAATGAACAAGTATAACCCGATTTGTCCAAAATAGAAATAGAAATTAAATTTCGTCTACTAGACGGTGCAACAAAAGTCTCAATCAAATCCAAATGAAAACCGGTCTTTAATAATAATCTAAAAGTCCCTATAGCCTCTACTGCTGCAACTTTATTGCCATCACCCACATAGATGAATCTTTCAGCATCACTTGGCGGACAACTCCACAGGCAACCCTGCATGGACATACTAATGTGAGTAGTAGCACCAGAATCTACCCACCAAGTATCATTAGGTACAGAAACTAAATTAATTTCAGAACAAACAAAAGCGATAAAATTACCCTTCTTTTCACGCCATGAGGCTTACTTGGAACACTCTTTCTTCATGTGTCCAACCTTTTTGGAAAAGAAGTAAGTGGCCTCCTTAGGTTGTTCCTTTGCCTTCTTATTTTGAGAAAAATTTCCTGCAGGTTTCTTTCTTTTATTTTGAGAACTGGTAGCCAAGTGAGCACTTTCAGTCTGAGCAGCAAAATTTGGAGCGGTAGCAGCGACAACTGGATCGATTGAAAAGAACAACAAGCATACAACCTTAGTAGGCATGTCAAATAGACATGTACAATATTGTTTATATGCAAATTAAATAAGACCTAAACAAGATACCAAGAACACCAACAATTCCCAATCTTTGATTGCAAGAATTAACTGTAAGCGGTACTCTCACGTAATGATCAAATATTAGTAATAAGTCCTGTCAGTTAATGGACGTATTTGACATCAATCATCAACTACATGGATAAACTTAATAATTACTACATATTTACCATCACATGTATGCAATTATTTGGCCGAACTGTGTCTTCCTTTTAGCCGACCATAACAGTTCGCATGAATAATTACACACTACATCTTTTATAATTTTAATTGAATGAAATTTAAATAACAGAGGTTACTTTTGCAACTTGTTGTTTCAACTAACCCAATCAAAATTATTAGACAATTTTTTTTTTAATTTAATAAATTAAATGGGAGACCCTAAAATTTACACATTAAATTGTATGTTTACTATGATGCTTAATAATCAAATGATTATCAAACTATCCTAATTATGCAAGAAAATACTCGCATAATTAAGTCAGAAAAAATAAACACATAATTGTGTTTATGTCATGTACATACCGGTATAATAAACCGATTGTACACGAAGGGTGTTAAAAAATTCTAAATTAAATTAACACTCGAAGGAAAAAAAATTCTTAATAAAATAAAATTAGTATTTAAATTTTCTTCACAATTAAAAAATTAAGTTGGATCCATAAAATAAAAAATTGATATAGTTAAACATTCTCGATTCAACAAACAGTAACGAAATGAGATTTCCCCAAATCACATTTGGTTACAGATAATAATAACTAATTGTATCCAAAAACAACCATATCAACTTTTTACACCAAATTCACAATGATACGTGAATATATAACTAATGTTATAACAACACGTTTGAGATATTACCATAAATAAGGCCATAGGGGTTAAGGAAAACCCCCATTTGGCTTAAATACAAACGCACAGAAGACAAATAATACAAAATATAGTAAAACACGATCAATAAGAAAAAATAGGATTAACATTCCAAAACCCTTGGCGCTGATGAGAGGGGAAGGGAACCCTCATCATCCTATTGTCTAAAAAACCACCTTACAGTAAACAATTTTCCCCCTTATGATAACAATAAAAAAACTTAAACAATATATTAAAAAAATGACATAATAATATATCATATAAATTAATAATTTAATCATAACCTAAGCTCTGATACCATTTGTTGGAATTAAATCAATTCAATACACATGTTCAACATACTATGACATATACTTTATGCGGAATCAAAAATAGTCATACAAACATGTATAAAATTGCAGGATCGAGAAATTGATTTTAGGAATACCTGGATCCATTGAGAAAAATTCCTTTGTAGTAACCCTAAAACCTGGAAGATGATGGCTTTGGCGGTTCTTCCTCAACTGGTACTCCTTAGGCCTCGAATTCTCTTCAGATGGGAAGAAGAGATAATTGTTTGTTGTACGGTATATTGGGGACCATAGCCTATATATAGTGTGATGGCCAATTAGGGTTCCTATTATTCCCAAATGGACCATCCTGACAATCACTCATATTTGAGCCCATACAAATTAATTAATTAATTAATTAATTAAATAATTCCTAAATAAAATCTAAATAGCCTTTTAACATTATTTTATCACATAATTTATTTAAGGCACTTTATTTGATAAAATAGCTAATATAATTAAATAAATATATTTGGCCACATAATTATTGGAATATTAATATATTACTAAATTATTAAAATATTCCAACAATCTCCGACTTGGCCAATATATCTTAATAATTATATCATAATTCTTTAGGCGCGCATCTGAATGTTATTTATCTTTAGATTTCAACTTTACAATCTGGTCCACCTCATACATCAATAATGGGGCCATCGCGGCTTTCGTCACTAACGTATAACATGACGGAAACCCGACGACCACCACATCAACGTACTTGATGACATAGATCGATATGGATGAGTGGCATGGAAATTTCATGCAATGTGATCTCTGAATCATGCATATTTCCAACTGGTCCTACTGGAGTCTTTAGTGAGATCAAACTGGAGTTCCTTAGGTGCAATTCAAAATTACAATATTTGCAAATAACAAAAAAAAAACTTGATATTGTTATAATAATAGTACCTCATAAGTTTTTATTTTTGCAGAAAATTAAACATAACATAAAGTTTGTACCAAAATAAAACCAAAGGATATAACATAGTAAATTAAGGAAAAAACTCCCACTAATCTAAGGCAATCTCAAAGCTAAGACCCATATGAGTAACATACCCATGAAAAGCCTTAGGTGCTAAACCTTTGGTTAGTGGATCAGCTAGCATTAAGTCTGTCCCTATATGTTCTATCAAAATTTGTTTCTCCTGAACTCTTTCTTTCACAACAAGATACTTGATATCAATAAATTTTGATTTTGTAGAACTCATATTGTTGTTAGAGTTGAGCACAGCAGGACTATTGTCACAATAAACCTTCAAGGGCCTTTCAATGCTCCCAACAATGCGTAGGCTTGTGACAAAGTTCCGTAGCCAAATAGCATGACTTGATGCCTCAAAGCAAGCCACAAACTCTGCTGCCATGGTGGAAGGAGCCACTAAAGTCTGTTTGGAAGACTTCCAGGAGACGTCTCCTCCAGCCAAGAGAACGATGTAACGAGATGTGGAACGTCTGCTATCCGGGCATCCAGCAAAATCTAAGTCAGAATACCCAATGATCTCCAAGTTATCTGACTTACGATACGTGAGCACGAAGTCTCTTGTTCTCTTCAGGTAGCGCATTACATGCTTTACTACTATCCAGTGCTATTTACCAGGGTTGCTTAGATACCTACCAAGAACTCCTACAATGAATGCTAAGTCAGGACGGGTGCAAACTTGAGCATACATAAGACTTCCCACTGCTGAAGCATATGGAACCTTATGCATCTCTTGCTTTTCAAGATCCGTAGTGGGGCACTGTTTGAGATAAAACTTGTCTCCTTTAGCAACAGGTGTGTCTCCTGGTTTACTATTTTTCATGGAGAATCTATCCAGAAATGTATCAATATAGTTCCTTTGTGACAATCCTAAAATACCTCGAGAACGGTCTCTAAGTATTTGAATTCCTAAGACAAAGGAGGCGTCCCCAAGATCTTTCATCTCAAATTTATTTGTGAGAAATCTCTTGGTTTCGTGTAATAATCCTATATTGTTGCTTGCCAAAAGGATATCATCTACATATAATACCAAGAAAACGAATTTACTCCCACTGAACTTTTGGTATACACAATTATCAACCGGATTAGCCTCAAAACCAAATGAGGATATTACTTGATGGAATTTGTAATACCATTGACGGGAAGCCTGTTTAAGGCCATAGATGGATTTCTTGAGTTTGCAAACCATATACTTTGGGTCTCCTGAAAAAGTTTTCTAGTTGCATCATATATATTGTCTCTTCAATGTTTCCATTTAGAAATGCAGTTTTTACATCCATCTGATGCAACTCTAAATCAAAATGAGCTACCAATGCCATCATGATCCTAAGAGAGTCCTTCGAAGAAACTGGAGAGAAAGTCTCTTTATAATTAATTCCTTCCTTTTGAGTAAAGCCTTTTGCGACAAGACGAGCTTTATATCTCTCAATGTTACTCTTTGAATCCCTTTTGGTTTTAAATATCCATTTACAACCAATGGGTTTCATTCCTTCAGGTAATTTAACGAGATCCCAAACATCATTGTCAGCCATTGACTTCATCTCATCCTTCATGGCATCAACCCACTTAAGAGAGTTTGGACTCCGCATAGCTTGACTAAAGTTGATAGGATCTTCCTCAGTTAAACCAATTCCATCCTCAGGTTCCTGAAGAGGTACAACATAATCATCTGAAATTGCACTCTTCCTCGCTCTAGTGGATCTTCTTAATGGTGGCTCTTGAGGTTGTTGAGTTTGAACTATAGGTGGTGCTTGAGGAAGAAACTCAGTATTGCCTTGTTCTTGAGGGATGTTAGGGATAACATCATTGTTTATTACAGAATCTATTTCTGGAACAAAGATAAGTACAAAGACTTGATCATTGTGAGAAACAATTTCTTCATCAAAGACAACACTCTTTATGCTTGCTTCCCCTCCAAACTCTACATCCTCAAGGAATCTTGCATTTCCCATTTCAAAAATTGTTCTAGTGATGGGATTCTAAAACTTGTACCCATAAGAGCGTTCAACGTATCCAATAAAATAACAACTAACTGTCTTTGCATCCAAGTTACCTTCATAAGGCTTATAAAGTCTCGCTTCAGCTGGACATCCCCAAATGTGCAAGTGTCTAATGCTGGGTTATTTTCCTAGTCCAGGGCTCATAAGGGGTCTTAGCTACTACTTTACTAATTACTCTATTAAGAATATAAACTGCGGTCTTTAATGTTTCTCCCCAAAAGGACTCTAGAAGAGAAGAATGACTAATCATACTTCTTACCATGTCCTTAAGAGTCCGATTTTATCGTTCTGCAACTCCATTCATGCTGGGTTTTCCCGACATTATGTATTACAAAACAATTCCACACTCATCGAGGAAAAGCGCAAAGGGTCCTGGACGTTATTCCCCTGATCCCTCATACCGACCATAGTTTTCACCACCACGGTCAGATTTGACAGCTTTTATTTTCTTTCCAAGTTGAAGTTCGACTTCAGATTTGAATGACTTGAACACGTCCAAAGATTGAGATTTCTCATGAATCAAATACAAGTAGCCATACCTCGAGTAATCATCTATGAACGTAATAAAATACCGTTGTCCATTCCAAGAACCTGTAGGGAAAGGACCACATATATCGGTATGAATTAGTTCTAAGACATCCTTAGCTCTTTCAGCATGGAAATTCCTTTTGTTTGTCTGCTTACCCTTGATACACTGAATGCAGACTTGAAAGTTCGACAAATCAAGAGATCTAAGAATACCGTCCGATATAAGCCTCTGAATTCTTTGTTTAGATATATGTCATAATCGCTTATGCCATAAAGTGGCAGAATTCTCATTTAATTTTCGTTTTGTACCATGTGACTCTATTTGTATTATTTTGTTATAAGGACATTAAATATCAAGCATATAAAGATTATCATTCAAAGAACCGTAACTAACAACATTTGAATCATATGAGAGGCTAAATTTATTATTTCCAAATGAACAAGTATAACCTGATTTGTCCAAAATAGAAATAGAAATTAAATTCCGTCTAATAGACGGTGCAACAAAAGTCTCAGTCAAATCCAAATGAAAATGGGTCTTTAATAATAATCTAAAAGTCCATATAGCTAGCCTCTACTGCAACTTTATTGCCATCGCCCACATAGATGAATCTTTCAGCATCACTTGGCAGACGGCTCCACAGGCAACCCTGCATGGACATACTAATGTGAGTAGTAGCACCAGAATCTACCCACCAAGTATCCTTTGGTACAAAAACTAAATTAATTTTAGAACAAACAAAAGTGAGAAAATTACCCTTCTTTTCACGCCATGCGGCATACTTGGAACACTCTTTCTCCATGTGTCCAACCTCTTTGGAAAAGAAGCAAGTGGTCTCCTTAGGTTGTTCCCTTGCCTTCTTATTTTGAGAAAAATTTCCTGCAGGTTTCTTTCTTTTATTTTGAGAACTGGTAGCCAAGTGAGCACTTTCAGTCTGAGCAGCAAAATTTGGAGCGGTAGCAGCGACAACTGGATCGATTGAAAAGAACAGCAAGCATACAACCTTAGCAGGCATGTCAAATAGACATGTACAATATTGTTTATATGCAAATTAAATAAGACCTAAATAAGATACCAAGAACACCATCAATTCTCAATCTTTGATTGCAAGAATTAACTGTAAGCGGTACTCTCACGCAATGATCAAATATTAGTAATAAGTCCTGTCAGTTAATGGATGTCTTTGACATCAATCATCAACCACATGGATAAACTTAATAATTACTACATATTTACCATCACAGGTATGTAATTATTCGGCCAAACTGTGTCTTCCTTTTGGCCGACCTTAACAGTTCGCATGAATAATTACACACTACATCTTTTATAATTTTAATTGAATCAAATTTAAATAACAGAGGTTACTTTTGCAACTTGTTGTTTCAACAAACCCAATCAAAATTATTAGATAATTTTTTTAATTTAATAAATTAAATGGGAAGGCCTTAAAATTTACACACTAAAATTGTATGTTTACTATGATGCTTAATAATCAAATGATTATCAAACTATCCTAATTATGCAAGAAAATACTCGCATAATTAAGTCTGAAAAATAAATTCATAATTGTGTTTATGTCATGTACATACCGGTATAATAAACCGGTTGTACTCGAAGGGTGTTAAAAAATTCTAAATTAAATTAACACTTGAAGGAAAAAAAATTTCTTAATAAAATTAAATTAGTATTTAAATTTTCTTCACAATTAAAAAATTAAGTTGGTTCCATAAAATAAAAAATTGATATAGTTAAACATTATCGATTCAACAAACAGTAACGAAATGAGATTTTCCCAAATCCCATTTGGTTACAGATAATAATAACTAATTGTATCCAAAAACAACCATATCAACTTTTTACACCAAATTCACAATGATACTTGTATATATAACTAATATTATAACAACCTCTAACACGTTTGAGATATTACCATAAATAAGGCCATAGGGGTTGAGGAAAACCCCCATTTGGCTTAAATACAAACGCATAGAAGACAAAGAATACAAAATATATAGTAAAACACGATCAATAAGAACAAAATAGGATTAACAATCCAAAACCCTTGGCGCTGATGAGAGGGGAAGGGAACCCTCATCATCCTGTTGTCTAAAAAACCACCTTACGATAAATAATTTCCCCTTATGATAACAATAAAAAAACTTAAACAATATATTAAAAAAAAATGACATAATAATATATCATTTAAATTAATAATTTAATCATAACCTAAGCTCTGATACCATTTGTTGGAATTAAATCAATTCAATACACATGTTCAACATACTATGACATATACTTTATGCGGAATAAAAAATAGTCATACAAACATGTATCAGGATCGAGAAATTGATTTTAGGAATACCTGGATCCATTGAGAAAAATGCTTTTGTAGTAACCCTAAAACCTGGAAGATGATGGCTTTGGTGGTTCTTCCTCAACCGGTACTCCTTAAGCCTTGAATTCTCTTCAGATGGGGAGAAGAGATAATTGCTTGTTGTACGGTATATTGGGAACCATAGCCTATATATAGTGTGATGGCCAATTAGGTTTCCCATTATTTCCAAATGGGCCATCCTGACATCCACTCATATTTGAGCTCATACCAATTATTTAATTAATTAATTAATTAAATAATTCCTAAATAAAATCTAAATAGCCTTTTAACATTATTTGATCACATAATTTATTTAAGGCACTTTATTTGATAAAATAGCTAATATAATTAAAAAAATATATTTGGCCACATAATTATTGGAATATTAATATATTACTAAATTATTAAAATATTCCAACATATCCTACCCGTAATCTTCACCCTTGTCGTTAGGGATGCCCATAACGGCAAAAAACCTATAAACTTCGATCTTCCAATCCAGAAACTTTTTCACTCTCATCGTGCAGTAGAGCAATGTAATACCATCCTTCACTCAATAGTCATGGTTATCCTGAAGATTTCCACGAAAAACTACTTCTTCCTCAAAGGATTCTTCTTCTACAGAACTCGAACTTTTAGCAATAACAACACGATTGTTTCCAGCTCGCGGAACCCTAATTTATTATCCTCCCGTGTCTCTTTGCTGATTCACATTGTTGTTGGAGTTGTTCACATGATTTGCTAAAGTCTCCATTTGTTCAGTCAAATTAGTTAGAGTTGTGGTAAAAAGTTGTAGTGGCTCTCTCAAGATTTGCTCTAGTCACCTGTTGATCTCTCATGGCTAATCAAGCTATTAAAAGAAAAAAGAGAAACACGTTCTTATGCCACCTGACGCGGTCGGAAACACTACAAATTAGTAAAAGTTAAACCTCGAATGAAAACATAGGTTATAAGCAACAATCCTGTAAGATAAAACTATGGAATCGACCAGATAGAGAAAAGTATTGAATACTGTTATGAAAAATAATCCAAACGTGCAAGTCAAAAGTGTTTAAATACAGAAACAAAATTACAAAATAGAAAATTGAGTAAAATAGTATACGCTATTTTGGGGCATGAAATAAACTTGGATGGCTTAAAAAGCCCATAGCTCACAGAAAAGTTGCGTGTAGGATTCGTGAGCCGATTCCCTATCTAGAAATGTATAATAATAGTCATTGTGACATTATACGCTAAATTTACATAAACCTGCCAAATATTTCTGATACGCGACTTCTTCTTTGATACACGTAATCATCCTTCCTACATCAGCAATGAGTTCCCGATTCCTGTGTTATTTTACCTTCTACATTTATTTTACTTTGTTTTGCATTACACTTATCATACACATTTTTATAATATTATGAATGACATCTTGATATCTAGAGAACAAAATTTCCTCAATATTTTAGGTTGATCCAAATGTCCTAATATCATATTCAATCTGAGATGAATCATTCAGACTTCAGGCAATTTCTATGCTTCAATAAATGATTTGTTAATCTATGTACAAATATCTTGAATAGATGTTTTGAAATAGAGGAAGAAGGATATTGGTAGGTAAGGTGTGACTTTAATGAGTCACAACGTAATTAGGAAGGAACAATATGATAACAACAGCTGTGCTCCACTACACTGAAATGGATGAGAGATCACACATCTAACTAATGTTATTCATACTTGTGCATGCATGGAACAATTTGAAAGTGATGTAAATTTTGTGAAAATATTTGAAAAATAAACTTATAAAAATAATTAATGAGATTATTTATAAATTATTTTTAACTTACTTGATATATTATAAAAATAGCTTATTGTTTATGCAAAAGTTATTTACTTTAGACTTAATACTTTTTTATTTTGTATATTAACACCGAGCTTTGTTTTAGTTCTTTAATTTTAAAAATATCATATTATTCTGTTAAGAGCTGTGCTATTTTGACACTTTTTTCATACACCTGCCTATTTTACACCGTATAATTATAACAAATTAAAATGGTTTGCACACAAACCAATATAAATAAATTATTAAAAAATAAAACTAGTATGTATTTTGTATATATTTACAGTGTAGGTGTTAGAAACTAGTGTCAATATATCTTTTCTCTTCTGTTAACTATTCAAAACGTATTACATTAATTCTTTTGTCTAATTAGCAATGAAAATGCTCATAAATTAATTTCGTTGCTAATTAAATAAAAATAATTAACATTTTGTTTTGAAGAGTTAAAAGATAAATATAATTTTTTTAAAGTTAAATGACCAAAATAAATTCAGTAATTAAATATTTTGTTATAAGAATTAGCTTTTAAGTTTATCGTGATAAATATTTATACCATAAATTAAAAATTATATGTTTATGGCAATATCATTAATTAGCTATTATATAATTAAACTTTGAGGAATCAGTTCAAGAAAAATTATAATAGAAGAGTTTTGTTATTTCTTTTATAGCTACCCAAACTTAAAATCGTGTAATAATGATATGCCAATATTATAAGGTACTAGAGTCACATATTTTTCAAATATAATTTATTGAACTGAAATTATAAATAATCTAAATTTTTATCCAATAACTTCAACATAGTGGACAATATAAAAATAAAAACATTTTTATCTGTCATCAGTTTTTGAAGATAATGCATAAGTTAGTTATAGTTTAATTTTGACAAAATAATCAAATATCTTATTTAGTCATAATTTAATCATGACAAATTTATATTGTAATTCATTTTGGATGTTTTTTATTACACTACCCTTGTTTTTTAGGCACCACCTGAATTTCTGTTTTTGTCCCCAATTTCCGGATGTGCACATCCGGACGTACCATTTCTCTAAAATTTTTCAGTTTCTTCCGGATGTACACATCCGAAAGAATTCCTAATCTGCAAATCCGGAAAAAATCAAAAGAATTCCATAAAATCATTTACTTCTAAATATAATCAAATCCAATATAATTAAAATCCAACATAATTAAACTTAATATGATTTTTTCAATATAATTAAATCCAATTTAATTAAATCTAATATATTTAAAATAAATATGATTAAAATAAATATGATTAAAATTAATATGATTTTTTCAATATAATTAAATTCAATATAATTAAATTCAATATAATTAAATTAATTTTAGAAGTAAATACCATATAATTTTAATTATAATTTAGAAGTAAATACCATATAATTTAGAAGTAAATACCATATAATTTTAAATACCAATATAATTAAATTCAATTTTAGAAGTAAATACCATAAAATTTTAAATCCAATATAATTAAATTAATTTTTTCAATATAAAAAAATCATTTAAAATTAAATACCATATTAATCATATTAATTATATTGAAAAAAAGTAATCATATTAAATATCATATTAATTTTAATTAATATAGATTTTAATTATATTGAATTTAATTCTATTGAAAAAATGATATTAATTTTAATTATATTAGATTTAATTATATTTAGAAGTAAATGATTTTATGGAATTCTTTTCATTTTTTCCGGATTTGCAAATCAGGAATTCTTCCGGATGTGCACATCCGGAACATATCAGCGTTTTTTAAAAATGTGGTGCGTCCGGATGTGCAAATCCGGAATCTGGGGGCAAAAATAAAATTTTACATGATGCCTAAGAAACTTGGGTGGTGTATTAAGAAACCCCCTTCATTTTACACGTCTTTAAAAACGAATATGATTATGTTCACAATTTAACGAGAAATAGTTAAAATGAAAGAAATCAATAATTTCGGAGGAATCGTTTTATTTTTAATGGTGTTAGATTATGTTTAGTTGAGCAATACATAAAAAAAAATCATTTTCAATGTTCAAAAATGCATTATCAATTATTAAGAGCATTTCTTAATACACCATCCAAATTTCTTAGGCATCACGTGAAATTATTTTTTTGTCCCCTGATTTCGGATATCCACATCCGGACGCATCAAATTTTTAAAAAACGTTGAAGTGTTCCGGATATGCATATCCGGAAACAATTCTGATGTACACTTCCAGAAGGATTTCTTATTAATTCGCGCTAGACCTTCTTCCTCCCCCTCATTCTTCACTTTTTCATTTCCAAACTCCCTTAAACTCTCTCAAACTCTCAAATTTTCAATCACCTCAAATCTCGATTTTTTTCTCTCGAGTTCGGCACAAAGCAACATCTACAACGATCAAGAGACTCCAAATCCTCCGTATCTCATTTTAATCGGTAAGTTTTCAAATTTTAGACTTTCAGAGTAATTTTCGAGTAATCGATTTAGAGTAGATATTTAGGTGTAGAAATTGTTAGGTTGTATGAATAACATAGGTTAGAGATAATGTCGGTCTTTTTTACTGCTTCAAACGGACGATCAGGGCATTAAAATGCCCTTTTGCATGTTATAGTGGCCATGGCTGCCATTTTTAAACTTCAAAAAACGTACCGGATGTGCAGATCCGGAAAGACTTTAACGTTTAGTATTCTGAGTGTTTCCGGATGTGCACATCCGGAAATACCCAACGTTAAAAATTCTGTGTCCTTCCGGATGTGCACATCCGGAATACTATTTTTTTTACTTTGTTTGTTTGTTTGTTTTTGTTTAATTATTTAAAAAAAATCTAATTTATTTATTATGCTTTGCAGATTAGATGGCTGGAAGAGACGATCGTATTATACATGGACGGACAACTCAGCACACATCTGTCCGACGTGAACGGATGCAGTCCACAGCCGAGGCTTCCGACGCAAAGGGAGTTGGGGTAGACCCTACAGCTGAGGGACATCCTACACCACAGCCATCCACATCACAGGTTCAGGCCACTTCCACATCTCTGGTACAGGCCACTCCCCCTTCAGCCGCCGATTCTACATCTCGTAGGCGTCGCGTTTCTACTGGTAGTTCATCAGGGTCCCAGCCCGCACGCAGACGTCGTCAGGAGACTCCAGCTCCATTAGCTCCTCCTCCTCGTTCCCCTGTTCTTGTTCCTGTTCCAGAGGGTGATCACCCAACACACGAGGGTGTTGACGCTGATGACGATTTCGATGAGCTGGGCAGTTACCCTGGGGGACCGTCTGATATGTCCCTACTCGTGGGGTACTCTGAGCATACTGCCAGATATGTCTGGCTAGGACAGGTAACCTTTCTCGGTTTATTTATAGAATTGTATTCGTTGAAAATATGTTCATTTGTAACATTGTTTTATTTGGAAATTTTCAGGAGAAGGATTCACAGAAGTTCTATAACCATGGGGGAAAGGTTATGGACATGCTTGCGGTGCTGCCAGGGGATGAGTGGTTCACGTCTGCACTTACTACCTCTGGTCTTGGAGGTCTGTATAGGATTGGGTATCCCCAGATCATGTACGGTATGTTGATGGCCTTTGTTGAAATATGGCACCCTGAGACATCCTCATTCCATCTACTATAAGGCGAGATCACGATCACACTCGACGACATCTCGTGCCTTTTACATCTACCGATCACGGGCACCCTTCTCCGTCACGGTAGGATGTCGAAGAGGAACACGATGAAGATGCTGATTGAGGAGCTTGGGGCTACCTAAGAGGATGCACTTGCGGAGGTGACGCAGTTGAGAGGCGCACACGTCCGGTTTTCCTTTTTGACACGCAGATTTAGTGCGGAGCTTGCAGAGGCAAGACAGGCAGCAGGTGATCCAGCTGAGATGGTGATCCACAGGAAGCGTGCCCTGAGATGCTACTACTTGTTTTTGCTCGGCACACAGGTGTTTGTGGAAACCAGAGCCTATTATGTTGATGTCGTCTACCTCAGGTACCTTTCGGATCAGACAGACATCAACGGGTACAACTGGGGGGCGGCTGCGCTGGCATACACCTATTCCAAGCTCTCTGATGGTTGCCGCTGGGCAGCCAAGACCGTGGCAGGCAGCTGTACGCTATACGTGGTAACAGTCTAATATTCTAAGTGATTTTTTCATTTCTTTTCTTTCTATATTCATTATAATGTTTAACACCCATGTTATGTTTTCTATTTCAGGCGGGGATTTTACAGCACTTTCCCAACATTACTGGTTAGGGGAGTGTCGCCGAGTACACTGAGGATATGCCACGTGCTGCTGCATTTGTCCTGCTTAGAGGGAACCAGGTGCCGGACCCTTTCAGAGTGTATCTTGATCGGATGGTTGTTGAGGACGTTTTGTATGGCCCCTATGCCGAGCACCGTGTTACGCGCCCGTTCGATGAGGTTTGTTTATTCTCTGGATGATTGACATGCAGTTCGACTGTTACTGCCCGATACCTGCCGGAGCGCGTCTTGCGTCAGTTCGGTTACACGCAGACGATCCCCAGGATGCCTCATGAGTCTGCTGCTCTAGGCTTGACCTGCAGGTAGATAGATGGGCTATATGCTGACTACCAGTCCCACTTGGTACCGGAAGAGGCTCGGGCGACTAGAGCGGAGAGAGACTAGAGCGTTGCTGCCGGGTACATCGTGTGGTTCTACACCGTCTCACACCCTGAGGGCTCTGGTGCCAGACTTGCCGTGGACAGGATTATTGCGATTGCTCGGGGGGCACTTCAGTACCGCAGACATCGATCCAGGATGGCGGGTAGGGGCAGAGGAGCAGGGGAGCCAGGAGAGATCATTCGCCATACGCAGTAGTTTTTTGTTTGATGTATTCTATTTATATTAGATGTATGCACTGTATTTTGACAGAGGTTTATTTTATATATATATATATATCATTTTATTTTATATATTGATGTTGTCAAATGTATATTAAGTTGCGACAATATATTAACATATGCGACCAAGCAACAAAACTGATTTTTAAAAAAAAAATTAAGTTCTGCTGTTTTCCGGATCTGTAGATCAGGAAGATTTCCGGATGTGCACTTCCGAAACCCATCAGTGTTTTTTAAAAAATTAGTGCGTCCGGATGTGGACATCCGAAATCAAGAGGCAAAATCGAAAATTCAGATGGTGCCTAAGAAATCTGGGTGGTGTGATAAGAAATCTTCATTATTAAACTCCTTATCATAGTAATGCAATGTTTCCATATTTGACATAAACAACCACTCGTGGGAAATTAAATTATTGATAAACAAAATGAATTATAGAAAGTGATGATGATCCACTTCTCCTAACAAACTTAATGCATTACCACTATACCATCACAATTTTGGCTTCAAGCCTATAGCCCCAAGGAAGAAACCAATTCAATATTGTCTTTAAGCAAAGGGATGGTATCTATTGAAAGATTTAGTGGAATGAGTGATGATGAAGATAATGGCAAATGGGTCCCTTAACGACAATATGATATGAGTAGAGCAAAATATGGAAGCTGCATTGTCAAGCAATGCAAAACAGAAAAAGAGGTGTAAATAGTGATTTTTGTCTTTGTGTATCTTGTCAATTGTTATTTTAGACTTTAAAATGATAAAAATATTCAATTGAAATTTATTTATTTATTTTAATTTTTTTGGTTAGATAGAATATTAATATTATAAATTGTCAAAATTTTGGAGTTATTTTAATAAATTTTAAAAATTTTGGATCAAATTTAAAATTTTATAAATAAGAATTAATTTGTAATTTTGAAAATTTTAATGGGATTATTTTTTACAATTTGATAGTTATTAAGAATTAATTTGTAATTTTTAAAAAAATTGAGGATTAATTTTAAAACTTTGAAATATATAAAGACGAAATTGTAAAATTTAATAATAATAATAATAATAATAATAATAATAATAATAATAATAATAATAATAATAATAATAATAATAATAATAATAATAATCAATTTAACATTTGCATTCTATGAAATATAAGAAAAAATTTAAATTTCTTTATTTTAGACAAAATATTTCATAAATTTCAATCATTTTTATAATTCATCCAAAAGCATTCTAATTCATTAGATATATAGATTGTCATTTTTATATATTTAATATATATTCATTTATAATCAATGTGTCACTTAATTACTATTGATGCTCAATCGTGATTTTCTTAAATCAATTTTATAGAAAAAATTTCTAACCGAAAAACACTCAAAAATATTTTTATAATTTTGATAAATTTAGAGACTATATTTATATTGATATTTTTAGTGTCCACATTTAGCAACTAAAATTATGGTTTACTCAAAGAAAGACTAGGAACCAAAAGAAAAGTGGAATACAAACAAACATGTACACAATCATACTCTTTTCCTATTCATTTTCATGCTCCATGCTTCTTTTTTCACCTACTACCACAATCTTCTTTGTTCTCCATTTCCATAAAGCAAACCACTTCTTTCAACTTCAAGTCTCTCTCTCTCTCTCTCTCTCTCTCTCTCTCTCTCTCATGGATTGATTTGACAAAAATCTTCAACCTACAAGTTAATCTAGTAGTATACACAATGAATCATGTGATTCAACATCATGTTACCATTCCTTCTACTAGGTGAGAATACTCTTTTATTTTCTCTTTAGTCCTTTTTATATACTTTCTTGATTTTCATCATTTTAGTCCTTGAAATCATAAGAGTGAGTCAAATTTGCAAAATAACAATTTAGTCCCTTAATTTCATCATTCAAGGAAAGTCATTGGTTAGAATGGATCTATTCAATCAAAGTCATCATCAAAAAAACAACTTTAGGTACAATCCAAATTTGATCAAAACAACTCAATTAGATGATGATGATGAAGATCAAGATTTCATAGGACTTCTAGATATCTTTGTTCATCATGCTAGCAACATTCATAACATATGCATCTATGATAATCAAGATGTATATGCTAAATTCTCCCTCACTTACAACCCTGATGAAACTCTTTCAACAAGAATCATCAACAAAGGTGGCAAAAATCCAACATTCAATGAAAACTTGAGGATGAAGATAACTCAAACGGATGCTTTATTGAAATGTGAAATTTGGATGTTTAGTAGGTCAAGAACTCACTTGGAGGATCAACTTTTAGGGTTTGCTTTGGTACCAATTTCACAAATTGTTGGAAAAGGTAAAGTAACTCAAGATTATAGTCTCTCTTCAACTGATCTCTTTCATTCCCCGGCCGGAATCGTCCGATTAACACTTTCGTTAGACACATCTTTGGTATCAGAATCGGCAAATAGTTCGTCGATATCGTCGGAGGTTATTTTTCTTGATCGAAAAGTTTCTGAAGTTATGTTAGATCCAATTGAGTATTCGAGAATTGAGTTTCCTGATATAAGTGTTGTTAAGGAGAATCAACAAATGGTTTCTGAGTATTTCGATCTTGCTTGTGCCTCAAGTAACAACAAAAATTCGAGAAAGTTTCTACCTTTTCTTCATCTTGGTTCATCTCCTCAACTTGATGATTGTGAAATGATGAACTTGAGTTCGCCAAACGAGAATCGAGTTGATTCCGTTTGCATCTCTCCGAATGAAAGCATTCAAAATTCGGGTTTCGTAAGCTCGACTATCACAAACTTAAGTGATGATAGAAACTCCGCAGATTCACTTGAGAAAAAGAATCACTTAGGAGGTGATTCAACGCCAACTTCAAAGAAAGAAGTTGAATCAAGAAATGATGAGATAGAAGAGAAAGTCCTAAACAAAGAAAAGGATAGGAACATAGAAGCTATAAAATTTGGACATGTTTTTTCATCTTCATTAGGGAATATTAATCTTGAAGCTGAGGAATGTGCTATGCAGAAGCAAATAGTGGACATGTATATGAGAAGTATGCAACAATTTACCGAGTCTTTGGCGAAAATGAAGCTTCCAATGGACCTTGATAAACCAGAAAGAGAAGATCGAAGTCATGATGTAATTCAAAGTCACGAGAGCGAAAAATTAGAAAATGCTAACAGGAAAAAGGATGGATCGCGTGTGTTTTATGGTAGTCGGGCATTTTTCTAATCGTAATTCTCAATTGTGGTCTGCAATCACAATTGCGACTACAATATTAAAGATGTCAAAGCTTTGGGTTTGTGCTTGCATTAGTTTTTTTTTTTTTTTTTTACAATTTCAAAGATTGCAATGCGACATTATTTATCTTATGACAATGTTTAGGGAAAAAAAAGGCCTGGTGAGTGTGTGCAATTTTTCTGTAACGTAATTGTAGCAAAGTTTTTATAAATTCACTATGTGATTGAAATCACATAGTCATTTTGCAAGGTTATTGTTGACATTGATGTTACACAAAAACGCTCCCTCAAAAAAGTGAAAAATTTACATATTTTTCTCTTTACTCTTCTTTCCGAAAAGTCTTATTTTTCTAACTAATATCTCTATTTCGATTGTGTGTTTTGTTGTTTGTCATTTCAATTATTATTGTTAGTAATTGAGTTACTTATAACCAATTTATTGCACATCTTTTAAAAAATAATTATTTTTCATACATAAAATATTTTTAGTGTTTAAAATGGACATTTGACTAAATGTCAACACAAGATTTTTTATATAAAAATGTTTGGAATTAGAAAGAAATTCTAATTTACTTGATTCGAATCATGCTGGTCTTTGTTTCAAATCATGAAGTTTTTTTGTTCCTTTCGATTCTCCTTTTTATAAGGAACACTTCACTTTTTTAGATTAATTAAATAATTAATGTACAGATACATTAATTATTTAATAAATCTAGAAAGATAAATTGTCTCTTATAAAAAGGACTAGATAAAAGACTTCTTAAAAGTTGACTTTGAAAAACATAATTCGAATCCTAAAAAGCCTTGATTTGATCATATGCCAGTTTGAGGACTTGAAAATTGGCGACGGAAACATAAATCAAGACAAACCCTTACTTGGTTCGAATCATGAAAGATTTTCATTAGGTTTATGGATTGGTTTGATTTGAGTCAAACACGAAATTTTGGTTTTTGAAATGGTTTTTAGAAATGCGATTCGAACCATGATTGATTTTGATTCGAATCACATGACTCAAATCATAATTCGAATCAAACAATCTAATTCTTAATTCTTTATCTCTTAATTCAAATTATTCCTTTCTTAAATTTAAATCATTCTTTTTGTCTTTGACTCGAATTAAGTGATCAATTTTAAACCTCTTGGTCAATTTTACACATGAACCTTTGTTAAACTTTGAGTGTTCTTTATCCACACAAAAATCTCTCTTAGATATACCTTGAAGAAGAATATTTGCGTGTTAGTCTCTTGAATGCAAAAAGTTGTTTGTGTGAGATTTTCTGAAACTTTATTTTCAATCTCAAAGCAAAACACCATTGATGAGCGTTTCTCAACTCTAGGAGAGAGTGAGTGTTTGTTATGAGGAAATTCATTAGGTGTTCTAATTTTTGTGTGAATATTTTTCAGATAGTATAATCATGTTGTGATTTTTAGAGATTTAGTTTCAGTAAAGAAAAAGAATAAGACTTCTCCAAGAGGTTTTGGAGTTTCTATCAACTATAAAAAAAATCAAGACTTATACAGTGAAAATCTAGTAGAATCGAGTGAAGATTATTGCGGATGCAATCTTGGAGTTATTGAAGATTTGTGTGAAGGTGTATCGGCTCAAGATCGTGGATTTGGAGTTGTTGTAGCACTTGAACGTGTGCAGTGGTTGAAGGAAAATCAAGAAATAAAAGTGTTTAGGTTATAGTAATATTTAAGTATTTGAGTTTTGATTTGTGATTATCATTTATACAAAAGGAATTTGTATTAAAATTCATAATTGAAGACATCATCAATTTCTTATGACTTGCAATTAAGGCAGGATTAAGTGCAAGCGAGGACGACACACCGAACCAATATATTCCGATGTACAATCTCTCGTAATCTATTTATTTTCTTTATGTTTATATTTGAATGATTTAGGTTTATTAATTTTTATTAATCAACATGTTTAATTTCCTATTAATAGTGATTTAATGTTTAAGTGTAGGTATGTATTAGATCTCCCCTTTTAAATAAATTTTGTTTTTGATTATGCTGAAAAAATTATAATCTTAGATTGTCATCGTAGTTGATCTAGTTGCATTCAAATATCTTCATTTCAATCTCCTTATTAATTCTTTTATTGTTGTTTAATAAACTCATTATTATTTTGCATTCCTTAAATTCATCTTAACATTAATTGAATAAATGTAATCTTTTCAAATAGCTCTTCAAATTTCCGCTATCAAACTATGACTTCAAGACCATCCAATACCTATATTCAACCAACAAGTGACATCAATAGTTGGTCTTTTGATAAAGTCTCATTAATGCGAAAGTTATAAATATGGGTAGGGATGATCAGAAGAGCGCATACAATAGAGCTCCCATTTTCACTAGAGATAACTACACTCACGAGAAGGATTACATGTACGTCTACCTAACGTAGGTTGATAAATTACTTTTGGTTGATATTGAGTATGCTCCTTTTATATCTAAAAGTATCGTAGATGACATTTTTGTTAAGAGACCAACCAAGGAATTAAATGATGAAGAAACTAAAAAATGTGTCTTAAAATTTGAAAACGAGGAATATATTGATATCCATCTTGAGTGTGGATGCATATTTTTCAATTGCACATTGTAGGATGATTAAAACTACGTAGGATGCACTTCGGGTTCTCCATGAAGAAACTGAAGATGCTAAACAATATAAATTTAACACTTTAATAGAGGAGTATGAACTCTTTGGTATAGAAACCCTAGATTATGTTGCTTCCATGCGGATGAGATTCTCTTATTTAATCAACACGTTAGAAAATTTGGGCAAGACTATGTATAACCAGGATTGTTCTAACAAAGTTTTAAGGTCCTTGTGCAGGGGCTGGAAACCTAACAAGGAATCCAATAATCTTAAATAACTTTATATATCTACTCTCTTTGGAAAGCGCATTGATCATGAACACGAGTTAAAAAGACTCAAAGCAAGTGAATTAAAGAAAGTGTGAAAAATAAAGACAAGTTTAAAGAAGACGAGAGAAATATCTCCTTGAAATCCTCCTCTTCCAAAGCCAAGGTATAGGAAAATGAAGATAGTAGCAAAAATGATTGTTTAAAGGATGAAGAGATGTGTTTTTTATTAGACGCTACGATAAATATATGAATAGAAACGGTCTCAAGCTTTCTGATAGTACATAGTGAATTTTATAAAATATACCCCACTAAATAAATGGAAAGTTAATAAGAACAAAGAATGGAAAGTAACATATGCTATGAATGTGGTAAACCTGAACACTACAAGATTGATTGTCCAAGTTTAGTGATGCACAAAAGTAAGCAACCTTTCTACAAGAAGAAAAGCAAGAATGCCAAAGGTCATATATCTATATCTTTTGGGAAAAAGATGAAGATTCCTCCTCGTTCTAACATAAGTTCATATGAAGAGATATCTAATCTATATTTGACGGTGCATCACCAAAACAAAGACTCGGAGATAAGTGATTTCAATTCACATTCCATAACTTCTTATAATGAGCTGTCAAATGGTTTTCATAAAATGCATGATAAATACTTAAATGCTTTTAATAAAATATCATCCAAAAAGAAATATATTTTTAAACATGAGGAAGAAATCTTAAAACCTAAATATTCTTTAGAATCCTTGATAGAGGACGTCGCAACGTGAAAATCAACCGGCGAGAAAGACAGAAGAGTCGCCACCGAACATTATTTATCCCGATGCAGGGAAAGGAAATGATCGAAAAAAACCTAAAGAATGGAAAGACATGGTCATCACAACCATAGCCTGGGTTCGGGAGTCGGTTATACAAGAGGAAGGTATTAGCACTCCCTCGCGTCCATCGTACTCGATGGGATCCACGCTTGTTGTTCTGATCAAAGGGTGTAGGTATGTGAAGCTCCACTGCTAACTGGAAAAGAATGGAATGCGAAACAGGGAAAGAAAACAAAAGGTGACTCGATAGGACATCGCCGTCCTAGGCCTACGAATTCCCTCAGGAATGGGAAAGTCAGAGTCAACGTAGTTCGGAGGACTACGGGTGAAAGGGGGGAAGGTTGCTCGCCAAGACATCACCGTCTTGTGCCTAAGTATCCTCAATCAGACGAGAGAGAGGAAATCAGAGCAGTCGTAGTTCGACCTACGGGTAAGGAAAAGATCTCGATTGCACTAGGGCAAGAGAAAATGTTTTGTTAACTGATTGGTATCGATCGCACGAGTGCGAGAGAATAGGGAAGTTATTTGTTAGTGTGCTCGCCAAGATACCGCCGTATTTTGCCTACGTATCCTCATTAGGGAATGAGGAATCAGAGCATCTGAGTTCACAGGACTACGGGAAGACAAGATCTCGATTACATGGGTGTGAGAGAAAATATTCTGGACTTACAGAAGGTCTAAGGGAAACTCGATCCTACACGTTATCATGTACAAGTGACCCTAAGGTCAAGATTAGGAGGGAAGTCTACCTAATGTTGTGATGCATGGATTGATGGCCTAATGTCTCTCCTACCTCCAACTTAATCAGAAATTAAGTGGAGCTAGGAATCCTAAGGGAACATGTGAATAAACACAAGTAAACATTATACTAATCAATCACAAAAGAAACGATATCGTGGTCTCAGCTAAGAAACAAAACTGAGTGACTCCTCGTCCTCGACTAAGAGAAAATAACAAGAGAAGAACGATGTCGTGATCTCAAGACTGAGTGACTCTTCATTCATCACAAAGTAAGACAAAAAAGGGAGAAAAAAAGATCAAAGTATCAATGATTTGGCACCGAAGTCAAGTATACCACCGGGAGTGAAAACTCCTCACTCAACAACAAGTTGTAAGCAAAAATGCTAAACCCTAAGCATGCTTCATACAAGTGCATAAGTGATACCTAACGGAGAAGGTCCGTTGCCTCTTCAAAGCGCGCAAAAAGCTCAAGACTCGGAGGAAGAAGGTTCCCAGGTGGAAGAGAATCAAGCCAACAAGTATTTCAAACAAGTAAGAGGGTCCAACAGTCCAGTATCTAACATCAAGTTCAAAATATGTCAGAATCTAACAAGAATCAAATGTAAGCAACTATCATCAAAGGTAATCAACAAGGAGAACCAGAATGAACATCAGGAATTGGTCCAAACAATATCAGGGACTAAGCATAATCTGCATCAAGAGATCTCATCAGTCCAAACAAGGTTATGAAAAATATTCCACACAAAATCTCCACATGATTAATCAAAACTACATAGAGATTAAAACTAGGATTAAAAATCTACTCCTAATTAGTCAGAATTCTAACCAAAATTAATCTACAATTAATCAACTGCTAATAAAAGTTAAAAGTCAATTAAAATCAAGGATAATTTCTATTTCAAAATTAATATAAAAAAGAAAATCTAAAGTTATAAACTGATTCTAAAAAAACTAATTCTAAAATCTAATTCCAAAATTAAAACTAATTCTAAAGAAATTTAATTCTAAAAATGCTATCTAATTTTAAGATTAATTTCTAATTAAAAACTTAATTCTAAAATAAATGTCTAAAACAAAATTCAATTCAACATTAAATTTAGTAAACTCTAATTAAAACAATTAACCTAATCTAAAAACAAACTAAACTAAACAAGAGAAGGGTGCAGCAATGTATTTGGGTGGTGGGGATAAAGCCAGGCGCATGGGCCTTCTAGCCCTCAGGCCCGATGATTTCTTTGCAAGATCAGAGGGGTGGATAAAGAAAAAACATGCGAGAATGGAAAAGTTATGGGGACCAATCCACATTGAATTCCTAATAACCCTAAGAAGAACTTTCAGCTCCACTCTTCAAAAAGCAACGCCTAGGGGTGTTCATTGGTTCGGGCAAATCCGAACCAAACCGGAATCCAAACCAAACCATTGTATTTGGTTCGGGCATTTTTTTAGTTCGGGCAAAAACCGAACCAAACCAATGAAACCCGATGTTAATTGGTTCGGGCAACGGATTTTCAAAATTCTACCCGCGAGCCCGTCTACCCAAACCAATCATAATTAATTAGTATAATATATATTATCATTATCATGGAAACTAGAATGAGATATTCAACTTCAAGAAGAAAAAAATAAAATGTCATTTGTAATAGGCACAACCAATATGGAGAAACAATAAAATTAATAATTTTATATTATTTTAGAAAATTAGTTGATATAAGTTAATATTTTTAAAAATATTTTTGCACATTTGTTTCTAATGTATCCAATCAATCCAACCCAAACCAACCCGTTGTTTATTGGTTTGGTTCGGTTTGGGCTTTATCACAAAATTGTGTAAATCCAATCCAAACCAATCCATATATTTTTTATCGGTTTGGGTATCGAATTCTCCCAAAACCAAACCAAACCGGCCCGCGAACACCCCTAGCAACGCCACCCTCCCTTGTTCTCTACGTTCTTCTTCTCTGATCAAAACACTAGCGACTACATCGCTCCACCACACAACATCCAGCGATGCCGCTCTCTTCCCTCCCATCATCTCCTTCTGAACGTCACCATATCACCTCCGTTCTCTCCTCTTCCAAACCTTAACATATGTCCCTCTCAGTCACATCGTCTCTCCTTTCCGTCTCACTCATCTTCTTCTCCAATGACTCGCCGCGACGAGATGCTTATTCTCACGACCTCTTCTCCGTCTCGACACTCTATTCGTAGTACTCTCACTCGTGCTTTCCTCACCAAGTTCAAACTCACACTCTCATGGAGAAAACTTAACGAATCAGAAACAATACAACAACTAACCTGTCCCTAATCAGCATCAATCAAGTAAGCTATGAATTGCAAATCTAAAGCAGCAACCACACGAACAAATTATCACACATACAAGAGCAAATCCATCAAAGTTTAGGAACGAGATTATTGTAATTTTGTGATGACTTCGACAATGCTACGATTCAGGTACGATTACTATAGTTCTTTTCCCCTTTCCACTGCGAATTTGGATTATCCTTCTTCTTCGTGCTTCAATTGGTGTTGATTGACGAATTTGCATAAATCACTTCTGCGATTGGCTTGACGCGAATTCCTTACATTATTGTTATTGAACTTGGAGGTTTCTGTAAATTGAAGAATGATGAAGAAAAGTCGATACAGATGAAATTGGAGATGAAGAACGGAAAAAGTCTTGGCGAATTGATGAAGGTGATTTGAATTTGGAGAAATTGCAATCTTCTTGATTTCTGCAGGTTGTTATGAGATTGGAGAAGCTGTTACGGAATTCTTCTTCTTCAGTTTTCTTCTACTCTGTGCAAGATGTTGATGTTGTGAACAATGTTGCAGGTTTATGAACTGAAGAGTGAGGTTAATAGTGAGTGACGAAGAAGCTCTATGGAGATGTATTGAAGATGGATAATTAAGGATGGATCTCCAAGAGGGTTGAGTGTTGATATGTGAAGATGAATATGGGAGCCGAGTAGCAAAAGAGGAAGAAGCTCTTTTCTGTAGCAGTTTGTTTCTCATCCCGTGAATTTGGAGGGGGTAGAATTGGTATTTGCAGCTGAATTCTCTTATGAAATTGGTTAGAGAATGTAACTGTAAATTCTGGTGTAAACTTGGCTTGCCGATTTCTGTTAGGGATGTTTCTGTAATGGATTTGTATTCACTAATATATTTCCTCTTTCCTGTAATTCTTATTTTTTGTTATGAACTTTACAAAACAAAATTCTATAATAAGCTTCCGTTGTGAATTTTGTGATTCCGGTATGACTTTCCTCATTGATGCGCCTTTGTTTTGCTGCTATGAAAGTATTGTTATAGCAACTAATGTTTCTCTATTAAGAATTCTTTTTGTGTAACCTGCATATGCCCTTTTGACTCTTCATGTGAAGTATTCTTAATTTTGCTTGTAGAGAACTTTTCTGCAGCAGTGAATTCTCTGCTTCAATTAGTTTTATTTTTTATTTTGCTTTTATCCACAGCGTTAGCATACATGGTGTCATACCCCAAATTTTGACCACTAAGATTTCTCATCATTGTGCAAATCATCATCACAATATGGATGTACCTTTATGCCTCATCAATATCCTCAGAGATGTTTGAGCATTCACCACAATCAAGGATTAGGGTTTCAAGCTCTCTCAGAGCCTTAGACAAAGGATCAATCAAGAAATGACATGATCCTCAACTTGTCTAAAATCTCAAACACCTATAAAATATCAAGAGGACTCCCATATCAAGAATCAAGCACAAGGTTGCAACATTCCAGGTGGATCAAGCCTCAAGATCGCCAGTGTCACCAAATTAGGGTTTTGGTCGACCAGGGCCTCCAGATGAAAATTTTCATCTGGGCATGAGCCAATGCTTCAAAGCATAACCTAAGATACTCCAAGGGACCTCATAAACCCAATCATAAAGTCAATTTAGCCTCAGGGGATGCATTCACCAAAAATCAGGAATTAGGGTTTCTTGACCTAATTCACCCCTAAGTTGACTTTTGGGACAAAACATGAGCCAAGACCTCAGGACATGATTTGAGGGTCTCTAACACACCACATTGATCCATTTGTAACAATGGATTGATCCTAGAAGCTTGATCCACAAGCTTCAATTCCATCAGGACCACAATTAGGGTTTCGAGGAAAAAGTCAACTGTACCTTTGACTTTTGACTCAGACATGCTCCCAAACCTTGGGACATGATTCAATACACCCTATAACACCTATGGAACATATCTATCAAGTTTAATTTAGGTCAAGGACTTGATTTCACAAAGGATTGCACAGTTTGGAATTCATCTGATAAAAAGTCAACTGTGCACAAAAGTCAAGTTTGACTTTTTGAGATTTTTCATAATTATGGTTCTTTAACCCTAAAACAATGTTAATATGTGATTTGAGTCATCATTCATCAAGAAAAATCAAAGAAAGCGGGATAACTTGTAAAAGGGGTAACCATAAAAACTTAGAATTTTTCTTAATTATGGAACAAAGTGGCTAGGGTACCAACTTCCAAGGATGATAACTTGAGATCCAAGCAACCATTTTGGCTGGTCCAAAGATGGATTTGTAGCTCTCATGGCATACTTTAAAAGTGTTAACTACACCTCATTCCAATTCCTCATGGATTTCAAGTTATGGAGTGGTCAAAATGGCTGAAAACATGAAATGTCACTTTTTCCAACACAGTGAAATTTTCACTAAGTCAGAATCTGTCTTGCTTTTTCTCAAAATGTAGGGGCATTTTCACTTGGATCCAAAAAGTTTCAAGACAAACTATGATCACACATGTGTTGTGTCACATAAGGGCTTTCCAAAATGTCCAAGAACTCCATCAAACTCCACCTGAGCTAGGAGTTATGGCAGCTACAATATCCTTGATGCAAACTGTCTTACAAGACAGATTTGTGCATAAAGGCTCGATTTGCTCAAACTGTGCAATTCCAAGCATGCTTATCCATCTGCACACCTCAAGGGGGAACAACCAAGGGACAAACACTGATCTATCAACCTCCCAAGTCCATGGATCTATGTTTAGGCATGACACTCGTAAATTCAAAGATGCTTCAAATATTCAATTTTGTTCCAAAGACCCAAATTGATGCTTTCCTCAAAACCACCTTCTCACTTCCAAAATTGCCTTCTAAATCAAGTCACTATTGGGTTTTGAGTTTGAGAACAATTCCAACCAAACCAATCACACACACACACACCTCATAAACATCATATAGTAGTGATACAAACACTTAAACAACATCTGGAACATAAATTCCACAAAATCACCAGCCATCTACACAAGCCTTTGACAGATTTCCAGTTGAGGTGCCAAATCAAGTTCCAGCTCACTTCAATCCACTCCAAGCATTCAGACACACTCCATTGCACCTAGGGAAGCGGTCCAAATCATTGGAACTAAGCTGTAACACCTCTAACCCAAAACACGATCACCAGCTGCAAGAGGTAAGCCTCAACTTGGTCATCTCATGATTCATGCATATTTCCTTGCACAATAATTTTGTCATATGTTCATAATCATGTATGGAGTGTTTCCCCTCAATTAATTGCTTTGTATGAATCGTGTGTGGAATTTCTGAGCCTTCATGCAGAATCTAGGGTTCTTGAGGTTTCTCTTTGATTTCTTATTCCATGCTTAAAATAAATGAAATTAAAGACCATAGACATGACCGCGAGGTGAAAACGAGTAGATTGATATGTGGATTGTGTGATTTCATCAAGTATTCAGTGAGATTGAGGGGAAAACGCAAATCTGAAGAAACAGAGGGCGCGGGCAAGAACTTGGTGTTCTTGGCGCCCTTTTTTGAATTTTTAAATATTTGAATTTTTGTGATTTTATTTAATTGATTCAAAAATTAATTTCTCTCTGGTTTTTAATGATTTTGAGTTGATTCTTTTTTTAATAATTCACAAAAATGTTAAAATATTTTATTTTACAATAATTTCCCAAAAATATTATTTATTTCATATACTTGATATTTTTGCAAAGATTTAATTTTTATTTGTTTTTTGACATATAAAATATTTTTTCTTTCTTGATTTTCCAAACTTAAATAGTTTCCAATCATTTTGTGGATAAAAATATGATTTTTCAAACATTAATCCAAGATCACAACTTGTTTTTCACACATGTTTGAGAATTTTGATCATTTTAATTAATTTTGTATTTAATTAAAGTACATTTTGATATTAATTTAGGGTTTTGATCTTAATCACCCTAAACAAATCGTTTTAAAAATCTATTTGGGCCGCTTGCTAGAGTGTAAGCCCCATCTCTTTGTACAAAAATAAACTTTGGGCCTCTAATAGAGTGTAAGACCCAACCCCTTTTTGTAAATAAATCATTTTTGGGCCTCACATATTGTATAAGTCCCTCTGTATATTTTCAAAACAACGACGCGATCGTCGCCTTTTCTAAATCAACCGGGCATCTCCCTAAGTTGTAAGCCCCATCTCTTGTACAAAAACACTTTTTTGGGCCTCTAATAGAGTGTAAGACCCAATCCCTTTTTTGACCAAAACTTTTTGGGCCTCAATCGTTGTATAAGTCCCGATACGATATTCAAAACAACAGTGCAATCACTGTTAATACTTGGGCCTCTCCCTGAGCTGTAAGCCCCGATCTCTGTTCAAAATACTTTCTCCTTTGATTTTGAATCCAAATGTATAGTTGCTATTAAAACGTTCTTTAATTTCTTTGAAACAACTAACAAAACAGCATGGAAGCTCTACAACGGATAAGTGTTTATCCGCTTTCATTTATCTGCTTTCATATACATAACTGTATTGTGGGAAGCATCGCATGGTTAGTCTTCTTTCATAACTTTTAAAATACTTGTCATATATCAACTGTATATATACTAGTATAGTTGTTTAGAGTTTTCCCCGGCAACTACGTCTAGAACTAGGTAAAGCCCTGTTGGTTACTCTTTAAATACAAACAAAACTAGATCCCCATAGGATTTCCAGATACAGTCTTCCCTTCTCTTGGGGTTAAACAATATGGAACAAAGAGAAAGGCAGCATTCCCGGTGAACCTTTTCTCAGACTGTCACCCCTAGAAATTGTCAAAGAAATTCTACTCCCCAGAGTTGATCTATTCTCCGTGAATAGTATCTCTTGAGTTTCTTCCAAACCCTCGAACTTTCCTGGAATATTCTCTTCTCTGTGAATTGCATTTCTTGAACTTCTCTTGGTTTGGGGACCCACAGGCTTCCTAAAAGCATCCCGCCTCCTCTTGGGCTTTGTACAAGGACCCTTCGGCTTCTTAGAAGTTCTCATGCCTTCTCTTAGGCTTAATACAAGGACCCTAACGACCTCTTAAAGGTATAAGACAAAACTTAGTCATCCTTTGCTAGAGCGGTCTTCCCAGTGTCAAACCTCAGGCCACTTTAGGGTTGATTCTCATCCCTTAAGGCCCTTGCCCTCTTTTGGGCATCCTACAAAAGATAAAACTCTTCAACACCAGTAGACTAGGACACTCTAAAACCTCCTTGAGTCTCAAATACATTCTCAAGTTCCTTTCAAACATAGGAAAAAACACCGATCACTCTGGAGAAATCTCCAGCAGAAACCCAGTCTCTCTCATGAGAGTTCCTCACTTTTGGGCCTGCCTATGGATCTAATCCTCAGCAGTAAGATAGCCTCCGCAACAGCTTTGTATAATGATCTTTCCCCGGCTTTTAGCCTCCTCTTGGGCTTTGTACAAATGATTCTCCCCTACGGAGATAACCTTTTCAGACTCTCTTGTTAAGTCAATTACTTTTTAGACTCTCTTGTTAAGTCAATTACTTTTCAGACTCTCTTGTTGAGTCAATTACTTTTTAGACTCTCTTGTTGATTCAATCACTTTTCAGACTCTCTTGTAGAGTCAATCACTTTCCAGATTCTCTTGTTGAGTCGAAGCACTCTCTTGTTGAGTCAACCCCTTTTAGCCTATATCTCGGGCTTCGTACGAGACAAATAAAAACACTCTCTTGTTGAGTCCATAGCCTCCTCTTAGGCTTTGTATAACGATTTCCCATAGCATGAGTTAACCTCCTCTCGAGTTGTGTAGATAGATTTCTTCAGCTTGTTTAGCCACTCCCCTGGGCTTTGTACAGGACAAATAAAAGCACTCTCTTGTTGAGTCAAACCTTTTCAGCCTCTATCTTGGGCTTTGTACGAGATATAAACATTCATAAGCTTGGGACAAACATTTTCCCCCAGCGAAGTCAATTCCTCAGAGCCTTCATTAGACTTTGAGGAATAATCTCCCAAACAGAGTCAAATCTTTTACGCCTTCATCTTGGGCTTTGTACAAGATAGATAACACTCTCCGGTAGAGTCAAATCCGTGTAGCCTCCATCTTGGGCTTTGTTCAAGACACTCAAAATATCCTCAGTCGGTTAAATTTCCCATTTCAGCCTCCATCTTGGGCTTTGTACAAGACACATATAAACCTCCCCGACGGAGTCAATACCCCTTTTTAGCCTCAATCTTGGGCTTTGTACAAGACAGAAAGAACATTTTCCCCGGAAAGGTAAAACTGTTAGCCTCCTCTTAGGCTTTATATAATGATATCCCCAATGAGCCAATCTTTTTTTTGCCTCAATCTTGGGCCTTGTACAAGACATAAACACTCTCTTGTTGAGTCAGTTTTATCTAGCCTCCTCTTAGGCTTCGTATAAAGAAATCCCTAGCTGAGTCAATCAACCTTTTAGCATCAAACTCGTGTTTGATCAAGGCATACAAAAAATCAACAAATCCTCTTTAGAGATGACAAATTCCCTCTCAATACCCTTTTAGCTTCAATCCTGGGCTTTGAACAAGACACAAATATCCCTTTTAGCTTCAATCTTGGGCTTTGAACAAGACACCAAAACATCATTTTTCCTCCCATAGAATAGGAGGAACTACGATTGCTTTGATTTCCCTGTTTCGTTTAAACGGGAATACGTAGGCATAAGATTGCGAAATCTTTATGAGCATACCAATAAAAAACTCTAGGTCCTATACCTTTATACTAATCAAAAGCCCTAGGCCCAGTACCTTCATATCAAACAAAACTTTAGGTTTCATACCTTAAGCCATCATCATCATCATTTTTCACAGAAAATAAAAACTCACTCACTCTTCCAAAGAAACATTCCCAACCCATCAGCAGATAAACACTATCAATTACAAAGCGAAACCTAAAAGCTAATATCCTGTGGATAACCACATATAAGATGGGTAATTGACAACTATCCATTGTATAACCTGACCCCGGACCCCCCAATATCTTTTAAGCGTTTGTTCAGTTAAACATTCGCGTGCAAGATTAGTTTTAGATAGCTTCCCTTTCCCTTCTAGCTTCACGGGATAAATAAGAAATAAAAAAGTAGCACCCTTTCTCCACGAGGAGAAAACCCAAACTTCAGTGATAAGGTGGTCACATCACCGACAAATATCGCTCGCTATAGTAAAATGGCGACTCTGTTGGGGATTCATTATCTGTATAGGAAATAGGACTAGAGGTCTAGGATGTTAGGACAAATATATATACTGCTTTTCCTAATTGATATCCGTGTTTATTTTTCTGCTAATGGGAATGCGTGTGATTCCGCATCTGGAAAGATTGAGTATACACCTAAGATAAGTGATGGCACTAGACGGGTAATCTTACAGGGAGTGACTCCCAAATAAGAGGTCTCGGTCGACCATCGAATCGTGGAGATGCCCTTTGTGGATTCAATGCATGTACGACTTCGGTTGTTGAAAGCAGATTGTTCGATTGGTTTATCTGAGAAGCTGAGGATTTTAGTAGACTGAAACCATGTTACTATTTTGTAGTGCGGAAGCTATTGGAAATAGTTGTCACGCAATACTACCCTTATTTGAGATTACTCTAAGATACTACAGCTCGCTCGGGTGATTCCAACCTGCTGTTGTTATCCTAAGAGGGGTCCGTGATTTTGAGGACAGGTATAAAAAACCACTAGTATAAACCTTTAGGGATGGGTAGAGCCATGACTTCATGACACCGAACCTTTGACCCCATGTTTTTTCTATGTTTTTGTGTATTGCATTCATGCATTCATTTCATTAAAAAACATTAAACAAAAAGAACTTCTCTTCTAGTCTCTCTTTTTCAAATTAAACTAAGACAATAATTGCAAATGTCAGATAAAGTGATTGTGTTATGGATTTCGGTAGAAGGAAGACTCACAAGTACACCTTCAAGGTTCCAAAAACTAGAGGATTTGAGAGGTTTGGCGAGGATGATCACTAACCCTGATGCTTTTAGAGCCAAGTACGGAGGACTGCTGTCTCTGTTAAGGGTCTATGTAATTGAAGGAATACTGGCTACGCTCATTCAGTTTTACGATCCGGTCTATCATTGTTTCACATTCCCGGATTATCAACTAGCACCAACACTGGAGAAGTACTCTCACTTGACTGATTTGCATATCACTGATCAAGCTCCCTTTTCTGGACTGGAAGAAATTCCAAAAGATCAAACCATCGTAAGAGCAATCTATTTGGATGAGTCAAAAGTTAGGACTCACATGACCACTAAGGGTGGAATCCAGAGTTTGCCAGCTCAGTTTTTGATAAAGAGAGCCCTATACTTTGCCAGTATAGGGAACGTGACCGCTTTCGAGAGCATCTTTGTTTTGCTCACCTACGGGTTATTTTTGTTTCCCAACATCGATAACTTCGTAGATATCAATGCCATTAAGATATTTTTGATTGGAAACCCTGTACCGACCTTGCTCGCAGATGCTTATCTATCTGTACACTTAAGGAATTTGTATAGCGGAGGAATGATCACCTGCTCTGTACCCCTGCTATACAAATGGTTCACTTCCCACTTACCCATGTCTGCTGCATTTTGGGATCCTAAGAATGCTTTGCGTTGGTCGCAGAGAATCATGTCTCTTACCAACTCTAACATCAATTGGTACAATCAAATCTATGACGGAATCAGAATCATTAACCGTTGTGGAAACTTCCCCAATGTACCCCTCATAGAAACTAAAGGAGGAATCAACTATCATCCAATTTTAGTTATTCGTCAATTCAGATACCCGATGAGGCATGTCCCACGTAATGCTCATCTGGAAGGTCTTTTCTTCAAGGAAGGAGCAAATGACAGAGCACTAAAGACAGAAATAGTGCATGCCTGGAAACATGTTCATAGGAAAGGAAGAGAGTCTCTAGGAAAACCGGACTGTGTCTCGGTGGAACCTTATCTCCACTGGGTACAAACTAGAGCTCTCAAACTGAGGATGCCTTACCCTCGTTAGGAAGTTCTTCAGTTAAGGGACCCTGTCCTTTATTTTATGTCTGATATGGAAAAAATTCAGGTTACTCTCAACAGAGTTCAACGGGAAAAGAAATCTTGGAAGAACAAGTACCGTATTCTTAATGTGGAGTGTAAGAAAATACAAACAACTGTTAAAAGAAAAGGATGCTCTGATTGACATTTTAGAGCAATACGCTGTAGAAAACCAAGATGACCAAAGGAATCTGCTTGCTCCTTTCACTTGGCAAAGGAATGACAACCCGAAAACGGCTCGAGAGCCCCGGTCAAAGAAAAGGAAAATACCATAACCAACACCTGAGCTCTCCTCAGAGAGGACTCAGGATCCATTAGCTTAGAAATTTCCTTTTACAACACTATGTAAATTACTGTATTTCCATTCCGCAATCTTTGAATTCAATAAAACGGGGTTACCCCCATTGTTTGATATTTGCAATCTAATTGTCGAAGTTTATTTTGATTAAACAATAAAATTTTAATTAATATAATCATTGCATATCATTCATCATTCTCACGTAACACATTCTTCTTACCTACGAATCTCACGTTTGTGTCTCGATTCTAGAGTCAAACTATCTGATTTGTACAATACTCGGGCCAGTCAACAAAGGAAAATGGATAATCTCGAGGAAGAGAACAGAGAGTTGAGAGAAGAACTCGACACTCTGAAAGAGGATCTGAGAAAGCTTCACAACGATATGCAAGATCTGGCAGCAGCCTAGATGCAACAACAAAGGACCGTGATCTCAGAGATCACCTCGACGCCCATAGTGGAGAAGTATGATCCTAGGTGTAACATGCCGAAAGATCTTCCCAGGGGCATGACAACAACTCCTGAAGGTTACAAACTTCGGGAGGCAACCAGAGTAACTCCTGAAGGACATATTTCCCAGATACCGTCTGGTGGAAACGAAAGTATGGACGAGAGGATGAGGGAATTCCAGGAACAGTTCTTGGAGATGCAGAAAGAACTGCAAGCCATTCGCGGTCAGGATCTATTTGGAAAGGACGCCGCAGACCTTTGTTTGGTCCCCAATGTGAAAGTTCTGCACAAATTCAAGGTGCCCGAATTTGAAAAGTACAAGGGTAACTCTTGCCCTCAAAGTCACTTGGTGATGTACGCTCGGAGGATGTCAACTCAGACAGAGAACTAATAGCTACTGATCCACTATTTCCAAGATAGTTTAACCGGTCCCGTACTCAAATGGTACATGGGTTTAAACCGCACTAAGATCGTCACTTTCAGAGATCTTGGCACTGCCTTCGTTCAACAATATAAGTATAACCTGGACATGGCACCAGACAGAGATCAGCTCAGAGCCATGTCGCAAAAGGATAAGGAAACCTTCAAGGAATATGCTCAGAGATGGCGTGAAATTGCCGCCCAGATTTGTCTACCTCTTGAGGAAAAAGAGATGACAAAGATCTTCCTGAAAACCTTGAGCTCATTTTACTACGACAGAATGGTCGCCAGTGCGCCCATCGATTTCACTGAGATGGTAGGCATGGGAGTTCGTCTTGAAGAAGCGGTTCGAGAAGGACGTCTGGTCAAAGATACCGGACCATCAAGCAGTACCAAAAGATACGGTAGTGTTTTCCCTAAGAAAAAAGAGCAAGATATTGGTAATATCTCTCTCGGAAAGCAAAGGAAACGGTACCAACCAGTAGCAGCTGTAACTCCTACTATCAACCCTGCGCCTATTCCTACGTATCAACCTCAGGTTTCTCAGAGCCAACCTAATCAACAACAATATCAGCAAAGGACACAACACCCTCTGCAGCAGGCTTGTCCTCAAAACAACAACAAACGTACAACACGACCACCAGGGTTTGACCCTATACCAATGTTGTACACATAACTGTTTCCACTACTACTGGTCAAGGGGCATGTCCAAACCAGGGCTCCTCTTACAATTCCAGAAAATCTGTCTTTTTGGTTCAAAGCGGATCAGACTTGCCCTTACCACCAAGGAGGACCAGGGCATAACATAGAAAATTGTCTCAGCTTCAAATCCGATGTACAGAAGCTTGTTAGGAGCGGGGTCTTATCCTTCAAGGATACAAATCCAAATGTTCAGACAAACCCGCTGCCTCAACATGAGAAAGTTGCGGTAAATTTAATAGAGGGAGAGTCTAACCACAACTATCAAATTCATGATGTACTCTTATTGAGGGCCAACCTGGTCAAAATGCATCGCAGACAGAGCGGATATGGGCATGTACCATCTCATAACTATCACCAGTGTGATATCTGCTCTAAAAACAATCAAGGATGTTCTATGGTGCAATCAGCTCTACAGGAACAATTGGATTTCGGATGGATCCAAGAGCACCGAATTCGTGAAGTCAACATGACTTATACGAATTCCAACATCATTCAGAACCACGACATCCTGGCAATGAATGTCAACTTGGTGGCAATTCACTCAAGGCAAAGCCAACATCATAATCTGCCATGACACGATTACGATTCCTGTCTGGTCTGCTCAATAAACGACCAGGGATTCTCTTTTGTACAAGAGGCCCTCCAGCCTCAGATGGATCATGGATGGATTCAGGATTACCGCGATAGAAATCAGTATCAAGTGAATATGATTCAAATCTTTGATATTCGCATGATGAATAACAGATTGGTGGAGTTACATGCTAAGCAGGTCCAACTCGGTTTTCTGACTTCGCATAATTATTAGCACTGTAAGGGATGTCGTGAGAGTAACCAAGGATGTGCTCTCGTTCAAAGAACTTTGCAACACTTGTCAAACCACTGGTGACTTTTGATCTATTTAGACGAAGACACACAACAAGTCAGTATGATTAATGGGAACCCTACTAGGCATCAAGGTCCGGATGTTCGATCAATGGGAACAGATCTAGTGAGGTTACACTGCATACAGAGCGGACGTGGCCAGGTGCCACCACACAACTATGAACGCTGTAGAGTTTGCTCTGAAGGTAATCAAGGATGTTACCTCGTGTGAGCAGCTCTTTAGAGTCAGTTGGACCACAAAGAGATTCGACCGTGTCCAAGTTCTGGGTCCACCAATTCGATGCCAGACTATTTCGCTGATCGAATCAAGGACGTTGTCGTAATCTCTGATCATAAGAGGACCAAAGATGTTTGCGCCATCATTCCTCTACCTGACGAATCAAAAGTGCTCAATCAGGAACTGAGTGAAATTACTTACAATGGTCAGAAGAATCAGAAGGCTCCTGTAGTTATCTATCTACCAGGACCTTTACCTTATGAATCAACTAAGGCTATCCCTTACAAATACGGTGCAACAACAATTGAGAATGGAAAGGAAATTCCATTACCCTCCGTCGTGATTATTGCAGACATCAGTTGAGTAACACGGAGTGGTCGAATCTTCAACCGAGGAGTTGGAGAACCCAACAAAGAAAAGGAACCTCAAACGGAAATTCCTAATCAACCAGTCGGTCAATCTAGTGATCCCGACCTTTTAAAGAACATCGATGAGATGCTGGAGCTCATCCAAAAGAGGGAATACAACATTGTTGATCAACTGTTGCAAACTCCTTCAAAAACCTCAGTGCTATCACTTTTACTCAGTTCAGTAGCTCACAGGGAAGCTCTACAGAAAGTCTTAGAGCAAGCCTTTTTGGAACAAGATGTGTCAATAAGACAATTTGACAGCATCATCTCCAACATCACTTCCTGCAACAACTTAGGGTTTAGTGATGAAGAACTACCGGAAGAGGGCCAAAATCATAATATGTCACTCAATATTACAGTCAACTGCCAGGACGATGCTTTAGCCAGCGTACTGGTAGACACCGGATCAGCTCTAAATGTTATGCCGAAATCCACTTTAATGTGACTATCCTTTAAAGGATCTCCGATGAGAGGCAGTGAGGTCATCGTCAAAGCATTTGACGGATCCCAGAAAACAGTTATCGGCGAAGTCGACCTTCCCATGACTATCGGTCCCCACACTTTCCTAGTCACTTTCCAGGTCATGGACATCCGAGCAACATACAGCTGTTTATTGGGAAGACCTTGGATACACGACGTTGGGGCAGTAACTTGACGCTTCACCAGTAGCTGAAGTTCATAAAAAACGACCAACTAGTTACAGTCTGTGGAGAGCAAGCCTTGATCGTGAGTAACTTATCGTCGTCCACTTGTGTAGAACCAGAGGAGATTGTTGGAACTCAGTTCCAAGCACTTTCGGTGAGTAATAACAATCAATCAGAAAGAGGAACGTCGATTTCCTCGTACAAAGATGATCTCGAAGTAATTAAAAGTAACAATGCAAAAGGATGGGGACAGCTTGTCATTCTTACTGATATCAAAACAAAGAAGGGTCTTGGTTTTTCCTCAACCTGTACCCAGACTGCTATTAATGATGAAAGTCTTCATCCCATTCAGAACTTCTTCCATAGTGGAGGTTTCCTTCACCCAGTGTCTCAAGAAGTACATACCATTAACGAGGGAGATTCCTCCGATACGAATGAAGAGTGGAAGTCCTATCTCAACAAGGAAGGTTATATGTCTCAGGAAGAGGTGCCTACACCATTATGCTTTTCGGCACAAAGTCTGAGATTTATACCAAGGTCAGATGTCAAAATGATATACGGAGATTGTGATCCGGAAGGATGTCGTGCTCCACCAAACTCATTAGAGGAGGACACTCTGATGAAAGACAACTTTGACCACGACTATTATGGCCCAATGGATGGCCTGCCTATGTGGCAGCCATACCCAGGAGACTCGGGGCAAGAGAGTCAGCCGAACGATGCATATCAGCTGAGCATCATTGAAACGAATACCTGTGTCCTCACCATGTCATGGTATCAACACTTAGAGCATTCAGAAAATATCCAGTACAACGATGAATTCGCAATAATTGCGGGACAAAAGTTCCTTAACTACGCTTTTCCTAAGGTCAGCGTCATCGAAAGAGATGCCTCCTCTAATTCCAAAGAAGTGTGGGACACCTTAGGATAGCCAAGTGGAAAATATAACTTCATGGTCAAGTACACCGCTCCCGAAAGCTCTCGTATCAGGCTCAAAGACATCCTGCAACTGGATGGGGAGATATGCCTGAGAGTGCAAACACTGCGCAATATACAACAGAGGAATCCTCCTACGACAACTCTTCTTGGGAGACAGATTCCAACGATCCCACTCCACTAGAAATCAGCGTTATTTTTGAAGACAAGTCAAGAAGGAAAGTACCAGACTTTGTGATTCACCGAGGAGTTCGCCGCCAATGGGTTGCTGTCGATGTCCCAAAAGTCGTCCATAAGTCTAAGTAATTGCCCTCTTTATCTTTAACCTTTCACCCTGCCCATGTGAAACAGATATTTTTATAGGGCCCACTTTCTGTAAATATCCCTCTTTGCTTCACCCAAAGCGACAGAGTTTTGTTTTAAAGGGCTGTAGTTTCAAGAATCGACAAAATCATAAATAAAATAACGTCGTTCTGTAATTTCTCCATTTATTGTTGTTTTCTCTTTTCGCTTTTTCAAAAAATGGTAATCCTAAAAAACATCTCAAATAATAAAAACAAGTAGTTTTTAGAAAATACACTGCACACACTCTTGCATTCTCTCTATCTCTTCTTAAAATAATCATCACGTCATGCAGATTGCTTGTTTTAAACCCCATTGAAACATACGATCCAATGCCTTCTCCCAACTTTGAATTCCCGGTATTTGAGGCTGAAGAAGAAGATAACGAAGAAATTCTAGAGGAGATCTCCTGATTACTTAGACAAGAGGAAAGGTCCATTAAACCTCACAAAGAGCCGTTGGAAACAGTCAACTTATGTTTAGAGGAAGAGAGAAAAGAAGTCAAGATTGGGGCACTGCTCAGTCCAACTGTCAAAGAAAGTTTGACAAAGCTTCTCAAAGAGTTTCCCGATGTATTCGGTTGGTCCTATCAGGATATGCCAGGGTTGGATACCAACATCGTGGAACATCATATACCGTTAAGATCAGAATGTCCACCGGTAAAACAAACACTAAGATGGACTCATCCAAACATGGCCATCAAAATCAAAGAGGAAGTACAGAAATAGATTGACGCGGGTTTCCTCGCCACATCAGAGTATCCTCAATGGTTATCCAACATCGTACCAGTTTCGAAAAAGGATAGAAAAGTTAGAATGTGTGTAGACTACAGGGATCTGAACAAGGCCAGTCCAAAAGATGACTTTCCCTTGCCGCACATTGACATGCTGGTAGACAGTACAACAAAGTTCAAAGTATTCTCTTTCATGGATGAATTCTCGGGCTATAATCAGATAAAAATGGCATCGGAAGACATGGAGAAAACTTCTTTCATCACCCCATGGGGCACTTTTTGTTACAAGGTAATGCCGTTCGGTTTAAAGAATGTCGGGGAAACTTATCAAAGGGCCATGACTACTCTGTTTCATGACATGATACACAAAGAAATCAAGGTATATGTCGATGACATGATTGCCAAATCTAAAACAGAAGAGGAGCATCTGACCCACCTGTTAAAACTATTCGAGCGTATGAGGAAATACAAACTCCGCTTGAATCCCAATAAGTGCACATTTGGTGTCCTCTCAGGGAAACTGCTAGGGTTCATCGTCATCCAGAAAGGAATTGAGGTTGATCCTGACAAGGTCAAGGCCATTCAAGAAATGCCTTCTCTGAAGACTGAAAAATAAGTCAGGGGATTCCTGGGACGTTTGAACTACATTTCCAGACTTATATTCCTCATGACCGCGACATGCACGCCAATCTTCAAATTACTCAAAAAAGATCAGGACTGTGCTTGGACAGAAGATTGCCAAACCGCCTTCGACAGTATCAAGGAATACCTGTTGAACCCACCGATTCTATCACCTCCAGTGGAAGGAAGACCACTAATCATTTACTTACAGTCTTGGAAGACTCCATGGGTTGTGTACTTGGCCAACAAGACGAAACAAAAAGGAAAGAGTCTGCCATCTACTATTTGAGCAAGAAATTCACCGACTGCGAGACTCGGTACACTATGCTTGAGAAAACTTGCTGTGCTCTGGCTTGGGTAGCCAAACGTCTTCGCCAGTATATGATTCGTCACACTACTTGGTTAATATATGAAATGGATCCAATCAAGTACGTCTTTGAAAAGCCTTCTCTCACGGGAAGGATTGCCCGTTGGCAGATGTTGTTATCAGAATACGACATCGAGTACCATGCTTAGAAAGCCGTTAAGGGAAGTGTTTTAGCCGATCATTTGGCTCATCAACTGATTGACGATCAGGAATCAGTCGGATTTAACTTCCCAGAAGAAGATGTCATGTATCTAAAAATGAAAGATTGCGATGAACCACTGCCCAGTGAAGGGCCGGAACCAGGTTCCCAGTGGGGACTAATCTTAGATGGAGCTGTCAATAATTATGGATACGGAATTGGGGAAATCATCATAATGCCTCAGGGTACCCACATTCCTTTCACTGCCAGACTGACATTCAAATGTACGAACAACTAGGCCGAGTACGAAGCTTGTATCATGGGTCTCGAGGAAGCGATCGATTTAAGGATCAAGAACTTATATGCATATGGCGACTCAATTCTGGTTATCAATCAGATCAAAGGAGATTGGAACACATACCAATCAGGACTGATTCCTTACAAAGATTACGCAAGAAGGTTGTTACCATTCTTTAACCGAATCGAGTTTCATCATATCCCTCGTGAAGAGAATCACAGGGCTGATGCATTAGCCACTCTCTCTTCCATGATTAGTGTAGGTCAATGGAATGACATACCTAAGATTGACATAATGCGCCTAGAATGGCCCGCCTACATCTTCGCGATTGAAGCAGTCATAGACGATAAACTTTGGTATCACGATATCAAATGCTTCCTTCAGAAACAAGAGTACCCACCTGGGGCATCCAGGAAAGATAGAAAGACCCTCTGAAGATTGGCTGGAAGCTTCTTCCTGAGCGGTGATACACTCTATAAGAGAAACTTTGACATGGTCTTGCTCTGATGCGTAGACAGACCAGAAGCAAACATGTTGATAAAAGAAATTCACGAAGGATCTTTTGGCACTCATTCCAACGAACACACAATGGCGAGAAAAATTCTAAGAGCAAGGTACTATTGGTTGACAATGGAATCCGATTGCTACAAGTACATGAGGAAGTGTCACAAGTGTCAGATATATTCAGACAAGATCCATGTACCGCCAACGCATCGCAAAGTTCTCTCTTCCCCATGGCCTTTTTCCATATGGGGAATCGACATGATTGGCATGATTGAACCAAAAGCTTTAAACGGACATCGGTTCATTCTGGTCGCCATTGATTAATTCACCAAGTGGGTTGAAGCAGCGTCATTTGCCAATGTAACCCGACAATGGTGGTCCGATTTATCAAAAACAATATCATTTGCCGTTATGGTGTTCCAAACTAGATCATTACTGACAATGGATCTAACTTGAACAACAAGAAGATGAAAGAGTTGTGCGCTGAGTTCAAGATCGAACACCATAACTCATCTCCCTACCGACCTAAGATGAACGGAGTGGTAGAAGCGGCTAACAAGAACATCAAGAAGATTGTTCAGAAGATGTTCGTAACTTACAAAGACTGGCACGAGATGCTACCCTTTGCCCTTCATGGTTATCACACATCTGTCCGCACTTCAACAGGGGCAACCCCTTTCTCTCTAGTATATGGCATGGAAGCAGTTCTCCCCATAGAAGTAGAGATCCCATCAATCCGGGTATTGATGGAAACTAAGCTAACAGAGGCTGAATGGTGTCAAAGTCGACACGATGAACTGAATCTGATAGAAGAAAAACGGATAACGGCTCTATGCCATGGTCAGTTATATCAACAAAGAATAAAGAAGGCGTTTGACAAAAAGGTTTGACCTCGTGTCTTCAGGAAAGGAGACCTCGTGCTCAAGAAGATACAATCCTTTCTCACTGATTCTCGGGGAAAATGGACTCCGAATTACGACGGCCCCTACGTGGTCAAGAAAGCTTTCTCAGGCGGTGCCTTAAGACTCGAAACCATGGATGGAGAGGAATTTGCCTACCCCACAAATGTTGACGTAGTCGCGGTGGATTGAAAACCCGAAAGGGCGGTCCAGGAAAAAATTAGAGACATAATCAAAAATCATCCCGGTGGGTTGAAAATCTCAAAGTAAAATCTAGGCAAAAGTTAGGGATTAATGGCAAGTAACTACGTCTAATCAGTTCAACTCCTCAGCAGTCATGCCATTCATCAGGAAAACTCCAGTCAAGGCCATCTTCGACGGAAGCTCAGGATGTCCAGAATTCAAAGTTGGTAGAAGGATACCGGTCGTTATGTTTCGATGTAGCCCTTTTCCCTTAAATTACCATTTTCTAACTTTGTAAATACTCCATGGAATCATGCGTTTGGCTGATTTCCATCCTATCAATAAAATTTGAGCCCTAGTGCATTTGTTTATAATTCTCATTTGTTTTAGCTTTACAGAAAGACATTTTAACATGATTAACGATTCTTGAAATAAAACAAAAATGAATTTACTTGTCAAACTTTTTTCCCGCTGGACTGTTGAACATCGAAAGAACATCGATCGCTTTTCCCGAAGTAATCGAACCTCAAAGTGCAGAATCAAGGTACTCCTTCTAAACCAGTACGTCTGAACGAAGGATCAACTGTGTCAGAGACCATGTTTCATCTGACATCCCCGATAGAGTTCTTATCTCTTAAGCCCGACCAACGGTTGTTCCCCACAAGGACTATCTCTCCTAAGCAAGGAAGAATTGCTATCTTAAACAAATGGTGCTTCTTCGTCCCTTGCAGTGGTTGGGTATCTAATCGTGTTCATCTACTAGTCTGTATGTCGCGTCAGTTTTGTCAGCATACACATACATACATCATGCATTATTGATTCATACATGTTCATATTGCATCATTATCACTCTAGTCGGTCTTATCCCCTAGTGATAAAAGTCCTCTCAATTAAGTTGTCAGTTCTTTCCTCGTCAGGAAGTGGATCATCTAAGCAATGTCTCTCCCAGATTATTTATGGATTGGAGATGGTCCTCGACCACTTTGATAACTTGAACCTCTAAAAAGCAAGAAAACTTTCGACAAACATCACTCTTCGCCATTGAAGTTGATATCTTCGCTTTCCCGGATTAAGTAAAATCCCCAGAGAAAGCCTCTTAATCAAAGCTTCGGCAATATAGCAATTTTTCTCCGGAAAATTCACTGACGAAAGGGTCATCAGCACCTCAAATTGGATTACATCACATGGCATTTCCTCCAAGAATATCTCGAGGAAAAGTATGATGTAATATCCCCAAGCAAAAGCAGTCTCTCAAGAGACTCGTTTTCCTGAGTAGAGTCAACAAATGGCATCTCCACTAGAGAGTTTGTACACCTCTGTAGCTCAGATGAATGGGTTCCCCAGCAAGTCTGACATCAAAAATTTTTCCATCAAATGGCATCTCCCATGAAAATTCGGCGGGAAGTTTGAGGAAAACCGCTACAAATAGCGTCTCTTGTCAAGAAAGTTTATTGACAAAAGAAACTGAGACCAATTCCTTGGTAAGAAACCAGGATCGAGGGGAAGTTTATTAAAGAAACTGAGACAAGCTCCTTGGTAGGAAACCAGGATCAAGGGGAAGTTTACATAAGAAACTGAGACCAGTTCCTTGGTAGAAAACCAGGATCGAGGGGAAGTTTATTTTGGAAACTGAGACCAGTTCCCTGGCTGAAGACCAGGATTGAGGGGAAGTTTTTACCTTTTCTAAGCATTGTTGCTTAGCAAAAGAAGGTGAATGTGTAAACTACCATTCATAACCACTGTCAAAATTTCGGGTATTCCGATATTTAATCATCTTGCACCCCAAATGCCCGAATACCTTCGCCATTCACACCTTTGGGTCCAAGAAGATTAAATAGGGGAATCTGTCATACCCCAAATTTTGACCACTAAGATTTCCCATCATTGTGCAAATCATCATCACAATATGGATGTACCTTTATGCCTCATCAATATCCTCAAATATGTTCGAGCATTCACCACAATCAAGGATTAGGATTTCAAGCCCTCTCAGAGCCTTAGACAAAGGATCAATCAAGAAATGACATGATCCTGAACTTGTCTAACATCTCAAACACCTATAAAAGATCAAAAGTACTCCTACATCAAGAATCAAGCACAAGGTTACAACATTCCAGGTGGATCAAGCCTCAAGATCGCTAGTGTCACCAAATTAGGGTTTTGGTCAACCAGGGCCTCCAGATGAAAATCTTCATCTGGGCATGAGCCAATGCTTCAAAACATAACCTAAGATACTCCAAGATACCTCATAAACCCAATCATCAAGTCAATTTAGCCTCAGGGGATGCATTCACCAAAAATCAGGAATTAGGGTTTCTTGACCTAATTCACCCCTAAGTTGACTTTTGGGACAAAACATGAGCCAAGACCTCAGGACTTGATTTGAGGGTCTCTAACACACCACATTGATCCATTTGCAACAATGGATTGATCCAAGAAGCTTGATCTACAAGCTTCAATTTCATCAGGACCACAGTTAGGGTTTTGAGGGAAAAGTCAACTGTACCTTTGACTTTTGACTCAGACATGCTCCCAAACCTTGGGACATGATTCAGTACACCCTATAACACCTATGGAACATATCCATAAAGTTTGATTTAGGTCAAGGACTTGATTTCACAAAGGATTGCACAGTTTGAAATTCATCTGATAAAAAGTCAAGTGTGCACAAAAGTCAAGTTTGACTTTTTGAGATTTTTCATAATTATGGTTCTTTAACCCTAAAACAATGTTAATATGTGATTTGAATCATGATTCATTAAGAAAAATCAAAGAAAGTGGGATAACTTGTAAAAGGGGTAACCATAAAAACTTAGAATTTATGGAACAAAGTGGCTAGGGTACCAAATTCCAAGGATCATAACTTGAGATCCAAGCAACCATTTTGGCTGGTCCAAAGATGGATTTGTAGCTGTCATGGCATACTTTAAAAGTGTCAACTACACCTTATTCCAATTCCTCATGGATTTCAAGTTATGGAGTGGTCAAAATGGCTGAAAACATGAAATGTCACTTTTTCCAACACTTAGTGAAATTTTCACTAAGTCAGAATCTGTCTTGCTTTTTCTCAAAATGTAGGGGCATTTTTCACTTGGATCCAAAAAGTTTCAAGACAAATTATGATCTCACATGTGTTGTGTCACATAAAGGCTTTCCAAAATGTCCAAGAACTCCATCAAACTCCACCTGAGCTAGGAGTTATGGTAGCTGCAATATGCCTTGATGCAAACTGTCTTGCAAGACAGATTTGTGCATAAAGGCTCGATTTGCTCAAATTGTACAATTCCAAGCATGCTTATCCATCTGCATACCTCAAGGGGGAACAACCAAGGGACAAACACTGATCTATCAGCCTCCCAAGTCCATGGATCTATGTTTAGGCATGACACTCGTAAATTCAAAGATGCTTCAAATATTCAATTTTGTTCCAAAGCACCCAAACTGATGCTTTCCTCAAAACCACCTTCTCACTTCCAAAATTGCCTTCTAAAGCAAGCCACTATCGGGTTTTGAGTTTGTGAATAATTCCAACCAAACCAATCACACACACACACCTAATAAACATCATACAGAAGTGATCCAAACACTTAAACAACATTGGAACACCAATTCCACAAAATCACCAGGCATCTGCACAAGCCTTTGACAAATTTGCAGTTGAGGTGCAAAATCAAGTTCCAACTCACTTCAATCCACTCCAAGCATTCAGACACACTCCATTGCACCTAGGGAAGCTGTCCAAATAATTGGAACCAAGCTGTAACACCTCTAACCTAAAACACGATCACCAGCTGCAAGAGGTAAGCCTCAACTTGGTCATCTCATGATTCATGCATATTTCCTCGCACAATAGATTTGTCATATGTTCATAATCATGTATGGAGTGTTTCCCCTCAATTAATTGTTTGTATGAATCGTGTGTGGAATTTCTGAGCCTTCATGCAGAATCTAGGGTTCTTGAGGTTTCTCTTTGATTTCTTATTCCATGCTTAAAATAAATGAAATTAAAGACCATGGACATGATCGTGAGGTGAAAACGAGTAGATTGATATGTGGATTGTGTGATTTCATCAAGTATTCAGTGAGATTGAGGGGAAAATGCAAATCTGAAGAAACAGAGGGCGCGGGCAAGAACTTGGTGTTCTTGGTACCCTTTTTTGAATTTTTAAATATTTGAATTAATTTGTTCTTGGCACCCTTTTTTGAATTTTTGTGATTTTATTTAATTGATTCAAAAATTAATTTCTCTATGGTTTTTAATGATTTTGAGTTGATTCTTTTTTTAATAATTCACAAAAATGTTAAAATATTTTATTTTACAATAATTTCCCAAAAATATTATTTATTTCATATACTTGACATTTTTGCAAAGAATTAATTTTTATTTGTTTTTTGACATTTAAAGTATTTTTTCTTTCTTGATTTTCCAAACTTAAATGGTTTCCAATCCTTTTGTGGATAAAAATATGATTTTTCAAACATTAATCCAAGATCACAACTTATTTTTCACACATGTTTGATAATTTTGATCATTTTAATTAAATTTTTATTTAATTAAAGTACATTTTGAAATTAATTTAGGGTTTTGATCTTAATCACCCTAAACAAATCTTTTTAAAAATATTGTTGGGCCTCTTGATAGAGTGTAAGCCCCGCCTCTTTGTACAAAAATAAACTTTGGGCCTCTAATAGAGTGTAAGACCCAACCCCTTTTTGTAAATAAACCATTTTTGGGCCTCACATATTGTATAAGTCCCTCTGTATATTTTCAAAACAACAACGCGATTGTCGCCTTTTCAAAATCAATCGGGCATCTCCCTTAGTTGTAAGCCCCATCTCTTGTACAACAACACTTTTTTTAGGCCTCTAATAGAGTGTAATACCCAATCCTCTTTTTGAACAAAACTTTTTGGGCCTCAGTCATTGTATAAGTCCCGATACGATATTCAAAACAACAGTGCAATCACTGTTAAAATTTGGGCCTCTCCCTGAGCTATCAGCCCCGATCTCTGTTCAAAATACTTTCTCCTTTGATTTTGAATCCAAATTCATAGTTTCTATCAAAACGTTCTTTAATTTCTTTGAAACAACTAACAAAATAGCAAGGAAGCTCTACAACTGGTAAGTGTTTATCTGCTTTCTTTTATCTGCTTTCATATACATAACTGTATTGTGGGAAGCTGCGCATGGTTAGTCTTCTTTCATAACTTTTAAAATACTTGTCATATATCAACTGTATATATACTAGTATAGTTATTTAGAGTTTTCCCCGGCAACTACGTCTAGAACTAGGTAAAGCCCTGTTGGTTACTCTTTAAATACAAACAAAACTAGATCCCCATAGGATTTCCAGATACAGTCTTCCCTTCTCTTGGGGTTAAAAAATATGGAACAAAGAGAAAGGCAGTATTCTCGAAGAACCTTTTCTCAGACTGTCACCCCTAGAAATTGTCAAAAAAATTCTACTCCCCAGAGTTGATCTATTCTCCGTGAATAGCATCTCTAGAGTTTCTTCCAAACCCTCGAACTTTCCTGGAATGATCTCTTCTCTGTGAATTGCATTTCTTGAACTTCTCTTGGTTTGGGGACCCACAGGCTTCCTAAAAGCATCCCCGCCTCCTCTTGGGCTTTGTACAAGGACTCTTCGGCTTCTTAGAAGTTCTCATGCCTTCTATTGGGCTTAATACAAGGACCCTAACGACCTCTTAAAGGTATAAGACAGAACTTAGTCATCCTTTTCTAGAGCGGTCTTCCCAGTGTCACACCTCAGGCCACTTTAGGGTTTATTCTCATCTCTTAAGGCCCTTGCCCTCTTTTGGGCATCCTACAAAAGATAAAACTCTTCAACACCAGTAGCCTTGGACAGTCTAAAACCTCCTTGAGTCTCAAAGACCTTATCAAGTTCCTTTCAAACATAGGAAAAAACACCGATCACTCTGGAGAAATCTCTAGCAGAAACCTGATCTCTCTCATGAGAGTTCCTCACCCTTGGGCTTGCCTATGGATCTAATCCTCAGCAGTAAGATAGCCTCTGCTATAGCTTTGTATAATGATCTTTCCTCTGCTTTTAGCCTCCTCTTGGGCTTTGTACAAAGGATCTCCCCTGCGGAGATAACCTTTTCAGACTCTCTTGTTGAGTCAATTACTTTTCAGACTCTCTTATTGAGTCAATTACTTTTCAAACTCTCTTGTTTAGTTAATCACTTTTCAGATTCTCTTGTTGAGTCAATCACTTTCTAGACTCTCTTGTTGAGTCGAAGCACTCTTTTGTTTAGTCAACCCCTTTTAGTCTCTATCTCGGGCTTCGTACGAGACAAATAAAAACACTCTCTTGTTGAGTCCATAGCCTCCTCTTAGGCTTTGTATAACAATTTCCCCTAGCAGGAGTTAACCTCTTCTCGAGTTATGTAGATAGATTTCTTCAGCTTGTTTAGCCACTCCCATGGGCTTTGTACAGGACAGATAAAAGCACTCTCTTATTAAGTCAAAACTTTCCAGCCTCTATCTTGGGCTTTGTACGAGATATAAACATTCATAAGCTTGGGACAAACATTTTCCCCAGCGAAGTCAATTCCTCAGAGCCTTCATTAGACTTTGAGGAATAATCTCCCAAACAGAGTCAAACTCTTTTACGCCTTCATCTTGGGCTTTGTACAAGATAGATAACACTTTCCGGTAGTGTCAAATTCGTGCAGCCTCCGTCTTGGGATTTGTTCAAGACACTCAAATTATCCTCAGTCAGTTAAATTTCCCATTTCAGCCTCCATCTTGGGCTTTGTACAAGACACATATAAACCTCCTCGACGGAGTCAAAACCCCTTTTTAGCCTCAATCTTGGGCTTTATATAAGACAGAAAGAACATTTTCCCCGGAAAGGTCAAACTGTTAGCCTCCTCTTAGGATTTTTATAATGATACCCCCAAAGAGCCAGTCTCTTTTTTGCCTTAATCTTGGGCCTTGTACAAGACATAAACACTCTCTTGTTGAGTCAGTTTTATCTAGCCTCCTCTTAGGCTTCGTATAAAGAAATCCCTAGCTGAGTCAATTAACCTTTTAGCATCAAACTCGTGTTTGATCAAGACATACAAAAAATCAACAAATCCTCTTTAGAGATGACAAATTCCCTCTCAATACCCATTTAGCTTCAATCTTGGGCTTTGAACAAGACACAAATTTCTCTTTTAGCTTCAATCTTGGGCTTTGAACAAGACACCAAAACATCATTTTCCTCTCATAGAATAGGAGGAACTACGATTGCTTTGATTTCCATGTTTCATTTAAACGGGAATACGTAGGCATAAGATTGCGAAATCTTAGCGAGCATACCAATCAAAAACTCTAGGTCCTGTACCTTCATACTAATCAAAAGCCCTAGGTCCAGTACCTTCATATCAATCAAAACTTTAGGTTTCATACCTTAAGCCATCATCATCATCATTATTCACAAAAAACAAAAACTCACTCACTCTTTCAAAGAAAATTTCCCAACTCATCAGCAGATAAACACTATCAATTACAAAGCAAAACCTAAAAGCTAACATCCTGTGGATAACCACATATAGGATGGGTAATTGACAACTACCCATTGTATAACCTGACCCCGGATCCCCCAATCTCTTTTAAGCGTTTGTTCAATTAAACATTTGCGTGCAAGGTTAGTTTTAGATAACTTCCCTTTCCCTTCCAGCTTCACGGGATAAATAAGAAATCAGAAAGTAGCACCCTTTCTCCACGAGGAGAAAACCCAAACTTCAGCGATAAGGTGGTCGCGTCACCAATAAAAATTGCTCGCTACACATGGACCATATATGCATTAATTTGACCAAACAATCTTTCTTTTACGAAGTGAGCAACTCCATGGGCTATCATGCAATCACGATCTATCTCTCCAAACCTAATACCACCGTCTCGTGACCTCCCCTCAGCATGTTGCCTTGTAAGAATCTGCACAAGACCTCATCCATGATGTAGCGTGCGATTTTTGTCGGTGACGCGACCACGTTACCCCAATGTTGGAATTGGGTGTTACTTTCTGATTTCTTATTTATCCTTTGAAGCTGGAAAGGAAAGGGAATATATCTAAAACTAACCTTGCACGCAAATGTTTTCTTTAACAAATGCTAAGAGATCGGGGTTCGGGGCCAGGTTATACAAAGGGAGGCTATTAACACCCAGTGTATAGTTATCCATAAGAACTTTTTATTGCATGTTTCTCTGTTAATTTGAAATGCTTTCTTGTGTTTATCTGCTGTGGCTTGGGAAATTTTCTCCTTTGGAAGAATTGAGAGAATGTTTTTGTTGTTTTTGGGTTTTCCGTTGTTTTTGGGAAGGTACTGGACCTAAAGTTTTTTATTTGTGTGTTCGCTAAGATTTCACAATCTTATGCCTACGTATTCCCCTAAAAAATCTGGGAAATCAGAGCAATCGTAGTTCCTCCTATTTCTATGGGAGGAAAATGTTTGGTGTCTTGTTTAAAGCCCAAGATTAAAGCTGTTTGAGTATTTGTGTTTTGTTCAAAGCCCAAGATTGAAGCTAAAGGTTTGATTGAGAGAGAATTTGTCATCTCTAAAGGGAGATATCTCACTTATTCATCACAAATGTTGAGAGATTGGTTATAAAGGGGATTACTTTGACTGGGATATGTGAATCCAGGAATGCCATAATTTCCTTTATAAGAGAGATGTCATGAAGGAAGAAAGCTTTAACTTAGTGTAGAGCAATGCTACTTTCTCCCTATGAATCTTTCATGCTAAGAGAGGGACATTGGCTTGGATGTATGTGTGAGAACAAGATTTGGTTCTGCAATATTATCTCTAAGTTTTGATGATATCAAATGAGTATTTCTGTATGAACAATTTTGTACAACTAATGTTTGTTATTTGTGAGAACTTAACAAACAGGTTATGATTCCGTAAATTAGCGTGAACACAATGCTTAAAGAAAAATACTCCGCCTACACACTTGAAAAGCAGAAATCATTTTAAGCTAATATGAAGTTCACAAGACTCTGATACAAAAGGAAAAGAGAACGAGTTCTGAAGATCTGAAGACAAAGGTTCTGATTGAACGAAGTCTAGATGCTAAAGACTTATGCTCTCTGATCAAGGTTCTGAAGACCTAACCACTGTCTCTACTCATGCTTCAACCAGATACTATCAGAAGCCTCTGAAGATATGAAGACAACGCATCAAGCGAACAAGGTTCTGAAGACCAAGTGCTGAAGACTCTGAAGGCGCTGCTCTGAGGATTCGAAGACTTGATAATCTTAAGAACCAAGCTATTTTTTCCCTTCTTACTCATGCTCGTAAAAAGCCTCTGAAGTTGAGAAGCTAAGAAGACAAAGCTACATGGTATTGCTGTACCATAATATAAAGCGAAAATATCTTAGTAATAGTGCAACGGTACAAATGAAGATATTCTGACAAGAGAGGAGGCGCAACACGCAAAATTTTTTATCTGTCCTCACGCTTCAAGCCACCAGCCTAGTTTTCTATCATGATTACACTTCAACGGCTCTTTTTACACGGCTATTAAAGGAAGCAAAAGACTTGAAGAAAGATACACACGAACGAACTGCAAAAATACTTACCAACTGAAATCTTTCTTAAGTCATTCTGGTTGAAACTTGTTTACATTTTTCAGCTTGTATAAGAAGCACTTTTCTGTAAACGAAATTTATTCAAACTTAGGTTTGTGTTCCTTAAGAAAGACCGTGTGGTTGTATTTCTTGAGAAGTCTAGGACGTGTTGTCTTAGAGGTTGTTCCTTGAGTAAGACCTGTGAGGTTGTATTACTTGAGAAGTCTAAAACTTGAGAGTTTTAGAGGTTGTGTTAGTCACCAGCATTTTGGCTTGTGCATTGTACTGATTTGATTGAATAGTGGATTAAGACCTCGTTGAGAGAGGCAAAATCATCTTGGAGGGTGGACTAGATTAACTTGAGTGTTTCTGAAGTGAACTAGTATAAACCTAACGTGTTCATCACTTGGTTCTCAACAAAGGTCATTATTGTTAAAAGAAATAGTCTTATAAAAGGAGTTTATTTTAAAGAAACAATTTTATTTTGAAAAACCAATTCAAACCCCCCCTTTCTTGTGTTTTTCACACCTTCAGTATGGAATCCAGAGGCTTGCCACTTATAGTTGTTAGATGAAAGAGAGTTTTTAACCAGGATAAAGGAAGGACTCCAGCTTGGATTTTGAATCAACAAGTGTGCCACTTACAATAATTATCTGGGAACAGGTTTTGATTGTTTGTTTTGATATGTGATGTATAGAGGAAATGTCCTCCTACAGAGTAGACTCATGGTCTCGTCTGAGGGGATGTTGATTTTTGTGTGCCTTGATCAAAGCCCAAGGTTGAAGCTAAAAGAGACTGACTCCTCTAGGGAGGGTTTTATCTGTCTTATACAAAGCCCAAGATTGAGGCTAACTGACTCCACTGGGGGAAAATTCTTATATGAAGTCTAATAGGAGGCTATCTCTTGCTGAGGATTTATTGAAATCCAGGAGCAGGTCCAAATGGTATTGGGGAATCCAAAAGTTTTTTTCTTTCTGGGGATTATGGAAGAATTGAAGTATCAAATGCCATGAGGTCTTCAAAATGGAAGACTATGAATCTGTGGAAACCATGTTCTCAAGGTTTCAAATGCTTGTTGCAGGACTCAGAGTTCTGGACAAAGGATATTCTACTGCTGATCATGTCAAGAAAACTATCAGAAGTCTGCCTGTCAAATGGAGACCAATGCTGACTGCTTTGAAACTGGCAAAGGATTTGAATAATATAAGTCTTGAGGAACTTATCAGTACTTTAAGAAGTCATGAGATAGAGCTTCAAGGAGATGAACCTCAGAAGAAAAATAAATCCATTTCCCTAAAGGTCAAGTCCGAGAAGAAAAAGGCGTATCAGGCAGAAGAAGAAGTGAAAGAATCTGAAGATGATTCAGATGAAGATGATATATCTCTCATATCAAGGAAAATAAGTCAATTATGGAAATACAGAAAGAATAAGTTCAGATGACCAAGAAGAAGATCTGAATCTACATATGGTCAAAGGAGAAATTATGGAAGAGATGTTACGTGCTTTGAATGCAAGGAACCTGGACATATATAAAATGATTGTCCAAAATTTAAGAAAGAGGAGAGACCTAAGAAAGCCAAAAAGGGTCTTATGGCAACCTGGGATGATTCAGAATCTGGGGATGATTTAGATGGAGAACGTGTCAACATGTCATTCATGGCAGAAGCCAACGCTGTTTTATTAGAAGAAGATCTATCAGACTCTGACGACGAAAGAGAGGTACTTTCTTCCCTATCCCGTTCTGAACTTTAAATAGGATTATCTGAACTTATGGATAGATATCAAATCCTTCTAAGAAAACACAAAACTCTGAAAAAGACGTTTGTGGTTCCTTCAAAAGATCTTACTAAAAGCAAACAAACCATCTCTGAATTAAATGAAAAATTATTTGTCTTGGAAAAATCAAATGCTGTTTTAAAAATTAAAGTCTCTAAGTTAGAAGAAGAAATTACTTCCAACATAACTAACACTAATGAAGTAGTCAGATTTGATAAAGCCTTTCAACACTTCCTTACTAAAAGCATAGATTGAAGTAAAATGGCTTCAATGATCTATGGAGTCAGCAGGAATGGCAATAGAGGTCTGGGATACTCAGGACCATCACAATCATATGATGAGACCAAGAGTATCAAGATAATACCTCTGTCTAAATATTTTGTGCCCCCTGGCACTATCTTGAAATGTTCTGAACAAAAAGGTTCAAAATCTATTACTACACAAACACAGACACTAAAGAAAACTCCTAAAATTAAACACTATGCACAAATTCCACACTATTACTCTAATGTAAGGAAGTCCAAAGGTGTCAGAACCTCTAGAAAAGCTAATGTGAAAGGACCCACAAAATAGGTACCTAAGAATAAGATAATTTATGTTGCAGACATCCTTAATAGCACCACCGAAACACCAGTCATGGTACTTGGATAATGGATGCTCGCGACACATGATGGGAGAAAGGCATATGTTCCAAGATTTAAAACTTAAGCCCGGAGGTGTCGTCGGTTTCGGAGGAAATCAGAAAGGAAGAATCATTGGCTCCAGAACTGTTGGAAATGGTAAGTTCCCCTCTATTAATAATGTTTTGTTAGTTGAAGGTTTAATGCATAATCTATTGTCAATTAGTCAACTCAGTGACAATGGTTATGATTTAATTTTCAATCAAACGTCCTAAAAGGCTGTTAGTCAAAAGGATGCATCTGTCCTGTTCAACGGAAAGAGGAAGAACAATACTTACAAAATTAAATTATCAGATTTAAAACATCAAAATTTAAAATGTCTTCTTTTTGTAAATGAAGAGAAATGGGTTTGGCACAGACGTCTTGGTCATGTCAGCTTGAGAAAAATATCTCAGCTGAACAAACTAGGACTTGTCAAAGGCTTGCCAAATCTGAAGTATTCTTCAGATGCTCTTTGTGAAGCATGTCAGAAAGGCAAGTTTTCAAAAACTTATTTCAAAGAAAAGAATATTGTTTCCACCTCTAGACCGTTGGAACTTCTTCACATTGATCTTTTTGGACCAGTGAAAACTGCCTCCATCAATGGTAAGAAATACGGACTAGTCATTGTTGATGATTACAGTTGTTAGACATGGGTGAAATTCTTAAAACACAAGGATGAGTCACATTCCATGTTTGCTTCCTTCTGCACTCAAGTACAAAATGAGAAAAATTGCAAAATAGTTAAAGTCAGAAGTGACAATGGTGGAGAATTTGAAAACAAGGATTTTGAAGAACTTTTTGATTCACATGGAATATATCATGATTTTTCTTGTCCTAGAACTCCACAACAAAATGGAGTTGTAGAAAGAAAGAACAGACCTTTACAAGAAATGGCTCGCACCATGATCCAAGAGACTGACATGGTTAAGCACTTTTGGGTAGAAGCAATTAACACAACATGTTATATTCAAAATAGAATCTCTATTAGACCTATCTTGAATAAAACTCCTTATGAATTGTCGAAGAATAAGATTCCCAATATTTCCTACTTTCATCCGTTTAGATGTACTTGTTTTATATTAAACACTAAAGAGAATCTTAGCAAGTTTGATTCCAAAGCACAGAAGTGTCTACTTTTAGGACACTCTGAACGCTCAAAAGGCTACAGAGTTTATAACACAGAATCACAGATTGTGGAAGAATTAATTCATGTTAGATTCGACGACAAGCCTGACTCTGAAAAGTCAGAGCTAGTTGAAAAGCTTGCAGATTTGGAAATTAGCTTCTCAGAACCTAAAGAAAAGGCAGATGAAGTTAAAGACCAACAAAATCCTATGTTGGATACCACTGATGTAACTCCGAATACTCCACATCAAAAGAAAAGAAGAATGTCTACTTCTCATCCTGAGGAACTAATTCTGGGTAGCAAGGATGCTCCAATCAGAACCAGATCAGCCTTCAGACCATCAGAAGAAATACTCTTGGGATTAGTGTCACTAATCGAACCGGCCACAGTTGAAGAAGCTCTTATGGACAAGGACTGGGTTCTGGCTATGGAAGAAGAACTTAATCAGTTCTCAAAGAATGATGTTTGGGATTTATTTCCAAAACCTAAGAATATTCATGTAATTGAATCCAACTGGGTATTCAGGAACAAGCTAAATGAGAAGTGTGAAGTTATTAGAAACAAGGCACGACTTGTTGCTCAAGGATACAATCAACAAGAAGGAATTAATTACAACGAAACCTTTGCTCCGATCGCTAGACTTGAAGCAATACGATTATTAATTTCCTTTTAAGTAAATCATAACATCACCTTATATCAGATGGATGTTAAGAGTGCATTCTTAAATGGTTATATATCAGAAGAAGTTTATGTCAAACAACCTCCTGGCTTTGAAAATTCAGAAAAATCAAATTTTCTTTTTAAACTCAAAAAGTCTTTCTATGGTTTAAAGCAAGCTCCCCGAGCTTGGTACGATAGATTGAGAAATTTCTTTTAGAAAACAATTTCACCAGAGGAAAGGTTGACACGACTCTCTTCTCTAAAACATATAAGAATGATATTCTTATAGTTCAAATCTATGTTGATGATATTATTTTTGGTTCTGCTAACTATTCTTTATTCGAAGAATTTTCAAAGTTAATGCAAGCAGAATTCGAAATGAGTCTGATGGGTGAGCTAAAGTTCTTTCTGGGAATACAAATTGATCAGAAGCCAGAGGCCACTTACATTTGTCAAAGTAAGTACACAAAAGAACTTCTGAAGAAATTCAACATGAAGGATTGTAATGTTTCTAAAACACCAATGCATCCAACATGTATCATGGGAAAAGAAGAAACAGGAGTTAAGGTTTGTCAGAAGCTCTATCGTGGTATGATAGGCTCTCTCTTATATCTAACTGCTTCTAGACCTGATATATTATTCAGTGTACATTTATGTGCTAGATTTCAATCAGATCCAAGAGAATCTCATTTAACTGCTGTTAAACGAATTCTAAGGTATCTGAAAGGAACAACTAATCTTGGCTTGATGTATGAGAAAACATCAGAGTACACTCTTTCTGGTTACTAGGATGCAGACTGTGCTGGAGACAGAATAGAAAGAAATAACACATCCGGTAACTGTCAGTTCCTAGGGAACAACCTAATCTCATGGTCAAGCAAGAGATAATCCACAATTGCTCTCTCAATAGCAGAAGCAGAATACATATCCGCTTCCTTATGCAGTACTCAGATGTTATGGATGAAAAATCAGCTGGAAGACTATCAGATATACGAGAGTAACATTCCTATCTTCTGTGATAATACTGCTGCTATTTGTTTAAGTAAAAATTCAATTTTACATTCTAGAGCTAAACACATTGAAATAAAACACCATTTTATCAAAGACTATGTTCAAAAGGGAACCTTATGCTTAAAATTTATCGATACAGACCATTAATGGGCTGTTAGTTTTACAAAACCCCTGGCTGAAGATAGATTTCAAATTATTTTAAAACATCTTAAAATGGACTACTGTCCAGAGTAAAAGTATTTCAGAACCAAATGTGTTTAGTCAGAGTAAATAAGCATTTTTCAATCATCAGAACCACTTTTGTGAAATGTGTCTCAGTCCTGACGTGTCATTTGATTAGCAAATAATTTTGGCATGTGATTAGATTATATCTAAATCACTATATTTATCCAAATCAAACGAACAGTAATTTTCTTGGGATTGACTTAAAATCATAATTGCGTTCATTTCGTAACCCCCCATACCTGTTCCCAACTTTTTGAATTTCAAAAACACCTCTTCACTTCCACTTCTACATTATACGAACTCTAAAAACCCTAATCGCTTTTCTCTCTCTCTCTCTCTCTCTCTCTCTCTCTCTCTCTCTCTACCGTTTATCGATCTCAATCTTTAACTATCATCATGATGACTTCGATTCAAGAAGAAACCGTCAAGTTTTCCAAAGAAATGGAAACATCATCAAAGAAGTTATTATCCTCCTCATCAGTAGTGTCGTCTACTACTTCAACAATGTCTACAACAGTTACTCTGTCTTCATCACAGTCTTAAAGATCATGTAACCCAAAGAGAAGCCATTGTTACCTGTAATCTTAAGAATCTACTTGTACTCGAGGAACTACATGTAGATTTCAAGAATCTTTCCAAAAATGGATTTAATTTGTTCAATGATGTAGAAGCTCAAGGTTGGAATAATTTCTTTGATAGGCTTAAAGGTCCAGTTTTTGAAGCACTCGTAAAAGATTTCTGAAGACAAACTGTTTGTGATAAACTTCATGTCGTCTCTTATGTCTTGGGAAGAAAAATTGTCATCACCGAAAAATGAATTGCTGAACTTTATAAACTGGAATTTCTAAAGAACAAGAGAGTCTATGGAAGGGTCAATAAATCTTCGTTTGTGAAAAAGGTTATCAACCCAACCATCTACACCAACCATCAACCAAATAAAACAGAGTACAGAAGAGATGACCTGCATGTAAATCTGAAAATCTGGCACAAGATCATTCTTGGTTGCATCAATCCAAGACCCTCATAATATGCTGCAGATTACTTCAATGCAAACCAGAAGTATATGTTATATTATTTGTTCACCAAGGAAAAGATGTGCTTACCTTCCATCTTATTTTACTATCTGAGAGATATGGTGAAGAAGACAAGAACAACAGATGGATCAAAAGGTGATATACCTAAGTACATTCCTTTTGGAAGAATGCTTTCAGACATATTCTATGAAAGTGGTATAGTAGAGACTCTGGTTACATAAGTTCAACACACAGAAGATCTGACTGCAACACTTGGAGAATCATTCAACGCCACAACACTTAAGCACATGAGAATAATTAATAAAGTAAGAGTGGAACCTTTTTCTATCTCTGAGGATTTAATCAAACGAAGGATCACAGTGCCAGATTATCCTGCCTATTATAGAAGTGACCTCATTGAAGAAGTTGTTGCATTTGTAGATGCAATGAATGCACAAGGATATGATGCATCTGAGGTCAAGAATGAAGAAGTTGAACTTGACAAAGAAGAGTGGGAGCAAACTAAAGAGGCTGATGAATATGCTCCTGAACCAACTCTTGCAGAGTCCCTCAGATAGAAAAAGAAAGCAAGCTACTATTAATTCCGAGCCTCAGAAAAGGAAGAAGAATAAATCAAAATTCTCCAAGATTGCTACTCTAACCTCTACATTGGAGAAAAATAGTAAGTCCGATTATGCTCTATCTGTTTCTAGAGTTGAATCAGTTTCTATTCCATCTTCACAACCAACTATCTCCATTCCCACTTCACATCCACCAGTCAGTTTCAAGCCACCATCTTGTTCAAATCCACCACCACCAATATCTACTCCTGTAACTCCAAAAATTTCTTCTCCATCAATCAGTACACCTATTCAATTTGTAGCAATTCCTACACACACTTCATCAACTATCACCTCAATCATCCAACCAGATAAGTCTGTCTCACCGATGTTGTATTCTTTTCAGCAAGAAACCATTACTGAATCCTCAATTCAACATTCTGATCCTCCATCTCTAACTTCTGAACCTCTTTTGGTTTCAGTTACCCAAGAAGCATCATCTCCTACTGATCAACAAATTAATGAACACGCTCCTACTAAGATCGTTTCATCTCAACAAGCACTACCTGAAACCAACCCTGCTGAACCTGACCTTGCTTTGGTCATCTATAATGTACCACCTCCAACATCTTTTGAAGAATGCACAAGTCAATTTTGTGACACGACATTAAGGAAGCTTGCGAATCTAAGAGCAGAATTTAGCACAAGTACCAAGCCTATGGAACTTAAAAGCTCTTGTCAAAGCTTCCAGAAATGGTTGGATACTGAACTTGCAAGAATTATAAGTTTCTCAGACGCAACCATAACTGCTGGAATTTAGCTAGAAAAGGACAGAGCAGAAGCTGAAGCGAGGATCAGGGCACTCAAGTTTCTGGCCGCAAAACAAAAAGAAGCGGAAGAAAAAAGTGCTTAAGAAGCTAGACTTCTAACAGCGAAGACTGTTGAAGAGGCCAGGATGGCACAAGAAGCTGAAGCAATGGAAAAGGCTAAACAAGATGCTGCAGTTGTTCCCACCTCTGATCCTGCTGTAAAGCGTTTAGAAAACGCAATTGAAGAAATTAGAGAAGAACAACAGAAGTTCAGAGAAAACTTTGAGGAACAAAAGTCTATCATTATCAATGTCCAAAGCATGCTTCAGAAGCTTTGCGACAAGATGTGCTCTGGAAGCACCTAAGTTCTAGTCTCCTCTGTTTTTAAGTTTTTAAATCTTTATTTTTCACCCTTGAACCTCTAATCTTTTTTATCAATGACAAAAAGGGGGAGAAGTATATGAATATGTGATATTTTGATTCCATAGTCAATCCTTGAAAAACAACGCTGTTTACATGCTAACAGATAAACTGTTATTTCTATTAGATTTTTTTTCTTTTTCAGGAATCCTGATCCAATTCAAACATTACTAAGTGAATCATTGAAGAATCAAGACTATGATGATTTCAGTATATGACATAATGAAATTGGGGGAGCCTGTAATACCCCAAAATTTGCTCTCCCTTTTGGCATCCTAGCATAGCATTATCATATATCATATCATATCCATCTCATTAGCATTGCATTGCATATGTAACATAGAAAGTGAAGCATAGCATCCCTCTTACCATAAAGGCATGTGATCAGGGGAAAGGTGGACAACCAAGGAATCATTCAAGGCACAGAAGGTCAAACAAGTTCACTCAAGGCAAGCCAAGAGGTTTTTCATGTCTCATACTATCTCTATTGATCATCCAAAACATCAAGAAAGTGAGATTCAATAGGAGATTGAAGCACTACATCTTTCACTATGCAAGAAATCCCAAAAATGAAGGAAAACCCTCAGAATAGATAGTTCATTGGTTCAAAGTCACCCTCAAATGGCATATCTCATCATCCTTTAAGAGGATACACAACATACTCTGAGGAATTTGAAATTGAAGACTGCACATTTTTCTCCTAGGAAGTGGGTACCAAAACTAGGGTTTCCAATTAAATCAGGTCATCTTTGATTTTTTGGACAAAACTTGATGTCATGGTAGTCTACATGTCCTTAAGTGTATGTGTGTGGAAAATTTCCTCTCAATTGGTTTTAGAAGTGGTTCAATTGGAAGAAAGATAAAAAATCAGGAAAGTTGGGGCTAAGTCAAATAATCAGGGGAAAAAGTCAACTCTTGACTTTTTGAGGCCAAATCCATGAAATTCATGTTATATGTGACCAATGTACAAAATTTGATCAAGAAACTCCAAAGGAATCATGAAAAAATCAAGATGTGGAAAGTTGCCATTTTTGGAAGAAGTAGGGTTTCCAAAAATAGTAATTTTGGCGTATTTTGCATCAGACTTTGAACCAAGGCCATTCAAAATTGAAGCACCAAATGAAAATTCCACTCGGCCACAACAAAAGATCTTGTTTCAAGCTTCAAATCCATGTGTAGAACATCTCCATTGGACAAAAATTGAGTGAGATATGATTGATCAAAGTTGGAGGAAAGTAGGTTCAAAATCAGGTCATGACCAAGGATTCTTAGGCCCACGCGCCCTCATTTTTACAAACAGGTGGTGTGCCAAATGTTCAGCTATTTTTCTCTTGGTTAAATGCCTCAAATGCAAAACTTGTCAACATCAAAATTGTTCCTTGCAATGCCCTCTTCAATATTCATGTTGGGCAAAATTTGATTTGATCAAGCTATGAGGTAGAAATAGTGGTCTCAAGTTGGGGTGATCTTGCTGAAAACCCAGGTGCCAAGATGCCTTTCAAGTCAACCTCATTGCCACGCCCATGATGCAGTCCCAAATATGGATGTTCCAAATTCATTTTCCAACCTCTTCCAAGCATTATTTCAACTCGATTTTCATACCTAACATGTAGCATTACATCTCCTCTTTCAAATGAATCCAAAAACACATCAAACCATCCATGGAGTAGAGAGAGAAACATCATGAAATCACCATATCTCCATTGTTCTCAACTGTCATAAAAATCAGAAACAAAACCAATGTTGTTGATGTTGTTGTTACAAGCTTGCACGTGCATTATTCATACCATCTATCCATTGCCCTTTTAAACCAAACACCTTTCATACACACCCTAGCACGTGCTTCATTATGCATGAAAGTAGAAAGAATGGAAACTTGCTGAACAAGTTTATGTTACAACAGCCTTACCATTGCAAGTTCATTTTCATCTTCACCATAGCTTACCATAAGGCATCATCACCATATCATTGCTCTCCCTAACTAACTTGACTCAGTTAGTTAGGGATGACTCACCTAAACCACTTCAACTCAGTTAATTCACCCAGTTAACCATGGTTAGAGCTCACTATAAATAAAATCCTCACTCTCAAAATTCATTTCTAACACTGATTCTCACACTTTCACTCAGAAACTCTCTCTTCTTCTCTCTTAATTTCACCATTGCCATTGATTTTCGAAGCTCACTTTGTTCAATTCTCTCCAAAACTCTCTCTGATTATCTCTTAATTTCACCATATTGCAACTGGTTTTGAAGCTTGGATTTCATTTCTTCTCCACTGAATCATCATCAAGTACTTCACTTAAGCCTTTATTTGGCCAAAAGTAGCTCAAAGAGGAAGCAGACTCTCTGGTTTTCTGAAGAATATCTCAAGGTCTCAAATCTTCAGGTACGAATTTCCACCATTATAGGCATGCTTTGAAGTTGTTTTCAGGTTCTTGAAGCTTCTTATAAGCTCAAGAACTTGTCTGGCTAGTTGATAGGCCTTTAGAGGCATAGTTGAAAAATTAGGGCAAATCTTCTTCTGTTCGATTCTCTCATTTCATGAACATTTTGGAAATTTTATCATTGGATCCGTGCTCTCCATTACTTCCTCTTCATTTTGGTATAATATTTGTGAAATTCTGGGAAACATGAAGTTGCAGACGGTGGTTGTGGACCGGAGAAGATGACCGAAGGTCATCTCCGGCCGGTGACTGTTAATGCTAGGGTTTTGGTGTGTTTTAATCGTGGCCATTGATTTTTCATCATCGTGTGGTTTAGGACGTGCCAGCACATTAAAATGCACATGCACCTCACGTGTTTTATTTCTGAATTCACTTAATCAATGTGTGGTGCAGTGCATAGTAGTGTGTGTGGTCCTGCACGTGTGTGTTTTGGATTTGTGTACTTTGACTTTGGTGTTGACCTGACTTGATCCAATGGCGTGGATTGCTTGACTTTTGTTTGACTGAGTGTGCACCATTGTTGGTATGGATTGCGTGTAAGTGGACTTTGGACTACATTGCTGTTTGCACCCCATATTTTAAAGCCCAAACCAATTTGAACTGTTAATTTGCTATGCATGCACCCCCTCTCTTATTTCCATGTCTTTTTATTTTCTACATTTTGTGCACGTTTCCTTTTTAATTTTTAAAATTACAAAACAACATTAGAAAATTTTAGAAAAATTCATGAGTGTTTTCAAGACATTTAGGAAACTTTTGACAGTTTCATTTCATGATTTTATGACATTTTTACCCCTGTTTCATATTTTTCTTTGAATTTCCATTTATATGCATTCCACATGTGATGCATGAATTTGTATAATTTTGTTCTTGCTCATTACAAATTGTTTTGACTTGATTCTTTTTGCATTGATTCCCTAATACATTGAAGCCTGTTAGATGATTTTTGTTTGGTTTTTTTAGGTCATTTTATGACATGTTTTGATGCTTATCTTTGCACCACTTTGCTTGATGTTTCAACTTGACCTAATTGCTTGGTTTGAAATCATTTTGCTTTGGATTTTTACATGCTATCTTGATGTATGATTCACTTCTGATTTAGACCATCCAATACCATGCTTGCATAATTTTCATAAGTCCATTTGATTTTTGTTTGATGAATTACATTTGAAGCATAATGACATGTCATATCATCTAATTTTGGTACATGTTTGCATGAATTCTTTTGTGCATCTTTGTATGAGCATTTGCATATTGTATGAGCTATTCATGTGACATTATAGGTCATTGCTACACATTATAGGTCATCTTTACATGTTCATTTCAACTTGAAATTTGTGCATCCTTAACATGTATTGTGTGCACTTTCTTTTTGAACTTCTACTTCACTTCTTCTTCTATTACTTCTTGAATGTCTTGATGTTGATTCATGGATACTTTTGAGATGTTTATAAAGCATTTTCCATTTAGTTTCAATTCTGATCCTTAGATTACATGTACCATTTATGCATGTTTCTTCCTTTTCTTTTCATCTTTTATCTATCCTTTCTTATGAAAACATGTTTGAATGCTATGGATGATGATTGTTGCTTCTTCATTTGAACTTGTAAGATGGTATTCACTTGTTGTCCATATGGTTCACATTCTGGTTGTGATACTAAGATTTGATTTTTCATCTCTTTCTTTTGAACTTTAATGTGTATTAAGTACTTTTTTACTTTTTATACACGTTGCTTTGTTCACTAACCATGTAGGGGCTTTGGTAAGTTGAAATTGAGTGTGGATAAGGAATCCATATTCAAACTTCTTTCCTTTCATCTTTTACAATTCAATCTTGTGTTTTGTTGAGCACTTATGTGCTTTCTTTGATTAACTAATTACTTTCCTTTTTGAGTTACAATTCATCTTCTACTTTAGAAGTGAATTGTTTAACTCATTCCTTCTTTAGAGTTTAGGTGTTTAAACCTCACCAGCCATTTGGATCACTCCCTTAACTAATCAATTAGGATTGAGTCTTAGTTCACATAGATTTTACCCTTTTTTTTCTCTCTTGAGTCTCTCTTCTCATCTCAAAGAAAATTCAAAAGATATCTAATAAAGGTATGCACTTATTGCATTTAGGCCTTTCATATAAAGAAAAGATTATAAAGGGGTCTTCTCTTATAATCTTAAAATGTGTAGCATATGGCCCATCTTGGGTCAATGTGTTAAACATTTGATCTTGTATGAGGGACTTAAATGCAATACTTGTTGAAGGTACAAATAAAGAAAAAACACTTCTTCATTTCATAATCAACAAAAACACTTAATAAATACAAGTATGCTAGTGTGTTGGAACCTTAGTAATTGGAACTAAATGTGAGGGTCTTCTTCACACTTAGTATATTTTCTTACTCATTCCATCTTGGAATGTGAGAAGGTATACATTCCAATGATTAAGATTTAGATACACTATCATATGCAAACAAATGAAAAAACTTCTAAAAGACAAAAACAAACAATAACGTCTTTCCTTCGGGAATTCTTTCCTCATCTCCTTCATTCATTCCTTAAGGATGCGTCATTTCCGTTCTACCGCAAACAGGTAACGCCTAAGTCTCCCTACAGCGAGCTGCAACACCTAAACTGCTAGAACGTGAACGCTGACGTATTCCACTAAAAAACACAAACAATCCATACCTAGTGAGGGGAACTACGTCGCTCTGATTCTCATGTTCCCGATGAGATACGTAGGCAGTGGGGTAGGGCCCATTCGAGCACTTCTTTTATTTTCCCTACATTTGTTTCTCTTTCTTTTTCCATTCCTTTTCCAGTTCTTTTTTCCAGTATCCGTTCCTTACACCCTTTGATCGAGCAAGCAAGCGTGGATCCCATCGGGTACGATGGATGCGTGGGGGTGCTAATACCTTCCTCTCGCGTAACCGACTCCCGAATCCAGTTCTTTTGGTCGCAAGACCATGCTCTTTCCTTTCCTTCAGGTTTATGCGGTGTTTCCTTTCCCTCTCTTGGGATAAATACACATTGCTGGCGACTCTGTTTCGGTGCCACTTTCGCGTTTGTACTTGGATGAAAATCCCGGGAGCGACAGCCGGAGACTCTGCTGGGGACAGGTTGACCTATTGCTGGTCCATCCTAAGCGAGTCAACCCTAGCGCTTGTTTGCTTTTCTTTCATTGGGTGTTTACTGTTATATTGTATTTGCTGTTTACTGTATTTTATTACTTGTACCATATTTACAGCATGTTTGCATTTACATTTCATATATTATACTGTGTTGCACTGTTCTGTCTGTTTGGTGGGATGGGATTTCTGAGAGATGAGCCCAGTACACAGGCTCGGGTATACACTTAGATTTAGAGTGGATAGTAGTGGCACCTACGTGCCATCTGTGTACGTTGGGTAATCACGAAATTCACAGCTAGACGAGGCTATCTTGGGACCCATCATGGCGTACGCATCTTGCGTATTCTAGGATGTCGATCTAGAGAGCTGTCGACTCTAGTGACCGATCATGAGGACCTTAGTGGAAACATCTCTCTTTAGCGGTGACAGTGGCAGACCACATTCTGTGGCAAACCCACTCCCACCCGAGAGCCCACTTTGGAACTTGCATAGGATGACCTTTATTTTCTAAGGTAAGTCAGTGGACGACCTCTTTGATTGGCATAGCATTGTATCCTACGGGCCGAATGTGCTATCGCTTCTCAAACCTCCGAAGCTGACAAGCCTTGTTTTCTAGGAACCACATGTGAGTATGGGTGGGATGTTTACAGGTTTGCAGGTAACCCAGCCTCCTACATACCTTACTTGTGATTCTATGATTATTACAGACAGTGTATCCTATGACAGTGGTTTGAGTATTCATCTCAGATATATTGCCAGATTCAGTACAGAGAACAGTGCACACAGTTCAACACAGACACAGACACCTGGATGCTTGATCACATGCCTTTTGCATTTGCATACTCATATCATAATAGGTTATGTTTGTCATTTTCAGGTACCTACCGTATTGTCTGATTCCAATCATGAGTTCCCAAGAAGTTGAGGTTAAAAGGAAGAACAATGTGTCATACAAATTCCCTGATCCTAAGCTGGATTCATTGAACAAGATGATAAACATGGCTTGTTCTAGTGTTCTCAGCACTTTTCAGAAGGAATATGGAGAGCTGATTAAAATGGTATGTGCATTCACAAAGTATGAGAAGGATGGGTTGCACACTTTCTTACAGTTCTATGAACCATCAATGAGATGTTTCCTGTTCCCTGATTACATTCTGATGCCCACTTTGGAGGAATTCTCATTTATTTTGGGAATTCCAGTCACGTCTTCTATACCGTATTTTTCTGAAGATGCTCTTACCCCCAAAGTAATTGCTGCTGCTCTACATCTAGACCTGTCTGTTGTGAAAAGTGGCCTGAGTAAACTTAAAGAAGATGAAGGATTTCATTTGGAGTTTCTTTTCCAACGAGCTCAAGAAGCTGCCAAGGCTAAGAACTGGACTACTTACAATGCTGTGTTAGCTCTTTGTATCTATGGTTTGGTGCTTTTCCCCGGTCAACCTGACTTTGTTGATATGCAGGCCATGAAAGTGTTCGTCTCGAAGAATCCGATTCCTACCCTGCTAGGGGATTTTTATTACTCAGTACACTACAAAAATGAGAAGGGAAGAGGAAGTCTGGTTAGTTGCTGTACCCAATTGTTATGTCATTGGCTCTTCAAACATTTACCTCGAACTGGTGCTTTCGTAGAAACTATTGAGACAATGAAATGGTCCAAGAGATTGATAGGTTTGACTGCCAATAACATCATTTGGTTTGATCCCAAATTACTGACAGTAGAGCTTACGGTTAAATGTGGAAGTTTTCCGAATGTGCCTCTACTTGGAAGGAGAGGTGAGATTAATTGCAACCCAGTGTTGGCTGTTAGACAATTTGGTTATGCTTCGAGAAAGCCTCCTGCTGATGAAGAGATTAGTGCTTCTCTGTTTTTCGTGGGAACCAAGAATGAAAGAGTGCCAGAAGTAATAAATGCCTGGAAATTTAGGCAAAGAGCAGGAAAGTTAATCTTTGGCAAAGGAGACTGTAGATCATACCCTGACTACGATGCTTGGATTAAGATGAAGGTCAGAGAGCTGTTGTTACCCTTTTCAAGAGAGATTCTCTTATGTCCAAATTAACACTCCATGGTACCGGCTGAAGAATGAGAGAAATGGAAGAAAATGGTTAGAGAGTTGCAGATAGAGAACTCTGGAATGAGTAGGTGTCTTCAGAAAGCTTTGGCTGACAACAAAGAGTTGGAGAAGAGAGCATTGAAAGCGGAGAAAATCCCGGCAGACAAAGAAGAAGATTTTGATGATAGAGCTCGGTACTTCCGAAAAATTACTTTGGGAGCAGATGATACTAGTCAGGCTCACAAGATTACAAAGCAGGCGTTAGCCCGAAGCAAGGATTCACTAGCTAAACTTCGTCAAGCTTGGGATGAAGTCAGAATTGAAAACTCTGAATTGCTGACCCAGTTAAAAGATAAAGATGAAGAGCTGAAGAAAACACATGTAGAAAGAAGAAAGTATCGAGAGGATCTTGGCAAAAGTCAAGAGCAGGTAAAGAATGCCGAAGATAAGCTGAAAATTGCCAACAAAGAGCTTGAAGATGTCACGGCAGATCTGAAGCTGGTTAAAATTCAAGCTGGGATTAAGAGGCGCAAAGGAGCCAATGAAGATGAAGCCTTGCTGATGCACCTGGGCTCACTATCTGATGCATTGGAGAAAAGGGACGTCGTAATCAAAGAGCTGATTGAGAAGCCACATCATCAGCGTACCCGCATCCTGTTCGAAGAGATTAAATATTCCAGCCAGAAGCTGAAGGATGTAGAGCTATCGGATTAACGATTTTTCATCTTTTCGTTGTAATTTGCCATGGTTACCATCAGAATTGTTGATGGATCCATTTGACTGCTTGTTTCTTATGCTGTTGCTAAAACTATGACAAATGTGCTTGAAATTTTTTGGGAATTTGTATGAAATGAGCTATTTCTGTTCACAATTTCTTATCTTCAGATATATGTGACACGATAAGATATCTGCACACTGGCACACTACAAAATCACTATTTCTGGTCATCAGATATTTGTGATTGGCGTATTTGTATATCTCTTCAAGGCAAAACTCAATAATCATAATTTCTGGTCTTCAGGAATTTGCGGTTATGATTGGAATCAGGATATGGAAAGTATCTTGAAATGACAAACATAATTGTGCATTTGCATTTGCATAGCATATCATTTTTGCATTACAGGTGTTCTTTTTGCAGGCGCCTGCTAACCTTTATTTGGTTTACAGGCACGATAGCTGATACCCCAGTTCACTGATACTCTACCCGACGCAATCAAGCCAGAGTCATGGAACAAGTTCAGACTGAATTAACTGATTTGAGGGGAAGGATGGAGCAGTTCATGAATCTTATGCAGGGGATTGCTCAAGGTCAGCAGGAGCTGAGGGCTGGTCAGGAGACCATGAGGGTTGGTCAAGATGCCATGAGAGCTACTATTCAGAGGCTGGAGACTGAAATCCCAAATCGCAACGTGCGCACTCCTCCTGTTGGCACCATCCCTGGTGGTGGGGTACATCTAGGATTTGATAATAATGAGGATGGTCAGGATGACCAGTTTACTGCATTCAACAATGACATGGGTTTCTACAATGAGGACCAGAAGTACGAAGGGTTAGATGAAAGACTTAAGGCTATTGAGAGCCAAAATCCTCTGGGGATTGATGTGGAAGACATGGGTCTCGTGCAGGGTGTGAGAATCCCTCCCAAGTTCAAGCTCCCTACATTGGATAAGTACAATGGCAGTACCTGTCCCAAAACACATTTACAAGCTTTCAATCGCAAGATTGCCGCTTATACTGAAGACCAAATGCTCTGGATGTCTTTTTTCCAGGATAGCCTGTCAGGCGCTTCCTTGAAATGGTACATTAAGCTGGACAAGGTTCATATAAAGAGCTGGAAAGATTTGTACGTTGCGTTTCTGAAACAGTATCAATATAACTTGGACATGGCACCTAATCGTACTCAGCTGCAGAGTATGACTCAGGATCATAAGGAGGTCTTTAAGCAGTACGCACAGAGATGGAGAGAATTGGCTGCTCGAGTTCAAACACCTTTGGGTGATCATGAGATGGCTGATATGTTCATGAGCACACTCCAAGGGCCGTATTTGGATAGATTGGCTGCGTGTCCGTCAACAGGGTTTGCCGACATTGTTGTTGCTGGGGAACGAATAGAGAGTCTGCTGAAGTTGGGTAAGATTCAAGACGTCAGTGGGACTGGTGCTTCGAGTTCGAGAAAACCCTTTGCTAATGGACCAAGGAAAAGAGAAGGGGAGTCCAGTGCTGTGTATAAAGGAAAGGGCAGAGGCAGGACTCAATCCTACCATCAGGTGGATACTGTAACTATCCCGGTTCCAGCAGGACAGCAAGCTCCAGATCAGCAAGCTAGACCCCGATTCCAGAATAATAGACCAAGGGATCGTAAATTTGATCCCTTGCCTATGACATATGCTGCTTTGTTACCACAATTGCTCAGAGAGAAGTTAGTTGAACTCAGGACCATGAGGCCGCTAGATACTGGAAAATTGCCTCAAGGTTATGATGCTAATGCTCGATGTGAATTTCATTCTGGTGCACAAGGTCACTCGATAGAAAAGTGCTGGGCTTTTCAACATAAGGTTCAGGACTTGATTGACGTGAAAGCTATTAATTTCTCTAAGCCGCCGAATGTTCGTGATAATCCAATGCCTCATCATGGGGGTGCAGGCACGAATGCTATTTTTGATGGTGAGAAATTGAATCTGATTACTGATGTTAATTTGGTAAAGACTCCGCTGTTGATTGTAAAAGAGCATTTGTTAAGAGGGAAGGTATTTCCTGGATGTGGCTCTGATTGTGAGGATTGTCCAAGACAGAGTAATGGCTGCAGCAAGTTGAAAGTTGGACTGCAGGATCTTATGGAAGAAGGAAGACATTAGTTTGATAAGATAGAGAAGGAAAAATATGTTTCTGCCGTTACCATTTATTATAATCCAGTTGAAATACAGGTGCCCGTTGAAGATCCTGTTACTATCATCGTGCCCGAGAGGCCGAGACCAGTCACGATTATGGTTCCTGAATCTGCTTCTTATGTGTCTAATAGGGCAGTTCCATGGCAATATGAAACTAATACTCATCAAGGAGGAAGTCAACAAAAAGCAGAGGCCGTTGTTGGTACCAGTATTGAGAATGTCAGTGGACCAAGTGGTTTTACCATAAGTGGTCGACTGTTTGCTCCCCAGACTCTAAGGAGTGATAAAGAAGCTGAAGCCGCTGCAAGAACAAAAGGAAAATAGGTTATTGATGACAAGATTCCTGTTCAGGAAGAGGACCCTAAAGTCAATTTTGATAATGATGTTGAGGAATTTATGAGGATTATCAAAAAGAGTGATTACAAGATCATTGATCAGCTCAATCAGACACCCTCTAAAATCTCAATATTATCCCTGTTAATGAGTTCAGATGCACACCGGGCTGCTTTGTTAAAGGTTTTAAATATGGCATACGTTCCCCATGAGATCACGGTGAATCAGTTGGAGGGAGTTATTGCTAATGTCAATGTGAGCCACGAGTTGGGGTTTACAAATAAAGATTTGACGCCAGATGGACGTAATCACAACAAAGCGTTGCACATCACACTTGAATGCAAAAGAGCTATTTTGTCGCATGTGTTGGTCGACACAGGTTCTTCCTTGAATGTGTTGCCCAAAAAGGCCCTGATGAAAATTGAAGTAGATGGATTGGTCCTTAGACCCAGTGATCTGATTGTGAGAGCTTTCGATGGATCCTAGAGATCAGTGTTTGGAGAGGTAGAATTGCCAATACAGGTTGGTCCACAGATATTCAAGACAATCTTTCACGTTATGGACATTCAGCCTGCTTAAAGCTGTTTGTTGGGCCGACCGTGGATTCACGCAGCAGGCACAGTTACCTCCACACTACATCAGAAGCTCAAATATGTGTTCGAGGGTCAAGTGGTTACTGTTTGCGGTGAGGAAGATATATTTGTGAGTCATCTATCCACTTTCAAATATGTGGAAATGGATGGGGAGATTCATGAAACCCTGTGCCAGTCTTTTGAAACCCTGAATATCAACCAATTCCTAGAATCTACTTCAGCAGCAGTGGTGTCAAATGTGCCAGTTGGGCCGAGTGCATCAATTGCGTCTTACAAGCAGGCCAGAGAATTGGTTGAAAGCGGAAATGCCCAAGGTTGGGGTAAAGTTATTGACGTGTTTGTGAAAGAGGATAAGTTTGGCATTGGTTACCAACCGGGCCGGACGCCAGTTCCCCGATTCCGTGGGCCAATCAATCTCAATAGTGGAGGAATTATCAACCCTAATCAGTCCTGCTCAGCAATAGAAGATGACGCTGAAAGCTCAGATTATCTGGACAGATGGGTGTATGCGCTGGCTCCGGGCGAGGCATTGCAAAACTGGTCTAGTGAAGAAATCATTCATGTTGTACACCATTCAGAGTAATAATTCTTGTCTTTCATAATGCATGAAATCCCACACTCTGCCCAAGGTGTGAGGATCCATTTGTAGGCCCACCATATTTTCTCATATAATGTTCAAACATCAATAAAAAGGACGTTTTTGTTTACAACTTTGTGTTCCTTTATTCCTTCTTTATTTTATTTTTGCACAAAGAAAATTAAAAATGATAATGTAATTTCTTTTCTTTTGTTTTCAAGCAAAAAATAATCTAAAATAAAGCATTAATCCAATCATGCAGACTTGATTCTGTGGATTCCCCTGAAAATGATTCTGTTATGCCCATGTTTGATTTCGACAATCCGATTTATCAAGCCGAGGAGGAAAGTGATGAAGACTATGAACTCCCGGAAGAGTTGGCTAGGTTGTTGAAACAGGAAGAGAAGACCATTCAGCCTCATCAGGAAGAGCTTGAGGTTATCAATATTGGTTCAGAAGAAAGCAAGAAAGAGATCAAGATCGGTGCAAGTCTGCGGGCTGATGTAAAGCAAGAGCTGATAGTCACGCTACGTGAATACGTTGACATCTTTGCTTGGTCATATCAAGATATGCCAGTTTTAGATACAAACATAGTTGTGCATAGACTACCATTGAAAGAGGACTGTCCACCGGTCAAGCAAAAGCTGCGCAGAACGAAACCAGAAATGGCTTTGAAGATCAAGGAAGAGGTACAGAAACAGTTGGATGCAGGTTTTCTGGCAGTAACCAACTATCCTCCCTAGGTGGCCAATATAGTACCGGTGCCGAAGAAAGATGGCAAAGTCAGAATGTGCGTGGATTACAGAGATCTCAACAGGGCGAGCCCTAAAGATGATTTTCCACTCCCTCATATTGATGTGCTGATTGACAATACTGCTCAGTTTTTAGTGTTCTCATTTATGGATGGATTCTCCTGGTACAATCAGATAAAGATGGCACCTGAAGACATGGAGAAGACGACATTCATTACCCCGTGGGGTACCTTCTGTTACAAAGTAATGCCTTTTGGGTTGAAGAACGCAGGGGCAACTTATCAAAGAGCAATGGTGACGTTATTTCACGATCTAATTCATAAAGAGATCGAGTGCTATGTGGATGACATGATTGCTAAATCAAAGACAGAAGAGGAACATCTGATCAACTTAAAGAAGTTGTTTGAGAGGTTGAGGAAATTCAGGTTGAGACTGAATCCTAACAAGTGTACTTTCGGCGTGCGGTCTGGAAAATTGCTGGGTTTTATGGTCAGTGAAAAAGGAATAGAGGTTGATCCTGCTAAAGTGAAAGCTATACAAGATATGCCTGTACCGAGAACTGAGAAAGAAGTTCGCGGCTTTCTAGGGAGATTGAACTACATTTCAAGGTTCATATCTCAACTAACGGCCACTTGCGAACCGATATTCAAAATGCTAAGAAAAGATCAAACGGTCAGGTGGAATGATGATTGTCAAAATGCATTCGATAAGATAAAAAGATATTTGCAGGAACCTCCGATTCTGATACCTCCAGTTCAAGGGAGACCACTGATTATGTACTTGACAGTGCTCGAAGGATCCATGGGTTGTGTTCTCGGTCAACACGACGAGACAGGTAGGAAAGAACATGTTATCTACTACCTGAGCAAGAAGTTTACAGATTGTGAATCACGTTATTCAATGCTTGAGAAGACATGATGTGCACTCGCATGGGCCGCTAAGCGATTGAGACAATATATGCTCACACATACAACCCTGTTGATTTAAAAAATGGATCCGGTCAAGTATATTTTTGAGAAACCAACACTTACAGGCAGAGTTGCAAGGTGGCAGATGGTACTGACAGAGTACGATATTCAATATACTTCGCAAAAGGCAATCAAAGGAAGTATACTGTCAGATTATCTTCCGCAACAGCCTCTTGATGATTACCAGCCCATGAGGTTTGATTTCCCTGATGAGGACATCATGTTTCTCAAAGCGAAAGACTGCGAGGAACCACTTCTGGAGGAAGGGCCTGACCCTGAATCCAAATGGAGTTTGATGTTTGACGGGGCAGTTAATATGAATGGGTGCGGAGTTGGTGCAGTCCTCATTACGCCAAAAGGTTTTCACATGCCCTTCACTGCCCGAGTAACTTTCGGATGTACCAACAATGAAGCAGAATACGAAGCTTGAATACTAGGGATTGAGGAAGCTATTGATTTACGAATCAAGACCCTCGATATCTTTGGTGATTCAGCATTGGTAATCAATCAAGTAAAGGGAACTTGGCACACACATCAGCAGAATTTGATTCCGTATAGAGATTATACGAGGAGATTGCTGACATTCTTTACAACTGTCAAGTTATACCATGTTCCCAGAGACGAAAATAAGTTTGCAGACGCCTTGGCCACTATATCTTCGATGATCAAAGTGCATGGTTGGAACTTTGTGCCCAGGATTGATGTATCTCGCCTTGATAGACCTGCTTTTGTGTTCGATGTTGACGCAGTGTCTGACGACAAGCCTTGGTACCATGACATTAAATGCTTCTTGAAAAATCAAGAATACCCGCCTGGGGCATCTTCCAATGACAAGAAGACATTAAGAAGGCTAGCCGGTAGTTTCTTCTTGAACAAAGATGGCGTGCTGTATAAAATAAATTTCGACACGGTTCTGCTCAGATGCGTGGATAGACACGAGGCAGACCTGTTGATGATTGAAGTGCACAAAGGCTCTTTCGGTACCCATGCCGGAGGACATGCGATGGCTAAGAAATTGTTGAGATCGGGGTACTATTGGTTGACAATGGAGTCAGATTACTGCAAGTATGCCCGTAAGTGTCACAAATGCCAGATCTATGCAGACAAAGTACATGTTCCTCCAAATCCGTTGAGTATCATGTCTTCCCCGTGGCCTTTTGCAATGTGGGGCATTGATATGATCGGGAAAATTGAGCCTACTTCTTCAAACGGCCATCGTTTCATCTTGGTCACCATTGATTACTTCACCAAATGGGTTGAAGCAGCATCTTATGCCAATGTCACTAAGCAAGTGGTAGCTCGTTTCTTGAAACGAGATATTATTTGTCGATATGGAGTTCCCGAAAGAATCATTACTGATAATGGTTCTAATTTGAATAATAAGATAATGGCTGAGCTATGCCGAGACTTCAAAATCGAGCATCATAATTCTTCTCCGTACCGCCCAAAGATGAATGGCGCGGTCGAAGCGGCCAACAAAAATATCAAGAAGATTGTGCAAAAGATGGTTGTCACGTACAAAGATTGGCATGAGATGTTACCATTTGCTTTGCATGGGTACCGAACATCAGTCTGCACGTCCACTGGGGCAACACCATACTCACTTGTATACGGTATGGAGGCAGTTCTACCGATCGAAGTTGAGATTCCCTCTCTCCGAGTATTAATGGACGTTAAGCTAGATGAAGCTGAATGGGTACAAGCCAGATTTGATCAGCTGAGCCTTATTGAGGAGAAGCGATTAGCAGCAGTATGTCATGGCCAGCTATACCAGCGTAGAATGAAGAGGGCATTCGATCAGAAGGTTCGACCTCAAGTTTACAAGGTCGGAGATGTGGTAATCAAGAGAATACTTCCTCCGAGTACAGATCACAGGGGCAAATGGACTCCTAATTATGAAGGTCCATTTGTGGTTAAAAAGGTTTTCTTAGGTGGAGCCTTATTGCTGACAACCATGGATGGTGAAGACTTTTCATCCCCTGTTAATTCAGATGCAGTTAAAAAATACTTCGTATAAATAGACCCGCTGGATAAAAGAATAAAAAAAAATCCAGGCAAAAAAGGGCATCCCGGCGAACTAAAAACAGAATAAAGGTTCGGGCAAAAATTAGGGATATAATTGAAAAGAATTGTACACCCGGTAACTTGAAAACCCGGAAGGGAAACTTAGGCAAAAATGGGTATCCCGGTGGATTGAAAACCTGAAAAGGCGATCCACGCAAAAGAGGGATTTAAGCGAATGACTGCAGTCTGAATTAATCTGTACGTTCTTTACTCTTCAGCAAACTAGCAAACTTTTCGAAGGAGGAATTGTTCTGACCACGAACTTCCGAAGGCGAAGATAATCAAGAGAGTTGGAATACATACTGGTTATAACAGAATTAGAAATCAGTTGGAATCCAATTTCCGCATTATCATTAGGATAGATTTCTTTTCTCAATTTTATGGCAATCAACTCTTTCAGGGGTTTGCTTCCGATTGTAAATTTGCCGATTTTGGCATTTCATCAATAAAATTGAATATTCAGTCACTAGCTTTTATTTTCATTTCACTGTTTTGTTTGCAAAAACGTCTGGTTTTTGATAATAAAACATTACTTTGAAAATATCTTGGCCTTGCAAAAACATGCACAAAAAAGACGATTAAAATTACTTTGCTTGATTGGACAACCTTGGATGGTGGACTCAAAAACCACGTAATATCCTGGGGCATGTGCATATATTCTTCTGTTGCAGGTAACGAGTACGATCGATCACAGCAGCACGAGAGTTCTCTCAGCACGAACAAATATTTGCTATGACTTGATAATGTTGTATCTTATTAAGTCGATTCTCTCATTCAAGATTTCCCACCGGGTTTTGGGACGACAACGGTTGCCGAAGATTAAATTCTTCTGTGTTGATAACGGTTATTAATGCAGTGAGCATTCCATGTCCATAACGAGTGCAAATATTCTGATACTTCGCAGACGATGGGAAGGGTTCACTCGTCACCTTTTTGTCACAACGTTTACTGATGGAGTCCACTATTCGGTCGACGGTCGGTCACGACGTTGCGATAATCGGTGAATTGAGTTCGACTTGATACTGTTGTATCTTATTAAGTCGATTCTCTCATTCAGTACTTCCAACAGCTACAAGCTTTTTTGTGTCGATAACGGTTGCGAATTGCCCAGTAGAGTTGTCTCGCAGACGCCGAAGATGATAGTCAATTCCCAGTAAAGTCGCCAGGAGTTTGAAGATGCTTAATCTTCTGTAAAATCCTCTTGGAACGATTTCTTCAGATCAGCCGCGTAATTTGGAACAAAAAGCAAGTTGTTGACTCTCCCAAGCATGGGGCATAGTGGATTTCCCCAGCGAGGCGTTCCGAGTTTATTATCCCCAGTAGAGTTAGAAGACGTTTGTCCTCTTAAAAGGCATTCCCCAGCACGAAACGCTTTAAAGCAGTTTTCTCCAACAGAGTTTGTTATAAACTCATCGTACTCAGAGGAGTCATCAAACGGGAAGTTCGCCTAACATGAGGCATTGTGGTACTTATACTAAGCTTGACAGTCGTATTCCTCAGCAGACTATTGTGGAACTGCCTTGGGTTTCCCTAGCAGATCTCTAGGGACCATTTCTCAGCATGTTGCAACGGGATGTCTTCTAACCAAGATTTGCATATCCCCGGCAGAGTAGCCCTGATCCCTAGCAAGATCGTATCTCTGGTAATGGTATCCCCACAGAGTTCAACATTGAATCTTTGTCACCTATACTCCCCAGCTGAGTCGCAGTAATTTCCCCAGCAAGGCCTAAATAGATCTAAGGAATCTCTTCTTCAGTAAAGTGTCAGCATATGATATTACCCAGCCGGTGGTGTATTTCTCAGCATTGCTCATTTACAACTCATAGTCCAACGACAGTTTGGCAAAGCACTAAAGTCCAACGACAGTTTGGCAAAGCTGCAAAAGTCCATCTGAAGATGGCAAGTTTGAAATCCAACGATAGATTGGTAAAAGTCAAACGACAGTTTGGCAAAGCTGTAAAAGTCCATCTGAAGATGCCATGTTTGAGATTCCAACGCCGGTTTGGTAATCATTAAAGTCCAACGACAGATTGACAGAAATCCGACACGAATTGGTAAAAGTCCAACGACAGATTGGCAGAAATTCGACACGAATTGGTAAAAGTCCAACGATAAATTGGCAGAGCAGCTAAAGTCCATCGACATTATGGCAAGCCAGTAGTCACCTGGCGTCGTTCAAAAAGACATTGTTAAAAGTCCATCGACAGTATGGCACGCCAGTATTTAAAAGACAGATCTCTCCGACAATGTTTCATTGAAGATTTAATCCAGCAGTCTTGTTGGGTTTATATCCCTTTTCTTCTTCATCATCCAGAGCAAATTTTTGGTTATATTTGGTATTCAATCACTATATACCTTGAATGTCTGAAAGCAATCGCTTTCAGGCATTCAGGTCTACAGTGTTTGAATAGGGGCAGCTGTAATACCCCAAAATTTGCTCTCCCTTTTGGCATCCTAGTATAGCATTATCATATATCATATCGTATCCATCTCATTAGCATTGCATTGCATATGTAACATAGAAAGTGAAGCATAGCATCCCTCTTACCATCAAGGCATGTGATCAGGGGAAAGGTGGACAACCAAGGAATCATTCAAGGCACAGAAGGTCAAACAAGTTCACTCAAGGCAAGCCAAGAGGTTTTTCATGTCTCATACTATCTCTATTGATCATCCAAAACATCAAGAAAGTGAGATTCAATAGGAGATTGAAGCACTACATCTTTCACTATGCAAGAAATCCCAAAAATGAAGGAAAACCCTTAGAATAGATAGTTCATTGGTTCAAAGTCACCCTCAAATGGCATATCTCATCATCCTTTAAGAGGATACACAACATACTCTGAGGAATTTGAAATTGAAGACTGCACATTTTTCTCCTAGGAAGTGGGTACCAAAACTAGGGTTTCCAATTAAATCAGGTCATCTTTGATTTTTTGGACAAAACTTGATATCATGGTAGTCTACATGTCCTTAAGTGTATGTGTGTGGAAAATTGCCTCTCAATTGGTTTTAGAAGTGGTTCAATTGGAAGAAAGATAAAAAATTAGGAAAATTGGGGCTAAGTCAAATAATCAGGGGAAAAGTCAACTCTTGACTTTTTGAGGCGAAATCCATGAAATTCATGTTATATGTGACCAATATACAAAATTTGATCAAGAAACTCCAAAGGAATCATGAAAAAATCAAGATGTGGAAAGTTGCCAGTTTTGGAAGAAGTAGGGTTTCCAAAAATAGTAATTTTGGGCTATTTTGCATCAGACTTTGAACCAAGGCCATTCAAAATTGAAGCACCAAATGAAAATTCCACTGGGCCACAACAAAAGATCGTGTTTCAAGCTTCAAATCCATGTGTAGAACATCTCCATTGGACAAAAATTGAGTGAGATATGATTGATCAAAGTTGGAGGAAAGTAGGTTCAAAATCAGGTCATGACCAAGGATTCTTTGGCCCACGCGCCCTCATTTTTACAAACAGGTGGTGTGCCAAATTTTCACCTATTTTTCTCATGGTTAAAGGCCTCAAATGCAAAACTTGTCAACATCAAAATTGTTCCTTGCAATGCCCTCTTCAATATTCATGTTGGGCAAAATTTGATTTGATCAAGCTATGAGGTAGAAATAGTGGTCTCAAGTTGGGGTGATCTTGCTGAAAACCCAGGTGCCAAGATGCCTTGCCAGTCAACCTCATTGCCACGCCCATGATGCAGTCCCAAATATGGATGTTCCAATTCATTTTCCAACCTCTTCCAAGCATTATTTCAACTCGATTTTCATACCTAACATGTAGCATTACATCTCCTCTTTCAAATGAATCCAAAAACACATCAAACCATCCATGGAGTAGAGAGAGAAACATCATGAAATCACCATATCTCCATTGTTCTCAACTGTCATAAAAATCAGAAACAAAACCAATGTTGTTGATGTTGTTGTTACAAGCTTGCACGTGCATTATTCATATCATCTATCCATTGCCCTTTTAAACCAAACACCTTTCATACACACCCTAGCACGTGCCTCATTATGCATGAAAGTAGAAAGAATGGAAACTTGCTGAACAAGTTTATGTTGCAACAGCCTTGCCATTGCAAGTTCATTTTCATATTCACCATAGCTTACCATAAGGCATCATCACCATATCATTGCTCTCCCTGACTAACTTGACTCAGTTAGTTAGGGATGACTCACCTACACCACTTCAACTCAGTTAATTCACCCAGTTAACCATGGTTAGAGCTCACTATAAATAAAATCCTCACTCTCAAAATTCATTTCTAACACTGATTCTCACACTTTCACTCAGAAACTCTCTCTTCTTCTCTCTCAATTTCACCATTGCCATTGATTTTCGAAGCTCACTTTGTTCAATTCTCTCCAAAACTCTCTCTGATTATCTCTCAATTTCACCACATTGCAACTGGTTTTGAAGCTTGGATTTCATTTCTTCTCCACTGAATCATCATCAAGTACTTCATTTAAGCCTTTATTTGGCCAAAAGTAGCTCAAAGAGGAAGCAGAATCTCTGGTTTTCTGAAGAATATCTCAAGGTCTCAAATCTTCAAGTACGAATTTCCACCATTATAGGCATGCTTTGAAGTTGTTTTCAGGTTCTTTAAGCTTCTTATAAGCTCAAGAACTTGTCTGGCTAGTTGATAGGCCTTTAGAGGCATAGTTGAAAAATTAGGGCAAATCTTCTTCTGTTCGATTCTCTCATTTCATGAACATTTTGGAAATTTTATCACTGGATCCGTGCTAGGTTTTGGTGTGTTTTAATCGTGGCCATTGATTTTTCATCATCGTGTGGTTCAGGACGTGCCAACACATTAAAATGCACATGCACCTCACGTGTTTTATTTCTGAATTCACTTAATCAATGTGTGGTGTAGTGCATAGTAGTGTGTGTGGTCCTGCACGTGTGTGTTTTGGATTTGTGTACTTTGACTTTGGTGTTGACCTGACTTGATCCAATGGCGTGGATTGCTTGACTTTTGTTTGACCGAGTGTGCACCATTGTTGGTATGGATTGCGTGTAAGTGGACTTTGGACTACATTGTTGTTTGCACCCCATATTTTAAAGCCCAAACCAATTTGAACTGTTAATTTGCTATGCATGCACCCCCTCTCTTATTTCCATGTCTTTTTATTTTCTACATTTTGTGCACGTTTCCTTTTTAATTTTTAAAATTACAAAACAACATTAGAAAATTTTAGAAAAATTCATGAGTGTTTTCAAGACATTTAGGAAATTTTTGACAGTTTCATTTCATGATTTTATGACATTTTTACCCCTGTTTCATATTTTTCTTTGAATTTCCATTTATATGCATTCCACATGTGATGCATGAATTTGTATAATTTTGTTCTTGCTCATTGCAAATTGTTTTGACTTTATTCTTTTTGCATTGATTCCCTAATACATTGAAGCCTATTAGATGATTTTTGTTTGATTTTTTTAGGTCATTTTATGACATGTTTTGATGCTTATCTTTGCACCACTTTGCTTGATGTTTCAACTTGACCTAATTACTTGGTTTGAAATCATTTTGCTTTGGATTTTTACATGCTATCTTGATGTATGATTCACTTATGATTTATACCATCCAATACCATGCTTGCATAATTTTCATAAGTCCATTTGATTTTTGTTTGATGAATTACTTTTGAAGCATAATGACATGTCATATCATTCTAATTTTGGTACATGTTTGCATGAATTCTTTTGTGCATCTTTGTATGAGCATTTGCATATTGTATGAGCTATTCATGTGACATTATAGGTCATTGCTACACATTATAGGTCATCTTTACATGTTCATTTCAACTTGAAATTTGTGCATCCTTAACATGTATTGTGTGCACTTTCTTTTTGAACTTCTACTTCACTTCTTCTTCTATTACTTCTTGAATGTCTTGATGTTGATTCATGGATACTTTTGAGATGTTTATAAACCATTTTCCATTTAGTTTCAATTCTGATCCTTAGATTACATGTACCATTTATGCATGTTTCTTCCGTTTCTTTTCATCTTTCATCTATCCTTTCTTATGAAAACATGTTTGAATGCTATGGATGATGATTGTTGCTTCTTCATTTGAACTTGTAAGATGGTATTCACTTGTTGTCCATATGGTTCACATTCTGGTTGTGATACTAAGATTTGATTTTTCATCTCTTTCTTTTGAACTTTAATGTGTATTAAGTACTTTTTTACTTCTTATACATGTTGCTTTGTTCACTAACCATGCAGGGGCTTTGGTAAGTTGAAATTGAGTGTGGATAAGGAATCCATATTCAAACTTCTTTCCTTTCATATTTTACAATTCAATCTTGTGTTTTGTTGAGCACTTATGTGCTTTCTTTGATTAACTCATTACTTTCCTTTTTGAGTTACAATTCATCTTCTACTTTAGAAGTGAATTGTTTAACTCATTCCTTCTTTAGAGTTTAGGTGTTTAAACCTCACCAACCATTAGGATCACTCCCTTAACTAATCAATTAGGATTGAGCCTTAGTTCACATAGATTTTACCCTTTTTTTTCTCTCTTGAGTCTCTCTGCTCATCTCAAAGAAAATTCAAAAGATATCTAATAAAGGTATGCACTTATTGCATTTAGGCCTTTCATATAAAGAAAAGATTATAAAGGGGTCTTCTCTTATAACCTTAAAATGTGTAGCATATGGCCCATCTTGGGTCAATGTGTTAAACATTTGATCTTGTATGAGGGACTTAAATGCAATACTTGTTGAAGGTACAAATAAAGAAAAAACACTTCTTCATTTCATAATCAACAAAAACACTTAATAAATACAAGTATGCTAGTGTGTTGGAACCTTAGTAATTGGAACTAAATGTGAGGGTCTTCTTCACACTTAGTATATTTTCTTACTCATTCCATCTTGGAATGTGAGAAGGTATACATTCCAATGATTAAGATTTAGATACACTATCATATGCAAACAAATGAAAAAACTTCTAAAAGACAAAAACAAACAATAACGTCTTTCCTTCGGGAATTCTTTCCTCATCTCCTTCATTCATTCCTTAAGGATGCGTCATTTCCGTTCTACCGCAAACAGGTAACGCCTAAGTCTCCCTACAGCGAGCTGCAACACCTAAACTGCTAGAACGTGAACGCTGACGTATTCCACTAAAAAACACAAACAATCCATCCCTAGTGAGGGGAACTACGTCGCTCTGATTCTCATGTTCCCGATGAGATACGTAGGCAGTGGGGTAGGGCCCATTTGAGCACTTCTTTTATTTTCCCTACATTTGTTTCTCTTTCTTTTTCCATTCCTTTTCCAGTTCTTTTTTCCAGTATCCGTTCCTTACACCCTTTGATCGAGCAAGCAAGCGTGGATCCCATCGGGTACGATGGACGCGTGGGGGTGCTAATACCTTCCTCTCGCGTAACCGACTCCCGAATCCAGTTCTTTTGGTCGCAAGACCATGCTCTTTCCTTTCCTTCAGGTTTATGCGGTGTTTCCTTTCCCTCTCTTGGGATAAATACACATTGTTGGCGACTCTGTTTCGGTGCCACTTTCGCGTTTGTACTTGGATGAAAATCCCGGGAGTGACAGAGCCAAAGATCAGAAACTCATCAAGTCTAAGACTCAGGGGGAGTACTTCATCCGAAGGATAAGAAATTTTTAGAACCTGTTATTTTCCCTGCATTATACATCAAAATTGTGTCATCAAAATACATAGTTTTGTCATCATCAAAAAGGGGGAGATTGTGAGAACAAGATTTGGTTCTGCAATATTATCTCTAAGTTTTGATGATATCAAATGAGTATTTCTGTATGAACAATTTTGTATAACTAATGTTTGTTATTTGTGAGAACTTAACAACAGGTTATGCTTCTGTAAATTGGCGCGAACACAATGCTTAAAGAAAAATACTCCGCCTACACACTTGAAAAGCAGAACTCATTTTAAGCTAATATGAAGTTCACAAGACTCTGATACAAAAGGAAAAGAGAACGAGTTCTGAAGATCTGAAGAAAAAGGTTCTGATTGAACGAAGTCCAGATGCTGAAGACTTATGCTCTCTAATCAAGGTTTTGAAGACCTAACCAGTGTCTCTACTCATGCTTCAACCAGATACTATCAAAAGCCTCTGAAGATATGAAGACAACACATCAAGCGAACAAGGTTCTGAAGACCAAGTGCTGAAGACTCTGAAGGCACTGCTCTGAGGATTCGAAGACTTGATAATCTTAAGAACCAAGCTATGTTTTCCCTTCTTACTCATGCTCGTAAAAAGCCTCCGAAGTTGAGAAGCCAAGAAGACAAAGCTACATAGTACAACTGTACTACAATACAAAGCGAAAATATCTTGGTAACAGTGCAACGGTACAAACGAAGATATTCTGACAAGACAGGACGCGCAACACGCAAAAGTTTTTATCTGTCCTCACGCTTCTAGCCGCCAGCCTAGTTAGCTATCATGATTACACTTCAGCGGCTCTTTTTACACGACTATCAAAGGAAGCAAAAGACTTGAAGAAAGATACACACGAACGAACTGCAAAAATACTTTCCAACTGAAATATTTCTTAAGTCATTCTGGTCGAAACTTGTTTACATTTTTCAGCTTGTATAAGAAGCACTTTTCTGTAAACAAAACTTATTCAAACTTAGGTTTGTGTTCCTTAAGAAAGACCATGTGGTTGTATTTCTTGAGAAGTCTAGGACGTGTTGTCTTAGAGGTTGTTCCTTGAGTAAGACCTATGAGGTTGTATTACTTGAGAAGTCTAAAACTTGAGAGTTTTAGAGGTTGTGCTAGTCACCAGCATTTTGGCTTGTTCATTGTACTGATTAGATTGAATAGTGGATTAAGACCTCGTTGAGAGAGGCAAAATCACCTTGGCGGGTGGACTAGATTAACTTGAGTGTTTCTCAAGTGAACTAGTATAAACATAACGTGTTCATCACTTGGTTCTCAACAAAGGTCATTATTGTTAAAAGAAAAAGTCTTATAAAAGGAATTTATTTTAAAGAAACAATTTTATTTTGAAAAACCAATTCAAACCCCCACTTTCTTGTGTTTTTCACACCTTCAGTATGGAATCCAGAGGCTTGCCACTTATAGCTGTTAGATGAAAGAAAGTTTTTAGCCAGGATAAAGGAAGGACTCCAGCTTGGATTTTGAATCAACAAGTGTGCCACTTACAATAATTATCTGGGAAAAGGTTTTGATTGTTTGTTTTGATATGTGATGTATAGAGGAAATTCCCTCTTACAGAGTGGACTCACGGTCTCATTTGAGGGGATGTTGATTTTTGTGTGCCTTGATGAAAGCCCAAGGTTGAAGCTAAAAGAGACTGACTCCACTAGGGAGGGTTTTATCTGTCTTGTACAAAGCCCAAGATTGAGGCTGACTGACTCCACTGGGGGGAAATTCTTATATGAAGTCTAAGAGGAGGCTATCTCTTGCTGAGGATTTATTGAAATCCAGGAGCAGGTCCAAATGGTATTGGGGAATCCAAAAGTTTTACTCTTTCTGGGGATTGTGGAAGAGTTGAGGTATCAGATGCCATGAGGATTTGATTCTATTAAGGATTTGTTGATGGTAAATTGACCCTGGTTGGGGATTTTAAGGTAAAAGCTTAAGCCTTGTTGGGGGGTCAGGTGAGTTTAAAGTTAAGTTTGAAAACCTATAGAGGTTTTAACTTTGCTGGAGATTAGTATATTGATGAAGTGATCAGGGTTTTCCTGTGCTTTTAGGAAACTTAAGGGTTTCTTTGTGAGATTCAATAGGATATGAGACTTTCCAAGTCTAATTGTATGAAGCCCAAGAGGAGGCTGAGATTGTCCAAGTCTGCTTGTATAAAGCCCAAGAGGAGGCTGAGGGTTTAAGGGATGAAGATCAACCCTAGAATGGTCTGATGTTCTGGAAATTTGACTCTCCTGAGGATTGAACTAGTAGAGATGATTAATTTCTATCCTATGCCTTTAGGAGGCCTTTGGGTCCTTGTACAAAGCCCAAGATCAGGCTGAGGAACTTCTAAGAAACATGTTGGTCCTTGTACTAATCTCAAGAGGAGGCTGGGGATGCTTTTAGGATGCCTGTGGGACCAAGCCTAAGAAAAGTTCAAGAAAGGTTTCACCGGGAATTAATCCTTTCTCTGCTGAACAGTTCTAGGGTTTGAAGAAATTTAAGAGAGGTTTCACCGGGAATTAATCCTCTCTGGGGGAATGAATTTCTTGTATACACATATATTTCTAAGTTTGACAGTCTTGAGAAAAGTTTCACCGGGAATAATGCCTTTCTCTGTTCCATATTGTATAAGCCCAAGAGGAGGTAGACTGTATAGGGGATTTCCTATGAGGGACTAGTTTTGACTATGTTGTAAAGTAGCCTCTGCTTTGACCTAAACATAGACCTAACTGTTGGGGGAAACTCTAAACAATATATGCACAAGTATATACAGACAATTATATTGACAGATATATATAAGAAATATGCACTGAAAAAGATGGAGGGACTTACCTTCTGAGAAGAAGCCCAAGCATATTGTAATCTGTAGTATTGACTACAACTATATGCTTGATTAAGGTTTCAAGAAATTGAATAAAGTTTTGAGGAAAACTTTGAATTTGAATTTGAATTAAGAGAAAGTTTGTTTGGAAGAATGTTTGGGGGCTTATAACTTAAAGAGAGGCCCAGATGACTTATTTGAAAACATTGATCGCACTGCAATATCGAAAGACGTTGTAGGGCTTATACTACAGCAAAGGCCCAAAATTGTTTTTGTACAAAGAGGGCTTGGGTCTTACACTATATTAGAGGCCCAAAAGTGTTTGTGAAAAAAGAAAAATGAGGCTTATACTCAAGGAGAGGCCTAAATGATTTATTCGAAAAGGCGACGATCGCGCCGTGATTTTAAAAACCACTGAGGGACTTATACAATGACTGAGGCCCAAAATATATATGTACAATAAGGAATGGGTCTTACACTCTAATAGGGGCCCAAAAGTGTTATTTTTATACAAGAGATGGGGCTTACAACTCAAGGAGATGCCCAGATGAAAAACAGTGATCGCACCGTTTATTTTGAAAATCGTATCGGGACTTATACAATGAATGAGGTCCAAAATGGTATATTTACAAAGGGGATGGGTCTTACACTCTATTAGAGGCCCAAAAGTGTTTCAAATGAAGTTAAAATCAAGAGAAAACCCTAATTTCTTTTAAAGTATAATTTTTCAAAGAAAAATAATTAATAAATGATATAAAATATCAAATATATTTAAAAACAAGTTGTCAACTTTGAACAATGTTTTGAAAAATCAAATTTAATCATATGAAAACTTATAATTCATTTGAATTTGAAAAATCAAGGTAGAAATTTCATTTAAAAATGTTTAAAAATAAATAAAAATTAAATTATTTATAAAATTCAAGGTATATTAAATAAATAATATAAGTTTGATTTTTTGTAGAATAAAATCTTTCAACATTTTTGTGAATTAAAAAAAAAAAGAATCAATAAAAAATAATTAAAATTGAAGGAGAAATTAATTTTGAGATTAATTAAGAAAATAATGAAAAATGAGAAAAATAGAAAAAAAGGAGAGGGAACCAAAAATGGTCTGGGTGGGTGTTGAACCCACGCCTTCTAACCAAATAAATACACGCTGCTACCACTGGGGTGGTGATACATCCGTGTATCAAAACCACCCCATATGCATATAAGGGTGTGTCATACCCCAAATTTTGACCACCAAGATTTCCCATCATTGTGAGGATCATTACCACAATATGGATGTACCTTCATGCCTCATTAATCTCCCAAAGATAGTTGAGTATCCACCACAATTAAGAAGGGTTTGGGCCCTCTCAAAGCATTTAGACAAAAGATCAATCAAGAAATGAAATGATCTTCAACTTGTCTAACCTCTTAAAACATCCACAAAGGGTTAAGAGGACCCTCACATAAAAAAATCAAGCACACAGTTGTGACATTCCAAGTGTTTTGAGCCTCGAAACACCCGATGTCGCCAAATTAGGGTTTTGGACGACTGAGACCTCCAGAGTGAGATTTTCAAAAGAGGATGAGCCAAGACTTCAAAACATGACTCAATATTATCAAAATAACCCTAGGGATCCATTTACAAAGATGAATGACCCTCAGAGGATGCATTCCTCAAAAGTCAGGAATTAGGGTTTTACGCACTGAACCGCTCCAAAGCCAAAAGTCAAAACATGACTTTTTAGGCAAAAATGATCCTTATAATTCATATTTTCATAAAATATGACTTGTAATGTCATTTGAACAAGAATTAATCAAGAAACCAAGATAACTTTTAAAAGGAGTAATCTTGAAAAATTGAAAATTTCTCTAAGGGGTAATCTTGAAAAATTGAAAATTTCTCTAAGTTACTAAATTTGAATGATTTTGGTACCAACTTCCAAGGATCATAACTTGTGATCCAAGCAACCATTTTGAGTGATCCAAAGCCTGATTTATAGGTCTTTCTACATTCTACAAAAGCTTCAACTACCTCAAACACCAATTCTTCATGGATTTTAAGTTATGGAGTGATCACAATGACAAAAATGAAGAAAATGACATTTTTCAACACTTAGTGAAAATCTGCCTAAGTTACCAGCCCTGGACATCAATGTTCATGGGCATTTTTCAATGGGATTCAAATAGTTTCAATACCAACTATGATCACACATGTATTGTATCATATGAGGGCTTTCTAAAACGCAAAAGAGCCTCCCATAACTCAACCTGAGCAGGGAGATATGATCCCCTCAAAATCAACATTTCCAACTGTCTTGTACAAGGCAAAATTTGGTGTTTTGTTCGATTTGGAAAAATCAGACAAATTCAAGCCTTGTCATCCATTTGGACACATCAGAGGATGAAATCAAAGGGGAATGATCTGATCCCCAAGCCTCCCAAGTCCAAGAATCTACATATAGCCATAACAAACCTAAAAAGGCTAAAAAGTGCCAAGACTCCAATTTTGTTTCAATGCATTCAATGGATGCATCAAGGTGGCATGAACTGAGGAAAACTTAACTAAATGAGTCAAGCCTTATCTCTGAACCAAAAGACCATAGGCATGTGCTCTAACCTCAAGTCAATGGCTAGAGGAGACTTGAGATTCCATTTGATCACCATTGGCCACAGACCTGCTGCAGTTGCCACACACTATTACTGCCAAAACAAACTTGACACACTATAAATAGAGCTCATTTGTGATCAGTTTGAGTACACCAAAGCACCCAAACTGATGCTTTCCTCAAAATCTCCCTTTTACTCCAATTTTACCTTCTAACTCAAGTCACTATCGGGTTTTGAGATTGAGAGTGATTCCAACCAAACCAGCCACACACACACACACCTCATAAACATCATGTATGAGCGATCCATAACACAAAATCACATCTGGAACATCAAATTCACAAAATCACTAGCCAATTGCTCAAGCATTCAAACACACTCCTTGTCATCTAAGGAAGTTGTCCAGATTATTGGAACCTAGCTGCAACACCTGCATCATCAAACTCGATCACCAGCTGCAAGAGGTAGGCCTAAACCCTTCAAACTCTATGATCCATGCATCATGAATGAATTTTTTAGTTACCATCTTGTTTATACATGTATGTAGAGTAATAACCCTCATTCAATTGCCATGAATCCATCGTGTATGGAATTTCATTGTGTTCATGTTGAAATTAGGGTTCTTGAGGTTTTCAGTTGGTTTCTTCCTCCATACTTAATATAAATGCAATTAAACTATATGGTTGTGACCCTTGTTCAAAAACGAACAAGATTGGTACTTGAATCGTGCAAAACCATTGAGAAATCATGGAGAAAAGTGAGAAAATGAAAATCTACAAAAACAGGGCATGCGGGCAAGAACTTAGTGTTCTTGGCGCCCTTTTTCAAATTTTTGGATTTTTGAATATTTTGATATTTTTGTTAGTTGATTCAAAAATTAATTTCTCTCTGAATTTTTGTGTTTTTGAATTGATCCTTTTTCTCAAAATTCACAAAAATGTTTAAATATTTTATTTTACAAAAAAATCCAATTTATATTATTTTTTTTAATATAGTTAGAATTTTTGTAATTAATTTCATTTTATTTGTTTTTAAACATTTTTAAATGAAATTCCCACTTTGATCTTTCAAACCCAATTGAATTTCAAACTTTCATGTGATTAAACATGATTTTTCAAAATATTTTTCATAGTATACAATTTGTTTTTTAATATATTTGATATTTTATCATTTATTATTTAAAATTCCTTTGAAAAAATGACATTTTAATTTAAAATTAGGGTTTCCTCTCGATTTTAAATTTTTAAACCACTTTGGGCCTCTTGATAGAGTATAAGTCCCATCCCTTTGTAAATAAACCATTTTGGGCCTCAGTCATTGTATAAGTCCCAATACGTTTTTTTTTAAATCTCGGCGCGATCGCCGTTTTCAAAACAATTTTCATCTGGGCCTCCCTTTGGTTGTAAGTCCCATTTTTCTTCTTTTTCAAACACTTTTGGGCCTCTAATAGAGTGTAAGACCCAATCCTCCTTTGTACATAAATAATTTGGGCCTCAGTAATTGTATAAGTCCCATTATAATTTTCAAAACATCGGTGCGATCACTGTTATTTCTGGGCCTCTCCTTGAGTTGTAAGCCCCGTCCCTTGTACAAAAATAAAATTTTTGGGCCTCTAATAGAGTCTAAGACTCAACCTCTTTGTAAATACAATAATTTGGGCCTCAGTCATTGTATAAGTCCCGATACAATTTTCAAATCAACGGTACGGACAGGTCTGAGGATTTTTGGGACGTCTGAATTACATCTCCATATTCATATCCCTTATGACCGCGACATGTGCGCCGATCTTCAAACTGTGCAGAAAGAATCAAAACTGTGTATGGACAGAAGACATCCAAAAAGCCTTCGACAATATCAAAAAATATCGGTTGAATCCACCTATCCTATCACCTCTGGTAGAGGGAAAACCACTGATCATATACCTAACAGTCTTGGAAGATTCAATGGGTTGTGTACTTGGCCAACAAGACGAAACGAAAAGAAAAGAGAATCTGCCATCTACTATTTAAGCAAGAAATTTACCGACTGTGAAACTCGGTACACTATGCTTAAGAAATTTTGTTGTGCTTTGGCTTGGGTAGCCAAACGTCTTCGCCAGTATATGATTTATGTAACACCCCATTTTAATTTATATAATCGTCGTGTGCTATTTTAATTGTTTGGCCTTGTTTAGGGTGTGTGTAGTTGAGCGCGTGGGCGTAGTGTCCTTAACGGAACGGGAAAAATAGACATGTCAGAATAACAATAAAGTAATGATGAATAATGTGCGGGCAATGCTTAATAATAGTAGTATAAGGTATATTATTATTATTATTATTAAGTCTAAGATTATTAATATTTTTATTATTATTACTATGAGTAATATTATTAGTATTATTATTATCACTAATAATATTATTAATATTAAATAAAAATCAGATTTAATTAGTAATGTGTTGAGTTGGAGGAAAATAAGGGGTCTAAGTCATTAATCTGAGATTAGGGACAGAATTGGAGATAACCGTATTATCACTAAGAAAGGGTTTAGAGAAGGAAGAACAAGAGGAAAAGCTAGGGCATTCTTCTCCATCAATTTTCGCAGGATTTTCTGACCAAATTCGAGGTAAGGGGGGAGAATGGGCTCAATATAGGTGTTAATAACATGAGAGTGTAGTGAGGGGTCCTTTCCCTCATAGAATTTTCGTATGTATGTGCTGTTGACGAATTTTGAATCTGATATGGATGTTTTGTTGTTAATCTGTATGAATTTGTTGATGATAGTATTAATTTCGTGTATGATTTGTACTGTTGTGGCTGTGTGAATGAACTGTGTTACAGATCTGATTTTGTTGCAGGTGGGAAGTGACGAATTTAGATCTAGGAAATAATGAATTGATTAGTAATAATAGGAGGATGAGGTAATGTGAAGTTATGGGTCTTAAAATCAATGTAGAAACAATATTTAAGACAGATCTGGATGTTAGAAGTGAGATCATAGTGGCAGAATTCAGACTGATATGAAAAGTTGGGATTTTTCACAGTCTCTACCCATACGCGTGACAGAGGAGTCGTTACGCGTATGGCATTGCGTTCTAGAGGGCCAATACACGTATTGGCAAGGCAATACGCATATGGCAAGGGTAGTTTTGGGGGAAATACGCGTAATAGGCTAGTGATACGCGTACGGAGATCTGGAAATGGAATTTGTGAGAGAAATCAATCTCCGCCCATACGCATAACGCCTAGGGCAATACGCGTATGGCAAGTTGCAGGGTGGGCAATACGTGTCTGGTACGCAACTAGATGGGCGAGCGAGCTGGGAAAAAAGTGTATGGGTGTGGGCAATACGCGTATGACCAGCGAGAGTGAAGAATCTTGCTGTTTCGCGATTTCTTTTTCGATTTCGCGTCCGATGTAGTTCCTTTTGGTCTGAGAGGTTGGGGTAGATTTCAGAACTTGCTGAACCTAGTAATGGTGGGAAAATTAATAAAAATGGAGTTTAGGTGGATTAAATTAGATAATTAGCTAATTAAGACATTGTGAGGTGTTGTGCTTCGATTTTGTGTATTATGTGGACTGTCTTGGACAGGGTGGTAATTCTATTGTGAATTACGGTGAGTATGTAACTCACGTGTGATCAGGAGGATCGTGATGTTGTATAACCGTTATTGTACATGTATGTTGTGTATAATTCTTGGCATGCATTCATGATGTGTCTGGTGGAGACAAATCATTGCTCAGTGGGAGTGTATGTGATTTGTCCGGACTCCAATGGGGAGTTGTGATGGAGATAAATCATTTCCAAGTAGGGTGTATGTGATTTATCCGGATTCTAATAGGAATCAGGTTCGATTGAATGAACCATGGTGTGTTGGTACCACATGCATTGTGTCAAGTCATTGAGTCACATTGCATTATTATGTGTTGATTGAATCATGATTGAAACGGACCAGTGGGTCGTGATGACGTGTTGTTTATGTGTGATTACTACTCTTAACATGTATTATACACCGTTAATTATTGAATGTAGTTCTCACCCCTTTGTTGTTTCTTGTGTCTGTGCTTCTTGGGAAGTACAGATAATCCAGGTACTTGAGTAGTGCATGGAGAGCGTGTTGCCTGATCGAGTCTCAGGAGTCGCTCTGATACGTAACACGGGATATTGGGGATTTTACCATTTGTTATTCTTTATTTTATTTTGTTACGTATCATTATCCATTTCAAAATGTTGTGAACCACGAGTTTATGTGGATTTTTGATTATATTGGAGAATTGCCGTGATTTTGAATAAAATATTTATTTCCGCTGTTTTAATTTATTTATGACGAAAGAAGAGAATGAATAATTGAGACTTCATGTTATGTTTTGAGTGATGTGACATCCAACTTGTAAGAGAACTCTGATTAGTTTCGTATTATTTATATATCTTCTAGAATGGGAAAGTGGGGTGTTACAATTTGTCACACTACTTGGTTAATCTCTGAAATGGATCCGATCAAGTACGTCTTTGAAAAAACTGCTCTCACGGGAAGGATCGCCCATTGGCAGATGTTGTTATCGGAATACAATATAGAGTACCATGCTCAGAAAGCTGTCAAAAGAAGTATTTTAGCTGATCATTTGGCTCATCAACCGATTGAAGATCAAGAATCAGTCAGATTTGACTTCCTAGACGAAGATGTCATGTATTTAAAAATGAAAGACTGCGATGAACTGCTACCCAGTTAAGGGCCAGAACCAGGTTTCCAATGGGGACAAATATTTGACGAAGCTGTCAGCAATTATGGAAACGGAATTGGGGCAATCATCATAACACCTCAGGGTACCCACATTCCTTTTGTCGCTCCCGGGATCTTCATCCAAGTACAAACGCGAAAGTGGCACGGAAACAGAGTCGCCAGCAATGTGTATTTATCCCAAGAGAGGGAAAGGAAACACCGCATAAACCTGAGGGAAGGAAAGAGCATGGTCTTGCAACCAAGAGAACTGGGTTCAGGAGTCGGTTACGCGAAGGGAAGGTATTAGCATCCCCACGCGTCCATCGTACCCAATGGGATCCACGCTTGATGTTCGATCAAAGGGTGTCGTCGACTGAAGCTTCGCTGCTGACTGGAGAATTGGAAAAGGAACGGGAATGGAAAAGAACGAGGAAACGGGGAAGAAAAGAAGAAAGTTGTATGTGGGAGCATACCCACACACATGACTTACCATTAGCCCCTACAAGCAAAGGTTAGTTCAATAATGCAATAAGAAAGCATATGTAAAAGAAAGAAAACAATTAAGCATCAAACTACTTATGAAATGACATTAAGCATCAAACAAAGCTCAAACCTAAAAGGAAAGAATTCTAAGTACTAAATGACTTCTAAAGTCAGTAGCTATGTCTAAAGGTGTTCAATTAGGGTTATGGTACCTAATGGGATCAAACTATGCACAAACAATGTCTTAAAGATCAAAGAAAAGCACTATGAAAGTAGTGGATGAAAGATGAACAAGGATGCAAAGTGAACACGCATTTATGCTTAATGACATGTCAAGGTCAGAAGTATACACCATTTATGATTGTCTTATAATGCATATGAACAATCATACAAGTCATGGATGAAATGATTCAAGTAGAAGGAAATAGATGAAGAAGAAAGGAAAAGGAGAGAAACAAGTTTCAATTAGATGCACAAATTTACATGTTAAAGATGCATGACATATGAAATGAGTATGAATGCATATAGACCAGTAGCATACAATTGATGATAGGCCAATGGCATGAATTAAAGGGCATACACAATGCAAACACAAATCATATAGAGCACAAGAAGAAATTAGACGAGGAATTAGGTCAAAAATGCAAGTTAAAATGCATAACACACATCAAAGGTAAACACAAATCATAATGACCTAGGAATGAACCAAGAAGGACCTATAATCATGATATAAGATGATTTTAATGTCATAGAAATAACCTATAAAACATATCAACAATCAATGCAAAGCAACTTGTTCAAATCAAATACAAAATTCCAAAACAATTCACTTAAGGATCCACATGTATTAGTGCACCTAAAATGAATTAAAAACACATTAGAGAGGTGAGAAAAATTACAAGAATCCTATCACATGAAGCACAACCAGGGAGCTAACACATCACAAAATTATAGGTCAAAACCTTCTAAGGATCATACTCAAACATGCCTCACAAGTTCACAAAGATCAAACATTATGGATGCACAAAGATGAATATCAAAAGGTATGATAAAATGACTTTAAAAATAAAAGAATTTTTTTTTTAAATACATTAAGATGATGTTTGGCCATGACAAAAAGAATGAGTGCAAAAGCATTTTATAACTATGCAAAAATAAATGTGCAATAGGCATCTGTAATGAAGAACAACTTTTAAAAAGAAATTAAAATAAAATTAAGAAAATATGACCAAAATCAATTAAAATCAGAAATAAAAATATAGAAAATTATTTTAATGAATTATGATGCTATATGAATTTTTGTAGAATTTTAAGAATGCATTTGGTATTTTTAATAAAATAAAATCAAACAATATAAAAAAAGAAATTAAAAAAAAGAATGAAAACATGCAGGGGGTGCAGCGTGAGTAAAATGTTAGTTCAAAAAGTGTTTGGGCTCAAAACACGGGGGTACAGATAGCAATTAAGAGTCCAGGTCAAAGGCACGTGTGTGTGTGTGTGTGGTTAAGGTGTATGCTCACTCACACGTGGATGCAATCAAAGCCACAAGATCAATCAATCACCAACACTTAAGAAAAGTAATCAGATCACACGAATCAGAATACATGCACATGGTATCTAACATGTGTCGCTCCCGAAAGATTCGCATCCAACGGTACAAACGCGAGAGTGGCGCAGAAAACACAGAGTCGCCAGCAATGTGTATTTATCCCGAGAGAGGGAAAGGAAACACTGCATAAACCTGAAGAGAAAGGGGGAAAGACATGGTCATCACAACCATAGTCCGGGTTCGGGAGTCAGTTATGCGAGGGGAAGGTGTTAGCACGCCACGCATCCATCATACTCGATGGGATCCACGCTTGTTGTCTAAACGTAGGGTGAGCTGTCCTACTATCTATGGCTGAACAAAAGAAAACGGGGATGGGGGTGACTAAGACGGACTCGATAGGACATATTCGATGCCCTAGGCCTACGTACTCCCTCAGTGCAATGGGAAAGTTAGAGTCAATGTAGTTCGGACAGGAACTGTGGGGGAAGGTTGCTCGCCAAGATAATCGCTGTCTTGTGCCTACATATCCTTAATCGGACGAGAGAGAGGAATCAGAGCTAATGTAGTTCGTGGGTACGACCACGGATGGGTAAGTGTTTTTTATGAGCGACGTTAGATTCGCGTCCGACAGTTAGGGTCGATGCATGTTTGCGACTTAAACGGAAGGTAACGTGCTCTTTTTTGAAAATGGTCTGGAATCAAACAATCCCGAAGGATAAAAGGATTTGAATTTGTTTTTGTGTTTTTTTAGACAGAAGTGTTTTTTAAGTTAGTTCATAACTTACATTGCACCAAAGTCTAGGGCATAGGGACGAATACCTAACGAATTGTCCCAAGACAGGACGCTCGCTAAGCACTCTAGAAAGATGAGAGGAAGCCCCTCATTTCTCATTCCCCACGCTTAAGGCTCGTGCGCAATATACTTTATCTTTATTAAGTGTTTTCAAGAAGTTTTGAGATGAGAAGAGAGAAGACACAAAGGAAACTCTAAAGGGAAACGAAGATTCCTAATGTTATCATGCATGGATGACCTATGGTTAGTGAGGTTTTGGAGGGACAACTACCTAAAACCTAATGCTAATCCTACTCCAAGCTTAATCAAAAATTATGTTGGACTAGGCAGCTCTAATGGGAGAGAATCCAAGACTTAAACAAGTCTTGAGATCCACGGGAGGAAGAGAGTGAAAGAGAAGAATGAGAAAGAGAAGGAGAAGATAAGATACAATAAATGGTAGAAAGCATATCACATCATAAATGTCCAACTCAAATCATCAAAAATGTTTCAAAGATCAATGCAAAACAATCTCAAGTAAGCATGCAAAGATAAACATGAAAAAAGGCAAGCATACTTGTATGGAATGCACAATTAAGCATACATGGACTTCATATCAAAATGAAATGAGAAAGATATATGAAGATGAGTTCAAGTCAGAACCAAAATCATATTATCATCAACAATTCTCATGTGCAAAAGGAAATCAAAGCATGAAACATTATGCACCAAAGAAAGCTACAAAAAGAGGACAAAGTTCCAACACTTAAGCATACTCAAACATGATTCAAACATGATCCATAAATGGCAAAACTTGGTCACAAGGAACCTCAACCAGGGGTAAACATCATATCAAATGCACATACAAAGAGTCAAGAAGAAACTCAAGCAAATAGGCATGGCAAGTCAACTTGTGTAAAGAGGTGTCAAGATATAGTCATGCATAAGTCTTTTAAGCACAAATAAATAAACATATATCAAATGACACTCAAAAATTGTGAGATTAAAAATCAAATGACCTAAGTCAAAACCAATCACATGTCAAAAGATCTCACAAAAATTCACAAGTTAAGTACCTCAAACAATTAGGCAAAGATCACATAGGAACCATGAACCAATATGCAAAGGAGAGGGACTAAAATGCAATACAAAATGATTTTAAAAATAAATAAAAAATGTTTTTAAGGACCTCAAGATGTCCTCTGAAAAATGCAAAACGAATGAGATGCAAATCATGTATAGATGATGAGAACAAAAATCAACAAGGCAGGGTGTGCATATATGAAACAATCCAAAAAGAAATTAATTAAACAATTAATTCAGATGCACAAAATAGAATAAAAATAAAAAAATAAAATTTGACAAAATTTTATAAAAACCTAAACATGCTTTATGAATTTTTTTTGGGGTTTTTGGATGCATTTAACTAATTTTAAAAATTAAAAATAATTAAAATTCAATAAAAGGAAATAAAAGCCAAGGGGGTGCAAACAGCAAGGGAAACACGTTCAAAATCAAATTGGGCTCAAGGGGGAGGTGTGGATATCAAGCCCAGGTCAAAAGACCCATCAGCGAAGTCAACACACCCCCACATAGAACTCAGTCAACAAATAGGACTCACACAAGCCATCTGATTGATCCAACGTTCACAATCAGTCAAACAAACACACCAGTAATCATGATGAGAGGCCAGGATTAGAGGACACATGATAACAATGATACTCACGTGCAAACATAACACCACTGATTTTAAAACAGAACACGTGAATGGCACATGGAAATTTTAATGTGCTGGCAAGATCGACACGATCAGATTCATCCAAAGCACCAAATCAAGTCAACAAATCACATAGTAATCATGATGTGTAGTTCAGATCTGCGTGTACATGATAGCAAGCATGGAATATCGCACACACAAAACAATTAAACACGTGAGAATTTAATGTGATTAGATCTAACCCTTGGACGGCTGTGATTTCATCTTCTCCACTTAAACCCTGCATCACCTGAAAAATAACCAGACGCCGGAGCCCTAGCTCCGGCCGTCTCCTCCGGTGACTATCAACTTAAAATTCTCCAAAAATCACACATGAGTACACTATCTTGACCAGAATTCAACAAGGATTCCATATATCATATTCATTTCATCAAATAACAAACACACAGTGCAAATCGAAGGAAAACATAAATGGATCTAAAACTTCAACTCCAAAATACACACATGTTACACGTATAAACTCACAAAAGAATACATCAGCATTATCAGTGAAGCATGAGGATCATGTTGCACACAAAAAAAAAAGAGTTCTATGATGGTGAAAATCACACTAACCTGAAACTTGTAGAGCTCGAAATACACCAAGAACTCCTTCCAAAAGCTGCAGATCTTCCTCTTTTGAGCTCTATTTGCAAAATAAATGCAAATAGAGACCTGAAATAGGCTGGATCTAAGACTTTGAACTTGAACCAACTTGAAATGCACTTATGGAAAACCTCACTCTCAGCTCAAAACAGTGGTAGATTCTTACTCTACCATGTGTGTAGGTCACAAATATGAAAAAAATTCTTCAAAAACCCTTGTAATGGATGAGTTTCGAAGAGAGAAAGTTTGGGTGAGAAAATGAGATTCTGAAAAAAATAGAGTGCATGACCTAATTGTGAAGGCATGAGTAAGCTTATATACATCCCATTAGAGCTCTGATCACAATTAAAACTTGATTAATCCCTTGGTTAATGAAATTGGATGGTTTATGCCAAAATGCACTTTGTGTTATACCCACTAATCCACACGTGCACATCCATGCTCTTCATGATGGATCATTCACATTTATCATGCTGATCAAAAATCAAATTAACTTGGGCCTTGCACTTGCTTGGACAATGAGATTTGATCCATTATGCATTTTGGTCATTTGATGAATACCACATGAATAAGGCACGGGTAGGCATGAAGTAAGGGTAAAAAATGCTCCTCTTGACTTGATATTTGATGATATAACATGACTTGAAGCAATTTGAAACATTACAAGTCCTTTTGAGTGAAAACGCAAATGATGTAAAGTTGGTACATGTGGAAAGCCCTAAAACACACCTTGCCTTGCCTTAGCCATAACCTGAGTTTCACAAATGCTATGGAGATGTTTCAATACTTGTTGGAAAGGGGAGAAAAAGATATTCAACTTTCATGTTTGAGGAAAATTCATTTGAAGCTTCTTTGATGATGAAAAGTCAAGTTGAATGTGGTGGAAAAACTGCCAAAAATGGAAAGTTTCAAAATATAGGTCATTTCCATATTTAGTAACTTTTGCACAAACTCTTGATTCTTGATGAATGACATGAATCTTGACATTTGAGGACCATATGAGGGCATAAGACCTTAAACATCATGAAGAGGACCTCAAAATTCCATGGTTGACTTTCCTCCTTACAGTTGACTTTTGCTTACTTCACAAGTAACTGATCCACTGAGCATCTTCCATAATGAACCACTAGCCAAGCCTTCCTCTATGAGCACTTGTGAGCATATGAAAACCATGAGAGCATGCTTGAATCCACAAAGCCCTTCAAGAAGTCCTTTGGGTCAAAAACCCTAATTTGGTCCCTCTGGTTAAGAGGGAAAGATTCACTTGAAATCCTTTGCCATTCTTGACCTTATGAAGATATGATGAACTCCTCAAACCACCTTGAGGCTTGAGACTCCTTTGAGATGAACCAAGTACCTTGATCCCATGCTAAGAACCAACGCTATGCACAAATGCTAATGCAAGAAATGCAAAGAAACATAAGCCAGTTAGCTAAAAGTAAGAGAAAAAATTTTGGGGTGTTACAGCTGCCCCTATTCAAACTCCTTGGATCCGAAGGTGTGGAAGCAATGGCTTTCAGACAATCGGGATACAAGGGGATTAAATACCAAAAAAACCCGGAAATTTGCAAACTGGTGGTAATGAAAATGAAAACGAGCACTACCGAAAGCGGACTCGAAAAGGATAAATGAGTACGACCGAAAGCGGACTCGAAAAGGATAAACGAGTACGACCGAAAGCGGACTCGAAAAGGATAAATGAGTACGACCGAAAGCGAACTCGAAAATAAAGACCGGCCGAAAACGCTCTTCCAACAACAAACGAGTACGACCGAAAGCGAACTCGAGAAGAATAAACGAGTACGACCGAAAGCGGACTCGAAAAGGATAAATGAGTACGACCGAAAGCGAACTCGAAAAGGATAAACGAGTACGACCGAAAGCGAACTCGAAAAGAAAGATCGGCCGAAAACGCTCTTCCAACAACAAACGAGTACGACCGAAAGCGAACTCGAGAAGAATAAACGAGTACGACCGAAAGCGGACTCGAAAAGGATAAACGAGTACGACCGAAAGTGAACTCAAAAAGAAAGACCAGCCGAGAACGCTCTTCCAACAACCAACGAGTACGACCGAAAGCAGACTCGAGAAGAATAAACGAGTACGAACGAAAGCGAACTCGAAAAGAAAGACCAGCCGAAAATGCTCTTCCAACAACAAATGAGTACGACCGAAAGCGGACTCGAGAAGAATAAACGAGTACGACTGAAAGCGGACTCGAGAAGAAAGATCGGCCGAAAACGCCCTTTCAACAACAAACGAGTACGACTGAAAGCGGACTCGAGAAGAATAAACGAGTACGACCGAAAGAGGACTCGAGAAGGAAGACCGGCCAAAAACGCCCTTTCAACAACAAACGAGTACGACCGAAAGCGGACTCAAGAAGAATAAACGAGTACGACCGAAAGCGGACTCGAGAAGGATAAACGAGTACGACCGAAAGCGAACTCGAAAAGGATAAACGAGTACGACCGAAAGCGAACTCGAAATGAAAGACCAGCCGAAAACGCTCTTCCAACAATGGTTATACCATATAGGATAACCCTACTGGGGATAACGAAATAACAAAGAGTGCGAGGGCGACCGAAAGCGAACTCGAAAAGAAAGACCCAGCCGAAGATGGACTTTCCAACCCAAGATAAGTAGAATCAACGGATCTACAAAGATAACTCCGCTGGGGAATAGAGAAATCTAAACAGACAACTCTGCGGGGGAGTGTAGGAAGGACCAACAAGAAGGACGAATCCACTGGTTGCGGTGTAGTGTTAACCAACATCTCCTGAATTTGTTACTTTCTGCTAGGGAACGAAACTGGTAAGGTTATCAAACCTGGCTTATGCTTCGAATGCATATGTTTGAATTTTTCTATGGCATAATGCTCCATACGAAATGGAAATGCTACGCATTTGGGAGGATGGCATGCAAGAATGCTTATGCAATGTAAAAGAGGTGCCTCAGCAAAATAAATGCTTGTAGCACCCCAAAATTTGCTCTCCTACCTTTAGTACTAACTGGCTTATGTTTCATTTCAATTTTGCATTATCATGTGTGCATATCATTGGTTCTTAGCATGGGGTCAAGGTGCCTGAGGCAGTTCAAGAGGAGAAGATGTTCTTCAAGGGTCAAGTTTCATACCATTTATCAAGAATCAAGAGTTTGTGCAAAAGTTACCAAATATGGAAATGACCTGTAATTTGAAAGTTTCCATTTTTGGCAAGTTTTTACACTACATTCAACTTGACTTTTCATCATCAAGGAAGATTCAAATGAATTTTTCTCAAACATGAAAGTTGAAGATCTTTTTCTCCCCTTTCCAGCAAGTACTAGATGGTCTCCATATCATTTTTGAAACTCAAGTTACGATCAAAAGAAGGCAAAGTGGTTTTTAGGGTTTTCTCATGGCTCCATTTTTTGCATTTTGGTTCATATTGACCTATAATTGGTTCTATTGCTTCAAGTCACATTCTAACATCCAAGTGCACCTCATGAGGATCATTTGTGACCTTTATTTCACTCCATTCCATGACTTATTCATCATTTATTTCACATTATGCAATTTTGTAAGAAGCATCAAAACTCATGAATCAAGACATTCCAAAGCCCAAATTCCATTCAGGTGTGATTAGCAATTGACAAATGAGTGATCCATCATACAAGGCTTGGGTGTACATGCATAGAGGAGGGTGTATAACTCAAAATGATAATTTGCAAAATCATTGAAAACTCATTAATCAAGGAATTAACAAGACTTTAATGATATTCAGGGGAATAACCTAGAGTATATAAGCTTACTCATGCACTCATTGGAGAGGGGGCACGTTATTTTGATCAGATTTAAAGTTTTAACCCTAATCCTTCTCTCCTTCGAATCTCCTCACTCACAAAAGCTTTTCAAAAAATTCCTTCATAATATTAATCCTTGGGATCCATAGAGCGCGAATCAACCACCATCTGAAGCTAATAACCAGTGTACCATAGGATACGAATTGCATAATCTTAGGTATGTGAAAATTGCATGCTCTTAAAACTCAATTTTTTGATGTGCAAAATAATCTATGATACTCACTGATGATTCTGATGTATTTTATTTTGAGATTGGACGTGTAATATGGTTGTATCGTGAGTTTTGAGGTTTTGAATCCAAACTTGTTTCATTCGATTCTCCTTGTATATTGGTTGTTTGTGAAAAATAATGTGATATTTGTGATCCTTGTGAAAATCTGGTTCGAATGGTATACTCTTTTGCGTTTTCTGGCTTTTTTTGGGTTGCAGGTGGCCGGAAGGGACGACCGGAGCTAGGGCTCCGGCGTCTGGTTTTTTTCCGGCGAGATTAGGGTTCCAAGGTTGGAGATGAAATCTCAACCGTCCATGGCTTTGATCATGTGGTCCACAGCGTGCCACGTTTTTAAAATTTTGTATTTATTTTGTGGTTTACATGCGTGCCATTCCATGCTTGTTATTGTGTACCTTAATTTGAGCCCCACGTTTCTATTTGATGATAGGTTTATATGTGTTGATGAAATCTGATGGTTATTATTACGCCAGCGCATTAATGTTATCATAGGCCCTTCACGTGTGATCTTTTTAATTTTTGAGTGATTTTGTGTCTGCGTGTGCATCGTTATTAGTGTGGGTGTGTGGATCTGTGCCTCTCATCATGTTTACTTTTATTTTGATTGACTTGATGCCACGCGTTAGATTGATCAGAGGGTTGATATTGAGTCTCTCCGTTGACTGGGTTGCATTGTATTTTCTTTTATTTCGCTGATGGGCTTTGTGGTGTGGGCTTGATATCCACACCCCCTTTGCTTGATCCATTTCAATTCTGAACGTGAATAAGTTGCTATTTACACCCCATGTTTCTTTCACTTATTTTTATTTTCATTTAATTGCTTGTTTTGCATTTTTAATTTTTTTCAAATAAGTTTTGTGCATCTGAAAATTATAAAAAAAAAATCATGAATCATGTTTAGAGTTTTATAAAATTTTCTCAAATTTTATTTTCTTATTTTATTTGTTTTTAGCATCTGAATTAATTATTTGAGTAATTTCTTTTTGAATTTATTCCATATATGCATACCCTAACTTGCTGATTTTATTTTTCATAGCATATAAAACATTTTAAGCTCATTCTTTTTGCATTGTTTCACTAACATATTAAAGTTCATAAAAACATTTTTCTCATATTTTTAAGACCATTTCATATTGCATTTTAGTCCCTCTCTTTTTCATATTGAATCATGTTTCCTACTTGATATTTGCATGATTGTTTGAGTGACTTATCTCGTCAATTTTTGCATGAGTTTTTAACATGATGTTTACCCCTGGATGAGGTGTTTTGAGAATTAATTTGGTATTTGTTAAAGGTGTTTTACTAATTGTTTGATTGCTCTGTGTTTGAGGTCTTCTTTTATGCACACCTTTGATCATGTTTGATTACTTGTTTGAGAAGGCACTTGTGCCATCATTTGGGATTGCTTATCTGGCTTCATAAATCATGTTTGAATCATTATAGGTCACTTGATTGCAATTATAGGTCATTGGTGTGAGGTTGTTGCATACTTTGTGCACATGTTCAATGCTTGATTTACATGCCTCTTTTTTTTTACTTATCTTTTCACCTCTTCTCATCTATGCTCATTCATGACTTATGTTTGGTTTGTGTATGACATGCCATATCATCCCTTTGCACTTCATTTGATGTATGTTGCTGACCTTGGAGCTTTGCATTCATGTCATATGTTATTCATGTTTCATCTTGCATACTTGAACATGTTTCACTTACATGCTTCCTTCTCCTTCTTCTAATGGCTCTTAATGCTTGGATACTTGTGTGTATGCCTCATGTGACACTTGTATAGCATGTTTAGGCACATATTTAGGACATCCACATTCTGACTTGGATATTATTTGAAGCATTCCTGCATGATCACCTTGCATATCCACTCATTCTTCTTCTACTCCTGCTTTGATGACTTTCTTGTATGTTTTGCCACTTGTTTGCGTTCTCTTTGCTTGATCTTGTTTGGTAAACATTATGGGTCACCTCCAAGGTGTACATTCTGACTTGGATGAGTTTCATTTGGTTGGTAACCATTTTTCTTTGGGTTGCGACTTGTTTGGGTTTTCATTTGTCTTATGGTTGCTTATGTCTGTTTTGTACTAACCTTTTATGCAGAGGCAGATGTAAGTTATTTGAGGGTGTGGATAGTTATCCATGTCCACCCTCACTCTTTCTTTCTCTCATCTTTTCTTTTCTTTAGGCTTAGGTTGTTGTCAAACCTCCCCTTAGGGCCACTTTTGCATGATAACATTAGGATAGATTTCCCCTTAGTGTTTTTCTTTTCTTTTGAGTCCCTCTTCTCATCTCATAACCCTTCTAAGATACTTAATAAGGTCAACTTGCCTTGCACACAAGCCTTAAACATAGGAAGTGAAGATTGAGGGGTCCCCCTTCTCTCTTCTAGAGTGTTGAGAATACGTCCCATTGGGGACGACCATGCGACGCATTCGTTCCCGTGTCATAGACTTTGGTTCAAGGTGAGTTATGAACTAACTCAAGTCACTTCTGTCTTAAAAAATACAAACAAATTTCAAATCATTTTTGCCCTTCGGGATCGTCAAATTAAAGGCTATTTTCAAAAAGGGCACGTTACTTTCCGTTTTGTCGCAAACAGGCATTGACCCTAACTGCCGGACACGAACTTAACGTCGCTCATAAAAAACACAAAAAGAACTTGGTCAAAACTACGTTGACTCTGAATTTCCCATTGCACAAGGGGAGTACGTAGGCCTAGGACGACGAGGTCCTACCGAGTCTGTCTTTGTTTTCCCCTCCCTGAGTCAGTACAACCATAGATCTTTAGGATAACTCACCCTTAGGATAGACAACAAGCGTGGATCCCATCGAGTACGATGGACGCGTGGGGTGCTAACACCTTCCCCTCGCGTAACCGACTCCCAAACCCAAACTATGGTTGCGATAACCATTCCTTTCCCTCTTCCTCAGGTTTATGCGGTGTTTCCTTTCCCTCTCTTGGGATAAATATACATTGCTGGCGACTCTGTGTTCCGCGCCACTTTCGCGTTTGTACCTGGATGAAAATCCTGGGAGCGACAGCTGGCGACTCTGCTGGGGAATCTAGTTCCCTAAGCGGGTATGTCCTAGTGCTTGTTTGTTTTTGTTCTCTTTGGGTGTTTTTGTTTTTTGTTTTGCTTTATTTGTTGTATTTTATTTTTACCGCATTTACTGCATTGCATATTATTATCATCTGCTGCACTGTTTTTCTGTTTGGCGGGTTGAGAGTTCTGAGAGATAAGCCCAATACCCAGGCTTGAGCATACACGTAGGATTAGCGTGGAAAGTAGTGTGACTTGTGTGGCATTTGGCCAGACGTAGTATACATGAAAACTCCACATCCAGACGAGGTTTTCTTTGGTAATGTTCTATCCTGCGCATTGGTGCAGCTGATTGAATGTAACTTGGAGAACTGTCGACTCTGGCGGCCATTCCCGAGGACTCAGTAACGGTACTCCTCCCGAGATGTGATAATGGCAGACCAGAAATGGAAAACCCATTACACCTGTCGATCCGAGGACCCAATGCTGGGAACTTGCTCTAGGGTTTCCTTTTGGAAAAGAATCAGTGGAAGCACTCCTCGATTGGCGGTAGTACTGTACCCCGAGGGATGAATGTACTATTGCTTCTCGACCTCAGTGCCAAAACTGAGGACTTACCATAGGATGTTTTCTTTTGAGGGGAATTAGTTGAGGCCTCCTTGATTGATGATGATGCCAAACCAGAAATGGTGAACGTATCATCATTTCTCGACCTGAGAGCCCGTGATATTGAGGATCCTTGGCTTTCTAGTACCCACATGTGAGAGGGCAGGGTGTTTACAGGTTTGCAGGTAACCTTGACCTTCAACATACCCGGTTTTCTGGTCAGCATATTTATCAGTGTGATATTATGGTTATTCTGGTATTCTGGGTATTTGGGCAGACCCTTTGAGATTATGCAGTTGTTCAGTGCAGCAGTTGTCCAGTCTGTGTGGCATCCTTGATCCCATGTGTGCATTTCCATCACCATTTTGCATCCTAACATGTTTATTCATTTGCAGGGTTGCATCCTAACTTTGATTCTGGTTTTGAAGACTAATAGGGATGAGTACTGAGAAGAGAAAAAACATCATAGTGTACAAGTTCCCATCACTTATTCTGGATCCTGTTCACAAGATTGTGTCTATTGCAGAACCTGGGGTATTGACAGACTTTAGAGGAGAGTATGGAAGAATTCTGAATTTTGCTCGCAACATCACTGAATACGAGTATAGGGCTTTGCACACTCTGGTGCAATTCTATGACCCTCACCTGCGTTGTTTTCTATTCACTGGTTATCTTTTGGCTCCGACATTGGAGGAATTTGCTCTCATTCTGGACGTTTCTATTAAAGAAGAGGCTCCTTTCTATCCTTCTAAAGAACTTCCTAATTTAGAAAGGGTCTCCGAGGCTTTGCATTTGGATCCATCTTTGTTGAAAAACAACGTTGCCAGTAAGGGAGGGTGTAAAGGCTTTCACGTGAGATTTTTGGTAGAACAGGCTGTTGTACATGCTAAGGCTAGATGTTGGTCGGTTTTCAACGCCATCTTGGCTATGTGTGTCTATGGAACGGTGTTGTTCCCAAATGTGAAGGATTTTGTGGACATGCACGCTGTCCGAATATTTACCATGAAGAATCCGGTACCTACTTTACTTGGAGATCTGTACCACTCAGTGCATTATAAGAACGAGAAGAGGAGGGGAGACCCCTTAATTGTTGTGCGCCAGTCTTCTACAAATGGTTTGCTGATCGTCTTCCCAAATCTGGGGCATTTGTAGATACTCAAGGAACATTGGATTGGTCCAAAAGATTAATGGGCTTAAGGGCAGATAATCTAATTTGGGTTAACCGTGACTTGTTGGGCCAAGATATCATGATTAGTTGTGGAGGTCTCCCAAATGTGCCTCTAATAGGAAGGAAAAGGGGATTAATTACAACCCTATTCTTGCTATTAGGGAATTCGGGTATGCCTTGAAAGAGCCACCAAAAGATGAGGAGGTCCAAGAATCTCTATATCTGAGTAGGGAAATCAATCCAGAACTGTTAAAAAAAGCTGCAAATACTTGGGAAGATCGTCATAAGAAGGGGAAGACTTCTTTTGGGAAGAGCAACAACAGAACATTTCCTGCGTACGAAGATTGGATTCAAAAAAGGGTAGAGAAGGAACTTTTACCATTCTCCAAAGAACCACCATCTTACCCCTTGCTGATTGAACCTCCTAGTACAGTTGAGATAGAGAAGTTTAATAAGTTGTGGGCTGAAAAGGAAAAGCTGCGAGAAGAAAACAGCGAGCTACAAAGAGAGATTTATCAGTTGAAACATGAGCGGGGTGAAGCTGTCCATATCGCCAAGTTGAAGATAGAGCTTCTCGCTAAGGCAGAAAAGGAGATAGCTGACAAGGTCACAGCCAGACAAAGGATGAAGCAAGCTCTAGAGGGTATCAGTAAGGTTCTCAAGTCTAAGAAGGAGGAATTGGCCAAGGCTTTGTTGAAAATTCACAAGTTCAATGCTCACCGAGACACTGCAATGGCTGATAATAAGCGAAAGGAAGACGATTATCTAGCTCAGATTGATCAACTGAAGTTAAAGCTCAAGAAAAAAGACGCTGAGATCCTATCAGGGGTATTTCAGAGACAAGCAGTCGAGGGTCGACTCAATGAAGCCATAGCCTCCATAGAGGAACTGAAGATCCAAGCTGAAGTGAAGAGACCTAGAAATGAGGGTCCTAGCATGGATGGTGTTTCTGGAGAAGACGCTTGGGAGTTACATTGCCGATACTTGAAAGGCATCATGCATAGGAGAGACGTTCTCATTCAAGAGCTAATTCAGAGACCGAAGCATCCTGACACCAAAAAGCTGTTCAAGGAAATTCAAGACTGGAGCAAAGAGCATAATGGATGGGGGGGATTGGCACTTGTGGACTTTGATGACACGGCGTAGTTTTATATTTTCTTTTATTGTATTTGGATCACCACCAGGCTTGTTGGTTGGGATCTATGATTATTGTGTTCAGACTTATTATTTTGGGTTGTGATTGTTGACAATTGGTTATCCTCTGGTTTTTCTTAATGCATGAGCAGAAGTTCCGTTCTATCTTGTTGTTAAACTGGAATCAAGGGGTGGATCTCCCTGCGAATATTCAAACATGTCCATTTACATTTGCATATTCATGATCATTTTGCATAACAGGTGTTTATCTCTCGTGTTCTTATCTTGTTCTCATCTCAGCGCAGGATTGCGGATCAACACATTCACCGGTATTCTACCAGAAAAAATCAGAAGAAAGTTATGGATCAACTACAAGCCGAGATGACTGAGATGCGGACCCGCATGAATCAATTCATGGATTTAATGCAAGGTGTTGCTCAAGGCCAAGAGAAGTTAAGGACTCTTGTTCAGCCACTGATTGCGAGAATTGATGAAGAGGGTGTCCTTCATGGAGGAGTTCATACTGGTGTTACTGGTAATAATGTTCAGAATGGCCCTCCGGGCGGAGGTATTCCTGTTACTGGTCTTGTGATCCCTCCGGGCGGAGGAGAAAATGTTGTGGTTCCCACTTTAGTGGGGGGAGGTAACAGTGTCTGCGTAATTCATGGCCGTCAGTATGATGATCTTCAGGAAGATGCATTCTCTGTGCCAGGTGGGGATGCTGGTCCCCAGATTGACAATGATCAGAAATTCAGGTTGATTGAGGAACAACTAAGGGGTGTTGTGAATCAAGATTCTGTGGGTATGGATCTGGAGGATTTGGGGCTGGTTCCAGGCGTCATTATCCCACACAAGTTTCAGACTCCTACTTTTGAAAAGTACAATGGTATGACTTGCCCAAGGACTCACATGAGGGCGTACGCAAGTAAAATGGCTGCTCATGCGAAGAATGAGAAGTTGATGATGCATTGCTTTCAGGATAGCCTATCTGGGGCATCCCTGGAATGGTATATGCAACTAGAGAGGAAATATGTTCGTAGTTGGAGAGAGCTGGCAGGGGCATTTATCAAACACTATCAATATAACACTGACATGGCTCCGAACAGAACACAACTGCAGAATTTGTCACAGAAGAACAATGAGAGTTTCAAGGAATACGCTCAGAGGTGGCGAGAACTGGCAGCGAGGGTTCAACCTCCCATGTTGGAGCGAGAAATGATAAGTATGTTTATAGCCACCTTGCAAGGTGATTACTATGAAAAGCTGGTACCGTGTATGACTGGAAAGTTTGCTGATTTGATCTTAGTAGGAGAGATGGTGGAAAGCAGAATTAAGGCGGGAAAAATATCAGGCGGTGATGGGTCCTCATCTGGAGGAGGTAAGAAGCCTTATGCCAGTGGTTACAAGAAGAAGGAGGGAGATACAAACTCTGTTTTATCATATCGTGGTAGAGAAGGACCTCGTCAGAACTTCAATCAGCAGGTGGCTTATGTAACCATCCCAGCAGCACCTAGCAGCCAGCAGTGTCTCAACAACAAAATCAGGCTCCTTGTAGACCGCAACCTCTGTCTAGGAAGGATAGGCATTTTAACACTCCACCTTTTCCCTACTCTCAGTTATTTCAGCACTTGTTACAGCTACAATTAATTCAGAAGAGGACATTGGCTCAACCCACTGGCAATCCACCTCCCGGTTACGACGCCAACACCCACTGTGAGTTTTATTCCGGAGCACCCAGACATTATATTGAGAACTGTAAAACTTTTAAGCATCAGGTTCAAGATTTGGTGGATTCAAAAGCCATCAATTTCTCCAATGATGCTCCAAACGTGAATCAGAACCCGATGCCGAATCACGGTGGACCAAGGGTTAATGCTATTATTAAAGACTGTGAAGACTTGAATTTGATTTCAGATGTGAACGAGGTCCAAACTCCTTTAGGTGTGGTGAAGGAGAGACTGTTGAAGGGAGGGGTATTTCCTGGTTGTGATAAAGGTTGTGCAGTGTGTGTGGCGCAACCAGACGGTTGTGATTTATTGAAAGCAGGTGTCCAGAGAATGATCAATGAAGGGATATTACAGTTCGACAGAGGTTGTAAGCAGAGCAAAAATACTGACAGAAGGATTGACGTTGCCATAATAACGATTCCATTCAAGACAATAACTATATTAGCGCCGGAAAGACCAGCGCCGCTCACTATCACTGTTCCTGGATCAGTCCCGTATGAGAGTACCAAGGCCATCCCGTGGAACTGTGGGGCTGAAGTATTTGTTGATGGTAAGAAGCAGGAGTTGGTAAAAACATCAGCTGTGAGTATAGGGGTTGAAAATCTTGTTGAGGCAGGGGTTATCACTAGGAGTGGTAGAGTCTTTATTCCGTCCGAGGATCAAGGTGCTGTCGCTCCCGGGATTTTCATCCTAGTACAAACGCGAAAGTGGCACCAAACAGAGTCGCCAGCAATGTGTATTTATCCCATGAGAGGGAAAGGAAACACCGCATAAACCTGAAGGGAAGGAAAAGCATGGTCTCGCGACCAAGAGAAACTGGGTTCGGGAGTCGGTTACGCGAGAGGAAGGTATTAGCACCCCCTCGCGTCCATCGTACCCGATGGGATCCACGCTTGCTTGCTCGATCAAAGGGTGTAAAGGAAAGAATACTGGAAAAGGAACTGAAAGAAAGAAAGGAGAAAGAATGGAAGAGGAACGAGAAACAAATGTAGGGAAAATAAAAGAAGTGCTCGCATGGGCCCTACCCCACTGCCTACGTATCTCATCGGGAACATGAGAATCAGAGCGACGTAGTTCCCCTCACTAGGGAAAGTTGTTTGTGTTTTTTTAGAGAACGGCTTACGTTCTAGCTCAGGTGTTGCAGGCTCGCTGGTCCGAGTGCGTTACCATCTTGCAAGAGAACGAGTAGGAGCACGTTAGTACGCTGAGAGTGAAAGAGGTGAGAAAAGAATTCCCGAAGGAAAGACGTGAAGGTTTGTTTTTGTCTTTTATGAAGAAAGAAGTGTTTTGATTGTTTTTGGTTTGTAACAAGTATTGTATTTAAGTCCCTCATATGAGATTGAATGCCTCGCATATCGACCCAAGATGGGACGTACACTAAACATTCCAAGAAAGTGTGAGAAGATCCCCCACTTCCTTGTTCCCACATGAAAGGCCTAAATACAATAGGTGTTATGCCTTTATTATATGTTTTGAATTTTCTTTGAGATGAGAAAAGAGACTCAAGAGCGGATCAAAGGTAAAAATCTATGTGAACTAAGACTCAATCCTAATTGATTAGTTAAGGGAATGATCCTAATGGTTTGTGAGGTTTGAGAATCTAATCCTAAAAAAAAGGAGAAAATAAGAAGCAACTTACTTCCAAGATGGAAGTTAAGTTGATCTTAAAAAGGGATGAAGAAAATTAAGTAAGCAGAGAAACATTTAATCAGGTAAACAGAAATAAGCATCAAAAATCCAAGTTAGAATTAAAATGCTAAGTAAAAAAACAAGATTAAATTCTAACAAGAAAAGTAAAATTTGAGGTCAAAAACTAATTCTAAAATTAGTTCAAGTTAATTCTAAACTAAATCTAAAGAAAATTAATTCTAACATTAAATCTAGAATTAAAAGAAAATATTAATCCTAAAAACTAATTCCAATTAATTTCTAATTAAGAACTATAATCCTAATTAGTCAAATTCTAAAGCTATATCTAACTACTAAAAGTGAATTAACCAAAACTTAGGCTTAAGAATTAAAATCAAAAATCAAAGATTAAATCCTAAATCTCTAATTAAAATCTAATTAATATTCAAAATTCTAATTGAAATCTAATCCTAATTAATCAAGAGTAAAATCCGATTAAAAAAAAAAATTCAATCAACACCAAAATAAAAGTTACCTTCCAATTAGAAAAATCTAACTTCAAAAAAAATACTAAAACTTAATTCTAAAACCAAAATATTCTCTAATTAATATCTAATTAAAAAGTTAGAACAAAAAATTAAATGAATTTAAAAGGAGGGTGCAGACAGGTCCAGGTAGTGTGAATAGTCAATATGGCGCAGTAGAAAAACAAAAGGCGCTGGGGCTGAAAGAATTTGGGCCTATTGGTTTTTCAAGTGTGAACGGGTGCAGTAGGTGATTGGGAGGGTGTGAAATGAAAAGAAATTGGGCTTAAAGTCTGACCCGGTTCAACATTGAAATCCAATCTATTAAGAAACCCTAGATGATGCCAAACAAACCTCATCATCAGTCTCACTGCAGCTCCTCCAGCCTCTCTTCTTCGTCTTACCTTCCTCCTACCTTCGCCCAAAGAAATTCCTCCGTCGAAAACCATTCTTTTCCCTCACCCTCATCTCACCGTCCACCATCCTCCAATGTTCCTCTTCGTCGTCACCAATAAACGCCATGGAGTCAACCTTGCCTTCATCTCCTCTCTACGAAATAAGCCGTCAAAATCAACAACTTCGCGAAAAACTTTGACGAAAAAATGGTCTCCACCGCGCCGTGGCCACACGCCGGCGACGGTGGAGAATGAACCATAAACACGCCTTCGTCTCTCCTATCAACGATCTAAACAACAACTCTCAACGAACGCGCTCTCAATCTCACGACGCGATGCACTCGACTTCAATCTCGCTCTCTCATGGCGTGAAACAACACAAATACGAATTGAATAACAACAACATCCCGGAATCAAAGTTCAGATCGAGCATGACTTACCTACCGGAGCAGTTCCGGTGACTCTTCAAAGTTGATGAAAACGAAGAGAAAACCAGAGACAATCGGATCAGGTATGCGTGCTTTACGTACTTGCTTCCGTCTTCTTCTTCAATTCCACATTCTTCTTCTTATTTCTTCGATAGTGTAATTCCGTTCCGGATTTGTTGCGGTAGAAATTCCACTTCAGAATTTGCAGAAGGTTGTGAAGAGGTTGAATCGTTGTGTTGCGGTACTTGCTGTGAATCCGAGAATGAATAATCGGTTGAATTTTGAGGTGTCAATTCGGTTGCAGGTTTTGATTTGGCGAATTGAAGATGAAGTTGGGAGTGCGATTTGTTCTGATCGAAATTGAAGGATGAAGATGATGGAAGGTTTTGGAGTTGGTGAAGATGAAGAGAGAATGAAGTGTGCAGTGTGGAAGAAGGAACAAATGGCGAGAGAATGGAGATTGACGAAGATGGAGGCCTTATATAGAGGGGAAAAGAAGAATCGAGAAGAAAAGTTAGTTAGAGATTATGGAGAGTGAAATTCTGTTAGAGATTGAAATCTATTTTTCTGTTCAGTTAAGATGTGTAACTGTTAGAGGTTTGTGAACTCTGTTACATGCTATTGGGTTAGTTATGAATTTTCTATTGGTTTTTTTGTGAATTTCCCTGTTGGAGTAAAGTTAGAGGTTAAGAGATTTTGGTTTTGTATTCTGTTAGAATGACGTTAGGGACTGGTTAGTGAATGCATCAGTTAGTGATTGTAACTGAAAAAACCGTGAGATCTCTGTTGGTTTGTTAAAGAATTCGTTAATGATTTTTTGTGATGGTATGGTAATGGTAAATGAATAAAAATGGCTATTAAAAAATATGAATAAATTGGAAATGGTTTAAGGGATTTGAATATAAAAAACAAAGAATGGATATGAATTTGAATATGAGAAACATATGGATAAAATGAATTTGGTTAATGGTGTTTTTTTGCAAAAATAGATGGATGATTAATTGGATTAGAATAGAGAAGAAATGATTCTAAAGTGGATTATGGATATTGAAATGTGGATAAATGGATTGGATAAGGATTTTTGAAATAAAATGGATATGGGTTTTTTGAAATGGTTATGGACTTTTTGTTATACTTTGAAAATGGATCCAAATTAGATTGGAAATTGGTTTGATGGATGTTGGATTGGATATGGACCTAAAATGGATCTAAATGTAGATTTGGACCTAAAGATGGATCTAAATGTAGATTTGGACCTAAAGATGGATATGGACACTTGGAAGACTTATGGATATGTTTTATTGGAAAACGGATAACATGGATTGTGAATGAATAAATGGTTAATTGGAAAAATGGATAATGGATTGTGAATGAATAAATGGAATAAAATGGAAAAATGGATAATGGATTGTGAATGAATAAATGGAATAAAATGGATATCCAACATGGTTATTGGTTTTGGATGTGGAGATGGATATGAAATATGGATTGTGGTTTATAAAAATGGATTTAGAAATTGGTGTAAAATTTGGATAATGTTTGAAATAATGTTTGAATTAGAAATGGTATGGATATTTGAAATTAAAAGGATAAAAAGAAAAATGGATTAAAAACAAATGGATATAAAAATTGGATAATTGGAAGTGATTTGGATAAAAATAGAAAAATGGATTAAAGAGTGGGTAATTGAATAGAAATGAACTAAAATTGGATAAAATGGATTTTTGGATATTTGGATAATTGAAAAATGTATTAAATGAACATGAGTTAGAAAAAAGGAGTTGTATCTCGAATTCCAAGCAAGTCACATGAGTACATTCAATCCACATCTAACTTCAGATCCAAAGTGACTAGGAAAACCTCAGATCAGGAAGATTACAACGAGGAGAATTCAACCTCTTGCTCCAACTTAACCGGGAATAGAAACCGACTGAATCCCTTATGAATAAGGCTAAGAAAATCCTTTGATCCCATGTCTCAGAAAACCAATGCAATGATATGATTATGAGTTATGACCTAAAAATGCAGATGAGTGCAAAACACAAGCCAGCAAAAGGTTTAAAAAGTTAGGGCAAATTTTGGGGTGCTACAGGTGGCAGTTCGAAGAAAGACAAAGGGAAACAGGTGATGGATTAGTCTGTACAGAGACAGGAAGCAAATAGTTCTATGACAAAGCAGGTTGGGGGTACTTTCTCAGAAGATGTAGAAGATTTTATGAGATTGATCAAGAAAAGCGATTACAAAATTGTTGATCAACTTCACCAAACTCCATCGAAGATTTCCATCCTATCTTTACTGTTGTGCTCTGAGGCACACCGAAATGCATTGCTGAAGGTTTTGAATATGGCCTATGTACCGCAGGAAATATCTGTCAACCAGTTAGAAGGGGTTGTGGCTCATGTGAATGCTGGTAATGGCTTGGGTTTCACCGATTTAGATCTGACTCCAGCCGGGAGGAATCACAACAACGCTCTGCATATTTCAGTGGAATGTCGTGGTTCCTTAATGTCGCATGTGTTAGTTGATACTGGGTCATCTTTGAATGTGCTGTCGAAGAAGGCTTTGATGAAGTTAGATACTCGTGGGTTGATTTGTACACCGAGTGACTTGGTAATACGTGCTTTTGATGGTTCCAAGTGGTCGGTTTTTGGAGAGTTAGTTCTGCCAATCAAGGTGGGTCCTGAGATTTTTAACACCACCTTTTACATAATGGATATTCAGCCTGTCTATAGTTGTTTGTTGGGTCGCCCTTGGATCCATAGTGCTGGGGCAGTAACATCTACGCTGCATCATAAGTTGAAGTATATGGCGGATGGACACGTTGTGACAGTTTGTGGTGAGGAAGAAATCATGGTAAGTCACCTATCGACCTTCAAGTATGTAGAGGTAGATGGTGAAGTACAGGAAACTCTGTGCCAAGCCTTTGAAGCAGTGAAAATTCCCGAAGAATCCCCAAAGGTAGACAGTCAGCCTGAGGTGGTTGCCCAACCTGAAGTTGTCAGACAACCAGAGGTTTCAATGTCCTCTTTCAAAGAGGTACGCGCTGTAGTTGAAGCTGGTGGTTCTCAGAAGTGGGGTCGTGTCATTGATGTTCAAAGAAAGCAGGATACCCATGGACTAGGGTACAAGCCACCCCGACAAGCTCAAGAGCCTCCCAAGTATGCTGGCCCGATTCGGTTCACAAGTGCTTGGGTTTTCTTTAATCAGGTTAACGCTATTGAGGATGAAGGAGATAGTGACTGTGACATGGATGGATGGATCCGTCCTTGCACCCCTAGTCAGAGTTTGGACAAGTGGTCTTCCGAGAAAGTCATCCAAGTGACTCGCCCGGAGTAATTTACTTTTGTTTTCTGTTATGTTAAATCCTATATTCTGCCCAAGACGTAGTGATATTTATTTGTAGGGCTTGGATGTTTTATTTGCTACTTTTATCATCAATAAAGGACGTTTTTTCATTCAAATATTTTGATCCCTGTTTTTCTATTTTTTACTTTTTGCATCAACCCACATCAAAATGGCAATGTGTTTTCTTGTTTGTTGCACTCATAATGAACATAAAACATCCATCATGCAGGTTTCTTTGTTCAGATTCCAACCATCATGACTTAGCTATGGCTCGATATGACTTCGACAATCCTATCTATCAAGCCGAAGAAGAGATTGATGAAGACTGTGACCTGCCAGAAGAATTAGCCAGGCTGTTGAAACAAGAGGAAAGGGTTATTCTACTTTATCAGGAGGAAGTTGAGACTGTTAATCTGGGAATCGAGGATGTTAAACGAGAAGTAAGGGTTGGGACTGCTTTGGAAGACACTGTTAAAGGAAGATTGGTTGAGTTGCTTCGAGAGTATGTGGATATCTTCGCTTGGTCTTACCAAGACATGCCCGGGCTTGACACTGACATTGTGGCACACCGGTTGCCGCTTAAAGAGGGTTGTACTCCAGTCAAGCAGAAACTGAGGAGGACGAAACCAGATATGGCTGTCAAGATCAAGGAAGAGGTTCAGAAACAGTTGGACGCCGGATTTCTTAATGTCACAAATTATCCTCCGTGGGTTGCTAATATCGTACCTGTACCTAAGAAGGATGGGAAGGTCAGGATGTGTGTTGATTACCGAGATTTGAATAGGGCGAGCCCGAAGGATGATTTCCCGCTCCCCCACATTGACGTGTTGGTGGACAATACTGCTCAATATTCTGTATTTTCCTTCATGGATGGCTTCTCTGGGTATAACCAAATCAAAATGGCCCCAGAGGACATGGAGAAAACTACGTTCATAACACCGTGGGGAACATTTTGCTATAAGGTAATGCCCTTTGGATTAAAGAATGCTGGGGCAACCTATCAGCGGGCAATGGTGACTCTCTTTCATGATATGATTCACATGGAGATTGAAGTCTATGTTGATGACATGATTGCGAAGTCACAGACAGAGGAAGAACACCTGGTGAACCTCCAGAAGCTGTTTGAAAGGTTGAGGAAGTTCAGACTGAGATTGAATCCGAACAAGTGCACTTTCGGTGTGAGGTCTGGTAAATTGCTGGGATTCATTGTTAGTGAAAGAGGTATCGAGGTTGATCTTGCAAAAATAAGAGCCATACAAGAGATGCCTGAGCCAAGAACAGAGAAAGAGGTTCGTGGTTTCTTGGGGAGGTTGAATTACATTGCTAGGTTCATATCTCATCTTACGGCCACGTGTGAACCAATTTTCAAGTTGTTAAGAAAAGATCAAGAGTTCAGGTGGAATGAAAATTGTCGAGAGGCGTTTGAAAAGATAAAGGAATATTTACAGGAACCTCCAGTCCTTATGCCACCGGTGCCCGGGAGACCATTAATTATGTATCTTACAGTTCTTGAGAATTCGATGGGTTGTGTGCTCGGTCAACACGACGAGACAGGTAGGAAAGAGCACGCCATTTACTACCCGAGTAAGAAGTTCACTGATTGTGAATCAAGATACTCTATGTTGGAAAAGACATGTTGGGCACTCGCTTGGGCAGCCAAGCGTCTGAGGCAGTATATGTTAAACCACACAACCTTGTTGATTTCGAAGATGGATCCGATTAAGTACGTGTTTGAGAAGCAAGGACTTTCTGGGAGGATAGCCCGTTGGCAGATGGTTTTGACAGAATACGATATTCAGTATGTTTCCCAGAAGGCCATTAAGGGAAGTGTTCTGTCAGAATATCTTGCTGAACAGCCGGTCGAGGATTATCAGCCAATGAAGTTTGAATTTCCAGACGAACATGTTATGTTTCTAAAAATGAAAGATTGTGAAGAGCCTCTGCCTGATGAAGGACCTGAGATTGGGTCTCAATGGAAGCTAATTTTTGATGGGGCTGTCAACTCATATGGTAATGGAATTGGGGCAATCATTACAACCCTAAAGGGTTCTCATATACCTTTCACTGCCCGGTTAGCATTCGTGTGTACCAACAATGAGGCGGAGTATGAAGCATGCATCATGGGGTTAGAAGAAGCAATTGATTTGAGAATTAAGAACCTCGATGTCTATGGTGATTCCACGTTGGTAGTTAATCAGATTATAGGAGAATGGGAGACTCTTCAGGCGAATTTGGTGCCTTATAACAACTATGCCAAAAGGTTGTTACCTTTCTTTGACAGGGTGGATTTTCATCATGTGCCCCGAGCTGAGAATCAGATGGCTGATGCGTTGGCAACATTGGCATCTATGTATAAGGTGAACCGTTGGAATGAAACTCCGTCGATTAGAATCATGCGTCTGGATAGACCAGCTTTTGTGTTTGCAATTGAAGATGTGTCTGATGGCAAACCGTGGTATCATGATATTAAGGTTTTTCTGAAGAGACAGGAGTATCCAGAGGGTGCCTCCACCAAGGATAAGAAGACTCTGAGAAGGTTGGCAGGAAACTTCTTTCTGAACAAGGATGATGTGTTATATAAGAGGAACTTCGATATGATCTTGCTACGTTGTGTTGATGAACACGAGGCAGGTTTGTTGATGGAGGAAGTTCACGAAGGTTCTTTCGGTACTCATTCCAGCGGACACACCATGGCTAGAAAGTTGTTGAGGGCAGGATATTACTGGATGACTATGGAGTCTGATTGTTTCAAGTACGCCCGAAAGTGCCATAAATGCCAGATTTATGCAGATAAGATGCATGTACCACCTACGCCTCTGAACGTGTTATCATCTCCTTGGCCTTTTGCAATGTGCTACCTTATGCCCTACATGGTTACCGTACTTCGCTGCGTACGTCAACTGGGGCAAACCCTTTCTCATTGGTATATGGTATGGAATAGGTTTTACCCTTAGAGGTCGAGATTCCGTCTTTGAGAATTCTGGCAGATGTAAAGCTTGATGAAGCTGAGTGGGTGCGTTCCAGATTGGATCAGTTGAACCTTATTGAAGAAAAGAGATTGGCAGCCATTGCGCATGGTCGATTGTATTAGAGCAGGATGAAGAACGCCTTTGACCAAAAAGTGCGTCCTCGGAGTTTTCAGACAGGTGAATTGGTTTTGAAAAGGATCCTTCCTCCTCAAACAGATCACAGGGACAAATGGACTCCAAACTACGAAGGGCCATATGTGGTAAGAAAGGTTCTCTGGTGGAGCCTTACTACTTTCAACTATGGATGGCGAAGATTTCACGTCCCCTGTGAACGCAGACGTAGTCAAAAAATACTTCGCATGAAAGAGACCCGCTGGACATAAAAAGAAAGTCCAGGCAAAAAAGGGGCATCACGGCGAACTATAAAAAGGAAAGGTTTGGGCAAAAATTAGGGATAAAATGTAAAAAAGAAAGAATAAACCCGCAAGGTTGAAAACCCGAAAAGGCAACTTTGGCAAAAATGGGTATCCCGATGGATTGAAAACCCGAAAAGGGCGATCTAGGCAAAAGTTAGGGATTTGAAAGCGAAAGGCTATGGTCTGCGTTCGATCTGTGAGCACTCTCGATTCTTAGAAATTCTGAAAGGAAGGAATCAGTACAGTTAGTCTCTTCAAAGGTCAAGATATTTGTGGATAAGTAGGACATATGGGTCATAGCTGAGTTGAATCATGGTGGATATCTGTTCCCGCATTGCTGACATTTGTATTTTCTTTTGCTTTGCGCAATTACCTCTTTTTAGGAGTTGCTTCCAATTGTAAATGCCTATTTACAGGCCACTTTTCTCAATAAATTTTTCATTTCACTCAAAGAGCTTTCCATTGTTTGTTTTACCTTTACTGTTTTGTTTGCAAAAAACGTCCGATATTTTGATAAACATTGCATATAAAACTTCAAGCTTTGCGGAGCATAACGAAAAACAGTAGAAATTACTTAGGCATTAGTTACGGTGGATAGTAGCTGAGATAGTTATGTTGTGGTATATTCTGTTATCTGATTTGCAAGGCAACAGGACTGTACTTCCCCAGTAGGGGTGCTCTCCCCAGCACTGGGATTGCACCTTCCTCAGTAGAGCAGACTCTCCCCAACAGGAGACATGGGAAATTTGTTCTCGGGATCAAGACGTTGTTTCCCCACAGAGTCAGGATGTCCACTTTCCCCATCCAGTCAGGGAGTGTGCTCTCACCGACAACGTTATGTTCTAACCCCTAGCAAGGCGAGGGTAAAGTCATTCTCCCCATCTGCAGGCTAAGTTCAGCAGTATCCCCAAGCAGGATGGTATTATGGACTGCTTTCCCCAAGCAGGATGGTATTATGGGCTGGCACCCCCAGCAGGTTCTGAGCCCAATTGGTTATTAGCAATTTTCAGTAACAGATCGCCGATTCCGTTATTGGCATTCATTCTCAACTCCCCCAGCAGAGGAGAAATCTCAGGTTTTGGATGTTACCTTCAGTAAAGGACATGTGTAATCCCCGGTAGTGTGGATCTTCTTTTGGGATTTCATCCCCAGCAGAAGTTGTTGATCCAAAGAGTCGGTCAGTGTGATCCTTCTCAGTAGAGTTCTTGGATTCGGAGGAAAATTTATTTTTGTCATCCTTAGCTGAATTAGACTCTTCTCTCTAGCATTTATTTTGCTGGAGGGGCCCTTTTTGCATATCATTTGCATTGCATCCTCAAACGCGTAGCATTTCCATTTCGTATGGAGCATTACGCCAAAAATTCAAACATTTGCATTAGAAGCATAAGCCAGGTTTGATACTTTCCTTGCCAGTTCTCTTTCTCAGCAGAGATGGCATAACTCAGGAGATTTTGGAGGGACGCGTTCCTCATACTTGTGCTCCCCAACAGAGTCTTTTATTTAGACTTCTCCTTTCCCCAGCGGAGTCATCTTGCCTGTGGATTTTGAGTCGGTTGGGAGTTTGCCTTTTTTGGCCCTTTCTTTTTTGTGAAATCCTATTCTCACCTAGTAGTCATTTCTCGCTTGACGTATTCTGTTTGCCGGTTTTTCTTTCTCAGTAGGGGTGGTATAAATCAGAAGTTTTGTTTCACGTTATCCCCAGCACAGTCCGCTTTCTGTAAGTGTTCCTTTACGAGTACGATTGAGGTCGTATTCGTCTTTTTCCTTTGTGGGTAGAGTGATTGAGGTCAGTCTTCCTTTGCGGGTACGATCGAGGTCGTATTCGTCTTTTTCTTTGTGGGTAGAGTGATTGAGGTCAGTCTTCCTTTGTGGGTGCGATTGAGGTCGTATTCATATTTTCCTTGTGGGTAGAGTGATTGAGGCCAGTCTTGCTTTGCGGGTACGATTGAGGTCATATTCGTTTTGTGGGTGCGATTGAGGTCGTATTCATATTTGCCATGTGGGTAGAGTGATTGAGGTCAGTCTTCCTTTGCGGGTACGATTGAGGTCGTATTCGTTTTGTGGGTGCGATTGAGGTCATATTCATATTTTCCTTGTGGGTAGAGTGATTGAGGTCATTTTCATATTTTCCTTGTGGGTAGAGTAATTGAGGTTAGTCTTCCTTTGTGGGTACGATTGAGGTCGTATTCGTCTTTTTTCTTTGTGGGTAGAGTGATTGAGGTCGGTCTTCCTTTGCGGGTATGATTGAGGTCGTATTCGTCTTTTTTTTTCTTTGTGGGTAGAGTGATTGAGGTCAGTCTTCCTTTGTGTGTACGATTGAGGTCGTATTTGTCTTTTTTCTTTGTGGGTAGAGTGATCGAGGTCAGTCTTCCTTTGCAGGTACGATTGAGGTCGTATTCGTCTTATTTTTGTGGGTATGGTTGAGGTCATACTCCTTATTTTTCAGCACGCTCCATTTCGTTATTCTCACCATTAGCAAATTTCCGGGGCTCTTTCGCTATTCAATCCCCGTGTATCCTGGAATGTCTGAGAGTCGTCGTTATCGTACCTTCAGGACCAAGTTGATTGAATAGGGGCAGCTGTAGCACCTCAAAATTTGCTCTCCTACCTTTAGTACTAACTGGCTTATGTTTCATTTCATTTTTGCATTATCATGTGTGCATATCATTGGTTCTTAGCATGGGGTCAAGGTGCCTGAGGCAGTTCAAGAGGAGAAGATGTTCTTCAAGGGTCAAGTTTCATACCATTTATCAAGAATCAAGAGTTTGTGCAAAAGTTACCAAATATGGAAATGACCTGTAATTTGAAAGTTTCCATTTTTGGGAAGTTTTTACACTACATTCAACTTGACTTTTCATCATCAAGGAAGCTTCAAATGAATTTTTCTCAAACATGAAAGTTGAAGATCTTTTTCTCCCCTTTCCATCAAGTACTAGATGGTCTCCAAATCATTTGTGAAACTCAAGTTATGATCAAAAGAAGGCAAAGTGGTTTTTAGGGTTTTCTCATGGCTCCATTTTTTGCATTTTGGTTCATATTGACCTATAATTGGTTCTATTGCTTCAAGTCACATTCTAACATCCAAGTGCACCTCATGAGGATCATTTGTGACCTTTATTTCACTCCATTCCATGACTTATTCATCATTTATTTCACATTATGCAATTTTGCAAGAAGCATCAAAACTCATGAATCAAGACATTCCAAAGCCCAAATTCCATTAAGGTGTGATTAGCAATTGACAAATGAGTATTCCATCATACAAGGCTTGGGTGTACACGCATGGAGGAGGGTGTATAACTCAAAATGCTAATTTGCAAAATCATTGAAAACTCATTAATCAAGGAATTAACAAGACTTTAATGATATTCAGGGGAATAACCTAGAGTATATAAGCTTACTCATGCACTCATTGGAGAGGGGGCACGTTATTTTGATCAGATTTCAAGTTTTAACCCTAATCCTTCTCTCCTTCGAATCTCCTCACTCACAAAAGCTTTTCAAAAAATTCCTTCACAATATTAATCCTTGGGATCCATAGACCGCGAATCAACCACCATCTGAAGCTAATAACCAGTGTGCCATAGGATACGAATTGCATAATCTCAGGTATGTGACAATTGCATGCTCTTAAAACTCAATTTTTTGATGTGCAAAATAATCTATGATACTCACTGATGATTCTGATGTATTTTATTTTGAGATTGGACGTGTAATATGGTTGTATCGTGAGTTTTGAGGTTTTGAATCCAAACTTGTTTCATTCGATTCTCCTTGTATATTGGTTGTTTGTGAAAAATAATGTGATATTTGCGATCCTTGTGAAAATATGGTTCGAATGGTATACTCTTTTGCATTTTCTGGCTTTTTTTGGGTTGCAGGTGGCCGGAAGGGACGACCGGAGCTAGGGCTCCGGCGTCTGGTTTTTTTCCGGCGAGATTAGGGTTCCAAGGTTGGAGATGAAATCTCAACCGTCCATGGCTTTGATCATGTGGTCCACAACGTGCCACGTTTTTAAAATTTTGTTTTTATTTTGTGGTTTACATGCGTGCCATTCCATGCTTGTTATTGTGTACCTTAATCTGAGCCCCACATTTCTATTTGATGATAGGTTTATGTGCGTTGATGAAATTTGATGGTTATTATTACGCCAGCGCATTAATGTTATCATGTGCCCTTCACGTGTGATCTTTTTAATTTCTGAGTGATTTTGTGTGTGCGTGTGCATCGTTATTAGTGTGGGTGTGTGGATCTGTGCCTCTCATCATGTTTACTTTTGTTTTGATTGACTTGATGCCACGCGTTAGATTGATCAGAGGGTTGATATTGAGTCTGACCGTTGACTGGGTTGCATTGTATTTTCTTTTATTTCGCTGATGGGCTTTGTGGTGTGGGCTTAATATCCACACCCCCTTTGCTTGATCCATTTCAATTCTGAACGTGAATAAGTTGCTATTTACACCCCATGTTTCTTTCACTTATTTTTATTTTCATTTAATTGCTTGTTTTGCATTTTTAATTTTTTTCAAATAAGTTTTGCGCATCTGAAAATTATAAATAAAAATCATGAATCATGTTTAGAGTTTTATAAAATTTTCTCAAATTTTATTTTCTTATTTTATTTTATTTTTAGCATCTGAATTAATTATTTGAGTAATTTCTTTTTGAATTTATTCCATATATGCATACCCTAACTTGCTGATTTTATGTTTCATAGCATATAAAACATTATGAACGCATTCTTTTTGCATTGTTTCACTAACATATTGAAGTGCATAAAAACATTTTTCTCATATTTTTAAGACCATTTCATATTGCATTTTAGTCCCTCTCTTTTGCATATTGAATAATGTTTCCTACTTGATCTTTGCATGATTGTTTGAGTGACTTATCTCGTGAATTTTTGCATGAGTTTTTAACATGATGTTTACCCCTGGTTGAGGTGTTTTGAGAATTAATTTGGTATTTGTTAAAGGTATTTTGCTAATTGTTTGATTGCTCTGTGTTTGAGGTCTTCTTTTATGCACATCTTTGATCATGTTTGATTACTTGTTTGAGAAAACACTCGTGCCATCATTTGAGATTGCTTCTCTGGCTTCATAAATCATGTTTGAATCATTATAGGTCACTTGATTGCAATTATAGGTCATTGGTGTGAGGTTGTTGCATACTTTATGCACATGTTCAATGCTTGATTTACATGCCTCTTTTTTTTACTTATCTTTTCACCTCTTCTCATCTATGCTCATTCATGACTTATGTTTGGTTTGTGTATGCCATGCCATATCATCCCTTTGCACTTCATTTGATGTATGTTGCTGACCTTGGAGCTTTGCATTCATGTCATATGTTATTCATGTTTCATCTTGCATACTTGAACATGTTTCATTTACATGCTTCCTTCTCCTTCTTCTAATGGCTCTTAATGCTTGGATACTTGTGTGTATGCCTCATGTGACACTTGTATAGCATGTTTAGGCACATATTTAGGACATCCACATTCTGACTTGGATATTATTTGAAGCATTCCTGCATGATCACCTTGCATATCCACTCATTCTTCTTCTACTCCTGCTTTGATGACTTTCTTGTATGTTTTGCCACTTGTTTGCGTTCTCTTTGCTTGATATTGTTTGGTAAACATTATGGGTCACCTCCAAGGTGTACATTCTGACTTGGATGAGTTTCATTTGGTTGGTAACCATTTCTCTTTGGGTTGCGACTTGTTTGGGTTTTCATTTGTCTTATGGTTGCTTATGTCTGTTTTGTACTAACCTTTTATGCAGAGGCAGAGGTTAGTTATTTGAGGGTGTGGATAGTTATCCATGTCCACCCTCACTCTTTCTTTCTCTCATCTTTTCTTTTCTTTAGGCTTAGGTTGTTGTCAAACCTCCCCTTAGGGCCACGTTTGCATGATAACATTAGGATAGATTTCCCCTTAGTGTTTTTCTTTTCTTTTGAGTCCCTCTTCTCATCTCATAACCCTTCTAAGATACTTAATAAGGTTAACTTGCATTGCACACAAGCCTTAAACATTGGAAGTGAAGATTGGGGACGACCATGCGACGCATTCGTTCCCGTGTCATAGACTTTGGTTCAAGGTGAGTTATGAACTAACTCAAGTCACTTCTATCTTAAAAAATACAAACAAATTTCAAATCATTTTCTCCCTTCGGGATCATCAAATTAAAGGCTATTTTCAAAAAGGGCACGTTACTTTCTGTTTTGTCGCAAACAGGCATTGACCCTAACTGCCGGACGCGAACTTAACGTCACTCATAAAAAACACAAAAAGAACTTGGTCCGAACTACGTTGACTCGGAATTTCCCATTGCACAAGGGGAGTACGTAGGCCTAGGACGACGACGTCCTACCAAGTCTGTCTTTGTTTTCCCCTCCCTGTGTCAGTACAACCATAGATCTTTAGGATAACTCACCCTTAGGATAGACAACAAGCGTGGATCCCATCGAGTACGATGGACGCGTGGGGTGCTAACACCTTCCCCTCGCGTAACCGACTCCTGAACCCAGGCTATGGTTGCGATGACCATTCCTTTCCCTCTTCCTCAGGTTTATGCGGTGTTTCCTTTCCCTCTCTTGGGATAAATATACATTGCTGGCGACTCTGTGTTCTGCGCCATTTTCGCGTTTGTACCTGGATGAAAATCCTGGGAGTGACAATGCTGAAGGCGAAGGAGAACTCCACTGGGGATGACAAAATAATTGTCCTCCGAAATAAGAGACCCTGCCAAGAAAGACTTCACTCTATTGAGGAAGACATTGATCATAAATTCTGCTGGAGATGAAAGCTCCGAGAGAAAACCCACTCTGTTGGGGATGGCTATGAACGAATATTGAAGATGGAACCCAAAGAGAGACTCTCTCCGCTGAGAATTACCAACTGACTTCTACCTGGATCTGAAAGGATGCTAATAATAATTAGGCTTAAGACCTGCTGGGGATAGCTGTTTGAACAAACCACTGAGAGGATCACCACCAAACTCTGCCTGAGGAGACAAGTCAATAATTTTGAACCTGCTTGGGAGATGCTCTTACCTTTACCCTGTCGGGGAATATTAGTACTTTTACCCTGCTGGGGAATACTGGCCATGATCAGCAAACCTGCTTGGGGAACGGCAGATGCTGACATCTACCCTGCTAGCGGATAACATCGAGCTTACCCATCTGGAGGGGATTAACTCATACCGTGGCTGGTGAGAAAAGCATCTCCTGACTGGCTGAGGAGAATGGGTGTTCAGAACCTGTGGGGAAAATAACTCCTTTGTCCCAAGAAGATATTCTGTAAATCTATTGCTGGGGAAACAACAACCTGCTGAGGAGGATGGACTTTCCAATGTCGAGGAGAGTAGCTCTACTGGGGAAGGACAAACCTGTTACCCTGCAAACAAAATCCACAGAAAGTTCTATGCAAAATGGCTACTTCAATTACCATTAAAATGACCGTCACCCTAGCAATTTCCCCTGTTTTCCAATATGCTTCGTAAAGCTCAACATTTTAACATGTAATGTTTATCAAAAATATCGGACATTTTCACAAACAAAACAGGTAAAACAAAAACACAAATGGAAAGCTTTTTGAGTGAAATGCAAATTTTATTGAATGGATTGGCCTGTAAATAGGCATTTACATCTGGAAGTAATTCCTGAAAAGAGGTAATTGCGCAAAAGTAAAAGAAAATACACATGTCGACAATGTGGGGAACATACATCCACCATGACTTGACTCAGCTATAACCCGTATGACTTGTTTATCCGCAGATGCTTTGGCCTTTGAAGATGACTGTCTGGACTGATTCCTTTCCTTCGAATTTTCCAAGTGTGAATAGTGATCATAGATCGAACGCGGATTGTAGTCTCTGCTTTTAAATCCCTAACTTTTGCCTGGATCGCCCTTTTCGGGTTTTCAATCCACCGGGATACCCATTTTTGCCAAAGTTGCCTTTTCAGGTTTTCAACCTTGCGGGCTTATTCTTTTCTTTTTTATCCCTAATTTTTTCCCGAACCTTTTCTTTTTATGGTCCGCCAGGATGCCCCATTTTTGCCTGAACCTTCTTTTTATGTTCAGCGGGTCTCTTTTATGCAAAGTATTTTTTGACTACATCCGCGTTCACAGGGGATGTAAAATCTTCGCCATCCATAGTTGAGAGTAATAAGGCTCCACCAGAGAAAACCTGTCTTACTACATATGGCCCTTCATAATTCGGAGTCCATTTGCCCTTGTGATCTGTTTGGGGAGGAGTGATCCTTTTCAGGACTAATTCACCAGCCTGAAAACACCGAGGAAGCACTTTCTGATCAAATGTTTTTTTCATCTTGCTCTGATACAACCGGCCATGCGCAATGGCTTTCAATCTCTTTTCTTCAATGAGGTTCAGCTCATTCAACCGAGAACGCGCCCACTCAGCTTCATCAAGCTTCACGTCCGTCAGAATTCTCAAAGAAGGAATCGCAACTTCTAATGGTAGAACTGCTTCCATACCATATACCAGTGAGAAAGGAGTTGCCCCAATTGATGTGCGTACCGAAGTACGATATCCGTGCAAAGCGTAAGGCAACATCTCATGCCAGTCTTTATATGTCACTACCATCTTCTGCACAATCTTCTTAATGTTCTTATTTGCCGCCTCAACAACCCCATTCATCCTCAGACAATAGGGAGAAGAATTGTGATGCTCGATTTTAAATCTCTGACATAGCTCCTTCATCATCTTGTTATTCAGATTTGAACCATTATCAATAATGATTCTCTCCGGGACTCCATACCGGCAGATGATGTCCTTCTTAATAAACCGGGCTACCACTTGTCTGGTGACGTTGGCATACGATGCTGCTTCCACCCACTTTGTGAAATAATCAATAGCCACCAAGATAAAATGATGTCCATTCGAAGCAGTCGGCTCGATCTTCCCAATCATGTCAATGCCCCACATGGCAAAAGGCCAAGGTGACGACAAAACATTCAGAGGAGTAGGCGGTACGTGCACCTTATCAGCATAAATCTGGCATTTATGACATTTCCGGGCGTATTTAAAACAATCAGACTCCATAGTCATCCAATAATACCCCGCTCTCAATAATTTTCTTGCCATAGCATGCCCATTGGCATGAGTACCGAAGGAACCTTCGTGAACCTCTTCCATTAACAGGCCTGCCTCGTGTTCATCCACACAACGTAGCAAAACCATGTCAAAGTTTCTCTTGTATAACACATCGTCTTTGTTCAAAAAGAAGTTTCTTGATAACCTCCTCAATGTCTTATTATCCTTGGAAGATGCCCCAGCTGGGTATTCCTGACTCTTCAGAAAGACTTTGATGTCATGATACCAAGGCTTGCCATCTGATAACCCTTCAACTGCAAATACAAAAGTAGGCATGTCCAAGCGCATGATTCTGATTAAAGGAGTTTCATTCTAACGATTCACTTGATACATTGATGACAACGTTGCCAACGCATCAGCCATCTAATTCTCAACCCTGGGAATGTGATGGAAGTTCACTCTGTCAAAGAAAGGTAACAACCTTTTGGCATAGTTGTTATACGGAACAAGATTCGCTTGACGAGTCTCCCATTCACCTGTAATCTGATTAACCACTAACGCAGAATCACCATAAACATCGAGGTTCTTGATTCTCAAATCAATCGCTTCTTCTAACCCCATGATGCATGCTTCATACTCTGCCTCATTGTTGGTGCATATGAACGTTAATCGGGAAGTGAAGGGTATATGAGAACCCTGTGGAGTCGTAATGATTGCCCCGATTCCGTTACCATATGAATTAACAGCTCCATCAAAAACCATCTTCCACTGAGATCCAATCTCAGGTCCTTCATCAGGCAAAGGTTCTTCACAATCCTTCATCTTCAGATACATGATATGCTCATCCTGAAACATACTGAATATCGTATTCCATCAGAACCATCTGCCAACGAGCTATTCTGCCAGAAAGCGCTTGCTTCTCAAACACATACTTGATCCGATCCATCTTCAAAATCAAAAGGGTTGTGTGGTTTAACATATACTGCCTCAAACGCTTAGCAGCCCAAGCAAGTGCACAACATGTTTTCTCCAGCATCGAGTACCTCGACTCACAATCAGTAAACTTTTTACTCAGGTAGTAGATGGCGTGCCCTTTTCTACCTGATTCGTCGTGTTGACCGAGCACACACCCCATTGAATTCTCAAGAACCGTAAGATACATAATCAAAGGCCGTCCTGGCACTGGTGGCATAAGGACCGGAGGTTCCTGCAAGTATTCTTTTATCTTTTCAAATGCCTTTTGACAATTTTCATTCCACCTGACCGCTTGATCTTTTCTTAGCAACTTGAAGATTGGTTCACACGTGGCTATGAGATGCGAGATGAACCTAGCAATGTAGTTTAATCTCCCCAAGAAACCACGAACCTCTTTTTCTGTTTTCGGCACAGGCATTTCTTGTATGGATTTTACCTTTGCAGGATCAACCTCGATACCTTTTTCACTAACAATAAACCCCAGTAATTTTCCTGATCTCACCCCGAAGGTGCATTTGCTTGGATTCAACCTCAGTCTGAATTTTCTCAATCTTTCAAATAGCTTCTGAAGATTCACCAGATGTTCTTCCTCCGTCTGTGACTTCGCAATCATGTCATCAACATAGACCTCAATCTCTTTGTGAATCATATCATGAAAGAGAGTCACCATCGCTCGCTGATAGGTTGCCCCTGCATTTTTCAATCCAAAGGGCATCACTTTGTAGCAAAAGGTTCCCCACGGTGTTATGAATGTCGTCTTCTCCATGTCTTCTGGGGCCATTTTGATTTGGTTATACCCAGAGAAGCCATCCATGAAGGAGAACACCGAATACTGAGCAGTATTGTCAACTAACACGTCAATGTGAGGGAGCGGGAAATCGTCCTTTGGGCTTGCTCTGTTCAAATCCCTGTAATCAACACACATCCTAACCTTCACATCCTTCTTAGGTACAAGCACGATGTTAGCAACCCATGGAGGATAATTCGTCACGGCAAGAAATCCGGCGTCCAACTGTTTCTAAACCTCTTCTTTGATTTTGACAGACATCTCCGGTTTAGTTCTTCTCAACTTTTGCTTGACCAGAGCACGACCTTCTTTAAGTGGTAGTCGGTGTACAACAATATCAGTATCGAGCCCAGGCATGTCTTGGTAAGACCAGGCGAAGATGTCCACATACTCTCGGAGCATTTCAATCAATCTTTCCTTGACACTGTCTTCCAATGCAGCCCCTATCCTTACTTCCTTTCTGGCGTCCTCGGTTCCCAGATTCACAATCTCAATTTCCTCCTGATGAGGTAGTATGACTTTCTCCTCTTGCTTCAACAATCTGGCCAACTCTTCGGGCAGTTCACAATCTTTGTCAGTCTCTTCTTCAGCCTGATAGATTGGATTGTCAAAGTCATACCGAGCTATAGCTGAGTCATGATCAGTGTCATCTGAACAAAACGACCTGCATGATTGATGAGGTATGTCTTATTATGTATGCAAAAAAAGAAACACATTGCCATTTGATGTGGGTTTTTAATGCATAAAAATAAAAACAGAAAGACAGAGATCAAAATATTTGAGTGTGAAAAGTCCTTTATTGATGATAAAGAAAAACATGCAACAGTTAAAAGCCCTACAAATAAAATCACTACGTCTTGGGCAGAACGCAGGATTAACATAATAGGAAAACAAAGCAATTACTAGAAGCTAGTCACTTGAATGACATTTTCAGAAGACCAGTTGCACAGACTTTCTCCCGGTACGCAAGGGCGGATCCAGCTATCCATGTCACAATCACTGTCCCCTTCTTCCTCAATGGCATTAAACCTGTCGAAGAAAACACCGACACTGGTGAAACGGACTGGGCCATTGAATTTGGGAGGCTCTTCCTAACGCCTAGGTGGTTTGTACCCTAATCCATAAGTATCCCTCTTCTCCTGAACATCAACCACTTGGCCCCACCTCTGTGAGCTACCAGCTTCAACCACAGCTTTGGCGTCTTTAAACGAAGACATAGAGATCTCAGGCTGATTTGTCCCTGCAGGCTGCTCTATAGCTTCAGACTGGACAACCTCTTCAGAAACCTTCACCTTCTCAAACCCCTGACACAAAGTCTCATGGATTTCTCCATGCACTTCCACATACTTAAAAGTTGACAGCTGACTAATCATTATGTCTTCTTCTCCGCACACTGTCACTACGTGACCATCAACCATGTATTTCAACTTTTGATGCAAAGTGGAGGTTACAGTGCCTGAACCATGGATCCAAGGACGACCCAACAGACAGCTGTATGCTGGCTGAATATCCATTATATAAAATGTTGCATCAAAGATTTCCGGCCCAACCTTGTTTGGAAGCACAATCTCACCAAAGACAGACCTCTTCGAGCCATCAAAAGCTCGCACCACCAAGTCACTTGATGTGCAAATTAATCCCCTGGTATCTAACTTCATTAATGCTTTCTTTGGCAAGACATTCAACGATGATCCATTATCAACCAACACATGTGACATCAGTGAACCACGTCACTCAATCGAGATATGCAGGGCATTGTTATGATTCCTCCCAGCGGGAGTCAAATCAAGATCTGTGAAACCCAACCCATTACCCGCATTCACGTGCACCACAACCCCTTCCAGCTGGTTAACAGAAATCTCTTGAGGAACATAGGCTGCATTCAAAACTTTCAGAAGAGCATTCCTATGAGCCTCAGAGCATAACAACAATGACAGAATAGAGGTCTTGGACGGGGTCTGATGTAACTGGTCCACAATTTTGTAATCGCTTTTCCTGATAAGCCTCATAAACTCCTCCACATTCTCTGAAAAAGAGTTGTCAGCTGGCTTTACTGTAGAATCAATAATCACCGAAGTCTGAACAGAAGCATCCATTGCCTGTTTTCCCCTATCTTGCCTAGAAGTACTTGGTTGATCATTAACAGGAGTAAGCACTCTACCACTTCTCGTTATAGCATCGGTCTCAACTTTAGCTTCTGAACTAGTACTCACTGATGGAGTAGTCATTAATTCCTGCTTTTGTCCATTAACAAATACACTAGCATCATAATTCCAAGGGACAGTTTGGGTACTTTCATACGGAATGGGTCTAGGACCTGAAATAACAACCGGCGCTGGTCTCGCTGGCCCTGATATTACAACTGTCTTGAAAGGAATAACAATAGTAGCAACATCATCATTAACAACCTCTTTTTGCTGATTACCTCTATCAAACTGTAAGCAGCCCTCATTAATCATATTCTGGATACCCTTCTTCAGCGAATCACAACCATTGTCCTTTGTCAAACAATCTGAACAGTTCTCATCACAACCCGGATAGACGCCACCCTTCAATAACCTATTTTTAACCACAGTCAGCGGAGTTTTCAGCTCTTCAACATCCATGATCAAATTCAAAGCTTCACATTCCTCGATTATCGCATTCACCCTCGGCCCATTGTGATCAGGCATCGGGTTTTGCACAACATTAGGTCCATCATTAGCAAAGCTGATAGCCTTTGAATCTAACAAGTCCTGGACTTAATGCTTAAAAGCTTTACAGTCCTCAAGATGGTGCCCCGGAATGAAAATCACAATGGGCGTTAGGATTGTACCCGGGAGGCGGATTACCAACAGGAGGAGCCAAAGTCCTCTTTTCAACTAACTTCAACTGAAACAAATACTGAAACAATTGTGAATATGGTAGAGGTGGAGTATCAAAGTGTATGTTCTGCTTAGGTGTGAATTGTTGTTGGCGCGGAGCGCGACTCTGTCGTTGAGGTGCTGCCGGAGGTGGGAGTGCTGCAGGAATAACCACTGAAGCCACCTGCTGGTTATTGTTTTGTTGTTGTTTCCCCTTTCCCCTATAGGATGAGACAGAATTGGCTTCTTCTTTCTTTTTATAATTCAGAAATGGCTTCTTTCCATGCCCGGAGGACGATCCGTCACCACTAGAAACTTTTCCAGCCTTAATTCCAACCTCTACCTTTTGTCCGATCGCAATCACATCTGCAAACTTGCCTAGCGAACAAGGCAATAACTTTTCATAATAGTGCTTAGGCAGTGTGTCCATAAACATATCCAACATTTCCTTTTCTAGCATTGGTGGCTGCACCCTAGCCGCCAATTCACGCCACCTTTGCGCGTATTCTTTGAAACTTTCATCATTTTTCTGGGACATGCTCAACAGCTGAGTTCTGTTGGGAGCCATGTCTGTGTTGTACTGGTAATGCTTGATAAAAGCTATAGCTAGCTCTCTCCAAGTACGAACATCTCTACTTTCCAGTGCCATGTACCACTCCAAAGACGCACCGGACAGGCTGTCTTAGAAAAAGTGCATCATTAGCTTTTTGTCCTTGGCATGGGCATCCATCTTCCTGGTATACGCCTTTACATGAGTTCTCGGGCAGGTAGAACCATTATACTTCTCCAGTGTAGGAATCTGAATCTTGTGTGGAATGACAATATCAGGGACCAACCCTAGGTCGTCCAAATCTATTCCCAGATCATCCTCCTTCAAAACCCCTTTCAGTTGCGCCTCAATTAAATGGATCCTCTCATCACTGACCACAGGAAGACCAGCGTCCAAGCTTCTGACTGAAAAAACATCATCCTGTTGATCATCAAAACGATGACCTTGGATAGCTCAAACAGTGCTTCCTTCTCCAACCACTGAAGGAATCCCACCCTGTCCACCAGCGCCAGGAATAGGAATGTTGATACCAGCACCACCTCCGCCCGGAGGAATAACACGATTAAGAAGACCACCGTGTAAGATACCATTTTCATCAACCTGCGACACCAAAGGCTAAACTAGAGTTCTGAACTCATTCTGACTCTGCACCACACCTTGCATCATCTCCATGAATTTATCGATGCGAGCTTGCATAGCTGCCATGTCTGCCTGAACTTTGTCCATCACTCTGCTTTGATTAAGCCTGGTATAATACCGATGAGTTGGTTGATCAATCCTGACTGTCAACAAAGAGAGCATAAGAAAACCAGAGAAACCAAGATAACCTGCAATGCAAAATGAGATGATTATGCAAAATGCAAACATGTATGAACATTATTAAGGCGATCTATCCCTTGATTCCAGTTTTAACAACAGAAGAGAACTGAATTCCTGATCATATAAAGAGAATAAGCATCTGTTCCAACACAAGTCTGAATAAGCATAAACAAAGATCCCGACCAACAAGCCTGGCGGTGATCCCGGAAATACAAAGAAAACAACAGCAAGGAAACTAAGGCATATCATCAAGACTCAGCCGTGCTAGAATTCCCCATTTCTCATTCTTTTTGCACCAATTCTGCACTTTCTTGAGAAGCTTCTTGGTATTAGGATGCTCTGGTCTCTGAATCAACTCCTGAATCAGAAGATCTCTCCTATGCAAGATTCCAGTTAAATAACGACTATGCAACTCCCAGTCATCTTCTCTAGAAGCTCCACCTGAACTTGGACCTTCGCTCCTGGCTCTTTTCACTTCGGCTTGGATCTTCAGCTGTTCCATATCTGCCATGGTTTCCTTGAGCTTTTCCTCAACTGCTCTCCTCTCAAAGATCCCTGATAAAATCTCCTTATCCTTTTTTCGAAGCTCTGTCTTTAAACCTTCGATCTGTTCCAGATACTTGTCCTCTTTCAACCTGTTGGCGGTAATTGTTGTATTCCGACGGTCACTGAACCTGTGAATTCTTGACATAGCATAAGCTAACTCTTTCTTTATGGAAGAAAGGACCTTTCTAACACTTTTCAATGCTTGAGCCACTTTCTCCCTGGTTGCAGCTTCTTTAGACAATTCTTTCTCCTTCACAGCCAAACGTTCTGATTTCAACCTGGCAACATGGATAGCTTCCCCTTTTTCATGCTTCAACTGACCAACCTCTCTGCCCAGCTCACGATTCTCCTCTCGGAGTTTCTCCTTCTCAGCGTATAACTTATCATACCTCTCTATATCAACAGTCGTGGGAGCCTCGATCATCAAAGGATACAAAGGTGGTTCCACTGGGAAAGGAAGAAGCTCTTCTTCTGCTCTTTTCTTGATCCACTCTTCATAGGAAGGAAAGGCCCGGTTGTTACATTTCCCGAATGAAGTTTTTCCCTTCTTGGTCACCTGCTTCCAAGCATTCACAATCTTCCTTATCATCTCTTGATCCCCAGTACCATTGAAGAATAAGGACTCTATGATATCTCGCTCTTCAGGTGGACCTCTCAAAGGATAACCAAACTGCCTGATAACAAGGGAAGGATTATAGTTAATTCCACCTCTTCTCCCTATCATGGGTACATTAGGGAATTCTCCGCACTTGCAAATAATCTCCATTCCTAGCAAGTCATGGTTGAACTAAACAATGTTGTCAGCAGTCAAGCCCATTAACCTCTTTGACCACTTTAGAGAATCTCTCGTATCAACGAAAGCGCCAGCTTCGGGGAGATGACTCAGAAACCAAGTAGATAAGAGTGGTGCATAGCAACTCACAGTTCTTCCACGCCTATTTTAATTCTTGTAGTGGACTGAGTGATACACATCATCTAGCAAGGTAGGTATATGATTCTTTGAAATAAAGATTCTGACAGCATGCATATCCACCAGATCAGGAACATTGGGAAACAGGACAATCCCATAGATGCACATAGCTAGAATAGCTTGGAAAGCAGTCCAATTCCTCTCCTTAACATGTATGCAAGCTTGATCACACAAGAAATTCAATAAGAAACCCTTAGCTCCTTGTTTCTCCATAATATTATTGCTCAGAGCAGATTCACCAATATGAAGAGCAGTGGCCATTTCTTTTATCCCGGGACGTTCTTCAGAAAAGAATACTATGTCATGCCTGATGGGGATTCCCAAAATAAATGAGAACTCCTCCAACGTTGGAGCCAAGATGTAGTCTGGGAAAGTGAAGCAACGCAAAGACGGATCATAGAACTGAAGAAGTGTATGAATGGCATCCTTCTCATACTTGGAGATACTGTAGACAAACTTCAGAAGTCTCCCATACTTTCCACTGAACTCTATACGAACTCCGGGACCAGCCATACTAATCAGCTTGTGAATCAACGTCAAGGTCGGGTCTGGGAACGAATAAGCAACAATTTTCTTTCTCTGGACGTCCATGTTAAGGAAACCTCAGAAAACCGGAATCAAGAATAAGATGCAAGCCCTGAAAAATGTCAAACATGTTAGAATGCAAGAAAAATGATATGCACATGCAAGCTTGGGATCAAGGCATCACTGCTGGATGTGCTGCGCTATTAACCAAACGAGAACCACAACCCAGAAAACCAGAATTCTAGAATACCGAACCATTGAGATAACCAGAAACCCAGATAATCAAACACTGATGAGAAATCTAGAAAACCGGGTAGGTTGAAGGTTTCGGTTTCTTGCAATCCTGTAAACACCCATCCCTTCTCACATGTGGGTTCTAAAAAACCGAGGATCCTCAATATCACGGGCTCTCAGGTCGAGAAATGATGATACTTTCACCATTTCTGGTTTGGCGTCATCATCAATCGAGGAGGCCTCGACTGATTCCCCTAAAAAATAAGGTCATCCTATGCGAGTCCCTCAGCATTGGGTCCTCGGATCGACAAGCGTAATGGGTTTGACATTTCTGGTCTGCCATTATCACAGGTCGGGAGGAGAGGTGCAACTGAGGTATCAGAGAAACGGTCACCAGAGTCGACAACTCTCTAGATCAAAACCCTAACATGCGCAAGACACACACGTCAGAATGCATCCCAAGATAACCTCGTCTGGTTGTGAATTTCATGAACACACAAACGCACCAAGCTGGCATGTAGGTCCCACTACTTTCCACTCTAGTCCTAGGGTGTACTCAAGCCTGGGTATTGGGCTTATCTCTCAGAACAACCCAACCTGCCAAATAGAAACCAGCCAGCACAGCACAGCAATATCCAGTATGACAGTAATAAAATGAAATGCAATGCAGCAAAAGCTGTAAAACAGTAATATACAACATAATAAAGCACAACAAATAAACACCAAACGAAAAAACAAACAAGCGCTGGGATCGACTCGTTAAAGGGGATGGACCAGCAAGAGGTCAACCAGTATCCCCAGCAGATTCGCCAGCTGTCGCTCTCAAAAAATTCGCATCCAACGGTACAAACGCGAGAGTGGCGCAGAAAATACAGAGTCTCCAGCAATGTGTATTTATCCCGAGAGAGGGAAAGGAAACACTGCATAAACCTGAAGAGAAAGGGGGAAAGACATGGTCATCGCAACCATAGTCCGGGTTCGGGAGTCGGTTATGCGAGGGGACGGTGTTAGCACCCCACGCATCCATCGTACTTGATGGGATCCAAGCTTGTTGTCTAAACGGAGGGTGAGTTGTCCTACTATCTATGGCTGAACAAAAGAAAACGGGGATGAGGGTGACTAAGACGGACTCGATAGGACATATTCGATGCCCTAGGCCTACGTACTCCCTCAGTGCAATGGGAAAGTCAGACTCAACGTAGTTCGGACGAGAACTGTGGGGGAAGGTTGCTCGCCAAGACAATCGCTGTCTTGTGCCTACATATCCTCAATCGGACGAGAGAGAGAGGAATCAGAGCTAATGTAGTTCGTGGGTACGACCACAGATGGGTAAGTGTTTTTTTATGAGCGATGTTAGATTTGCGTCCGACAGTTAGGGTCGATGCCTGTTTGCGACTTAAACGGAAGGTAACGTGCTCTTTTCTGAAAATGGTCTGGAACCAAACAATCCCGAAGGATAAAAAGATTTGAATTTTTGTTTTTGTGTTTTTTAGACAGAAGTGTTTTTTAAGTTAGTTCATAACTTGCATTGCACCAAAGTCTAGGGCATAGGGACAAATACTTAACGAATTGTCCCAAGACAGGACGCTCGCTAAGCACTCTAAAAAGATGAGAGGAAGCCCCTCATTTCTCATTCCCCACGCTTAAGGCTCGTGCGCAATACACTTTATCTTTATTAAGTGTTTTCAAGAAGTTTTGAGATGAGAAGAGAGAAGACACAAAGGAAACTCTAAAGGGAAACTAAGATTCCTAATGTTATCATGCATGGATGACCTATGGTTAGTGAGGTTTAGGAGGGAAGACTACCTAAAACCTAATGCTAATCCTACTCCAAGCTTAATCAAAAATTAAGTTGGACTAGGTAGCTCTAAAGGGAGAGAATCCAAGACTTAAACAAGTCTTGAGATCCACGGGAGGAAGAGAGTGAAAGAGAAGAATGAGAATGAGAAAGAGAAGGAGAAGATGAGATACAATAAATGGCAGAAAGCACATCACATCATAAATGTCCAACTCAAATCATCAAAAATGTTTCAAAGATCAATGCAAAACAATCTCAAGTAAGCATGCAAAGATAAACATGAAAAAAGGCAAGCATACTTGTATGGAATGCACAATTAAGCATACATGGACTTCATATCAAAATGAAATGAGAAAGATATATGAAGATGAGTGCAAGTCAGAACCAAAATCATATTATCATCAACAATTCTCATGTGCAAAAGGAAATCAAAGCATGAAACATTATGCACCAAAGAAAGCTACAAAAAGTGGACAAAGTTCCAACACTTAAGCATACTCAAACATGATTCAAACATGATCCATAAATGGCAAAACTTGGTCACAAGGGACCTCAACCAGGGGTAAACATCATATCAAATGGACATACAAAGAGTCAAGAAGAAACTCAAGAAAATAGGCATGGCAAGTCAACTTGTGTAAAGAGGTGTCAAGATATAGTCATGCATAAGTCATTTAAGCACAAATAAACAAACATATATCAAATGACACTAAAAAATTGTGAGATTAAAACTCAAATGACCTAAGTCAGAAGCTAATCACATGTCAAAAGATCTCACAAAAATTCACAAGTTAAGTATCTCAAAGAATTAGGCAAAGATCACATAGGAACCATGAACCAATATGCAAAGGAGAGGGACTAAAATGCAATATGAAATGATTTTAAAAACAAAAAAAAATGTTTTTAAGGACCTCAAGATGTCCTCTGAAAAATGCAAAAAGAATGAGATGCAAATCATGTATAGATGATGAGAACAAAAATCAACAAGGCAGGGTGTGCATATATGAAACAATCCTAAAAGAAATTAATTAAACAATTAATTCAGATGCACAAAATAGAATAAAAATAAAAAAAATAAAATTTGACAAAATTTTATAAAAACCTAAACATACTTCATGAATTTTTTTTTTTGGGGTTTTTGGATGCATTTAACTAATTTTAAAAATTAAAAATGGAAATGCAACAATTAAAATTCAATAAAAGGAAATAAAAGCCAAGGGGGTGCAAACAGCAAGGGAAACACGTTCAAAACCAAACTGGGCTCAAGGGGGAGGTGTGGATATCAAGCCCAGGTCAAAAGACCCATCAGCGAAGTCAACACACCCCCACATAGAACTCAGTCAACAAATAGGACTCACACAAGCCATCTGATTGATCCAACGTTCACAATCAGTCAAACAAACACACCAGTAATCATGATGAGAGGCCAGGATTAGAGGACACATGATAACAATGATACTCACGCACACACATAACACCACTGATTTTAAAACAGAACACGTGAATAGCACATGGAAATTTTAATGTGCTGGCAAGATCAACACCATCAGATTCATCCAAAGCACCAAATCAATTTAACAAATCACATAATAATCATGATGTGTAGTTCAGATCTGCGTGTACATGATAGCAAGCATGGAATAGCGCACACACAAAATAATTAAACACGTGAGAATTTAATGTGTTGGCAAAACCTGAGCCATCAGATCTAACCCTTGGACGGCTGTGATTTCATCTTCTCCACTTAAACCCTGCATCACCTGAAAAATAACCAGACGCCGGAGCCCTAGCTCCGGTCGTCTCCTCCGGCGACTATCAACTTAAAATTCTCCAGAAATCACACATGAGTACACTATCTTGACCAGAATTCAACAAGGATTCCATATATCATATTCATTTCATCAAATAACAAACACACAGTGCAAATCGAAGGAAAACATAAATGGATCTAAAACTTCAACTCCAAAATACACACATGTTACACGTCCAAACTCACAAAAAAATACATCAGCATTATCAGTGAAGCATGAGGATCATTTTGCACACCAAAAAAATGAGTTCTATGATGGTGAAAATCACACTAACCTGAAACTTGTAGAGCTCGAAATACACTAAGAACTCCTTCCAAAAGCTGCAGATCTTCCTCTTTTGAGATCTATTTGCAAAATAAATGCAAATAGAGACCTGAAATAGGCTGGATCTAAGACTTTGAACTTGAACCAACTTGAAATGCACTTATGGAAAACCTCACTCTCAGCTCAAAACAGTGGTAGATTCTTACTCTACCAAGTGTGTAGGTCACAAATATGAAAAAAATTCTTCAGAGACCCTTGTAATGGATGAGTTTCGAAGAGAGAAGGTTTGGGTGAGAAAAATGAGATTCTGAACAAAATAGAGTGCATGACCTAATTGTGAAGGCATGAGTAAGCTTATATACATCCCATTAGAGCTCTGATCACAATTAAAACTTGATTAATCCCTTGGTTAATGAAATTGGATGGTTTATGCCAAAATGCACTTTGTGTTGTACCCACTAATCCACACGTGCACATCCATGCTCTTTATGATGGATCATTCACATTTATCATGCTGATCAAAAATCAAATTAACTTGGGCCTTGCACTTGCTTGGACAATGAGATTTGATCCATTATGCATTTTGGTCATTTGATGAATACCACATGAATAAGGCACGGGTAGGCATGAAGTAAGGGTAAAAAATGCTCCTCTTGACTTGTACTTTGATGATATAACATGACTTGAAGCAACTGGAAACATTACAAGTCCTTTTGAGTGAAAACGCAAATGATGTAAAGTTGGTACATGTGGAAAGCCCTAAAACACACCTTGCCTTGCCTTAGCCATAACTTGAGTTTCACAAATGCTATGGAGATGTTCTAGTACTTGTTGGAAAGGGGAGAAAAAGATCTTCAACTTTCATGTTTGAGGAAAATTCATTTGAAGCTTCTTTGATGATGAAAAGTCAAGTTGAATGTGGTGGAAAAACTGCCAAAAATGGAAAGTTTCAAAATATAGGTCATTTCCATATTTAGTAACTTTTGCACAAACTCTTGATTCTTGATGAATGACATGAATCTTGACATTTGAGGACCATATGAGGGCATAAGACCTTAAACATCATGAAGAGGACCTCAAAATTCCATGGTTGACTTTCCTCCTTACTATTGACTTTTGCTTACTTCACAAGTAACTGATCCACTGAGCATCTTCCACAATGAACCACTAGCCAAGCCTTCCTCTATGAGCACTTGTGAGCATATGAAAACCATGAGAGCATGCTTGAATCCACAAATCCCTTCAAGAAGTCCTTTGGGTCAAAAACCCTAATTTGGTCCCTCTGGTTAGGAGGGAAAGATTCACTTGAAATCCTTTGTCATTCTTGACCTTATGAAGATATGATGAACTCCTCAAACCACCTTGAGGCTTGGGACTCCTTTGAGATGAACCAAGTACCTTGATCCCATGCTAAGAACCAATGCTATACACAAATGTTGATTCAAGAAATGCAAAGAAACATAAGCCAGTTAGCTAAAAGTGAGAGAAAAAATTTTGGGGTGTTACAACATGCACGCATACACATGCAATCATTCATAGAGAGAAAAATAGCACGTGAGTGGAAACACCTTCATTTATACGCTGGCAGATTATTAACCTTTGGATAAAACACAATCAGATGGTCGCGTTTTAAAGTTCTAAAACCCTAACCTGAAAACCTCACCGGCCGAAGAAGGGCCTCCGGTCATCTTCTCCAGCCACCTCCGGCCACTGCAAATCCTCAAATGTTCCAGAAATTCACAAGGCATACATCAATCGAAAGTTAAAGTGACGTAGATCAAGAATCTAACACTGAAATCACCAAGCAATGCACACACAACAAGAAACGATCACCACCATTTTGCCCTAAGTTTGGATCTACACCTCTAAAAGATCTATCAACTAGCCATATCACTCACACTGCTCCTATTAAGCCACTATCAACAAAACACAAGCTATAATCAGTGATTTAGTACAAGAAAAAGTTGAGAAATAGGAACCTGAAACTTGAAGAAATCTTGAATCTACAAGAAGACCAGAGGTGAGAACTTGATCTTGAACTCATTTGAGCAAAATAAATGCTCGTAGATGCTTGAGAATGAAGAGGAAATGGATTTGAAATTGAAGATGATTCCACTATTCAATGCCTCACCACATCAATGTTACTTGATGATGAAGATTCAAGAATAAAAATGGAGAACTCGTGCAATGAGAGAGAGAGAGAGAGAGTTCAGAGGGAGTTTGAGATGAAGAGTTTGTGGAATGTGTGAAATGATAAAGCCCCCCTCAAAATCTATTAGAGTGATCCTTATATATGTGTAGTTGGTTCTTAACTAGGATGGTTAACAGTTGGAACTCAAGTTAACTGAGTTTTGAGTTAACAGAATGAGTGAGATTTGTTATGCACGAGTTGGTGAGTGAAGTTAGAGTGTGGAGAGATCATGTTGCTTATGGTGAGGATGTGAAATGAGAAGTGGTGATGTTGATGTGTGTTGTTGCAGCAAGGCTTAGTGGATAAGCTTCCTTTTATTTCCTCTTGTATGTTTGATAGCAACATGGCATGTATGTGTGTAAGGGATATGCTGGTTCAAATGAGGCAAATGGTTGTACATGTGAAGTATGCGTGTGAACTGAGTTTTAACAATAACAACAATGTTACAACATGCTATTCTTGGCAGCCATGCATGCAGTGAAAAATTGGAAGTTTGAGGGTGAATATCTCTCACATTAATGGATGAAAATGTATAATTTTGGTGGCAAATGAAACATGGTACATTATAGAACGAGATAGGTGTTGATTTTGGATTGAAAAGAGGTTTGGAAGAGGATGAAAAATAGCTTGAAACTCAAGGGATCCAAACTGCATCATGGGCGTGCCAACCTGCATAGTGTGCATAACAATGGCCTTGTGGATTTTCAGTATGAAACATCTCTCTTTGAACCCTCATATGACCTCCATAACATCTTCAAATGAAGAAATGTACAACATCAAAGTTGAACAGGACATGGAGATAAACAACTTTCATGTTGGAAAGTTTTTCATTTGAAGCTTCCTTGATAGAGAAAACTGTCTTGACATTTGGCACACCAAGTGTTTGATGAAATTATGGCGTGGAGGCCTGAACTTGCCTTGCCATGACTTAGAATTTGCCTTGATTTTGCTCCACTTTAATTGATCATAACTCTTTCAATTTTGATCCATTGGAAGAGTTCTTTATATGGATTTGAAGCTTAAGATGTGATCTTCAATTGGCTCAACTTGGGCCTGAAGTTTGAAGCTTTTATCATGGAGAAAGAATGCCTTGAAGTGTAGTGCAAAATGGTCCAAACTTGCAATTTTTGGAAACCCTAAGTTTCTAAAAATGGAAACTTTGTACATTTCTTGATTTTTGATGATTCCTCCATCATTTCTTGATCAAATCTTGTCCATTGAACATATGTGACTTGAATTTCATGAATTTGACCTTAAAAGTCAGAAGTTGACTTTTTTTACTGCACAGTTGACTTTTCCCCAATTTCTTGATTCTCAAGCAACTGGCCAATTGAACCTCTTCTGAAATGAACCAATGGGCAATCTTCCATCCTTAGATACTTCGCATCATGTAGAAAACATTGAGATCAAGTTTGAACCAAAATTTCATTAGGAGACTGCTTGAATCACAAACCCTGATTTGGGCTGTTTTTGATAGGAGGTGATGAACTGTCCAACCTCTTGGTGAATTCTCTTCTTCCAATGACTTGTGGGATCAAATGAGATGATATATGATATAAGAGACCTTTGAGACTTGTTGGGAGACCCTTGACTCTAGCTCTCTTGCCTTAGATAATCAATATTCTAAAAACCACTGATCACATGCCCTATGCTGAATGCAATGCAATGTTTTATTTTTCTATGACTTGAATGCAATGTAATGCAATGAAAGCACATGCTAAATGATATGAAAAATGAGAGGGCAAATTTTGGGGTATTACAGCTGCCCCTATTCAATCACTGTAGACCTGAATGGATGATAGCGGTTGTTTTCAGACCTTTAAGGTATTGAGGGATTGAATACCAAGAATAACCAGAAAATTTGCACTCTGTTGAGAAGAAGAAAAGGGATATAAACCCAACCAAATGAACCCTGCTAGGATAAAACCTTGATAGGAAGAAAAGCACTGGAGAGATGTCTTTTGAACGACGCCAGATGACTACTGGCTTGCCACACTGCGGATGGTCTTGGAAAACGCCTTTTAAATGATGCCAGACGACTACTGGCTTGCCACACCGAGGGTGGACTTTAACAACGTATTTTGTACGACACCAGACGACTACTGGCTTGCCACGCTGTGGGTGGACTTTAACAACGTCTTTTGTACGATGCCAGACGACTACTGGCTTGCCACGCTGCGGGTGGACTTTAACAACGTCTTTTGTACGACGCCAGACGACTACTGGCTTGCCACACTGCGGGTGGACTTTAACATTGTCTTTTGTACGACGCCAGACGACTACTGGTTTGCCACACTGCGGGTGGACTTTAACAATGTCTTTTGGAACGACTCCAGACGACTACTGGCTTGCCACACTGCGGGTGGACTTTAACAATGTCCTTTGGAACGACGCCAGACGACTACTGGCTTGCCACACTGCGGGTGGACTTTAACAATGTCTTTTGGAACGACGCCAGATGACTACTGGCTTGCCACACTGCGGGTGGACTTTAACAATGTCTTTTGGAACGACGCCAGACGACTACTGGCTCGCCACGCTGCGGGTGGACTTGAAACTGCTTTGCCACCCTAAGATGGACTTTTGCCAATCTGCGTTTGGTCTTGAAATTGTCTTTTAAATGGAGTCAGATGACTACTAAATTGCCACACTGTGGGTGGACTTTCGCCAATCTACGGTTGGACTTTGCTGATTTGCCATCCTAAGATGGACTTTTGCCAATCTGCGGTTGGACTTTGCTGATTTGCCACCCTAAGATGGACTTTTGCCAATCTACGGTTGGACTTTGCTGATTTGCCACCCTAAGATGGACTTTTGCCAATCTGCAGTTGGACTTTGCTGTATTTTAAATGGAGTCAGATGACTACTGACTTACCACACTGCGGGTGGACTTTAGAAAGACGCCTTTGGATGAAGTCAGTTGACTACTTATTGGCCAAACCGCGGGTGGAATTTTGCAAAAATTCCAACACTGGATTACGCTCTGCATCCATATCAGACATCCCTGCTGACTCTACTGAGGAACAATGGTCAATGATGTGACCTCAGAGACTCCTCAAAGGATGGTATCTCTGTTGGAGAATGAATGAATAATCCGTCTGTTTCGAACTGTCACGCTTGCCAAAAATAAATTGGACTTCGAGATATAGGGAGGTGATGACTCTGCCAGGAATTACTTCATCTGTCTGGGGATGAATTCTGATCATAACAACTCTGCTGGAAGAATGATAACTTTCCGACTTGGCTGGGGAAAGAATGTACTAACACTCTACTGAGGAAGAGATTTTGTTGATCTGACAAACCTCTGCGGGGAGAAAAAGCAAATCAGCTGGGGAATATTACTGACAAGATTCAATGCTGAACTATGTGGGGATACCACTACCAGAGATACGATCTTGCTGAGGATCAGAACTACTCCGTCGGGGGTACGCAAACCCTGGTTAGAAGACATTCTGTTGCGACAGGCTAGGAAAGAGTCCTTAGAGATCTACTGGGAAAACACAAAGCAAATCCACGGTAGTCTGTTGAGGAACAAAGCTATCGAGCTTAGGATAAGTGCCACAATGTCCCATGCTATGCAAACCTTCCGTTTAACGACTCCGTCGGGGATAATGAGTTTACAACAAACTCTGCTGGGGAAAACTGCTTCAAAGCGTCTCGTGTTGGGGAATGTATCTTAAGAGGATTTTACAGAAGACCAAGCATCCTCAAACTCTTAGGCAAATACTGAGACTTGAGCTAGTCGTATTAATTGGGAAGTCACTCTACTGGAGATGATAGATCTGGAACATCTTTTGTCAGAGGGATTTCACGATGCCCCATGCTTGGGAAGGTCACCAACTCACTTTTGCCCCAGATTACAAGTTTGTTCTGAAGAAATCATCCCAAGAGGATTTTACAGAAGATTTGGCATCTTCAAACTCGTGGACACTCACTGAGTCTTGAACATTAACTGCGAGGTCTGCGAAGTAACTCTACTGGTGAATTTGCAACAGTTATCGACACAGAAAAGCTTGTAGCTGTTGGAAGTACTGAATGAGAGAATCGACTTAATAAGATACCACAATACCCAATGGAAATTAACTTGTCGATATCGAATCGTCGTGAGCGACCGTCAGCCGAATGATGGACTCAATCAGTAAACGTTGTGACAAAAGGGTGACATGTGAACTCTTTCCTGAACATGATTGCCCCGACGTTCTGCAAGCAAAAAGATATGCTCATATGCCCCTTACTGGATATAACATCTGCAACTAATAAATTCCAACCCTGAACCACCACTTGTTGGGGATAGCCCCTAACCATGCTTGGTGCTGAAGATGACTTCATGCTAGGCTTCTGAATGCAAACCTGCAACAAAAGAAATGCACAAATATGTTCCGGAGACTGCATGGTTTGAATCCACCATCCGGGGTTAATCAACATTCAAAGCAATTTTAAATGTTTTCCCTGCGCATGTTATTATAACGCCTCAATGTTTTCAACAATGTAATGTTCTTTACCAAAAATTCGGACGTATTTGCAAACAAAACAGTAAAATGAAAACAAATAAGAAGGTTTTTGACTGAATGATCAACTTTATTGATTGAAATGCCCAGAATAGGCAAGTACATCAGGAAGCAATCCCTGGAAAGAGGTGATTGCTGAAAATCGAGAAAAGAAACTATCCTAATGGCAACTTAAAAACGGCGTTTCACTGAGTTTCAATTCTGCTATGACCAGTATGTCTTCAAGACTTTCCGATTATCTTCACTTTCTGAAGAGAACAATTGGACTGATTCCTTTCCTTTGGAGATTTCCAATTTGAGTGAAACGATGAGGTAGTACAGATGACTCAGAACGCAGTCTTCACTTAATCCCTCTTTTGCATGGACCGCCCTTTTCAGGTTTTCAATCCACCGGGATACCCTTTCTTGCCTGAGTTGTCCTTGCGGATTTTCAACTCACCGGGTGTATAATTTTTTTTATTTTATATCCCTAATTTTTTCCCGAACCTTTTTATTCTGTTTTTATGGCTCGCCGGGATGCCCTTTTTTTCCTGGACTTTTCTCTTTTTTTTTTGTGTCCAGTGGGTCTATTTATGTGAAGTATTTTTTGACTGCGTCTGAGTTGACAAGGGATGGAAAATCTTCACCATCCATGGTTGTAAGCATTACGGCTCCGCCAGAGAAAACCTTTTTAACCACATATGGACCTTCATAGTTCGGTGTCCATTTTCCCCTGTGATCTGTGTTTGGAGGATGGATCCTTTTAAGTACCAATTCACCAACTTGATACTCCCGAGGTCGCACTTTCTGATCAAATGCCCGCTTCATCCTTCTTTAATACAATTGACCATGACAAATAGCTGCTAGTCTCTTTTCCCCAACTAGGCTCAGCTCATTGAATCAGGTGCGAACCCATTCTGCCTCATCCAGTTTGACATCCATCATAACTCTCATCGAAGGAATCTCGACTTCAACTGGTAGGACTGCCTCCATACCATACACCAGTGAGAACGGTGTTGCCCCAGTAGATGTCCTTACTGATGTTCGGTACCCATGCAAGGCAAACGGTAACATCTCATGCCAATCTTTGTAGGTCACCACCATCTTTTGCACAATCTTCTTGATATTCTTGTTGGCCGCTTCAACAGCGCCGTTCATTTTTTGACGGTACGGTGAAGAATTGTAATGCTCAATTTTGAAGTCCCGACATAATTCTGCCATCATTTTGTTGTTGAGATTAGAACCATTATCAGTAATGATTCTTTCGGGCACTCCATAGCGACAAATGATATCTCTTTTCAGAAATATGGCTACCACCTGCTTGGTGACATTAGCATAAGACGTTGCTTCCACCCATTTGGTAAAGTAATCAATAGCGACCAAGATGAAGCGATGGCCGTTGGAAGCAATTGGCTCAATCTTTCCAATCATGTCAATGCCCCACATTGCAAAGGGCCAAGGAGAAGACATGACATTCAACGGATTCGGAGGTACATGCACTTTATCTGCATAAATCTGACATTTGTGGCATTTGCGGGCGTATGAACAACAATCTGCATCCATAGTCAACCAATAATACCCCGACCTCAATAGTTTCTTTGCCATTGCATGTCCTCCGGCATGGGTACCGAAAGAGCCTTCGTGTACTTCTTGCATCAACATATTTTCCTCGTGTCTATCCACGCATCTGAGCAAAACCATGTCAAAGTTCCGTTTATACAGCACGTCATCTTGGTTCAAGAAGAAGCTACCAGACAATCTCCTCAAAGTCTTCTTATCTTTGGTAGATGCCCCAGGCGGGTACTCTTGACTCTTCAAGAAGCATCTGATATCATGAAACCACGACTTGTCATTAGACACCGCGTCAACAGCAAACACAAATGCAGGTCTGTCAAGACGAGACACATTAATCTTGGGTACATGGTTCCACCTTTGCACTTTGATCATAGAAGACAATGTGGCCAAGGCATCAGCAAACTTATTCTCATCTCGAGGAATATGGTACAGCTTTACCGTTGTGAAGAACGTCAACAGTCTTCTCGTATAATCTCTATACGGAATCAGATGTGTCTGGTGCGTGTACCAGTTCCCATTCACTTGATTGATTACCAAAGTTGAATCACCGAAGATATCGAGGGTCTTAATTCGCAAATTAATCGCCTCCTTGATCCCCATTATACAAGCTTCATATTCTGCTTCATTGTAGGTGCATCCGAAAGTTACTCGGGTAGTGAAGGGCATATGAACACCTTCTGGCGTGATAAGAACTGCTCCAACTCCGCATCCATTCATGTTGACAGCCCCATCAAACATCAAACTCCATTTGCATTCAGGGTCTGGCCCCTCCTCCGGGAGTGGTTCCTCGCAGTCTTTAACTTTGAGAAACATGATGTCCTCATCAGGGAAATCAAATTTCATGGGTTGATAATCATCAATAGGCTGCTGCGCAAGATAGTCTGACAAAATACTTCCTTTGATGGCTTTCTGCAAAGTATACTGGATATCATATTCAGTCAGCACCATCTGCCAACGTGCAACCCATTCGGTCAATGCTGGTTTCTCAAATATGTACTTGACAGGGTCCATCTTTGAAATTAACAAGGTTGTATGAGTGGGCATATATTGCCTCAATCGCTTAGCAACCCATGCAAGTGCACAACATGTCCTCTCAAGCATTGATTATCGGGATTCGCAATCATTGAATTTCCTGCTTAAGTAGTAAATGGCGTGCTCCTTCTTACCCGTCTCGTCATGTTGACCGAGAACACAACCCATGGATCCTTCAAGCACAGTCAAATACATGATCAATGGTCTCCCTGGAACTGGAGGCATGAGAATTGGAGGTTCCTGAAAATATTCTTTTATTTTCTCGAAAGCCCTTTGGCAATCGTCATTCCACCTGACCGCTTGTTCTTTTCTTAACAGCTTAAATATTGGTTCACAAGTGGCTGTGAAGTGAGATATGAACCGTTCAATGTAGTTCAATCTACCCAGGAAACCACGTATTTCTTTTTCTGTTCTTGGTACAGGCATTTCTTGTATCACTTTTATTTTGGCGGGATCAACCTCAATTCCTTTTTCGCTTACGATGAAACCCAGCAATTTACCGGACCACACTCCGAAAGTGTACTTGTTCGGATTCAGCCTTAGTCGAAACTTTCTCAACCTCCCAAACAGTTTCTTCAAGTTGACCAGATGCTCTTCTTCTGTTCGAGACTTGCCAATCATATCATCCACAAAACATTCAATCTCTTTGTGAATCAAATCATGGAAGAGTGTCAACATAGCTCGCTGATACGTTGCCCCAGCATTCTTCAACCCAAAAGGCATCACCTTGTAATAGAAGGTACCCCACGGGGTAATGAATGGTGTCTTCTCCATGTCCTCCGGCGCCATCTTGATTTGATTATACCCGGAGAAGCCATCCATGAAGGAGAATACCGAGAATTGAGCGGTGTTATCAACCAGTACATCAATATGAGGTAAAGGAAAGTCATCCTTTGAACTTGCTCTGTTTAGATCCCAGTAATCAACGTACATTCTGACTTTACCATCTTTCTTCGGCACAGGAACAATATTTGCAACCCATGGTGGGTAATTGGTGACGGCCAGAAATCCCGCATCTAACTATTTTTATACCTCCTCCTTGATTTTGAGAGCCATTTCTGGTTTAGTTCTCTGGAGCTTTTGTTTGACAGGAGGACAGCCCTCTTTCAACGGCAACATATGCACGACAATGTATGTATCTAACCCCGATATATCTTGATACGACCAGGCAAAGATGTCAACATATTCCCGCATCATACTGATCAACTCTTTCTTCACCTCGGCCTGCAGACTGGCTCCAATCTTAATCTCTTTCTTGGCGTCCTCGGAACCAATATTGTTAACCTCAATTATCTCTTGGTGAGGTTGAATGACCCTCTCCTCCTGCTTCAACAATCTGGCCAATTCCTCGGGAACTTCACAGTCTTCTTCATCCCCCTCTTCGGCTAGATAGATTGGATTGTCAAAGTCATACATGGCCATAGCAGAACCGTTGTCAATGAAATTTGGGTGATTAAGTCTGCATGATTAGGAGTTATGCTTTATTTTAGAATGAGACTTTTTGAAAAAAGAAACAACAAAAACAATAAACATTGCCATTTTATTGTTTTTTCTGCAAAAATAAAAAATGAAAGACAAGGAACCCAAAATTTGAATGAAAAACGTCCTTTATTAATGATAAAAAAACCTTGCAAATGCAATTATGAGGCCCTACAAATGGATATACACGCCTTAGGCAGAGCGCGAGATTTTAACATGCAACAAAGAAGAACAAAGAAAATTACTCTGTTTGAAGAGTAACTTGAACAATTTCTTCAACAGACCAATTGCAAAGCTCTTGACCTGGTACACACGGGCGCACCCAATTGTCGAGGTCACAATCATTGTCGTTGCCATCTTCACTTGTAGCGCACATCTGATTTGGATTAATGATTCCCTCGCTGTAGAAAGTAATCGGCCCCTTGCGCTCTGTTGCAGCAGCCTGATATAGATTATAGCCTATACCGAACTTATCTTCCTTTGCAGAGACTTCAATCAATTTTCCCCAGCCTTGGGCATTACCTGCTTTGACTACTTCCACTGCCAGTCTGTAAGAAGCAATAGAAGTACCCACTTGTTCTTCGTCCCGAGAAGATACCGCCTGTGAAGACGAATCACCAATATTTACTGCCTCAAATGCTTGACTCAGCATCTAATGGATCTCTCCATCCATTTCCACGTACTTAAAGGTAGACAGCTGACTTACGAAGATGTCTTCCTCTCCACATACAGTCACCACTTGACCATCAACCACATATTTCAATTTTTGATGCAATGTAGATGTCACTGCCCCAGCGGAATGAATCCACGGTTTGCCTAACAAGCAGCTATATGCGGGTTGAAGGCCCATCACGTAGAACATGCACTTAAACACCTGAGGACCAATTTTTATTGGGAGCTCTACCTCTCCGAATACAGAACCTTTCGAACCATCGAAAGCCCTTACTACCAAATCACTTGGTCTTAGAATAATTCCGTCAGCGTCTAACTTCATTAAGGCCTTCTTTGGTAACATGTTCAGGGAAGACCCCGTGTCCACCAATACATGAGATAATACTGCCCCTTTACACTCCAGGGTGATGTGTAATGCCCTGTTGTGATTGCGACCCTCCGTAGTCAAATCAAAATCTGTAAAACCTAACCCATGGCTAGCATTGACATTAGAAACAACCGACTCCAATTGATTCACAGTAATCTCTTGAGGTACATAGGCCATATTCAAAACCTTCAAAAGTGCCTCTCGATGAGCTGCAAAACACATAAGCAACGACAAGATAGAAATTTTTGATGGCGTTTGGTTCAACTGATCGACCACTTTATAATCACTCTTTATGATAAGTCTCATGAACTCCTCGACCTCTTTCTCAAAAGTACCTTTCTGCACCGATTCAGGAATAACAACCTCCTCTGTAGCCACCTGTTTACCTTTGGCTTTGGCTACTGCCTCAGCTTCAGCATTAGTTCTCAAAGTCTGTGGAGCAAATTAGCGTCCACTTCTAGTGAAGCCACCAAGACCTCCAACATTATCAATACTGGAACTACCCCCAGCTGGAGTTTCCATTTCTTGCTTTTCTCCTTGGTAGTAAGCATCTGCACCATAGTGTCATAGAATAGCCCGCTCACTAGTATAAGTAACTGGTCCTGGTACAGTAATAGTAACAGGACTTACTACAGCAGGCACAATGGTTGCAGCAGGCGCTGGCACTTGATTTTCAGCTGGCGTAAAATAAATGGTAACAGCTGACACATCATCGTCCTTTTTGTCCCCCTGATCGAACTGTAGACAACCCTCATCAATCAAATTTTGAATACCGGCCTTCAGTTTATCACATCCATTACTCTGATTCTTGCAATCAACACAACCTTCTTCATAGCCAGGGAACACTTGCCCTTTCAACAATCGAGCCTTCACAAAACTCAAAGGAGTCTTCACCCTGTTCACATCAGTTACCAAATTCAAAACCTTCCCATCTTCAATGGCGTTGACCTTTGGAACATTATGATCTGGCATAGAATTCTGAAGCACATTCGGTGGAGTTGAGAAATTAATTGCCTTGGCATCAATCAAATCCTGTACCTTATGCTGAAATGCCCAACACTTTTCAGTGGTGTGCCCCGGAGCACCTGAATGGAAATCGCAGCGGGCATTAGCATCATAATTGGATGGCAAGTTACCAGCAACAAGAGGTCTCATGGTACGAATTTCGACCAATTTCAGTTGGAGTAACTGGGGTAACAAAGCTGAGTAAGTCATAGGAAGAGGGTCAATTTTGCGGTCCCTCTGCCTAGACCTTTGTTGGTACTGTGGTCGTTGTTGTTGAACCTGCTGTTGTGGCTGCTGTTGCTGAACAGGTAGTGTTGGAATTGTCACTGCATCCACTTGGTGATAAGCCTGAGAACGTCCTTTTCCCCGTCCTCTGTACACAACACTTGTCTCGCCTTCTCTCCTTCTCTACCCATTAGCAAAAGGCTTCTTTGTTCCTAAAGTGCTAGCACCACTGACATCTTGTATTTTTCCGAGCTTCAGTAAACTTTCAATCCTTTCCCCAGCGATTACAATGTTCGCAAATCTAGTTGAAGGACAGGCGGCCAACCTATCAAGATAAGTTCCCTGAAGAGTACCCATAAACATGTCGGCCATCTCTCGGTCCTGCAGTGGAGGTTGAATCATGGCAGCCAACTAGCACCATCTTTGAGCATATTCCTTAAAACTCTCCTTCGCATTCTGAGCCATACTCTGCAGCTGAGTACGGTTTGGAGCCATATCCATATTGTATTGATACTGCTTGACGAAAGCATGAAATAACTCCTTCTAGTTCCTCACAGAAGTCCTGCTCAACTTCATATACCATTCTTGAGATGCCCCAGTAAGGCTGTCTTGGAAATAATACATCCACAATTTCTCATCATCAGTATGAGCGGCTATCCTCCCCACATAAGATTGGAGATGAGTTTTAAGACAAGTAGTGCCATTGTACTTGTCAAATGTTGGTGGCTTGAACTTATGTGGAATTCTTGCTCCAGGTACCAATCCCAAGTCAGAAACATCAAAACCAAGAGTGTTTTGGGATTCAATGGACCTAATTTTTTTAGCGAGCTCATCGAATCTGTGAGTGTTCTCATCTTCAGCATCTAACAAAGTGAACTGATCATCTTGGTTATCTTCCACAACGTGACGAACCCCAGTATTTCTAGGAGGGTCACCGCCTGCATTAACGCCAGTCTGATTACCTGTCTCATCACCAATTCTGTGACCTCTATTATTACCGTTACCATTCTGCACCTCTACTTGTGGCCGCTCAACCATTGCCCTGAGTCTTTCCTGGTTTTGGGCCATACCAGTCATTAGTGTCATGAACTGGTCCATCCTATTCCTCAGCTCAGCCAATTCAGTTTGCATCTGATCCTTGATCTTAGCTTGGTTTCTGCGAGTTGCGTACTGATGGACGTGGTTATCAGCTATAGTGCCTGGAACCAAATAAAGGTTAGAGAACCTGCAACGAGTACCTGTCATGCAAAAAATGATATGCGAAATGAAATGCAATGCAAATGTCATATTTATCATTTCCGAGGTTCCTTATACCCTGATTCCAATCTTAACCACAAAATGCTGAAGATCGCGATATGAAGATACGTGACGTGATTATGTGCTTGTGTACAGATAATTGCCAACGAAATATTTCTAAATAAACCGCTTGTTTTAATTACAAAAGAAACCAACCATACGCACAGCGTTCAATAATAGGTTCAAACATCATACATCAAAATAGTGGATTCATCAACAAGCCTGATGATATCCACCAACAAAACTACATTAAGAGAATGAGAGAAAAACTGTCAATCTGACAACTCCAAGTCCTTCAACTTTTCGCTTGAATACTTGACTTCCTCGAAGAGTATGCGAGTATGCTGGTGATTTGGTCTTTCGATTAACTCCTTTATCAGAACATCTCTTTTTTCCAGAGCTTCAGTCAGCGAACCCATATGCATCAGGAGAGCTTCATCATCACAGACTCCTTTATGCCTTTTCACGCCGGCATGCATTTTGAGTTTCCCCATATCTGCCATAACCTCTTCAAGCTCCTTCTTGGAAATCTTTAGCTCCTCTCTGGCACTTTCCAATTGCTCTTGAATTTTGCCAAGGTTCTCCCGATACTTCCTCCGTTTTTCGTGTGTCTTTTTGAGCTCGTTATCCTTGATCTTCAGCTTTTCCTGCAACTCTGAGTTTTCCATTCTAACCTCATCCTAAGCTTGCTGAAACTTGGCTAACGTGTCTTTAGTCTGGGCTAAGATATGTTTGGTCTTCTTATGAGCTTGAGTGGCAGCATCGGCACCCTTACTAATTTTCTGGAAATGTTGAGCTCTTTCGGTAAAATCCCTTTCTCTTGCTGCTAAGATTTGTTCGGCGTCTTGGGCTTTCTGTTCCAATCTTTTGTTGGTATATAGCGCTTCTTGAAGACGGCTGCTCAGCTCAGAATTCTCTCCTTGAAGCTTTTTCATCGAGGCTTGCAATTTGTCGATGTCTTCCATAGTGGCAGTATTTCTTTCTTTCTCATCCTCAAGATACAACAGGGGTACCCTATCAAAAGGCAAGTGAAAATCTTCAACTCTTTTCTTCACCCACTCTTCGTATGCTGGATAAGCCCGATTGTTGGGTTTGCCTAGAGCAACTTTTCCTTTCTTTAGCACGCTAACCCAGCTTTCAGAGGCTTTTTGTGCTGTTTCCAAACCATCTGATGTGTGGAAATACAGGGACTCTTCTACATCCCTCTTAATGGGCGGACCCGTCAAAGCCTACCTAAATTGCCGGATAGCCAAAGTAGGATTGTAGTTGAGTCCCCCCTTTCTTCCTATTAGTGGAACATTAGGGAACTCACCACAGTTATGGATAATATTCTTGCCGATTAGCCCATGATCTATCCATATGATGTCTTTGGCAACTAGCCCCATTAAGCGCTGACTCCATTCTAGAGAACCTTTAGAATCCACAAAAGCCCCTGATTGCGGTAAGCGACTTGCAAACCACTTATAGAACAAAGGTACACAGCAACGAACTACCCCTCCTCTTTTCTTTTCGTTTCTATTATATAAGGCGTAGTGAAGATCTCCCAACAGTGTTGGTACCGTATTTTTCATCATGAATATCCTAATGGCGTCTGTATCAACAAAGTCAGGCTCGTTGGGGAACAACACAATACCATAGACACAAAGGGCTAGCAATGCATTAAAAGTAACCCATTTCTCGCCTTTAGCTGCCTCCTGAGCCTTCTTCATCAGATACCCCAGCTTGTAACCACGAAGCTTTCCTTTGTTAGACATATTGGCTTCTAACTCTGACTTACTCAAATAAAGAGCACTAGCCACCTTTCCACAATCCAAATCACGTGTAGACCCAAAGAAAGGAGCCTCCTCCTTGATAGCAATCCCTAGCATGTTGGAATACTCCTCTAAAGTAAGAACCAACAAATAATCTGGAAATACAAAACACCTCAGAGGAGGATCGTAGAACTGCATCAAAGTATGAAGACCCCTGTATTCGTAATCACTGACATAGCAAACAAAAGATAAAATCCACCCATATTTTTCTTTGAAAGCTTCCAGCACTTCAGGGCTCGCCATTCCTTTCAGGACAATAATAAGGCCTAGAGTAGGCGTGAGGAACTTGTAACTGATGATATTCTTCTTCTCTTTAGCATTCATCCTTGTGAGAACCCGGTGACTGGAATCGAGGGCAAAATATGCACCTGGAAATGAGTAAACATGTATGTTAGGATATGTAAATGCAATGCAAAGGGCATGGTATCAAGGTGCCAAGTGTCTGTGCTGGACTGTGAACGGTGTCAGTGTAGCTCTGAGAACAATATAGAACCATAGATAGGAACCATCTGAATACAATAGGATGAATTCTCCTTTTGTGTAATGTCAACAGAAAACCGGGTATGTAGGAGGTCATGGTTACCTGCAAACCTATAAACAACCCGCCCTTCTCACATGTGGGTACTAAGATCCTCAGTATCCCGGGCTCCCAGGTCGAGGAATGATGATACGTTCAACATTTCTGGTTTGGCATCATCATCAATCGAGGAGGTCTCAACTGATTCTCTAAAACAAAAGGTCCTCAGCTTCAGGCATTGAGGTTGAGAAGCAATAGTATATTCATCCCTCGGGGTACAGTACTATCGCCATCGAGGAGTGCCTCCACTGATTCTCTTTCAAAAAGGATATCCTATAGCAATTTCCCAGCATTGGGTCCTCGGATCATGAATATGTAATGGGTTTGCCATTTCTGGTCTGCCATTATCACATCTCGGGAGGAGTGCCGCAACTGAGTCCTCGGGAATGGTCACCAGAGTCGACAGTTCCTCAAGAGAATAACTACTGGCCTGTATAAACATACAGTAGCAGATAGCTCCTGATAGAACCTCGTCTGGTTGTGGGTCTCATAAACAACAATACGTGGTCACCACCACGCAAGCGTCATGACTATCCACTCTAATACCTATATGTATGCTCAAGCCTGGGTAGTGGGCTTATCTCTCAGAACACCCTGCCCACCAAACAGAAAAACAGCAGCACAGTCCAGCATAATAATGATATGTAATGCAGTAAATACGATAAATACAGTAAAGCGGTAATACGATAAACAGCAATACAGTAAAATAGTAAATACAGCAAAATACAGCACCACAACAAACACCCAATGAAAGAAAAAATGGACAAGCGCTAGGATTGACTCGCTTAGGGAACCAGAGATTATGGGTTCGTTCCCCAGCAGAGTCGCCAGCTGTCTCTCTCGGGATCTTCATCCAAGTACAAACGCGAAAGTGGCACGGAAACAGAGTCGCCAGCAATGTGCATTTATCCCAAGAGAGGGAAAGGAAACACCGCATAAACCTGAGGGAAGGAAAGAGCATGGTCTTACGACCAAGAGAACTGGGTTCGGGAGTCGGTTACGCGAAGGGAAGGTATTAGCACCCCCACGCGTCCATCGTACCCGATGGGATCAACGCTTGTTGTTCAATCAAAGGGTGTCGTCAACTGGAGCTTCGCTGCTGACTGGAGAACTGGAAAAGGAATAGGAACATAAAAGAACGAGGAAACGGGGAAGAAAAGAAGAAAGAAGTGACTCGATAGGACGCTATAGTTGTCCTAGGCCTACATATTCCCTCAGTGCAATGGGAAAGTCAGAGTCAACGTAGTTCGGCGGACTACGGGGAAGGTTTGCTCGTCGAGATATTGCATCTCGTGCCTACGTATCTTCACTCAGACGAGAAAGAAGAATCAGAGCAAACGTAGTTCGGCTCAACAAGGGTTGCTTGGTTTATATTTTTTAGTGGAAACATCAAAGTGCGCGTCCCAGTAGTTAGGTGTTGCAGCTCGCCGTATAGAGACTTAGGCGTTACCTGTTTGTGGTAGAACGGACATGACGAATCCTTAAGAAAGGAGTGAATGAGATGAGAAGAGAGTTTGTTTGTTTGTTTTTTGTATTTTAAGAAGAAGTGTTTTGATTATTTTTGTGTTAGTAACACGTATTGCATTCAAGTCTATGATACAGGATCGAATGCATCGCATAGTCGTCCTAACAGGACGTATGTTAAATACTCTAGAAAGGCGGAGAGAAACCCTCCTCCTTCCATTTCCCACATGCAAGGCTCGCATGCAATATGCGTTAATCTTTTATTAAATGTTTTTGCTCTTGTTTTGAGATGAGGAGAAGAGAGACTCAAAGATTAAGAAAGGTAACATCTAATGAGGGAGACTAAGACTCAAACCCTAAAGTTATCATACATGATTGTTCCTAATGGTTAAGTGTGGTTTAGAAACATAACTCTAAAAGAAAAGAGAAGAAGAGTGAGTTCTAACTTACTTCAAAGATGGAAGCTAAGTTAAGAACTCAAAGGGGATGAAAGAGATTGAACAAAGAAAGCATTGAAATGCTTTGCACAAACACAAAAGAGAAAACATTAAAAAGATGAGGGAAGAAAGTTGTCTGTGGGAGCTTACCCACACACATGACTTACCATTAGCCCCTACAAGCAAAGGTTAGTTCAATAATGCAATAAGAAAGCATAAGTAAAAGAAAGAAAACAATTAAGCATCAAACTACTTATGAAATGACATTAAGCATCAAACAAAGCTCAAACCTAAAAGGAAAGAATTCTAAGTACTAAATGACTTCTAAAGTTAGTAGCTATGTCTAAAGGTGTTCAATTAGGGTTATGGTACCTAATGGGATCAAACTATGCACAAACAATGTCATAAACATCAAAGAAAAGCACTATGAAAGTAGTGGATGAAAGATGAACAAGGATGCAAAGTGAACACGCATTTATGCTTAATGACATGTCAAGGTCAGAAGTATACATCATTTATGATTGTCTTATAATTCATATGAACAATCATACAAGTCATGGATGAAATGATTCAAGTAGAAGGAAATAGATGAAGAAGAAAGGAAAAGGAGAGAAACAAGTTTCAATTAGATGCACAAATTTACATGTTAAAGATGCATGACATATGAAATGAGTATGAATGCATATATACCAGTAGTATAAAATTGATGATAGGCCAATGGCATGAATGAAATGGCATACACAATGCAAACACAAATCATATAGAGCACAAGAAGAAATTTGATGAGGAATTAGGTCAAAAATGCAAGTTAAAATGCATAACACACATCAAAGGTAAACACAAATCATAATGACCTAGGAATGAACCAAGAAGAACATATAATCATGATATAAGATGACTTTAATGTCATAGAATGACCTATAAAACATATCAACAATCAATGCAAAGCAACTTGTTCAAACCAAATACAAAATTCTAAAACAATTCACTTAAGGATCCACATGTATTAGTGCACCTAAAATGAATTAAAAACACATTAGAGAGGTGGGAAAAATTACAAGAATCCTATCACATGATGCACAACCAGGGAGCTAACACATCACAAAATTATAGGTCAAAACCTTTTAAGGATCATACTCAAACATGCCTCACAAGTTCACAAAGATCAAACATTATGGATGCACAAAGATGAATATCAAAAGGTATGATAAAATGACTTTAAAAATAAAATAAAAATGTTTTTAAATACATTAAGATGTTTTTTGACCATGACAAAAAGAATGAGTGCAAAAGCATTTTAGAACTATGCAAAAATAAATGTGCAATAGGCATGTGTAATGAAGAATAACTTTTAAAAAGAAATTAAAATAAAATTAAGAAAATATGAGCAAAATCAATTAAAATCAGAAATAAAAATATATAAAATTATTTTAATGAATTACGATGCTATATGAATATTTGTAGAATTTTAAGAATGCATTTGGTATTTTTAATAAAAGAAAATCAAACAATATAAAAAAAGAAATTAAAAAAAAGAATGAAAACATGCAGGGGGTGCAGCGTGAGTAAAATGTTAGTTCAAGAAGTGTTTGGGCTCAAAACATGGGGGTACAGATAGCAATTAAGAGTCCAGTCCAAAGGCGCGCGTGTGTGTGTGGTTAAGGTGTATGCTCATTCACACGTGGATGCAATCAAAGCCACAAGATCAATCAATCACCAACACTTAAGAAAAGTAATCAGATCACACGAATCAGAATACATGCACATGGTATCTAAATGCAAGCACACACATGCAATCATTCAGAGAGAGAAAAATAGCACGTGAGTGGCAACACCTTCATTTATGCGCTGACAGCTTATTAACCTTTGGATCAAACACAATTAGACGGTCGCGTTTTAAAGTTCTAAAACCTTAACCTGAAAACCTCACAAGCCGGAGAAAGGCCTCCGGTCATCTTCTCCGGCCACCTCCGGCCACTGCAAATCCTCAAATGTTCCAGAAATTCACAAGGCATACATCAATCGAAAGCTGAAGTGACGTAGATCAAGAACCTAACACTGAAATCACCAAGCAATGCACACACAGCAAGAAACGATCACTAACATTTTTCCCTAAGTTTGGATCTACACCTCTAAGAGGTCTATCAACTAGCCAGATCACTCACACTGCTCCTATTAAGCCACTATCAACAAAACACAAGCTATAATCAGTGATTTAGTTCAAGAAAAAGTTGAGAAATAGGAACCTGAAACTTGAAGAACTCTTGAATCTACAAGAAGACCAGAGGTGAGAACTTGATCTTGAACTCGTTTGAGCAAAATAAATGCTCGTAGATGCTTGAGAATTAAGAGGAAATGGATCTAAAATTGAAGATGATTCCATTATTCAATGCCTCACCACTTCAATGTTACTTGATGATGAAGATTCAAGAATAAAAATGGAAAACTCGTGCAATGAGAGAGAGAGAGAGAGAGTTCAGAGGGAGTTTGAGATGAAGAGTTTGTGGAATGTGTGAAATGATGAAGCCCCCCTCAAAATCTGTTAGAGTGATCCTTATATATGTGTAGTTGGTTCTTAACTAGGATGGTTAACAGTTGGAACTCAAGTTAACTGAGTTAGTTAACTGAGTTTTGAGTTAACAGAATGAGTGAGATTTATTATGCACGAGTTGGTGAGTGAAGTTAGAGTGTGGAAAGATCATGTTGCTTATGGTGAGGATGTGAAATGAGAAGTGGTGATGTTGATGTGTGTTGTTGCAGCAAGGCTTAGTGGACAAGCTTCCTTTTATTTCCTCTTGTATGTATGATAGCAACATGGCATGTATGTGTGTAAGGGATATGCTGGTTCAAATGAGGCAAATGGTTGTACATGTGAAGTATGCGTGTGAACTGGGTTTTAACAACAACAACAATGTTACAACATGCTATTCTTGGCAGCCATGCATGCAGTGAAAAATTGGAAGTTTGAGGGTGAATATCTCTCACATTAATGGATGAAAATGTATAATTTTGGTGGCAAATGAAAGATGGTACATTATAGAATGAGATAGGTGTTGATTTTGGATTGAATAGAGGTTTGGAAGAGGATGAAAAATAGCTTGAAACTCAAGGGATCCAAACTGCATCATGGGCGTGGTAACCTGCATAGTGTGCATGACAAGGGCCTTGTGGATTTTCAGTATGAAACATCTCTCTTTGAACCCTCATATGATCTCCATAACATGTTCAAATGAAAAAATGTCCAACATCAAAGTTGAAGAGGACATGGAGATGAACAACTTTCATGTTGGAAATTTTTTCAGTTAAAGCTTCCTTGATAGAGAAAACTGGCTTGACATTTGGCACACCAAGTGTTTGATGAAATTATGGCGTGGAGGCCTGAACTTGCCTTGCCATGACTTAGAATTTGCCTTGATTTTGCTCCACTTTGATTGATCATAACTCTCTCAATTTTGATCCAATGGAAGAGTTCTTTATATGGATTTGAAGCTTAAGATGTGATCTTTAATTGGCTCAACTTGGGCTTAAAGTTTCAAGCTTTTATCATGGAGAAAGAATGCCTTGAAGTGTAGTGCAAAATGGTCCAAACTTGCCATTTTTGGAAACCCTAAGTTTCTAAAAATGGAAACTTTGTACATTTCTTGATTTTTGATGATTCCTCCATCATTTATTGATCAAATCTTGTCCATTGAACATATGTGACTTGAATTTCATGAACTTGACCTTAAAAGTCAGGAGTTGACTTTTTTTATTGCACAATTGACTTTTCCCCAATTTCTTGATTCTCAAGCAACTGGCCAATTGAACCTCTTCTGAAATGAACCAATGGGCAATCTTCCATCCTTAGATACTTGGCATCATGTAGAAAACATTGAGATAAAGTTTGAACCAAAATTTCGTCATGAGACTGCTTGAATCACAAACCCTGATTTGGGCTGTTTTTTATAGGAGGTGATGAACTGTCCAACCTCTTGGTGAATTCTCTTCTTCCAATGACTTGTGAGATCAAATGAGATGATATATGATATAAGAGAAATTTGAGACTTGTTGGGAGACCCTTGACTCTAGCTCTCTTGCCTTAGATAATCAATATTCTGAAAACCACTGATCACGTGCCCTATGCTGAATGTAATGCAATGTTTTATTTTTCTATGACTTGAATGCAATGTAATGCAATGAAAGCACATGCTAAATGATATGAAAAATGAGAGGGAAAATTTTGGGGTATTACACCTTTCACTGCCAGATTGAGGTTCAAGTGCACAAACAACAAGGCCGAATACGAAGCTTGTATCATGGGTCTCGAAGAAGCGGTCGACTTAAGGATAAAAAACATAGATGTGTATGGAGACTCAGCCCTGGTCATCAATCAGATCAAAGGAGACTAGAACACATATAATCAGGACTGATTCCTTACAAAGATTACGCGAGAAGGTTGTTACCCTTCTTCAACATAATCAAGTTTCATCACATCCCTCGGGAAGAGAATCACATGGCTGATGCATTAGCCACTCTCTCCTCCATGATTATTGTAGGTAAATGGAACGACGTGAAATTCTGGCCTATGCAAACAGAAGATGTCCTAACACATGTCAAGATATTGTGCCGCATAATCTTTTAAACTCAGAGGTGCAACTGCAGATTGATACCTTGAATATCAGAACTGCACACTCTCAGATGTCACGACATCTGATCCAACATGTCAGTCAGGAACACATACAACAAGACAGTAAAGTGCAGAATATAAATAACACAGTAATTGTTAACCCAGTTCGGTGCAATTCACCTACATCTGGGGGATACCAATCCAGGATAAAGATTTCACTAACTGTAGACTGTTACAAAGTTAAACTCCCACGTTTACAACTTTATCCCTAACATCTACCCCATGAACATCTTTACCAAGGCTAAACTCAATGATTTACAACCTTGATATGAGATACCCCACTCACACCCTAATCACAATTTGTGTTATCTCTGTCATCTGCCAATTCAGAACTGTTGTGGTTTCTTGTCCTACAAGTTATCTTGGACTTGCTTCAAAGCTTCGTCCAAGAACAATACAACAACCATTACCTACAGGTTTCTGTTTGTGTCCCTGTACCTATGCCTTCCATTCTGCATCCCATATTACAGAATGGAGACTTACAACTCCTAAGAGAGCCAACGACTCTCAAACCCTAAACCCTTATTCAACACAAAGGAACTAGGTTACAAAGTTACAAGCGATACAAAAAGTACAGTTCTCTTCTCTTAACCCTAGGACTAGGTCTCCTTATATAGTCTTCTTTTTGTCTTGGGCTTTCAATCTTTGATCTTGTGTTTCCTTGATCCGTTCCTTAATTCTTCCAACTGATTGAAACCTGCTAACTTACCAAGTCAGTTAGGATGTCGAGACATTTCTTTCGACATCTTTTTCTTCTGCAGATTCTTCAAGTTTATCATCAGAATGTTTTAGCAAAATTTAGTCAAATAACAGGTGCTTTCAATCTCCCCCTTTTGACAAATTTTGGCTAAAACAAACATTTTCTTCTGCATTCTGCAAATAGCAAGGCTCCTTCATCAAGATTTCTTTATCTTCAGAATTGATTGGATCTAAGGTCTGAAAAAATATCCCCCTCAAGAATTACTTTTTGAGATCCAGAAGACTCCAGAAAAGAAACAACAGTTGTAGGCTTCATAACACTGAGAGCTTAGATTGCATAACTCAGGTCACAAGACACAACCTGCTTCACAACTCAGATCACAAGACACAAGGAAAATGAAGATTATAAGTTAAGATGATAGAACATCTTCCTCCACCATTCTTGCACCGCCACTGCTCGAATGAACCCAAAACCCAGAATAGTATTCTTCTCCCCCTTTTTAGCCAAAACTTGGCAAAAGTGACAAATACAACTCCATATCCAGACGCAACTCATCCAGAAATTGAAAAATTCCATCAAACACTCACTTGAAGAGAAAGAATTATGAGACCAAGAAGTGTCACAACAATCCTATTTATAGCAAGCAATCACCTTTGAAAGAAATGATCCATCGAACAAAACACTGGTCAATTCAAAGCGCCAATAACTCTACTACATGCGCACCGACCAAGACTGTTGACTGTTTCTCCTTTTAAGAACACCGACCAAAGAACCCATTACATGCAGACATGTTTTATAACAATGTCCTGACATCATGTCAGACATTGTCTATTCTTCCAGGATTCTTCTTCTAATTTGACCATACAGAGAAATCTTCACAAATATATGATCCAGTCTGCAAGAGAAAAATAAATTCTCCCAGACTCATCCAATGATTCTTAAGCATCCAATAAGAACCATTCAAGTATGCATTGCCAAGTTTCCCACAACTTGCAACAATACTCTAATGTCAAGACATCCCCCTTGACATCTCAGTTTGCTTGACGCACAAATGCAAACTGGACTTTCCACAATAATGTCAAGCCATCCTCCTTGACATCTCAGTTTGCTTGACGCACAAATGAAAACTGGATTTTCCACAATAATGCCAAGCCATCCTAACATCTCAGTTTGCTTGATGCACAAATGAAAACTGGAACTTCATCTTAGATCAAGAGGCCTCTCCCCCTGACTAAGGTAACTGGTGCTCCTCCACTGAACACCCAAGCTAATGACTGGAAAACATAAGACGCATCTTCATGTCTTCAAGAGCGCACCCTCTGTTCAACACACCTGCTGAACGCAACCATTAAATCTCTTATTGTTTCCTCTGACAAGAAACAATAATCACTCACACATGATCACTATCATGCTACCCGTGAGGAAGTGTAAACCAACCATAACAAACTCTTGGCTTAAGATCAAAGTCCCATTGATCCCCTCATCCTGCAACCATCTACACACCACACGAACTCCTCTTGAATTCTCATGAATAGATCTCCAGCTGCTTGAGGCACAAACCAATTGAATCAGAATGCTTCACATTCCTCAAAGAGACGCACAGGGCCTCTTAGTTTGTTATAACGATGTCAGCTATCGTATGCATGCTCCAGAACTTCACAGCTGCTAAACTGATCCACTACTAGCATGACTTGCTCCAAGGGCTCCAATGCCGTATGCAAGATTTTCCACTGAACTCACCCAGCCAGCAATAGAGATAAACCCCCCAATCCAAGATAGTAATTCCTATCATTCTCCCGTATGATAACCTGGAATACTTCTGATTTATTATAAATCTCCACTTTTGAATGCATTTAGGAAACAAACTTCCATGCAATCAACACATGATCCACTTCAGTCTTCACAAATACTTACATCCTCCTTCCAAGGGACCCTTCTACTCCATCATTCTCCCGGATCATCATGTAGATACTTCTTGGACATGATGCAAGTAACCGGTTCATCACAGAACCTGAAATCCTTCACCAAGGATAACTAACCCAAAGATGTTCTAACATCAGTTAGGACATCTTCCACACATCACAGACACCATACACCATGGTTCTTGATATGCTCCACTATTGGACTTACTATTAGCATAGTAATCTATACTGAAGATCTTCACACAACACTGACCCACCAGCTTGAACAAAGAAGTCTTCAGGAACCCAGAGAGAAATAAACTCTCAACCACCAAGAAGGTATGCTTCCATTCTCAACCCAGAACTTCTGCCACAAGCTCCCAGAGAACCAGAACCTTCAATAATTTCAACTAACTCCTCTTCAACAAAAGAGCAATCAGTTTCAAGCATCCTGCTTGAACTTACATTGTGAAACCAATCAAATGCTACCTTTTAATTAACCTCACTCATCTTCAGAACTCCCACAAGATACCCTGATCTACTAATGAAATCAGATCTTCAAGTCACATGAACTAATTGCCCTATAGCAAGACATCTTGGATCCACCAAGCCTCTTAGTCATGTAACATCTTCTCATCCACAGCTCCCGCAAACTGCATGAGATAGACCTTCTTGAAGAATCCATCACTCCCATTCTCCTCTAGATCACCTTATCTTAAGCTGATGTGCCACATCACCAGCTGAGACTTCTAATGTTAAGTTAGATGTCAAAACATTATGACATCCAACTGTTGAATTCAGCTCCTTCTTCTTCCACTTAAAAGAACCTCCTCCCTTTCTAGAAACAGATTTCCATGCTCTCACAGACTTGATTTGACAACCAAGTTTTGAGTAGACAACCTCCATTCTGCTTTGAAACTCCAAAGACTTCAAACCTGCCACATCTGAATCTTCAGAAAATAAGTAGTCTAAGACTACCCCATAGCAATACCAAAGAATGCCACTTCCCTTAGTAGAGCCGTCAAAACAAAGCCATAGATAACTGCCACTTATCCTCGACCTTCACAACTAGAGAAAACACTATGCTCCAAAACCCTGGATCAGAAATAAACTGGCCCAAGTTGTAACCATCAAGATTATGATGTCTTCATAGTCTTCTATCTCCATCTTCAACAGGATCACCATCTGGACAAGTCATTCACAATACTTTCCAGGAAACAGATGCTAAGCCAATAATCCCAGGTCAACACCTAGGAGACTTTTGAGCGAATGCTGAACCCCTCCCATGATTCTCCAAGCCTCTGATGAAAAGATGTCAGAACATCTAATAGAACATCCTTAATCTTGAATCTCAAGGATAATCAATTAAATACATGTGGATTCCACAAGTAGCAATTGATCTTAAATCCTTGTACGATAACCCTTCTTCACTGCTGTAGCTGAGCTCCACCAGATCATGTCATGAACACTTATACAGTATTCAATCTTTTTGCAAGTATCTTCTTCAATGACAATGTTGAGATACCAAGGCTGCCACCCTTGACTCAAGTAACTAAGACTTTCTCTGAACAAGTCTTATTTACCTCAACAACTCTTCAATCAGATTGGATCCACTCTTAGGGTCAAGAGAGATGAATCCTTCCTTGCTGTTTTTGGATGATGAAAATAAATCACCTCCACTTTCTTCAGATCGTGTTTCAAAGAAACACCTTCTAGTCAGAAGAGTAACTAGAAGACTCCAGATACACGACATAGATGTCTTTATGAGTGGACTTGAGAGAATTCTCAAGTATCTTTGACAACCTAGCCGTTCAAACATCTATCAAACTCCTAGAGCAAGAACCTGATAAACTTTACACTCAACCCCTCTCCTCTTCAACTGACTCCAAACTGCACTAAGAAACCAAGCTTCCAAGTGCTAAGTCACCATACCAGATATCTAACCACAACTCCCTTTACTCCATTGCTCCCGACTTTGGAATAAAAGAATGCAGATATCTTCAAATATATAGAGGCCGACGATTGAGACCTTCCATCAACTATTTTCAGTAACAACTCCAGAATCCCATAATTATAGAGCTCTTCCATCAAAAACACATGCAGCGGAACCACCAAGGAACAGATCCTACTTGCCCTAATAAGATGTCACATCATCTTATAAGACACACCAACAAGAGAACTAGCCATTTCTCCTGTAGTTGTTGTAGAATCTCCTCAGCAACATGAACAACCTCCAGGTTGCTCCCTTCGATCCAGAACATCCATCTCATCCATTAATACCTTTGAGTATGTCTGAGTTGATTGATCTGATCTCCAAAACTCCTCCTTGTTTAAACGCCAGAAAGTATCTCCCAAAGATCTCATCCAGAACCAGACAGGATGCCTGCTCTGATACCAATTGAAGTTCTGGCCTATGCAGACAGCAGATGTCCTAACACATGTCAATACATTGTGCTGCATAATCTTTTAAACTCAGAGGCACAACTGCAGACTGATACCTTGAATATCAGAACTGCACACTCTCAGATGTCACAACATCTGATCCAACATGTCAGTCAAGAACACATACAATAGGACAATAAAGTGCAGAATGTAAATAACATAGTAATTGTTAACCCAGTTCGGTGCAATTCACCTACATCTGGGGGATACTAATCCAGGATGAAGATTTCACTAACTGTAGACTGTTACAAAGTTAAACTCCCACGTTTACAACTTTATCCCTAACATCTACCCCATGAACATCTTTACCAAGGCTAAACTCAATGATTTACAACCCTAATATGAGATACCCCACTCACACCCTAATCACAATTTGTGTTATCTCTGTCATCTGCCAATTCAAAACTGTCGTGGTTTCTTGACCTACAAGTTATCTTGGACTTGCTTCAAAGCTTCGTCCAAGAACAATACAACAACCATTACCTACAGGTTTCTGGTTGTGTCCCTATACCTATGCCTTCCATTCTGCATCCCATATTACAGAATGGAGACTTACAACTCCTAAGAGAGCCAACGACTCTCAAACCACAAACCCTTATTCAACACAAAGGAACTAGGTTACAAAGTTACAAGCGATACAAAAAGTACAGTTCTCTTCTCTTAACCCTAGGTCTAGGTCTCCATATATAGTCTTCTTTTTGTCTTGGGCTTTCAATCTTTGATCCTGTGTTTCCTTGATCCGTTCCTTAATTCTTGCAACTGATTGAAACCTGCTAACTTACCAAGTCAGTCAGGATGTCGAGACATTTCCTTCGACATCTTTTTCTTCTGCAGATTCTTCAAGTTTATCATCAGAATGTTTTAGCAAAATTTAGTCAAATAACAGGTGCTTTCACGACGTACCTAAGATTGACATAATGCGCCTAGAACGGCTCGCATACATCTTCATGATTGAAGCAGTCCTAAACGATAAACCTTGGTATCATGATATCAAATGCTTCCTTCAAAAACAAGAATACCCGCCTGGGGAATCCTGAAAAGACAAGAAAAATCTCAGGAGACTGGCTGGCAGCTTCTTTCTGAGCGATGATACACTCTATAAGAGAAACTTTGACATGGTCTTGCTCCGATGCGTAGACAGACCAGAAGCAAACATGCTGATAAAAGAAATTCACGAAGGATCCTTTGGCACTCATGCCAATGGACACACAATGGCGAGGAAAATTCTAAGAATGGATACTATTGGTTGACCATGGAATTCGATTGCTACAAGTACATGAGAAGATGTCATAAGTGTCAAATATACTCAGACAAAATCCATGTACCGCCAACGCATCTCCAAGTTCTTTCTTCCCCATGGGCTTTTTCTATATGGGGAATCAACATGATTGGCATGATCGAACCCAAAGCTTCTATTGGACATCGGTTCATCCTACTAGCCATTGATTACTTCACCAAATGGGTCGAAGCAGCATCATACGCCAATGTAACCCGACAGGTCATGGTCCGATTTATCAAGAACAACCTCATCTGCCATTATGGTGTTCCAAGCCAGATCATTACTGATAATGGATCTAACTTGAACAACAAGATGATGAAAGAGTTGTGCGCTGAGTTCAAAATCGAACACCATAACTCATCTCCCTACCAACCTAAGATGAACAGAGCGGTAGAAGCAGCTAACAAGAACATCAAGAAGATTGTTCAAAAGATGGTTGTAACCTACAAAGACTGGCATAAGATGCTACCCTTTGCTCTTCACGGTTATCACACATCTTTCCGCACTTCAACAAGGGAAACCCCTTTCTCTCTAGTATATGGCATGAAAGCAGTGCTTCCCATAGAAGTAGAGATCCCATCAATCCGGGTATTAATGGAAGCTAAGCTAACAGAAGCTGAACGGTGTCAAAGTCGACACGATGAACTAAATTTGATCGAAGAAAAGTGAATAATGGCTCTATGCCACAGTTAGTTGTATCAGCAAAGAATGAAGAAGGCGTTCGACAAAAAGGTTCGACCTCGCGTCTTCAGAAAAGGAGACCTCTTGCTCAAGAAGATACAATCATTCCTCACGGATTCCAGGGGCAAATGGACTCCGAACTATGATGGCCCCTATGTGGTCAAGAAAGCCTTCTCAGGCGGAGCCTTGAGACTCGCAACCATGGATGGAGAAGAGTTTGCCTACCCCACGAATGTTGATATAGTCAAGAAATACTTCGCCTAAATAAAAAAAATGTCTCGATGGATTGAAAACCCGAAAGGGCGGTCCAGGCAAAAATTAGAGACATAATCAAAAATCATCCCGATGGATTGGAAATCTCAAAGTGCAATCCAGACAAAAGTTAGGGATTAATGGCAAGTAACTACGTATGATCAGTTCAACTCCTCAGCAGTAATGCCATCCATCAGGAAAATTCCAGTCAAGGTCATCTTCGACAGAAGCTCAGGATGTCCCGAATTCAAAGATGGTTGAAGGATAACGGTCGTTATGTTTCAATGTAGCCTTTTTCCCTTAAATTACCATTTTCAAAACTTTGTAAATGCTCTATGGAATAACGCGCTTGGCTGATTTCCATTCTATCAATAAAATTTAAGCCCTAGTGCTTTTGTTTGCAATTCTCATTTGTTTTAGCTTTACAGAATGACATTTTTAACATGATCAACGATTCTTGAAATAAAACAAAAATGAGTTTAATTATCAAAAAAATTTCTGCTTTTAAAATAAAGATGGCAATTCCTTTTGACTGTGAACTTCAAAAAGAACATCGATAGTTTCTCCGAAGGTGATTGAACCTCGGAGTGCAAAATCAAAGTACACCTTCTAAACTAGTGCACCTGAATGAAGGATCAACTGTTTCAGATGTGACTTTCCCATCTGATATCCCCGACAAAGTTCGTACCTCCTAAGACCGATTGAACAATTCTTCCTCCCCACAGGGTCTACTTCTCCTAAACCAGGCATAATTGCTATCTTGAACCAATGATACTTTTCATCCCCCTCCGTGGCCGAGTATCCCTTTGTGTTCATTTATTAGTCTGTATGTCGCGTCAGTTTTGTCAGCATAAACATACATACATCATGCATTATTGATTCATATTCATAATCATATTGCATTACTATCACTCTGGTCAGTCTTACTGTAACGCCCCAGTTTTGTCAGTTTTATTTAATCGAGTCGTTTTGAGTATTTTATTATTATATTATTTTATTTATGACTTTTATTTGAAAATATGTTATTTTTCGTCGTGAATATGTTTTGTCACGTTTTGGGAACGTTTGCAAGATATTCGAGTGTAGGGGTATTTTGGTCTTTTGTTGGGAAGATATTATATTTTTCATATAATAGAAATAGAAAGAGAGAAAAACATAGTAAGGAAAGAAAAAGAAGAGAAGAAAAAGAGAAAGAAAGAAAGAGAAAGAAAGAAAGAGAAGAGAAAGAAGAAAAGAGAGAAAACTTTGAAAATCTAGGAACCGATTCAACCGACTTTTCAAACGCAATTTAATCGGGTAAGGGTGTGAAACTTGATTATACTATGCTTGTGTATGATTATGTTTGTGTGTATTGGATTGTTTGTTGTGTTTCATAGCTTTTCGATTCTAGGTCGGTAGAGAGAAATCGATGTTTTCGCGGTTGGAAATCGATGTAAATGCGGTAGAATACTTGTTACCATGATTAGATTATGTTCTGATTGTTATATGTTGGTTTGGGAATGTTTTGGGGTAGAAAATATGGTTTTGGGTTATGTAACAGTGTTGTTGGGATTTCTGGTATTCGCAGGTTCGCACTGCGAATCCCCTAGCAAAGGGGAAAGCGAGCATTCGCTGGCTATTCGCACTGCAAAGGTGTGGGCGAGCATTCGCCAGAGTTTTGCACTGCGAACTTTGGGTTATTTTGTGTTGATTGCTCTCTGACTTGGTTCGCTGGGAGACTCGCACTGCGAAGGGAGTAGCGAAGGTTCGCTGGAACGTTCGCACAGCGAACGTTGGGAATTTTCTAGGCTATTTTGCTTTCTGACTTGGTTCGCTGGGACATTCGCACTACGAATGAAGAAGCGAAGAACTCGCTAGGAGCTTCGCAATACGAATGTGACAGTTTTTCCCAATTTGTTTTCTTCATAACTTTTGATCCGTGAGCCGGTTTGAGGCGCGGTTTGGTGCATTGGAAAGCTTTTGGCATGTTCTTTCTTATATTAATGGTTTTGAGATTGTTGGACGATTTAATTAGGTTGGGAATTTGGAATGTGTCGTTTGTTGACTTTTACCGTTTTAATGATGTGCATTTGACGTGTTATTATGCAACATGCTTGTGATATGAATTGTATGACTTGTGTGCTGTTGTGAAATGAAAATGCGCGTGATACATGTTGTGATGATGAATTGTGGCCTAAGGGCTAGTAAATGCAATGTGTTGTATTTGATGATATATGCATGATTATGGAATGTGTATATGTGTGCATTCGAATGTCATGAGTCATTGTATGCCAAGCATCATGATATGCATGTTGTTGATGTCGTGTGCCCTAGTGGGTGTGAGCGACGAATCGGTTCCAGAGGGAATCTGCTATAACATCGTGAGCCTTAAAAAAATAAGAGGACCTAAAGCGATGATTATAGACGATCGTGAGCCTTATACAAAGAGGGCCTAAAGCGATCAGATTGTGAGCCTTATACAAAGAGGACCTAAAGCAATTCATAAACGTCGTGAGCCTTAAAAAAATAAGAGGACCTAAAGCGACGGGGAACATCGTATGCCCGACGGGGAGTTACACTAAGTAACAAGCGATGGTTCCAATAGTTCCTGAGTGAACTGGTGTTGAGAAATGATGGATGGATGGTACCGCATGTGCATATGCATAGAGTCGTTGTGTCGGTCTCTTTGCATTTGCATAAATCATGAATGGTTTGATTGTGTGTGAAATTGTGAATGAAATTGATGAGTGGATTTATGAATATACGTGTTGGTGATGGATATATGAAATATACATTGTGTTGTTTTGTGTTTGAATCCTATGTATAAGTTGTGGTGAGAATATCTTATATGTGTATTTTTGTGTTATTATATAATTGTATGCAATTATATTATGATTGTGTTTCTCACCCTTCTGCTGTTTTAATGCTCTATGAGGCATTGCAGATTAGATTTGCTGGAGGTCTTTTTGTGAAGCTTAGGTCTTCATTCTTTTGTCGGTCGGCTCTGATATGTGACACCGGGTAGTCGGGGAGATCGAGTGTGATTATTTTGTATTATGTATATGTATCTTTTGGATTGTACATGTATGATGTTGTATATGACAAACAAACTTTTATGATATATATATATATATATATATATATATATATATATATATGAGATTCAGGTACGGATTTTCCGTTTTTATTCTGTATCTGAATTGTGGGTGTAGGAAATCAGTTCCTTTGTTATTTGCTACCTGATCGTTGCATATCTTTTGAGCAGGTTGTTGTATGTTTGTTTCAAATTGATGTGGCGCCTCCGTCTAGGCCGTGAATTTTTTTTAATTATATTCTGATGATTATTTGTTATCGCTTTATTTATTTATTTGGGGGTATAGATTGGGGGTGTTACATTAAGTGGTATTAGAGCCAGTCCGTGTCAGTTTGTGTCAGTCCTTGTCGGCGTGGTGTTTCGGTGAGCTGTTTGTTTAACCATAGTTGCTGTTATTGGAAATGAACATAATATGGCTGGTAGGAATGACGCTGCTTTAGCTGCTGCGATGCAAGCTATGGCTCGGGCTGTGCAGGGTGCACCTAATGCTGCTGGTAATGACGAGTTCAGGAAGAACAAAACGCCTATCTTCAAAGGAAGATATGATCCTGATGGTGCTCAGATTTGGATGAAAGAGATTGAAAGGATCTTCCGAGTGATGGATTGTGCTGAGGATCAGAAGGTGAGACTAGGTACTCACATGTTGCTGGAAGAAGCTAATGATTGGTGGGTTAGTACTCGTCATGTTTTGGAAGCTGCAGAGGAGGAGATTACTTGGGTTGTGTTTAGCATTGAGTTTCTGAGGAAGTATTTTCCTAAAGATGTAAGAGGAAAGAAGGAAATTAAGTTCTTGGAATTGAAACAAGGTAGTATGTCGGTTGTTGATTATACTGCTAAGTTTGTGGAGCTGGTGCAGTTTTATCCACATTATATGGAAGCGACTGTGGAGTTTTCTAAGTGTGTGAAGTTTGAGAACAAATTGCATCCTGAGATTAAGCAGGCAATTGGTTATCAGAGAATTTGAAGGTTTTCAGACTTGGTTGATTGTTGTAGGATTTATGAGGAAGATAGTAAGGCTCGTTCTACTCACTATAAGAGTGTGAGCGAGAGGAAAGGAAAGCCGCAGTTTCATGGTGGTCCTTATGTGACACCAGCTGATAAAGGTAAACAAAGGGGTAATTTTGAGAGAAGGTCAAGTGGAGGAGGTATGTCTAATTATCCAAGATGTTTTAAGTGTGGTGAATTAGGACATCGGCAGTTCGAATGTAGGAAGGATACGAGAAAGTGTTCTAATTATGGAGGTTTAGGACATGTCGCAGCTGATTATGCAAGGAAGAATGTGGTGATGTGTTTCATTTGTCGTGAACCTGGGCATATTAGTACGAAGTGTCCGAAACCGAAGAAAGCTCCAGCTGGTGGGAAAGTTTTTGCCTTGGCGGGAACTCAGACTACAAGTGCAGATCGTCTGATCATAGGTACTTGTTTTATTAATAGTACGCCTTTAGTTGCTATTATTGATACTGGAGCGACTCATTCGTTTATTTCGTCTGAGTACGCGAAGCGTTTGGATCTTGTGTTGTCTTTGATGAGTGGTGAGATGGTTATTGATACTCCAGCAATGGGGTCAGTAACTACTTCTTTGGTTTTTTTAAGTTGTCCTTTGACCATTTATGGTAAAGACTTTGAAATGGATTTGGTGTGTTTGCCGTTGGAGGGTTTAGATGTGGTTTTGGGAATGAATTGGTTGCAGTTCAATCGGGTTCATATTGATTGTTATCATAAGCTGGTAAGATTTCCTTCTCTTGAGGAAGACGAGGACTCGAGTTTCTTATCTACCAAAGAGTTGAAGAAACTTTTGGTGGATGAAGCTCAGTTGTTTGGGTTGTTTGCGTCGTTGTCTGTGGATAGTCAAGTTTCACTTGATGTGTTTCCTGTTGTGTGTGATTTTCCGGAAGTGTTTCCTGAGGATATTTCAGATGTACCGCCAGAGAGAGAGGTGGAGTTTTCTATAGATCTAGTTCCTGGTACTAGACCTGTATCGATGGCACCATATAGAATGTCGGCATCTGAGTTGGTTGAGTTAAAGAAGCAATTGAATGAATTGTTGGAAAAGAGGTTTGTGAGACCAAGTGTGTCGCCTTGGGGTGCGCCAGTTTAATTGGTGAAAAAGAAAGATGGAAGTATGCGATTGTGTATTGATTATTTCCAGTTGAATAAGGTGACGATTAATAATAAGTATCCTCTTCCAAGGATTGATGATCTGATGGATCAGTTGGTAGGTGCGTGTGTGTTTAGTAAGATTGACTTGAGATCAGGGTATCATCAGATAAGGGTGAAAGAGGAAGATATTCAGAAGACGACTTTTAGGACACGATACGATCATTATGAATATTCTGTGATGCCGTTCGGGGTTTCTAATGCTCCAGGTGTGTTTATGGAGTACATGAATCGTATTTTCCACGAGCATTTGGATCATTTTGTTGTTGTGTTTATTGATGATATCTTAATTTATTCTAAGTCTCGGGAGGAGCACGCGGAGCATTTACGTATTGTTTTGCAGGTTTTGAAGGAGACGAGACTTTTTGCCAAACTGTCCAAGTGTGAATTCTGGTTGTCAGAAGTGAGTTTTCTTGGACACGTAATTTCAGGTAATGGTATTGCAGTGGATCCATCTAAAGTAGAAGCAGTTCTACAATGGGAGGCTCCGAGATCTGTTACTGAAATTTGAAGCTTTTTGGGATTAGCCGGATATTATCGGAGATTTATTGAAGGTTTTTCGAAGCTAGCACTTCCTTTGACCCAGTTGACTTGTAAAGGCAAAGCGTTCATTTGGGATATTCAGTGTGAGGAAAGTTTTAGTGAGCTGAAGAGAAGATTGACGACAGTTTCGATTTTGATTTTATCGGATCCTAATGAACTGTTTGTGGTGTATTGTGATGCGTCTTTGATTGGGCTAGGTGGAGTGTTGATGCAAGAAGGTAAGGTTGTGGCTTATGCTTCAAGGCAATTGAGAGTGCATGAGAAAAATTATCCTACTCATGATCTTGAGTTAGCGGCTGTGGTTTTGGTGTTGAAGATTTGGAGGCATTATCTCTACGGTGCAAGATTCAAAGTCTTTAGTGATCATAAGAGTTTGAAATACTTGTTTGATCAGAAAGAGTTGAATATGAGGCAACGTAGATGGTTGGAATTTTTGAAGGACTACGACTTTGGCTTGAATTACCACCCTGGTAAAGCTAATGTTGTAGCCGATGCGTTGAGTCGAAAATCGTTGCATATGTCCGCCTTAATGGTTAAAGAATGGGAACTTTTGGAATCGTTTAGAGATTTGAGTTTGGTATGTAAAGTGACTCCGGATAGCGTGAGGCTCAGAATGTTGAAGGTTACTAATGATTTCCTGTTGACGGTTAGTGAGAAACAGAAGATGGATGTGAAATTTGTGGATTTGATGACGGTTGGAGAGAAAATTGAAAATGAGGACTTTAAAGTGGACGATAAAGGTGTTTTGAGATTCAGAGGTAGAATTTGTATTCCTGATGATTCGGAGTTGAAAAGGATGATTTTGAGGAAGGATACCGGAGTAATCTGAGTATACATCCGGGAGCTAATAAGATGTACCAAGATTTGAAGAAGATTTTCTGGTGGTCGGGTTTGAAGAGAGATGTGGCTCAGTTTGTGTATGCGTGTTTGACTTGTCAGAAGTCGAAGGTAGAACATCTGAGGCCTAGTGGTTTGTTGCAACCGTTGGATATTCCTGAGTGGAAATGGGACAGCATTTCTATGGATTTTGTAACAGGGTTGCCGAATACTCAGTGAGGGCATAATGCTATTTGGTTAGTTGTGGATAGGCTGACTAAATTGGCTCATTTCATTCCGATTGACATCAGTTTTTCTTTGGAGAGGTTAGCTGAGATTTACATCAGTGTGATTGTGAATTTGCATGGTGTTCTGTTAAGTATTGTTTCTGATCGAGATCCGAGGTTTACTTCGAGATTTTGGGAAAGTTTGTAAAAGGCGTTGGGTTCTAAAATGAGATTGAGTTCGGCTTATCATCAGCAGACGGATGGACAGACCGAGAGAACGATTCAGTCATTGGAAGATTTGTTGCGGGCTTGTGTTCTTGAACAAGGTGGTGCATGGGATAGTTATCTTGCGTTGATTGAATTCACGTATAACAACAGTTTCCATTCGAGTATTGGAATGGCACCTTTTGAAGCATTGTATGGACGAAGATGTCGAACACCATTGTGTTGGCACGAATCTGGTGAGAGTTCGGTGGTTGGACCGGAGTTGGTGCAACAGACTACGGAAAAGGTAAAGCTTATTCGTGAGAAAATGAAGGCTTCTCAGAGTAGGCAAAAGAGTTATCATGATCGAAGAAGGAAAGATCTTGAGTTTCAAGAGGGCGATCATGTATTTTTGAGAGTTACGTCGGTAACGGGTGTTGGTCGTGCATTGAAATCGAAGAAGCTTACTTCTCAGTTTATTGGTCCTTACCAGATATCTGCGAGAGTGGGTGTTGTGGCTTATAGGGTGGCGTTGTCGCCGAATCTGTCGAATTTGCATTATGTATTCCATATTTCACAGCTTCGGAAGTATGTTCCGGATCCGTCGCATGTGATTCCGATGGATGAGGTAGAGGTAAGGGATAACCTTACGGTGGAGGCATTACCAGTGAGAATTTTAGATCGCGAGTTGAAGCGGTTTAGGGGCAAGGATATAGCACTTGTGAAGGTAGCGTGGGGAGGCGCTGCTGAGGGAAATTTGACTTGGGAGTTGGAGAGTCGGATGCGGGAGTCGTATCCGGAGTTGTTCGTCTCAGGTAATTTTTTCGAGGACGAAAATTTCTAAGTGGGGGAGAGTTGTAACGCCCCAGTTTTGTCAGTTTTATTTAATCGAGTCGTTTTGAGTATTTTATTATTATTTTATTTTATTTATGACTTTTATTTGAATATATGTTATTTTTCGTCGTGAATATGTTTTGTCGCGTTTTGGGAACATTTGCGAGATATTCGAGTGTAGGGGTATTTTGGTCTTTTGTTGGGTAGATATTATATTTTTCATATAATAGAAATAGAAAGAGAGAAAAACATAGTAAGGAAAGAAAAAGAAGAGAAGAAAAAGATAAAGAAAGAAAGAGAAGAGAAAGAAGAAAAGAGAGAAAACTTTGAAAATCTAGGAACCGATTCAACCGACTTTTCAAACGCAATTTAATCGGGTAAGGGTGCGAAACTTGATTATACTATGCTTGTGTATGATTATGTTTGTGTGTATTGGATTGTTTGTTGTGTTTCATAGCTTTTCGATTCTAGGTCGGTAGAGAGAAATCGATGTTTTCGCGGTTGGAAATCGATGTAAATGCGGTAGAATACTTGTTACCCCTGATTAGATTATGTTCTGATTGTTATATGTTGGTTTGGGAATGTTTTGGGGTAGAAAATCTGGTTTTGGGTTATGTAACAGCGCTGCTGGGATTTCTGGTATTTGCAGGTTCGCACTGCGAATCCCCTAGCGAAGGGGAAAGCGAGCATTCGCTGGCTATTCGCACTGCGAAGGTGTGGCCGAGCATTCGCCAGAGGTTCGCACTGCGAACTTTGGGTTATTTTGTGTTGATTGCTCTCTGACTTGGTTCGCTGGGGGACTCGCACTGCGAAGGGAGTAGCGAAGGTTCGCTGGGACGTTCGCACTGCGAACGTTGGGAATTTTCTAGGCTATTTTGCTTTTTGACTTGGTTCGCTGGGACATTCGCACTGCGAATGAAGAAGCGAAGAACTCGCTAGGAGCTTCGCAGTGCGAATGTGACAGTTTTTCCCAATTTTTTTTCTTCATAACTTTTGATCCGTGAGCCGGTTTGAGGCGCGGTTTGGTGCGTTGGAAAGCTTTTGGCATGTTCTTTCTTATATTAATGGTTTCGAGATTGTTGGTCGATTTAATTAGGTTGGGAATTTGGAATGTGTCGTTTGTTGACTTTTACCGTTTTAATGATGTGCATTTGACGTGTTATTATGCAACATGCTTGTGATATGAATTGTATGGCTTGTGTACTGTTGTGAAATGAAAATACGCGTGATACATGTTGTGATGATGAATTGTGGCCTAAGGGCTAGTAACTGCAATGTGTTGTATTTGATGATATATGCATGATTATGGAATGTGTATATGTGTGCATTCGAATGTCATGAGTCATTGTATGCCAAGCATCATGATATGCATGTTGTTGATGTCGTGTGCCCTAGTGGGTGTGAGCGACGAATCGGTTCCAGAGGGAATCCGCTATAACATCGCGAGCCTTAAAAAAAAAGAGGACCTAAAGCGATGATTATAAATGATCGTGAGCCTTATACAAAGAGGACCTAAAGCGATCGGATTGTGAGCCTTATACAAAGAGGACCTAAAGCAATCCATAAACGTCGTGAGCCTTAAAAAAATAAGAGGACCTAAAGCGACGGGGAACATCGTATGCCCGACGGGGAGTTACACTAAGTAACAAGCGATGGTTCCAATAGTTCCTGAGTGAACTGGTGTTGAGAAATGATGGATGTATGGTACCGCATGTGCATATGCATAGAGTCGTTGTGTCGGTCTCTTTGCATTTGCATAAATCATGAATGGTTTGATTGTGTGTGAAATTGTGAATGAAATTGATGAGTGGATTTATGAATATACGTTGGTGATGGATATATGAAATATACATTGTGTTGTTTTGTGTTTGAATCCTGGTATAAGTTGTGGTGAGAATATCTTATATGTGTATTTTTGTGTTATTATATAATTGTATGCAATTATATTATGATTGTGTTTCTCACCCTTCTGCTGTTTTAATGCTCTATGAGGCATTGCAGATTAGATTTGCTGGAGGTCTTTTGTGAAGCTTAGGTATTCATTCTTTTGTCGGTCGGCTCTGATATGTGACACCGGGTAGTCGGGGAGATCGAGTGTGATTATTTTGTATTATGTATATGTATCTTTTGGATTGTACATGTATGATGTTGTATATCACAGAAAAACTTTTACGATATATATATATATATATATATATATATATATATATATATATATATATATATATATATATATATATATATGAGATTCAGTTACGGATTTTCCGCTTTTATTCTGTATCTGAATTGTGGGTGTAGGAAATCAGTTCCTTTGTTATTTGCTACCTGATCGTTGCATATCTTTTGAGCAAGTTGTTGTATGTTTGTTTCAAATTGATGTGGCGCCTCCGTCTATGCCGTGAATTTTTTTTAATTATACTCTGATGATTATTTGTTATCGCTTTATTTATTTATTTAGGGGTATAGATTGGGGGTGTTACACTTACCCCCAAGTGATAAAGTCGTCTTAATCAATCGAGTTGTCAGTTCTTTCCTCGTCACGAAATGTTTTGTCTGAACAATCTATCTCCCCCAGTTTATTTCTGGATTGGAGACGGTCCTCGACCACTTTGATAACTTGAACCTCTGAAAGGCAAGAAGACGTTCGACAAACATCACTCTTCACCATTGAAGATGATATTTTCGCTTTCTCGGATTAAGGAAAATCCCCAGAGAAAGCCTCTCAACCAAAGACTCTCAACAACACATTAGTTTTTCTCCCAAGAAAGTCAATGTTAATGAAGTCATCAGCACCTTAAAATTGGATTACATCATATGGAATTTCTCCGAAAAGATCCCGAAGCAAATAATAATGTAATATCCCCAAGCGAAAAGCAGTCTATCAAGAGACTCATTTTTCCCCAGTAGAGTCAACAAATGGCATCTCCAACAGAGAAGTTTGCACACCTCTATAGCTCAGACAAATGGGTGTCCCAAGCAAGTCTGACCTCAATTTTTTTCCGTCAAATGGAGTCTCCCCAGTAGAAAACTCGGCGAGAAGTTTGACGAAAACCGCTACAAATAGTATTCGTTGTCAAGGAAGAAACTTGACAAGAAGAAACTGAGACCAGTTCCTTGGCTGAAAACCAGGATCAAGGGGAAGTTTATATCAGAAACTGAGGCCAGTTCCTTGGCTGTAAACCAGGATCGAGGGGAAGTTTATATCAGAAACTGAGACCAGTTCCTTGGCTGAAAACCAGGATCGAGGGGAAGTTTATAAAAGAAACTGAGACTAGTTCCATGGCAAAAAACCAGAATCGAGGGGAGGTTTATCACAAAAGAAACTGAGACCAGTTCCGTGGCTAAAGACCAGGATCGAGGGGAAGTTTTACCTTTTTCTAAGTATCATTGCTTAGCAAAAGAAGATGGATGAGCAAACCGCTGACAATCATAACCACCATCAAAATTTTGGGTATTCCGATATTTAATCCTCTTGCACCCTGAATGTCCGAATATCTTCTCCATTCACACCTTCGGGTCCAAGAAAATTAAATAGGGGCATCTGGCATACCCCAAATATTGACCACCAAGATTTCCCATCATTGTGAGGATCATTACCACAATATGGATGTACCTTCATGCCTCATCAATCTCCCAAAGATAGTTGAGCATCCACCACAATCAAGAACTAGGGTTTGGGCCCTCTCAAAGCATTTAGACAAAAGATCAATCAAGAAATGACATGATCTTCAACTTGTCTAACCTCTTAAAACATCCACAAAGGATTAAGAGGACTCTCACATCAAAAAATCAAGCACACAGTTGTGACATTCCAAGTTTTTGAGCCTTGAAACACCCGATGTCGCCAAATTAGGGTTTTGGACGACTGAGACCTCCAGAGAGAGATTTTCACAAGAGGATGAACCAACACTTTAAAACATGACTCAATATGCTCAAAATAATCCTAGGGATCCATTTTCAATGATTAATGACCCTCAGAGGATGCATTCCTCAAAAGTCGGGAATTAGGGTTTTACGCGCCGAACCGCTCCGAAGCCAAAAGTCAAAACATGACTTTTTTTGGCAAAAATGATCCTTATGAATCATATTTTCATAAAATATGACTTGTAACGTCATTTGAACAAGAATTGATCAAGAAACCAAGATAACTTGTAAAAAGGGTAATCTTGAAAAATTGAAAATTTCTCTAAGTTACTAAATTTGAATAATTTTGGTCCCAACTTCCAAGGATCATAACTTGTGATCCAAGCAGCCATTTTGAGTGATCCAAAGCCTGATTTGTAGGTCTTCCTACATTCTACAAAAGCTTCAAATACCTCAAACTCCAATTCTTCATGGATTTTAAGTTATAGAGTGATCAAAATGACAAAAATGAAGAAAATGACATTTTTCAACACTTAGTGAAAATCTGCCTAAGTTACCAGCCCTGAACATCAATGTTCATGAGGATTTTTCAATGGGATTCAAATAGTTTCAAGACCAACTATGATCACACATGTATTGTATCATATGAGGGCTTTCTAAAAAGCATAAGAGCCAAAACAAACTTGACACACTATAAATAAAGCTCATTTGTGATCAGTTTGAGTACACCAAAGCACCCAAACTGATGTTTTCCTCAAAATCTCCCTTTCCCTCCAATTTTACCTTCTAACTCAAGTCATTATCGGGTTTTGAGATTAAGAGTGATTCCAACCAAACCAATCACACACACACACACCTCATAAACATCATGTATGAGTGATCCATAACACAAAATCACATCTGGAACATCAAATTCACAAAATCACTAGCCAATTACTCAAGTTCTTGACAGAGTTGCAGTTGAGGTACCACAACCAGTTCCATCTCATTTCAATCCACTCCAAGCATTCAAACACACTCTTTGTCACCTAAGGAAGCTGTCCAGATCATTGGAACCTAGCTGCAACACCTCCATCATCAAACTCGATCACCAGCTGCAAGAGGTAGGCCTGAACCCTTCAAACTCTATGATCCATGCATCATGAATGAATTTTTGAGTTACCATCATGTTTATGCATGTATGTAGAGTAATTACCCTTAATCAATTGTTATGAATCCATTGTGTATGGAATTTCATTGTGTTCATGCTGAAATTAGGGTTCTTGAGGTTTTTCGTTGATTTCTTCCTCCATACTTAATATAAATACAATTAAACAACATGGTTGTGATCCTTGTTCAAAAACGAACAAGATTGGTACTTGAATCGTGCAAAACCATTGAGAAATCATGGAGAAAAGTGAGAAAATGCAAATCTGCAGAAAGAGGGCAAATTTTTGAATTTTGGGAATATTTTGATATTTTTGTTAATTGATTCAAAAATTAATTTCTCTCTGAATATTTGTGTTTTTGAATTTATTCTTTTTCTCAAAATTCACAAAAATGTTTAAATATTTTATTTTAAAAAAAATCCAATTTATATTATTTTTTTAATATAGTTTGAATTTTTGTTATTAATTTCATTTTATTTGTTTTAAACATTTTAAATTGAAATTCCCACTTTGATCTTTCAAAACCAATTGAATTTCAAACTTTCATGTGATTAAACATGATTTTACAAAATATTTTTCAAAGTATACAATTTGTTTTTGAATATATTTGATATTTTATCATTTATTATTTAAATTTCCTTTGAAAAATGACATTTTAATTTAAAATTAGGGTTTCCTCTCGATTTTAAATTTTTAAATCACTTTGGGCCTCTTGATAGAGTATAAGTCCTATCCCTTTGTCATCTAGGCCTCAGTCATTTTAAATCATTTTAAAACCATTTTGGGCCTTAGTTGTTGTATATGTCCCGATACGTTTTTTTAAAAATCTCGGCGCGATCGCCGTTTTCAAAACAATTTTCATCTAGGCCTCCCTTTTGTTGTAAGTCCCATTTTTCTTCTTTTTCAAACACTTTTGGGCCTCTAATAGAGTGTAAGACCCAATCCTCCTTTCTGCATAAATAATTTAGGCCTCAGTCATTGTATAAGTCCCAGTACAATTTTCAAAACAACGGTGCGATCACTGTTATTTCTGGGCTTCTCCTTGAGTTGTAAGCCCCATCCCTTGTACAAAAATAAACTTTTTGGGCCTCTAATAGAGTTTAAGACTCAACCTCTTTGTAAATACAATAATTTGTGCCTCAATCATTGTATAAGTCCCGATACAATTTTCAAATCAACGGTACGATCATTGTTATTTCTTGGCCTCTCCTTGAGTATAAGCCCCAATCTTTTTTTCAAAACAACTTTCCCTTTTGATTTAGGTTCAAATTCTTAGTTGTTATCAACACTTTCTTTAATTTCTTGAACAACTAACCATACAGCTATTACAATGAAAGCTTGCTCGCCTGTAAGTTTTAACCAGCTTTCTTTTACACACTTGCATATATATATATATATATATTTGTTTGTGCTGGAAGCTTGCTCACCTGTAAGTCCTCCTACCCTTTTTTACATACAATATATATTTCCTTTGTATATATGCCTGTATATTATCTGCTTAGAGTTTTCCCTGGTAATTAGGTCTAGAACTAGATAAAGCCAGTGGTCACTCTTTCAACACTTAAAACTAGTTACCCATAGGAATTCCAGATACCGTCTTGCCTCCTCTTGGGCTTATACAATATGGAACAAAGAGAAAGACATTATTCCCGGTGAAACTTTTCTCAGACTGTCACTATTAGAAAATTGTCAAAAGAAATTCATTTCCGCAGAGAGGATTAATTCCCGGTGAAACCTCCCTTGAATTTCTTCAAACCCTAGAACTGTTCACTAAAGAAAAGATTATTCCCGGTGAAACTTTTCTTGAACTTTTCTTAAGTTTGGACCCACAGGCTAACTAAAAGCATCCCAGCCTCCTCTTGGGCTTTGTACAAGGACCCTTTGGCTTCTTAGAAGTTCTCATGCCTTCTCTTGGGCTTAATACAAGGACCCTGAAGACCTCTTAAAGGTATAGGACATAACTTAGTCATCCTATATTAGAGTAGTCTTTCTAAAAAGTTAAAACCTCAGACCAATTTAGGGTTGATTCTCATCCCTTAAAACATCTGCCTCCTCTTGGGCATCATACAAAGACAAACTCTTCCATACTAGTAGACTTGGACAGTCTAATCTCCTCTTGGATCTCAAAGACATTCTCAAGTTCCCTACAAACATAGGAAAAAACCCTGGTCATTCAACCAATCTCCAGTAGAGTTGAAACCCTAACAAGATCTTAAACTCAATATTTCATCCTAAATTCCCCCAGGTAGGGTCAGTCTATCATCAGGATAACACTATTCCAAATCAGAAACTCAAGGCATCTGATACCTCAACTCTTCCATAAATCCTAGCAAGAGTTGATTCCCCATTTTGGACCTGGCTCTGGATCTTAATAATCCTCAGCAGAAGTCAGCCTCCTCTTAGGCTTTGTATAATGATTTTCCTCAGTAGATTTAGCTTCAAAAGCACTCTCTTGTTGAGTCAATCACCCTTTTCAAAAGCACTCTCTTGTTGAGTTAGCCATCTTTTCAGCCTCAATCTTGGGCTTTGTACAAGACACCATATAAACACTCTCTTGTTGAGTTAGCCATCTTTTTAGCCTCAATCTTGGGCTTTGTACAAGACACCATATAAGCACTCTCTTGTTGAGTTAGCCATCTTTTCAGCCTCAATCTTGGGCTTTGTACAAGATACAATATAAACACTCTCTTGTTGAGTTAGCCATCTTTTCTGCCTCAATCTTAGGCTTTGTACAAGACACCCACATAAATATCTCTCCAGTAGAGTCAGTCATAACTTTCAGCCTCAATCTTGGACTTTGTACAAGACACCATATAAAATCTCCCTAAGTAGGGTTAATTCTCTTTTCAGCCTCCTCTTAGGCTTTGTATAATGATTTTCCTCAGTAGAGTTAGCCTCAATCTTGGGCTTTGTACAAAACAAATCATACTCTCCAGCTGAGTCAATCCCATTTTAGCCTCAATCTTTGGCTTTGTACAAAACAGATAAAACCTCTCACCAGTAGAGTCAAAAATCCTTTTTAGCCTCAATCTTGGGCTTTGTACAAGACAGACAAAATATTTCCCCGGAAAAGTCAACTCTTAGCCTCCTCTTAGGATTTGTATAATGATATCCCCCAAAGAGCCAGTCTCTTTTTTAGCCTCAATCTTGGGCTGTACAAGACAGATTAAACACTCTCTTGTTGAGACAGTCTTTTCTAGCCTCCTTTTAGGCTTTGTATAAGGACTTCCCCAGTGGAGTCAATCAATCTCTTAGCTTCAACCTTGGGCTTTGATTAAGGAACATACAAAAACCAACATCCCCTAAGAGGAAATAAAAAACTCTCTGCAGGAAGATAATTCTTTGTATATCACAATCTCAAAAGAGATAAAACAAAACAAACCCTAATCCCAGATAACTGCTGTAAGTGGCACACTTGTTGATTCAAAAATCCAAGCTGTGGTTCATCTCTTATCCTGGTAAATCCTCTCTCTCATCTAATTGCTGTAAGTGGCAAGCCTCTAGATTATTTACATCCACGCCACTGTCCCTCTCTTAGCATGAAAGACTCCATAGGAAAAATGGCATTGCTCTACACTGAGTTAAAGTTTTCTCCTTCAGGACAAATCCCCTATAAAGGAAATTATGGCATTGCTGGATTCACATATCCTAGTTAAAGTAACCCTCCTTTATAATCAATCGCCCAATAGTTGTGATAAACAGGTGAGATGTCTCCCTTTAGAGAAGACAAATTCTCTCTCAGTCAAATCTTTGGCTTCAATGTTGGGCTTTGAACAAGACACAAATACAACCTTTAGCTTCAATCTTAGGCTTTGAACAAGACACCCGACATCTTTTCCTCCCATAGAATAGGAATAACTACGATTGCTCTGATTTCCCTGTTTATCTTTAACGGGAATACGTAGGCATAAGATTGCGAAATCTTAGCGAGCATACCAATCAAAAACTTTAGGTCCAGTACCTTCACTCACCAAAAACATCGGAAATACCTGAAATAAAAAAAAACTCTCTCTCTCAAAAACCTCCCAAATGAGAAACTTTCCCAACCCATAACAGACAAACACCAGTAAGTAGAAAGCAGTAAGTATAATTGCTAATGACCTATGGATAACCACATATAGGATGGGTAATTGACAACTCCGCATTGTATAACCTGACCCCGAACTCCCCAATCTCTTAAGCATTTGTTCAGTTAAACATTTGCGTGCAAGGTTAGTTTTAGATAGCTTCCCTTTCCTTTCCAGCTTCATAGGATAAATAAGAAATCAGAAAGTAGCACCCCACTCTTACCATTACGGTGAGGAGAAACCCATAGTGATAAGGTGGTCGCGTCACCGACAAAAATCGCATGCTACAGGGTGACCTAATTTCTAGGTCAGGCAAAGGCAAAAACTAGATTTTGGGGTATTTGCAAGAAGGCCATAACTTCTTTATTTCTCCATGAAAATGGATAAAATTTAGATAGATCCTACCTAGAATTTAATGAGGAATCCAATGGTGGTCTTAGAATTTTCTAAAGCTACCTACATTTTAAAACCCGATAGTGGTTTCAAAATAAGCCAAAATTTGGAAGTTCTTTGCTACCATTTCATATAATTAATAATAGCATGGTAAATTGGTTCAAACACAACACATATGATATGTATGACATGTTCATGATCAATGGACATCAAAGCAATGCATATTTTAAAGAGTTCAAGTTGTTATGCACTTACCTCTTGAAGCTCCTTGTGCTATCTTTCAAAATACTTATGCCATAAGTAATCTAATGCCTTAGACACTCTTAATAGACGCCTTAGAAGCTTTTAGGATGATTAAAACCAGCTAGAAACCTCAAGAACAAGAACTGGCTCTTTCTGGCAAAAGTGGCAAAAGTGACCAAAATGGTAACTCACTCAAATGGTGTTACAGTTGAGGGACACTTGTTGGAATAGCTTAGGGATGATATTTTGAGAGTATTTGAAGTGTTGTTTGGCTTTGAAAGTGATTGGATCAAGTCATGGCTTGAAAAATGCAGAAAAGTTAAAATTTGAGGTTTTGGTTGTTGACTTTCTGATTTTGGTGTTGTACAATGAGGATGAAGGTTTGAACACCTCCAGTAGATGATTTATGATGTGTTTGGATAGTTATTTGAGTGGTTTTTGCTCTGGTTTCAAGAATCCCCAAATTGCTCCATTGTGACTTGAAATTGAAGTAAGAGAGTGAGGGTGAGAAAACAAGGCTTTGGTATTGTATTGGTGTGGTTTGAATAATAAAAAATGACCTCTATTTATAGGGGGAGAAGTTTGATTTTGAAGGAATAGTTAATGGGGAATGGTTCACTCTATTATCCAATGGATATGCCTATGTATCACTTTCTTAAATGCCAAGGTACCAAGTCTCCTCTAGCCATTGACTTGAGCTGATCTTTGTAGCTTTAGGTCTTCTGATTTTAGAAACAGTCTTGACTTAATTGGACTGTCATGGACTGATGCATACCACCTCAATACACCTCTTGAATGCCTTGAAACAAAATTAGAGTTTTTGGATTTCCAACATTGAATTTCACATGCCAAGGAATAGGATTTTTGACTGGGTGGCTTTGTGATCATATCCCTCATCATTCAAGTTAATTTTGGATAGAAATGAAATGATGCAAGCATCCAAAATTGGCCCAAGGAATCGTGGGAACCAAGTTATGTTTTCATGCATTTGTGTGGGCAGGGTGAAAAATGCCATTTTTGGAGACTTATAACTCCTTGCTCAAGTTGAACCATGGGAGGCTCTTGTACTTTTGGGAAAGCCCCAATAACATACTTCAACTTTGATGACCAACTTTGGTCTTGAATAATCTTGGATCATAATGAAAAATGGCCTTAAAGTTAGTGAAAATGCAAAACAGATTCTGTCCAAAATTTCACAAAGTGTTGGAAAAATGGTCATTTCCACATTTTTGTGATTTTGATCAATCCATAACTCAAAATCCATGAGGATTTGGAATCTGATGTAGTTGATAATCTTGAAGTATGTAATGAGAGATTTCATTTGAGCTTTGGATGGAAGAAAAAGGTTGCCTGGTTCACAAGTTATGGTCTTGCAAAGTTGGGTATAAATCACTTTTTTTTTCGTGACTTAGTGAAATTTCAAGTTTCTTAAGATTGCCCCTTTTGCAAGAAACCTTACTTTTTCTTGATTTTTCTTGATAGATGATGGTCCAAACCATAAGTTAGCATTGTTTTTTACTTAGGGAAGCCTTGTTTGTCAAGAAATTCAAAAAGTCAAACTTGGTTTTTTGGCACAGTTGGCTTTTTATCAGATGAATTTCAAACTTTATGATCCTATATGAAATCAAGTCCTTGACCTAATTCAAACCTAATGGATGGATTCCATAGGTATTTTAGAGTGTCTTGAATCATATCCCAAGGTTTGGGATCATGTCATGGTCAAAAGTCAAAGGTACAGTTGACTTTTCATCAGAAAACCCTAATTGGTCCAGATGAATTTGAATCCTTGTCTTGCTTATGAACCAAGTTCTTTGGGTCAATCCAATCTTGTAAATGGATCAATATGATGTGTTGGAGGTCTCCAAAACACTTCTTGAGGTTTTGGATCATGCCTTGCTTCAAAAGTCAACTTAGGGGTGAATTAGGTTAATAAACCCTAATTCCTAATTTTTTATGAATGCATCCCCTGAGGTTATTTTGACTCTAAGATTGGGTCCATGAGGTCCCTTTGAGCTTCTTGGATCATGTTTTGAAGTATTGGCTCATGCCCAGAGGAATATTTCCTTCTGGAGGCCTTGGTCGACCAAAACCCTAATTTGGTGACATTGATGATCTTGAGGTTTGATCAACTTGAGATTGTTGCACTCTTGTGTTTGATTCTTGATATGGGAGACCTATTGATCCTTCATGAATGTTTGAGAGACTTGACAAATTGAGTATCATGTCCATTCTTGATTGATCCTTTGTCTGAGTGCTCTGAGGGGGCTCAAACCCCTAATTCTTGATTGTAGTGAATGCTCAACAATCTTTGAGAGGATTGATGTTGTATGAAGGTACATCCATATTGTGGTGATGATTTGCACAATGATGGGAAATCTTGTGGTAAAAATTTGGGGTATGACAGATGTCCCTATTTAATCTTCTTGGACCTGAAGGTGTGAATGGCGAAGACATTCGGACATTCAAGGTAAAAGAGGATTAAATATTGGAATACCCAAAATTTTGACTGTGGTTATGAATGGTAGCGATTTGCTCATTCATATTCTTTTGTTAAGTAGTGCTACTTAGAAAAGGGTAAAATTTCCCCTCGATCCTGGTCTTGAGCCACGGAACTGGTCGCAGTTTCTTTTTGAAATAAACTTCCCGTCGATCATGGTCTTCTGCCACGAAACTAGTCTCAATTTCTTCTAAAATAAACTTCCCCTCGATCCTGGTCTTTAGCCACTGAACTGGTCTCAGTTTCTTCTTAAATAAACTTCCCCTCGATCGTGGTCTTAGCCACAGAACTAGTCTCAGTTTCTTCTGAAATAAACTTCCCTTTGATCCTGGTTTTTAACCACGAAACTGGTCTCAATTTCTTTGTGTTGAGTTCCTTCCTTAACACAGAACGCTATATGTGATGGTCTTCATAAAAAACTTGCCGAGTTTTATTGGGGAGACGCCATTTGATGGAAAAAAATTTGATGTCAGACTTGCTGGGGAGAACCATTTGTCTAAATTGCAGAGGTGTCTAAACTTCTCTGTAGGAGATGCCATTTGTCGACCTACTGGGGAAAGCAAGTCTCTTGAGAGATTGCTAGTTGCTTGGTGATATTACACCATACTTTTCTTCGAGACCTTTTTCGGAGAAATGCCATGTGATGTAATCCAATTTTGAGGTGTTGATGACTTCACTGAAAACAATTCTTTTAGGGAGAAATTTTTGTACTGCCAAGAGTCTTTTTTTGAGAGGCTTTCTCTGGGGATTTTCTTTAATCCGGGAAAGCAAAATATCATCTTCAATGGTGAAGAGTGATGTTCAAAAGGTGTCTATTCGAATGACTTCTTGCCTTTCAGAGGTTCAAGTTATCAAAGTGGTTGATGATCGATTTCAATCCAGGAATACTCTGGAGAAAGATTGTTTAGACGGTACATTTTCCTGACGAGGAAAGAACTTAGACCAGAACTTTGTCCTGTCGGACATGGTAAGGAAGACTGACAACTCTATCGGAGAGAGGATGCTTTATCACTTGGGGGATGAATATGACCAGAGTGATATTGATGCAATATGTGTATGAATATGAATCAATTATGCATAATGTATGTAAGTTTATGCTGACAAAACAGACATGACATATAGACTGGTGAGGAATACAACTGGGTACTCGACCATTCTGGGAGATACGGATATCACTAGAGATTCTGAAAGTTGTACTTTTGCTTGGGAATACGGATTCCTGCATCTGTTTTGGTTTCCGAAAGTACAAACCTGCTAGGGATGGATATCCGTCCTTGTTTTTTAAAGGTGGACCCTACTGGGGAGAAAACCCATCAATTGGTTTTCAGAGGTAAGAACTCCGCTGGGGATGATAGATGGATCATTTCGTCTGAAATAGTTGATCCTTCATTCAGGGTGTGTTGGTCAAAAGGAATATTTTGATTCTGCATTTTGAGTTCGATCACTACCAGAGAAGCAGTCGATATTCCTTTTTTTGCGCTTATTAATCGAAAGGAAATTACCATCTTTGTTTTAAAAGTAAAACTTGAACTTCTCGTTTCGAAAAAGTAAATTCATTTTTGTTTCGAGAATCGTTGATCAAATTAAAATGTCATTATGTAAAGCAAAAATAAATGAGAACTGTAAACAAAAGGCACATGGGCTCAAATTTTATTGATAGAATGGCAATCATCTTAATGCGTGATTCCATGGAATATTACAAAGTTTAGAAAATGGTAATTTAAAGGGAAATAGGCTACATTGAAACATAACGACCGTTATCCTTCCACCAACTTTGAATTAAGGACTTTCTGAGCTTCTGTCGAAGATGACCTTGACTGAAGTTTTTTCTGGCGGGTGGCGTTACCCCTAGGGATTCCATCATGTCGCTGTAGTTACTTGCCATGAACCCCTAACTTTTAAATGGATTGCCTTTTGAGGTTCTCAATCCATCGGGATGACTTTGGCTTATGTCTCTAATTTTTGCCTGGACCGCCCTTTCGGGTTTTCAATCCACCGAGACGTTTTTTGTTATTTAGGCGAAGTATTTCTTGACTACGTCAACATTTGTGGGGTAGGCAAACTCCTCTAAATCCATGGTTGCGAGTCTCAAGGCACCGCCTGAAAATGCTTTCTTAACAACATAAGGGCCATCGTAGTTCGGAGTCCATTTTCCTCAGGAATCAGTGAGAAATGATTGTATCTTCTTGAGCACGAGGTCTCATTTCCTGAAGACACGGGGTCGGACCTTTTTGTCAAACGCTTTCTTCATTCTTTGCTGATATAGCTGACCATGACATAAAGCCGTCATTCTTTTCTCTTCGATTAGATTCAATTCATCGTGTCGGCTTTAATACCCTTATTGACGGGATCTCTACTTCTATGGGAAGCACTGCCTCCATGCCATACACTAGAGAGAAAGGGGTTGCCCCTATTGAAGTGCGAACAGATGTGCGATAACCGTGAAGAGCAAATGGTAGCATCTCATGCTAATATTTATAGGTTACAACCATCTTCTGAATGATTTTCTTGATATTTTTGTTATCCGCTTCTACCGCTCCATTCATTTTAGGTCAGTAGGGAGATGAGTTATGGTGTTCGATCTTGAACTCAGCACACAACTCTTCCATCATCTTGTTGTTCAAGTTAGATCCATTATCGGTAATGATCTGGCTTGGAACACCATAACGACAGATGATATTGTTCATGATAAATCGGACCACCACTTGTCGAGTTACATTGGTGTATGATACTGCTTCGACCCACTTGGTGAAGTAATCAATGGCTACCAGGATGGACCGATGTCCATTCGAGGCTTTTGGTTCAATCATGCCAATCATGTCGATTCCGCAAAGAAAAAGGCCATGGAGAAGAAATGACTTTGAGATGCGTTGGCGGTACATGGATTTTGTCAGCGTATATCTGACACTTGTGACACCTCCTCATGTACTGGTAACAGTTGGATTCCATTTTCAGCCAATAATATCCTGCTCTTAGCATTTTCCTTACCATTGTATGTCCATTGGCATGAGTGCCAAAGGAGCCTTCATGGATCTCTTTCATTAACATGTTTGCTTCTTGTTTGTCTACGTATCTGAGCAAAACCATGTCAAAGTTTCTCTTGTAGAGTGTATCATCATTCCGAAAGAAGTTGCCAGCCAGTCTTCTGAGAGTCTTCCTATCTTTTCTTGATGCCCCATGTGGGTATTCTTGTCTTTGAAGGAAGCATTTGATATCATGATACCATGGTTTGTTATCTATGACTTCTTCAATTGTGAAGATGTAAGCGGGCCTATCAAGGCGCGTTATATCTTTCTTAGGTACATCGTTCCATTAACTCACACTAATCATGGAGGATAAGGTGGCTATTGCATCAGCTATATGATTTTCTTCACGAGGGATATGATGAAACTCGATTCTGTTGAAGAATGGTAACAACCTTCTCGCGTAGTTCTTGTAAGGAATCAATCCTAATTGGTATGTATTCCACTCTCCTTTGATCTTATTTACATCCAGGGCTAAGTCGCCATACACATCTAAGTTCTTTATCTTTAGGTCAAAAGCTTCTTCGAGACCCATGATACAAGCTTCGTATTCGGCCTCATTGTTTGTGCATTTGAACGTCAATCTGGCAGTGAAAGGAATATGGGTACCCTGAGGTGTTACAATGATTGCCACAATTCCGTTTCCATAAGTATTGACGGCTCCGTCGAATATTAATCCCCATTGGGAACCTGGTTTTGGCCCTTTGCTTGGTAGCTGTTCATCGCAATCTTTCATTTTCAAACACATGACATCTTCTTCTGGGAAGTCAAATTCGACTGATTCCTGATCGGCAATCGGTTGATGAGCCAAATGATCGGCTAAAATACTTCCTTTGACGGCTTTCTAATCATGATACTCGATGTCGTATTTTGATAACAACATCTGCCAACGGGTAATCCTTCACGTGAGAGCAGGCTTTTCAAATACGTACTTGATCGGATCCATTTCGGAGATTAACCAAGTAGTGTGACAAATCATGTATTGGAGAAGGCGTTTGGCTGCCCAAGCCAGAGCGCATCAAGTTTTATCGAGCATAATGTATCGAGTTTCACAGTCCGTGAACTTTTTGCTTAAGTAGTAAATGGCAGACTCTTTTTTTTTTGTTTCATCTTGTTGGCCAAGTACACAACCCATGGAGTCTTCCAAGATTGTTAGGTAGATGATTAGTGGTCTTCCTTCCACTAGAGGAGACATAATTGATGGATTTAGTAGATATTCTTTGATGATGTCGAAAGCCTTTTGGAAATCTTCTGCCATACACAGCTTTGGTTCTTTCTAGGCAGTTTGAAGATCGGCGTGCATGTCGTGGTCATGAGGGATATGAATCTTGAGATGTAATTCAGATGTCCCAAAAATCCTCTGACCTTGTCGGGATCAACCTCGATTCCTTTCTGACTAACGATGAATCCTAAGAGCTTTCCTGAACGAACATCGAATGTGCATTTGTTGGGATTCAAGCGGAGTTTATATTTTCTCAAATGCTCGAATAGCTTTAATAGGTGTTCCACATGCTCTTCTTCTATTTTAGATTTGGCTATCATGTCATCGACGTACACTTCAATCTCTTTGTGCATCATGTCGTGAAATAGAGTTGTCATGGCCCTTTGATACGTTGCCCCCGTGTTCTTTAGACCGAACGACATTACCTTGTAACAAAAGGTGCCCTATGAGGTGATGAATGAAGTTTTCTCCATATCTTTCGGTGCCATTTTTATTTGATTATAGCCCGAGAATCCATCCATGAAGGAGAAGACTTTGAATTTTGATGTGCTAGCTACCAGCATATCAATGTGCGGTAGGGGGAAGTCATCCATTGGACTTACTATGTTCAGATCCATGTAGTCTACACACATTATGACTTTTTCGTCTTTTTTCGGAACTGGCACGATATTGGCCAACCATTGAGGATATTTTGAGGTGGCGAGGAAACCCGCATCGATCTGCTTCTGCACTTCCTCCTTAATTTTGATGCCCATATCTGGATGAGTCCATCTCAATCTTTGTTTTACCGGAGGACATTCTGTTTTCAGTGGTAAGCGATGTTCAACGATGCTGGTATCCAACCCTGGCATGTCCTGATATGACCAAGAAAATACATCTGGAAACTCTTTGAGAAGTTTTATCAAGTCTTCTCTGACAGTTGGACTGAGTAGTGCCCAAGTCTTGACTTATTTCTTTTCTTCTTCTGAGCCCAAATTGACCGTTTCCAACGGCTCTTTGTGAGGCTCAATAGACCTTTCCTCTTGTCTGAGTAGTCGGGAGATCTCTTCTGGAATTTCTTCGTCCTCTTCTTCTTCAGCTTCAAATATCAGAAATTCAAAGTTGGGAGAAGGCATTGGATCATATGAGGACTCTTCTGTCGCATCTTCCATAATTCTTTCACTCTCGAGAGGATCTCCTCATCCTGTTGGCTGGATGTCTACGTATCTGATGCGAGAGCTTTCGGGAGCAGTGTATTTGACTAAAAAGTCGTACTTGCCGCTTGACTGTCCCAAGGTATCCCAAGTTTCTGTAGGAATAGATGAGTCATCTTCCTCAATGGCGTTAACCTCAAGAAAGGCATAGTTAATGAATTCTTGTCCTATAATCTTTGTAAATTTGTTACCATGGTGTCGGATATTTTTGGAATGTCCTGAGTAAGGATTCCATGACTCTGTGGGAACATGGGTATTCTTTTCAAGATTACTCAGTTGATAGGCATTGTCCGGCTGACTCTTTTGCCCCGAGTCTTCCGTGTATGGCTTCCAGATAGGCAAGTCATCCAGGGGATCATAATAATCGTAGTTAAAGTTGTCTATCATTAGATTGTCTTCCTCTAATGAGTTGGGTGGAGCACGGCATCCTTTGGGATCACAATCTCCATAAATCATTCTAACGTCTGATCTAGGTATATATCTTAGGGCTCTGCTTTGGAAAACATCATGGCATGTGCGTTTCTCCTTTAGATATGTAACCTTCATCGTTGAGATAAGACTTCCACTCCTCATCTGTATCGGAGGAGTCGTTCCTATCGATGGTGTGTACATCTTGAGACACTGGGTGGAGGAAACCTCCGCTGTGGAAGAAATCCTGAATGGGACAAAAAATTTCCTCCTTCTTTGTAGTCTGAGTACAGGTTGGAGAGAAACCAAGACCTTTCCTTGCATTGTTATCAGTAGGAATTACTATCTGTCCCCATCTTTTTATGTTATTACTCCCGATCACTTTGAGAGCGTCTTTAAATGAGGAAATCGACGTCCCTCTTTCTTGTTGATTCTCATTGCTCATCGAGAGTGCTTGGAATTGAGTTCCAACAACCTCTTCTGGTTCTACATAAGAGAACGATGATAAGTTGTTCACGATTAAGGTTTGTTCTCCGCACACCGTGACTAATTTGTCATTCTTGACGAACTTCAGTTTCTGATGAAGTGTCGAAGTGACTGCCCTAGCTTTGTGTATCCAAGGTCTTCCTAATAAACCAATGTATGCTGCTCGGATGTCCATGACCTAGAAAGTGACTTGGAAAGTGTGAGGACCAATGGTTATGGGAAGATCGAATTCGCCAATAACTTTTTTTGGGGATCCGTCAAAGGCTTTGATGATGATCTCACTGTCTCTCATGGGAGTTCCTTGAAAAGATAGTCATACCAGAGTTGACCTTGGCATGACATTTAAGGATGAACCTGTGTCTACCAGCACGTTGGTTAGAGGATTGTCCTGGCAGTTAACCGTGATATTGAGTGCCATATTATGGTTTTTGCCTTCCTCTAGAAGTTCTTCATCACTGAATCCCAAGTGGTTGCAGGAAGTGATGTTAGAGATGATGTTGTCAAATTGTCCTACTGTCACATCTTTTTCCACAAAGGCTTGTTCTAGAACCTTCTGCAGAGCTTCCCTGTGAGCTTCTGAATTAAGCAAGAGAGATAGTACAGAAATTCGAGACGGAGTTTGCAACAATTGATCCACAATGTTGTACTCGCTTTTTGGATGAGCTTCAGCATCTCATCGTTGTTCTTTATAGTTTCTGGATTACTGGATTGACCAACTTGTTGGTTAGAAACTTCCGTTTGAGGTTTCTTTTCTTTGGTAGGTTTTCCAACTCCTCAGTTAAAGACCCGACCGCTCCGGGTAACTCGACTGATGTTAGGAATGTTCATAATGGAGGGTAATGGAGTTTCCTTTCCATTTTCTATGGTCGTTGCACCGTACTTGTATGGGATAGCTTTTTTTGACTTGTACGGTATTGGACCTGGCAAGTAGATGACCACAGGGGCTTTTTGGGCCTTTTGACTGTCGTAGGCAGCCTCAATCAGCTCCAAGTTTGGAATTTTCTTACTGTCAAGAGAGACTTTTGACTCATTGAGCATAGGAATTACGGCACAAACATCTTTGTTTATTCCATGACTGGAGATTATGACAGTGTTTCTGCTTTGACCCGGGAGGTAATCTTGTATCATATTGATTGATTCAGAATTCGAACATGGTTGAATTTCCTTTAGGTCTAACTGGTTCTGGAGGGCTGCTCGTACGAGATAGCTTCCTTGTATATTTTCTGAGCATACTCTACAACATTTATAATTGTGAGGTGGTACCCGACCATATTTGCTTTGTATGCAGTGCATCCTCACTAGATCTATTTCTATTAAGCGGACATCACGACTTTGATGTCTACCAGAATTCCCATCAGTCATGCTAACTTGTTGTGTGTCTTCATCCAGGTAGATCGGAAGCCAATAGTGGTTCAACAGATGTTGAAGAGTGCTTTGCACAAGCGTACACCCTTGGTTGTTTTCGCAGCACTCTTTACAATCTTGATACTCATGTGAAGCCAGAAAACCAGGTCTGACCTGCTTGGTATGTAATTCCACTAGACTGGTATTCATTAAGCGGATGTCAAAGATTTGGACCATATTGACTTGATGATCACTTCTTTCATGGTAGTCTTGGATCCATCAGAGATCCATTTGACATTGGAGGGCCTCTTGTATAAAAGAGAATCCCTGATTGTCTTTTGAGCAGATCGGACAAGCACTATAATCATGCCACGGAAGATTGTAATACTGACTTTGTCTTGATTGCAAAGCTACTAGATTGACGTTCGTTGCACGGATGTCGTGGTTTTGAACAGTGTTAGGATGTGCATGGGCCATGTTTACTTCACGAATCCTGTGATCCTGAGTCCAGCCCAGATCCATTTGTTCTTGCAAAGCTGCTTGTACTATGGAACACCCTTGATTATCCTTGGAGCAGATATCACACTGATGATAGTTGTGAGATGGCACATGGCCATACCCGCTCTGTTTGCAATGCATCTTTACCAGGTTGGTTCCTAGTAAGTGTACAATTTGAATTTGATAAGTGTTGACAGGCTCACCTTCTATCAAATTCACTGTTGTCTTCTCATGTTGCGGCAATGGGTTCGTCTGAACATTTGGATTAGTATCCTTGAAAGATAAAACCCCGTTCCTGACAAGCTTCTATACATCAGACTTGAAGCTGAGACAGTTCTCAATGTTATGACTCGATCCTCCTTGATGGTAAAGGCAAGTTTGATCTGCTTTGAACCAAAAAGGTGGATTTTCTGGTACTGTAAGAGGAGTCCTGGTTTGAACGTGCCCCTTGGCCAGTAAAAGGGGAAATAGTTCTGCGTATAACATCGGTATAGGATCGAACCCTGATGGTCGTCTAGTACGATTGTTGTTATTGTACTGCGAGCGAGCCTGCTGAAGAGGCTGTTGCGGCCTTTGTTGATTTGGTTGGCTCTGAGCAACCTAAGGTTGATAAGTTTGAGCTGGTGCTGGGTTGATAGCGGGAGTTATTGCTGCTACTGGTTGATATCTTCGCCTTTGCTTTTCCAAAGAGATATTACTGATATCTTGCTCTTTCTTCTTTTGGAAAGCACTACCGTATCTTTTGGTACTGCTAGATGGCTCTGCATCTTTGACCAATCGTCCTTCTCGAACTGCTTCTTCAAACCGTACTTCAATGTTCACCATTTCAGTGAAGTCACTAGGCGCACTAGCAACCATTCGGTCATAATAAAACAAGCTTAAGGCTTTTAGGAAGATCTTTGTCATTTCCTTTTCTTCGAGGGGAGGACAGATCTGGGCGGCGATTTCACGCCATCTCTGAGCATATTCCTTGAAGGTTTCTTTATCCTTTTGTGACATTTCTCTGAGTTGGTCCCTATCTGGTGCCATGTCCAAATTGTATTTATACTGCTGAACGAAGGCTGCGTCGAGATCTCTAAAAGTACTGATCTTGGTGCGGTTTTAACCCATGTACCATTTGAGTGCGGCAACGGTTAAACTGTCTTAGAAGTAATGGATTAGTAGCTGTTGATTTTCTGTTTGGGTAGACATTTTTCGAGCGTACATCACCAAATGACTTTGAGGGCAAGAGTTGTAACACCCCCAATCTATACCCCCAATTAATAATAAAACAATAAACACTTAATAAAAATTTCGTCAGATTATATTCAAATTATCATGGCATAGACAGGGAGAATCACATTATATTGAAACAAAACATACAACACCTGCTCATAAAGATATGCAACAGTGGGGGTAGCAATCAACAGAGGAACTTAGTTCCTTACACCCACATTTCAGATTTTAGAATAAAAGCGGAAAATCTAAAACTGAATATCATATATATATATATATATATATATATATATATATATATATATATATATATATATATATATATATATATATATATATATATATATATATATAAGCTTATCTGTTATCAACAGAATCATGTATATATACAACTCTAAAAGATAAAGATGCATATACACAACATCACAAAATAATCCTAATCGATCTCCCGACTACCCGGTGCTACATATCAGAGCCGACCGACAAAAGAATAAAGACATAAGCTTCACAAAAGACCTCCAGCATCTAATCTTCAATGCCTCATAGAGCATTATAAAACAGCAGAAGGGTGAGAAACACAATTATAATATAAATGCATATAATTATATATATCGACATAAAGATACACATATCAAGTATTCTCACCACAATTATCACATGCCAACACATAAAGCATATATAGATTATATTCGCATAATCACGTATTCACACATAATGCATATGTTTATACACAAACATATCATTCATAATTCAATGCATTTAACACGAATGCACATCAATTCACACTTGCTATCACAAGCTCAATCACATAATTACTCCGTTCCCAATTGCATATTAATCATGCACAACACATTTATCACAACGCATATCACAATGCCTCACACATAATCAATTAAATCATGATTTTCCACATATAAACAATGCAATCATAATTCATACAGATGCAAAGAGACCGACACAACGACTCTATGCAAATGCATATGTGGTACCGACTCCATCATTACCAGTCCACTCAGGAACTATTGGAACCATCGCTTGTTACTACAAGTAACACCCCGTCGGGCCAACGATGTTCACCCGTCGCTTGCAGTCCTCTTTGTATAAGGCTCACGACGTTTATGGATCGCTTGCAGTCCTCTTTGTATAAGGCTCACGATCCGATCGCTTGCAGTCCTCTTTGTATGAGGCGCACGATCGTCTATAATCATCGTTTTCAGTCCTCTTTGTATAAGGCTCACGATGTTATAGCAGATTCTCTCAGGAATCAATCTGTCGCTCCCACCTCTTTGTATAAGGCATACGACTTCACAAGATGCATATCATGATACTTGACGCACAAGAACTCATGACAACCAATGCATCTTCACACATATATGCAACCATAAACATGCATATATAACCAAATACAACACATTATGCATAAATAACCAAATACAACACATTGCATTTTTTTGCCTTTCGGCCACAATTCATCACCTCAACATGTCATCACATGCATTCACATCATATAACATCACACAAGTCATACGATATCCATATTAAAAGCACATTACACGATACACATCAATTACACTTAATTAACACGGTAAAAGTCGAAAAAACGACACTATTCCAAATACCGACACAATTTAATCGGCTAACAACTTCCAAATCATCATAACCATATAGTACAGCTCAATAGCTTCCCAACGATACCAAGAATGTAAAAATCGGATAAACGGAACCCAAGTTACGAAAGAAAAACGAAAACGATATTTTGAAAAGTCCCATTTTTACACTTCTCCTACCCATACGCGTATGGCCCCTGTCATACGCGTATGGCAAAACCCTCGTACGCGTACAATACGCAACTCACCAGATGGCTGGGAAAAGAGACATCCCATACGTGTATTGGCCAATCCCATACGCGTATTGGCCCCAAAACTCGCCCATGATACGCGTATTGCCAAGGCCCATACGCGTATGAACATGCCCCATACGCGTATGACCTGGGCAAACCAGAATTCTGCAGGTTTCTTGCTGTTACGATTTTACACCCAAAACCTTTCCAAATCATCATCCAAATTCAGAAAAACACTAATTTGAGGTATACCAATACATACCCAACATGCATAAATAACAAGGAACACAACAATATGAGTTTAGACACATTTGGATCAAATTCTACCCATTTCTAAACATTATGATTTTTGCTCTAAATTTTCATACATTCCAAAATCAACAACACAAACACATACATAATCATACACATGCATAGAATAATTGAATTTCACACCCTTACCCGATTAAATCGATTCTAGAAGTTGATTTGATCCAACCTAGCTTTTCCTCTTTTTCTCTCTTTTTCTCTTCTCTTCTTTTTCCTTCTTCTCTTTTTCCTCTTCCTATTTCTTTCTCTCTCTTTTTCTCTCCTTTCTATTTCTATTTCTTTTCTTCTCTTTTTCTTTCTGAATTATAAAAATATAATATAAAATGACTAAAATGCCCCTACTCTCAAATACCCCGCAAACGCTCTCAAAACGCAATAAAACATAAACATACCGATGAAATATATTTCGAGAAATAAAAGTTGAAAAGAAATAATAATTTAATACAAATATTTTAGCTATCATAGAAATTAACCAATTAGCTCAATTAGCAGGTAAAATACAATAAATTCACACATTTCACAAAATTCACATAAATGAAATAAATAAATACAATTAAACAAATCGGGGCGTTACAAGAGTTGCCTTTGTATTTTTCAAAGTCAGGCACCTTTAATTTGTGCGGTATCTTTACAATAGGGACCAAACAGAGGTCGGCGGTGTCTTTTCCAAATAAGTCTTGACCACGAATGACATGCAGCTCCTTTTGCATTTCCAAGAATTGTTCCTGGAACTCGTTCATCCTTTCGTATACGTCTTCATTTTCGCTAGAAGTTGCTTGCGGAATCTGTCCTTCCGGGACAGTGTGTACCACTGGCTGTGGTATAGTCATTACTGTGGTGACTCTTGGCGCTTCAGTGACCTGAAGTTTGTAACCTTCAGGGGTTTCGGCTGTAACCCTTACATCTTCATTTGCTTGAAGTCTGTAACCTTCAGGTCTGGCGGTTCCTGCTACAACATCCGGGTTTTCAGTGACCAGTGGGATGTATCCTTCAGGTATAAAGTTGTGAGGCATGCCCCAGGGGAAACCTTTAGGCATATTGTACTAAGGATGACTGCCACGCGTCTTAAATGTTGGTGTAGATGTAACCTCTGAGATTACAGTCCTTTGATGTTGTTGTTCCTGGGCTGCTACCAGGGATTGAATGTCGTGGTGGAGTTTTTCCAAACTCTCGTCTAGAGCGTTGATTTCTTCTCTCAGCTCTCAGTTCTCTCCCTCGAGATCGTCCATTTTCTTTTGTCGATTAGCCCGAGTATTGTACGAATGAGACAGTTTGACTCTAGAGTGCGACACATATATGAGACTCAAAGACAAAGATGTGTTATGTGAGAATGATGAATGATATGCAAAGAATGTTATATTTTTTTAGTTTTTGTTTTCAAAAGAAACTTCAACAATTATATTGCAAATATCACACAGCGGGGGTGACCCTTTTATTGAACTTGAAAGATGGCAGTATTTTACAAGGAAAAGTACATTATTTTACAAAGTGCGAGAAAAGAAAACTAGGCCTATGGATCCTGAGTTCTCTCTGAGGAGAGCTCAGATGCTGGTTCCTGAACTTTTCTTTTCTTTGATTGGGCTCCTTTGGCCGTTGTCGGGTCGATGACTCTCTGCCAAGTGAAAGAAGTGAGCAAATTCCTTCGTTACTCCTGATTTTCCATAACATGCTCCTTTAATATCTCAATCAAAGCATCCTTTTCCTTTTGCAGTTCCTGAATCTTGGTACATTCCAAATTAAGAATCTGGTACTTGTTCTTCCAAGAGTTTTTCTCACGTTGGACTTTATTGAAAGCGACCTGCAGTTTTTCCGCATCAGACATGAAATAAAAGATAGATTCCTTTAAGGGAAAAACTTCTTGATGAGGGTAAAGCATCCTTATCTTGATATCCCTAGTTGTACCCAGTGGAGATAAGGTTCTAAAGAGGAACAATTTGGTCTTCCTAGGGATTCTCTCCCTTTCCTGTGAATATGTTGTCAGGCATGCACTATTTCTTTCTTTAGTGCCCTGTCATTTTCTCCTTCCTTGAAGAAAAGACCTTCTAGATGAGCATTATATGGGATATTCTTCATTGGGTATTCGAGTTGGTGGGGAGCTAGAATTGGATGATAGTTGATCCATCCTTTAGTACCAATGAGGGGTACATTGGGGAAATTTCCACATCTGTCGATGATCTTTATCCATTCGTAAATCCAATTGTACCAATCGATTCCTGTATTGGTAAGAGACATAATCTTCTGCGACCATCGCAGATTACTCTTGTGATCCCAAAAAGCAGCAGACTTAGGCAAGTGGGAAATAAACCATTTGTAGAGTAATGGTACACAGCACGTGATCATCCCTCCACTGTACAAATTCCTTAAGTGTACATAATGATAAGCATCCGTGAGCAAGGTTGGTACCGGATTGCCAATCAAGAATATCTTAACAGCATTGGTGTCGACGAAGTTGTCAATGTTGGGAAAGAGGAATAACCCATATGTGAGCAGAACAAAGACATCCTCGAAAGCAGTTATATTTCATATACTGGCAAAGTATAGAGCTTTCTCCATCGGGAATTTAGCTGGTAAACCCTGGATTCTTCCCTTGGTGGTCATGTGAGTGTTAACTTCTTACTCATCTAAAGAGATTGCTCTTGCAATGGCTTGATCCTTTGGAATTTCTTCCAGTCCATAAAATGGATCTTGATCAATGATAGGTAAGTCAATCAGGTGGGAGTATTCCTCCAGTGTAGGTGTGAGCTGATAATCCGGGAATGTGAAGTAGTGATAAACCGGATCGTAGAACTGAATCAGCGTAGATAGGATCCCTTGAACCATGTTGATCTTTAGAAGAGATAACAGTCCTCTATGCTTAGCTATGAAAGCTTCGGGATTAGTAATCATCCTTCCCAATTTCCTTAGATCGTCCAGTTTTGGGACCTTGAAAGTGTACTTGTGCGTTTTTCTTCTTCCGACTTCCATAACGCAACCTCTCTCTCTGATATTTGCAATTATTGTTTTAGTTCTTTTAGAAAAGATTTTTCTTGTTTTGAAAAAAGTTTTTTTTAATGAATGTATGGATGCATGAATGCAACAAACAAAAACACTTGAAAACATGGGTTTAGGGGTTCATCGTCATGAGCATGGAGCTATGGATCTACCTGTAATACCCTAATTTTTACCCCTAAGATCCCACATATCATTTGCATCTCATATCACAAACAAGATCACCAGTATCCATGTGTTTTTATTACCTGCTTTATGTTTACTTATCTTTACTAACCTTTAACCAAAATACCAAAAATATTTTACAATTTTTCGCTTGTTTCTTTTTCTCTATGTGTTTAGGGTTTTGCAGGGAGATTGATGGCAAAGATATGACTTGGAATCAAGTGTGGCTATTCAACTATGGTTGAGGTCAGATGGAAGTTTGACCTAATCTTGGTCAAACTATCAAGAGATTCCTTCAATATCAAATTGGTTATGGCAGTGGGCTATTTCTCAGGCAACATGTATTCAAAGTCAGGTTGTCTTGTGTTGGAATTCATCAAGCTTTCAAACAGTGTTTGTCGTACCTCGAAAAATACGATCCTCGCAATGGACGCGGAAAAAACTGTTCGAAACAGAGTCTCCACCGAATATTATTCATTCCAAGGAAGGAATAGGAAAATATCGATAAAACCTTTGAAAGGGATAAGAAAATGGTCGTCGCAACCAAATTCTAGGTTCGGGAGTCGATTACGCAAAGGGAAGGTGTTAGCACCCTCTACGTCTGTTGTACTTAACGGGAATGACGATTATTCGATAAACGAGACGTCGGCCTTGCAACCAATTAATCGGGGTATTACTGAGATGCTAGATCTCAACGACACCTTTTTCATTCCATTAATTGCGAAATCATGTTTGTTGGACAATGGGCTTCTTTGTCCATGTAATTTAGGGCAAGTGTTTTAGGAACGAAATATCGAAATGAACACAACCCAAAGCGTGCGCCTTAAGAGCGTTCATTCAAGGGCCCAAGAAGTGCTAGACCTCAAGAGTCCACTACTTTCGTAATTTAATTAGGAAAAAGATTTGAATTTGATGTATTTTAGACGCGTTAATTGAATTTGGATTTGAAGTTGTTAAAATTTTAAAGATGATTAAGTATTTTAATTGGGTTGAGAGTTTTTTAAGTTTAGAGATGGAAGATCGAAACGATCACAATCCAAGGCGTGTGCCCCAAGAGCGATCGTTAAGGGACCCAAGGAGTGCTAGACCCCAAAAGCCCACTACTTCCATAATTAATTAGGAGAATGGTTTAGATGTTTTAAGAAATATTTTAAGTTTTGTCTTAAGAAAATAATTATGATTTAGTTTGATTTGAGAAAGATATTTTTTTTAGGTTAAGAAATTAATTAAATTAAGTCTTTTAATTTGAGAAAATATGGTGTTTTTAAGGGTTTAAGTATTTTGATTAAAATTAGAAGTTTTTAAGTATAGAAGTGGAAGATCGAAACGATCACAACCCAAGGCGTGCGCCCCAAGAGCGATCGTTCAAGGACCCAAGGAGTGCTAGACCTCAAAAGCCCACTACTTCCATAATTAATTAGGAGAATAGTTTAGAAATATTAACCTAAATATTTTATCATTTGATTTAAGAAGATACTTAGAGATTAAGTAAAATGGGTTATAATTTAAATTGATTTGAGAAAATTATTAGGAATTTAATTAGATTGAGAATTTTAATTTGAGAAAATATTGTATTTTTAGGGGTTGAGTATTTTGAGATAGATTAAATATTTTAAGTATTTTAAAATGATTAGGAGTTTTTTAGATTATGATTTTTAACTTAATTAGGGGTTAATTATATTTTACCTAAGCAAAGATTAATTGTTTTAAGCATTTTTTATAAACGGAAGACGGAGTGAACACAACCCAAAGCGTGCGCCTCAAAAGCATTCATCCAAGGACCCAAGGAGTGCTAGACCCCAAAAGCCCACTACTTTCGTGATTAATTAGAAAAAGGTTTGAGTCATTATGTATAAAAAGTTGGGTAATTAGTTAAGGTTTAATTAAATAAGTATTTTTTAGGTGTTGGATAATTATAAAACAAAATTAACGACTAATTACCTAAGTGTTTTAATTAACACAAGACTATCAATTGGTTAGTAAATAAATAATCATGATCATTGCGTTTAACTTTTGATTTAGTTAAATGTTACTTAAAAAAAACTAAACCTATTTAGTAATCCTATTAGGCCCAACGGCCTCATAATGATCAACAATAACAAAACAGATTGGGCTCAGGTAATAGAGAACCCGGTCCACCCACTTGGATGCTAATGAGGCGCATCAAAACCTAGTCGCTAATGCATCATTTTCAGTCAAATTTTACCTTTCACCAACTTAACTTTAATAAATTAACAGTACACAATACCGTCTTGGAAAAATAAAAAGTAACATTAAGAAGATTAAAACAAATAGCATACCAACACAATGATTCACTGCCCACATGTCGAGTCTAATCAATTTGCATGTGTTCCTTTTTTAAAAAGAGTTAAAGCTATTAATGATAATAAAGAAAAAGAATTTAGTTTTGAAACGTGATAACCATGTAGTCTCTCAAAAGAAAACAAACGCCCCCTCTCAGATGTTCAAACACAACCTCTCGTCTCGATACCTCTCTCTGTTTTCCAACCTACCACCTCCAACCACCTTTCTCTCTCGTTTCCAAAACTTCTCCCGTTTTCTTCCCCAAATCCAAACCCTTATGCATCCATCTCAAACGATGCTCAACCTCACCTCTAAAATTTCTACCCTAAAACGCCAAAGGCGTACCAATTTTAACCCTAAATCTATCGCAAACCTCGGATTTCATGTGGAAATCAAGTAGCAAGTAGCAAATCAACAAACAATTGGAGAAAGCATTCAAACAGAACCACTCAAATCGACATGCAACGAAGTTAGAACAAGAAAATGCAAAGGAAAAGGTTTCAAGAAGATTTACCCAAGTCAAGGTGCTCCGGTAATCAGGCAACAGGTACTCGTTTGGCTCGAATCTTCCTCCTCCTTAGCTTGTTTAATGTTCGTAATGTGGTTTGAGCTTCACTCTTAATCAGAGCTCTGATGTGAGCTCTGAGAGAGTTATGGAAATAGAAGCTTTAGTGTAGGTTAGGATTAGATTTCAACAGCGCTTCCGTAGGGTTTTCTTTCGTGTCATTTGCCAATGATTAGCACTCTATTTATAGGGGATTTGTGGTTTTCTGATACGTGTGGGATTAGGGTAAAATTTTGAGGAATATTCCTTCAAGTGTGTGAGAATTTGAGCTGTCAATTTCAATACCGTTAGAGGGAATTTTTGCTGAAAGATTTAGTGGGGACCCAAGTGATAGTGATAGGTGAAAATTTGTTTTTAGCATGAGCTGTACATCTTCTAGAATGCGATTTCCTCTGATTTTTTTTTACTGCGTGTAAAATGTGTAATTTTGTAGTTTTTCACTGTCATTGACTTTTGCTGATGTGGCTCTTATTGACTTAAGTTGACTCTTGTTATTTTGAATATCTTTTTTATTCTTGTTCTGCTTTCGTGTTGCTCTGTTTATTTTGCCATGAATCATATCTGATGCGTATAGTTGCTGTTTGACATAGATTAGTTTTGGTGCTCATGACTGTTTGATTGCTGCAGGGTGTAAGATCAGAGGTTTGGATAGAGTCTGCTTGTTTACTGCAAACCAAAACGAGGTCAGCATCATCTATATCACTCACCAAATTCCAAAATGTTTCCCACTTGTCATAACAGGTACAAATCTTTCAAAGAGTTTTGCATTGGTACAAGGTTTTCTTGCTTGTGAAGGCTTTGAAATCAAATTATTATGGCTTCATGGATTATTATGCACAAAACATGCTCCTTGATACTTCCTCCTTACGAATCCTGCTTCTATCATTGGCATGTGTTGGACTTAATTCTTGCTTTTGTTCGATAAGTTTGAGAATTGACAGTGTGTTCTTGTAACTTTCACGACAGAAACAACAGCATCGACTACAAATGTTTCCGTATATGCCTTTCAATGCGTGCTATTGGTGATGTATGTATTACTCAGACTATGATGCAACTCAATTCCTCCTTTTGGTTCATGGCAAGTTTTGAGGATAAACAATGGTCGTGTGAGGAGGTCGTGGAACATGGTAGGTGTGTGAAGCTTTTGGCAGGATCGCATGAAAGAACTGCTGGCCTTATTGTGTATGTGTAGTGATGCCTTATGTAATATCTAAGTTGTGTGTAAACTAATATGTTGTGTTCTTGGCTTGTAAATGTGGCTTATGAATTTTGTCTGTGTTTTTGCTTGGCAGTAGCGGCATGATGGATAGGAATGTGCTTGAGTGGAGAATTGGCTCACGATAGGATCATTTGAAGCATGGTGTGGAGTAAGTAGCTTAGCACGACAAAAGAAGTCAAGTACTACTTTGAAGCTCGGTGGAGAGGTCATAATTTTAAAGAAAAAAACATGGTTACAAAGGCTTGATGGTAAGATGTTCAAATTCTGCTATGCGGTCAAAATTTCTCCTGCTGATTAAGTATGAGTAATGAGTTTCTGTGTGCCTTGAAAATGAAACATGGCATCACTTGTGGCATTGATGTGCTATGAATTCTTACTGCTAATTTTCGTAATTCGAACTGATGTGCATTTATCCTTGGAAATCAATGTTTGCTTAAATTCATGTCTGTTACTGCTGTGCCTTTTGTATTTTGGCACTCTATCCTTTATGTATTCCAAGAGTTGATTTGTGATATTGTTAGGAAGCTTTGGTAATTGAAACTTTCTTGTAAATGGAGGCCTTGAATAAGTTGATGGAGGTATGAAGATGTTGATTGAAGTAAATTGGCATAAGAGTGAAGTTTGGAAACTTGCATTTTGGATCTTTGACAAAACAAATCACAGCTAGCATGGAGCTTGAGAGGCACTGCACCGGAAGCTTAAGATTGGACTTTTTTATTATTATTTTTTAATTTGCAATCTCTTAAGCTTTGGTTTAACTAGCATTTGTAACTTGTATACCGTGATACTGGTGGAGACTTTAGCATTTAAGCTTTGTAGCATCAATCTGAACCTATTGTATTCTTCTTTTGTAACCTTTGTAAAGCACTTTGTAACTTTCAGCATACATCTTTGAATCTATTTGCCTTACTCTTAATGATTTCGTAAAACAAGCTTTATGGTTGGATCCTTATTGTCAATGAATTAAGTTAACATGACACCTTGGTCTAAGTCTTGGAGGACGTGACATTTTCGGTTCAAATGGTTTAGTTTTGTGCACCTAGATACTTTATCTCTTTTTTTTCAGATTTGAACTTGAATGAGCCTTTCGCTCTACAATTCTATATCATATGTGAACCTATTATGCAATTTATACCATGATTAGCATTTTTGCCTCAAACTTGTATTCATTTCTAAATAGCTTGACATGTCATTTGACCAAGGCTTCGCCCACCGTTCATCTCTTGATCCACTGAGCAAACAAGATCCAACTTGAACCATATAAGCCATAATTTTACCAATTTTAAATAAAGCTGAAAACCAACTTGAATCTTAGTCAAAATGATTTTCCAACATAGCTTGCCAAAGGGCTCCAACTATTTCTAATCTCTTGTCTTAATTAATCCCACATCCTTAACAACCTTGAAACAATTCTTCCAATTATGGATTGAAACAAATTAAGTCAAAGCTTGTCACAAATTGATCTTGAAACTTGAAACCATTTTAAGCATGGATTGAAAACAAACATGTCCTAAAGATGAATGTCCATTTCTTAACTTGTTTTAACCATACAGCCTCAGTGTCATACTTGGAATATGGTTAAAAAATCCCTTTTGATCATAGCTTAAACCTCAGGCAATCTTAAGCCTGGCCTTGAAGAAATAGATTCTAATCATTGCGCTTGACCAACTAGAATCGTCTTGGACCATATCCTAAAATTATAATTGAGCCAATTGATTGTGTCTTGACTGATTAATCATAAAAATGAATGCCCAATCCTCCTTATCTCTTCTTGAAATCATAGCAAACCCATCACAAGCTAGTAACATTTTAACCACAAACCAGACCCTGATGACCTGGATCTTAGAGTCAACACGAAATCTTGGTGTGAGAAACATGCAATAGGTAGGACAAATTTGGGGTATGACAGATACCCCTATCTAATTGTCTTGGACCCGAAAGAGTGAATGGCTGCATGGCGTTCATTTTTAGGGTAGAAGTCAATTAGATATAAGAAGACCCCAAAAATTTTCTGTCAAAAGGTATTGTAATATGGAGTAAGAACTGGCATAATGAGGTAGCGGGGTACAAAATAAACAGAATAACTTATTGTTCTTTGGGCGGTCGAAGCAGTCCCTTATCCAATAAGGTTCTCCGATGATACCAAAGTTACATCTTTGAAAAGGTGGAGGATTCTCTAGATCGTCGAAGCAGTCCCTTATCCATTTAAGGTTCCTCGATGATACCAAATCATTATCTCTGAAGGCAGACGATTCTCTGGGTCGTCGAAGCAGTCCCTTATACATTAAGGTTCCTCGATGATACCAAAGCAGTATCTCTGAAGGCAGACGATTCTCTGGGTCGTCGAAGCAGCCCCTTATACATTAAGGTTCCGCGATGATACCAAAGTAGTATCTCTGAAGACAGACGATTCTCTGGGTCGTCGAAGCAGTCCTTTACACATTAAGGTTCCTCGATGATACCAAAGCAGTATCTCTGAAGGCAGACGATTCTCTGGGTCGTCGAAGCAGTCCCTTATACATTAAGGTTCCGCGATGATACCAAAGTAGTATCTCTGAAGGCAGACGATTCTCTGGGTCGTCGAAGCAGTCCCTTACACATTAAGGTTCCTCGATGATACCAAAGCAGTATCTCTGAAGGCAGATGATTCTCTAGTTCGTCGAAGCAGTCCCTTATCCATTAAGGTTCCTCAACGATACCAAAGCAGTATCTTTGGAAGCATAAGATTCTCTGGAACATTGAAGCAGTACCTTATCCGTTAAGGTTCCTCAACGATACCAAAGCAGTATCTTTGGAAGCAGAAGATTCTCTGGAACATTGAAGCAGTACCTTATCCATTAAGGTTCCTCAACGATACCAAAGCAATATCTTTGGAAGCAGAAGATTCTCTGGAACATTGAAGCAGTACCTTATCTGTTAAGGTTCCTCAATGATACCAAAGCGGTATCTTTGGAAGTAGAAGATTCTCTGGTTCGTCGAAGCAGTCCCTTATCCATTAAGATTCCTCAACGATACCAAAGCAGTATCTTTGGAAGCAGGAGATTCTCTGGAACATTGAAGCAGTACCTTATCCGTTAAGGTTCCTCAACGATACCAAAGCAGTATCTTTGGAAGCAGAAGATTCTCTTGAACATTGAAGCAGTACCTTATCCGTTAAGGTTCCTCAACGATACCAAAGCAGTATCTTTGGAAGCAGAAGATTCTCTAGAACATTGAAGCAGTACCTTATCCATCAAGGTTCCTCAACGATACCAAAGCAGTATCTTTGGAAGCAGAAGATTCTCTGGAACATTGAAGCAGTACCTTATCCTTCAAGGTTCCTCAACGATACCAAAGCAGTATCTTTGGAAGCAGAAGATTCTCTAGAACATTGAAGCAGTACCTTATCCGTCAAGGTTCCTCAACGATACCAAAGTAGTATCTTTGGAAGCAAAAGATTCTCTGGAACATTGAAGCAGTACCTTATCCGTTAAGGTTCCTCAACGATACCAAAGCAGTATCTTTGGAAGTAGAAGATTCTCTGGAACATTGAAGCAGTACCTTATGCGTTAAGGTTCCTCAACGATACCAAAGCAGTATCTTTGGAAGCAGAAGATTCTCTGGAACATTGAAGCAGTACCTTATCCGTTAAGGTTCCTCAACGATACCAAAGCAGTATCTTTGGAAGTAGAAGATTCTCTGGAACATTGAAGCAGTACCTTATCTGTTAAGGTTCCTCAACGATACGAAAGCAGTATCTTTGGAAGCAGAAGATTCTCTGGTTCGTCGAAGCAGTCCCTTATCTATTAAGGTTCCTCAACGATACCAAAGCAGTATCTTTGGAAGCAGAAGATTCTCTGGAACATTGAAGCAGTACCTTATCTGTTAAGGTTCCTCAATGATACCAAAGCGGTATCTTTGGAAGTAGAAGATTCTCTGGTTCGTCGAAGCAGTCCCTTATCCATTAAGATTCCTCAACGATACCAAAGCAGTATCTTTGGAAGCAGGAGATTCTCTGGAACATTGAAGCAGTACCTTATCCGTTAAGGTTCCTCAACGATACCAAAGCAGTATCTTTGGAAGCAGAAGATTCTCTTGAACATTGAAGCAGTACCTTATCCGTTAAGGTTCCTCAACGATACCAAAGCAGTATCTTTGGAAGCAGAAGATTCTCTAGAACATTGAAGCAGTACCTTATCCATCAAGGTTCCTCAACGATACCAAAGCAGTATCTTTGGAAGCAGAAGATTCTCTAGAACATTGAAGCAGTACCTTATCCATCAAGGTTCCTCAACGATACCAAAGCAGTATCTTTGGAAGCAGAAGATTCTCTGGAACATTGAAGCAGTACCTTATCCTTCAAGGTTCCTCAACGATACCAAAGCAGTATCTTTGGAAGCAAAAGATTCTCTGGAACATTGAAGCAGTACCTTATCCGTTAAGGTTCCTCAACGATACCAAAGCAGTATCTTTGGAAGTAGAAGATTCTCTGGAACATTGAAGCAGTACCTTATGCGTTAAGGTTCCTCAACGATACCAAAGCAGTATCTTTGGAAGCAGAAGATTCTCTGGAACATTGAAGCAGTACCTTATCCGTTAAGGTTCCTCAACGATACCAAAGCAGTATCTTTGGAAGTAGAAGATTCTCTGGAACATTGAAGCAGTACCTTATCTGTTAAGGTTCCTCAACGATACGAAAGCGGTATCTTTGGAAGCAGAAGATTCTCTGGTTCGTCGAAGCAGTCCCTTATCCATTAAGGTTCCTCAACGATACCAAAGCAGTATCTTTGGAAGCAGAAGATTCTCTGGAACATTGAAGCAGTACCTTATCCGTTAAGGTTCCTCAACGATACCAAAGCAGTATCTTTGGAAGCAGAAGATTCTCTGGAACATTGAAGCAGTACCTTATCCGTTAAGGTTCCTCAACGATACCAAAGCAGTATCTTTGGAAGTAGAAGATTCTCTGGAACATTGAAGCAGTACCTTATCTGTTAAGGTTCCTCAACGATACGAAAGCAGTATCTTTGGAAGCAGAAGATTCTCTGGTTCGTCGAAGCAGTCCCTTATCCATTAAGGTTCCTCAACGATACCAAAGCAGTATCTTTGGAAGCAGAAGATTCTCTGGAACATTGAAGCAGTACCTTATCTGTTAAGGTTCCTCAATGATACCAAAGCGGTATCTTTGGAAGTAGAAGATTCTCTGGTTCGTCGAAGCAGTCCCTTATCCATTAAGATTCCTCAACGATACCAAAGCAGTATCTTTGGAAGCAGGAGATTCTCTGGAACATTGAAGCAGTACCTTATCCGTTAAGGTTCCTCAACGATACCAAAGCAGTATCTTTGGAAGCAGAAGATTCTCTTGAACATTGAAGCAGTACCTTATCCGTTAAGGTTCCTCAACGATACCAAAGCAGTATCTTTGGAAGCAGAAGATTCTCTAGAACATTGAAGCAGTACCTTATCCATCAAGGTTCCTCAACGATACCAAAGCAGTATCTTTGGAAGCAGAAGATTCTCTGGAACATTGAAGCAGTACCTTATCCTTCAAGGTTCCTCAACGATACCAAAGCAGTATCTTTGGAAGCAGAAGATTCTCTAGAAAATTGAAGCAGTACCTTATCCGTCAAGGTTCCTCAACGATACCAAAGCAGTATCTTTGGAAGCAAAAGATTCTCTGGAACATTGAAGCAGTACCTTATCCGTTAAGGTTCCTCAACGATACCAAAGCAGTATCTTTGGAAGTAGAAGATTCTCTGGAACATTGAAGCAGTACCTTATGCGTTAAGGTTCCTCAACGATACCAAAGCAGTATCTTTGGAAGCAGAAGATTCTCTGGAACATTGAAGCAGTACCTTATCCGTTAAGGTTCCTCAACGATACCAAAGCAGTATCTTTGGAAGTAGAAGATTCTCTGGAACATTGAAGCAGTACCTTATCTGTTAAGGTTCCTCAACGATACGAAAGCGGTATCTTTGGAAGCAGAAGATTCTCTGGTTCGTCGAAGCAGTCCCTTATCCATTAAGGTTCCTCAACGATACCAAAGCAGTATCTTTGGAAGCAGAAGATTCTCTGGAACATTGAAGCAGTACCTTATCCGTTAAGGTTCCTCAACGATACCAAAGCAGTATCTTTGGAAGCAGAAGATTCTCTGGAACATTGAAGCAGTACCTTATCCGTTAAGGTTCCTCAACGATACCAAAGCAGTATCTTTGGAAGCAGAAGAATCTCTAGAACATTGAAGCAGTACCTTATCCATCAAGGTTCCTCAACGATGCCAAAGCAGTATCTTTGGAAACAGAAGATTCTCTGGAACATTGAAGCAGTACCTTATCCGTCAAGGTTCCTCAACGATACCAAAGCAGTATCTTTGGAAGCAGAAGATTCTCTAGAACATTGAAGCAGTACCTTATCCGTCAAGGTTCCTCAACGATACCAAAGCAGTATCTTTGGAAGCAAAAGATTCTCTGGAACATTGAAGCAGTACCTTATCCGTTAAGGTTCCTCAACGATACCAAAGCAGTATCTTTGGAAGTAGAAGATTCTCTGGAACATTGAAGCAGTACCTTATGCGTTATGGTTCCTCAACGATACCAAAGCAGTATCTTTGGAAGCAGAAGATTCTCTGGAACATTGAAGCAGTACCTTATCCGTTAAGGTTCCTCAATGATACCAAAGCAGTATCTTTGCGGTAAACTTGCTGAGGAATAGTTGAGCATGAATCCTGTCGGAGGAAATGTGTTGGCTTTACAGGAGGGAGCTCACAAGAAACTCTCTGCTTGGGGAGCACTGACAACAATTGTTGGGGATTGTCATTATCAATTGCATGGTTGAAGAATGACTTGTTGGGGAATAGAATTCCTTGAGTACGTGTGGGGTATTTACTTCTCTTGAGAAGAATACTTCCAACTTTGAAGGGGGACTGGCCAAGATGCGTGTGGGTCGATCCTGGATCCTGTTATGCTATGCTGCTGGGGATGAATATGCCATGCATTACATGATGCACTGAAACATATACTAAAATGCAACTGCTAGGGAATCTAATGCACGTATAATATGATAGTGCTTGATATGATCATGATACTACCCTTGCATGCCATGCGTATGACAATGCAAATGATCGAGTGCGCTGGGGATAAGTTTCCTTGTCGAGGGTATCACCAGGGATTGGATTTGATATTTGCCAAATGAAATTGGACTTTGGTTATTTTGTGTTTGCGAATAAATTGGACTTTCAGGTGTTATGAGGATGCCAACGACGGTGGACTTTTAGTGGTTGCCAATGAAGACTGGACTTTAAAGGGTAGATTTGAAGGTGCCAACGAGTGTGGACTTTTGAGTAGTTGCCAATAAAAGATTGGACTTTCAGGTTGGTGGGAGTATTTGACTACTCGACCTCGTAGAATTGAACAAGCCATAGATGACTAGAGAACATGGTTGCCCCTGTTGGGCTCGAAAGATTCATTGTTGGGGATTATATTGAGCGAATCCCTGAAAAGCTACACTGCTTGTGGTGGAGAATCAAGCCGGCTGCCAACTAATTTGATGCCTTCACGTGATGAAGTTCTTTTGGAGACTATCTAATTCCTTTTTAGTTCTCTTAACACCAAAACAAATTTTATTGTTTTCAAATATTGTCTTTATTAACCGTAGTTTCAAAACACAGTTTATCAAAAACAAAATTAATTTGTAAACAAACAGATAAAGTAAAAAAAATGAGCACAATTTGATGAGAAATCTCTCTTTGTATTGATTTTCCCCTGGAATGGGTAAGTATGTACAAGGATACAATTCCTTAATGAGGTAATTGCAGTGTAAGAAGAAAACATAATGGCAATACAAATAAATGAGATTCCAATGAGTTTAAACACTGTTATGGCCTCTATGACTTTAATAACTTCAACACCTTGCTTCACAGGAAGACGGCTGGATCGATTCTTCCCTTCAGTGACACATCAGGGTCAAGTGGACATGCAGAATAGATACTTTTCCTTGGAATTTGCCCCTAACTTTTGCCTGGATCGCCCTTTCGGGTTTTCAATCCACCGGGACGCCCTTTTTTGCCTGAACCGTCCTTTCGGGTTTTCAATTCAGCGGGCCTATATTTTTTTATTTTATCCCTAATTTTTTCCTGGACTGATTTTGTTTTTTCAAGTCCACCGGGATTGCCATTTTTGCCTAAGTCGCCTTTTCAGGTTTTCGACTTAGCGGCTTTATTATTCCACTTTTTTAGGCGTAGTATCACTTAACGTACTCTGCATTCACCGAGTATGGTAATTCATCACCGTCCATAGTTGTGAGCTTCAAGGCACCACCAAAAAATGCCTCTTTTACCACATATGGGCCTTCGTAGTTTGGCATCCACTTGCCCCTGGATTCATTATACATAGCCATGATCCTCTTGAGCACCAAGTCACCTTCCTGGAATGTCCGTGGATGTACTTTCTTGTCAAAAGCTTTCTTCATGCGTCTTTGATAGAGCTGGCCATGGCATATTGCTGCCAAGCGCTTTTCTTCAAGAAGGTTGAGTTCATTAAACCTCATCTTCACCCATTCTGCTTCATCAAGCAGTGTTTCCATCAATACTCTCAATGAGGGGATTTCGACTTCTATCGGGAGGACCGCTTCCATGCCATAAACCAATGAGTAAGGAGTTGCCCCTATTGAAGTTTGCACTGAGGTGTGGTAGCCGTGCAGCGCAAAAGGTAGCATCTCATGCCAATCCTTATAAGTGACCACCATTTTCTGAATGATCTTTTTGATGTTTTTGTTGGCTGCCTCAACGACTCCATTCATCTTGGGTCTGTATGGTGTCGAATTATGGTGCTCAATCTTGAAACTAGCGCATAGTTCATCCATCATTTTGTTGTTGAGATTAAACCCATTGTCAGTGATGATACAGTTAGGCACTCCATATCTGCATATGATGTTGTGTTTCAAGAAGCGAGCGACCACTTGCTTGGTAACATTCGTATACGATGCAGCTTCAACCCATTTGGTAAAGTAGTCTACTGCAACCAATATGAAACGGTGTCCATTTGAGACCTTTGGCTCAATCATCCCAATCATATCTATTCCCCACATAGCAAAAGGCCATGGTGAAGTCAAGACGTTCAAAGGAGTGGGAGGTACATGAATCTTATCAGAGTATATCTGGCATTTATGGCATGTTCGGGCATGATGGTAGTAGTCAGCCTCCATGGTTAGCCAATAATAGCCTGCTCTCAATATCTTCTTTGCCATAGTATGCCCATTTGCGTGGGTACCAAAACAACCTTCATGAATGTCTTTCAAAATCTGTTTAGCTTCATGCTTTTCCACACATCTGAGTAGTACAGTATCATGATTACGCTTGTATAACACATTCCCATTGAGGAAGAAATTTGATGCCAATCTGCGCAAAGTTCTCTTATCCACCGCCAAAGCGCCCTCTGGATATTCTTGTTTTTCAAGATAACGTTTGATGTCATAGAACCATGGCTTTTCGTCTGACTCTTCATCAGCAGCCAAATAGTGAGTGGGCTCTTCAAATCGATGTAGATTAATATGCGGCCGATGGTTGGGCCATATCAGTTTATACATAGAAGCCAAAGTTTCCAGAGCATCTGCCATATGATTTTCTTCTCTAGGCACATGGGTAAAGGTGATATCATCAAATCTGGGAAGTAGCTTTGCCACATAATCTCGGTACAGAATTAGATTGGCATGTTTGGCATCCCAGTCACCTCGAATCTGATGTATTACTAACGCAGAATCTCCAAACACATCTAGAGTCTTAATCCTTAAATTGATGGCTTCTTCGAATCCAAGTATACAAGCTTCATACTCATCCATGTTATTGGTGCATGGAAAGCAGAGCTTAGCTGTGAAGGGTAAGTGGAAATTCTTAGGTGATGTAATCACTGCCCTAATTCCACTTCCATGAACATTTGAGGCACCATCGAACATGAGAGTCCATCGCTCCCCTGGTTCGGGCCCATCATCCGGACCTGGCTCTTCATAATCCTTTACTACCATTATGTCTTTGTCTGGAAAATCAAACTTCAATGGCTGATAATCATTCATCGGTTGATGGGCAAGATGGTCCGCCAGTACGCTACCCTTGATGGTTTTTTGAGTGACATATTGAATGTCGTACTCAGACAAAAGCATTTGCCATCGGGCTATTCTGCCGGTGAGGGCAGGTTTCTCAAAGATGTATTTAATGGGATCCATCTTAGAAATCAGATAAGTAGTGTGGGTCAACATATACTGCCTGAGACGTTTGGCAGCCCAGGCTAAGGCACAACAAGTCTTTTCGAGTAAGGAATATCTTGTCTCGCAGTCATTGAACTTCTTGCTGAGGTAATAGATGGCATGTTCTTTCTTTCCCATCTCATCTTGCTGCCCCCATACACAACCCATAGATTCGTCAAGTACAGTCAGGTACATAATGAGTGGCCTTTCAGGAACAGGCGGTATCAGGATCGGTGGTTCTTACAGATACTCTTTGATTTTATCAAATGCCCCTTGGTAATCATCATCCCACGCAATTGACTGATTCTTTCTTAGCAGCTTGAAAATAGGTTTGCAGGTGGCCGTAAGATGTGAAATAAATCTGGCAATGTAGTTTAATCTTCCTAGAAAGCCACGAACCTCTTTCTCCGTCCTAGGCGCAGGCATATTCTGAATTGCCCTCACTTTATCAGGATCCACTTCGATTCCTTTCTGACTTACAATGAAGCCCAACAATTTTCCAGATCGTACCCCAAATGTGCACTTGTTGGGGTTGAGTCTCAATCTAAACTTCCTCAATCGAACAAACAACTTTTGCAGATTGATCAAGTGCTCTTCTTCGGTTTGAGATTTGGCAATCATATCGCCGACGTACACTTCAATCTCTTTATGGATCATATCATGAAAGAGCATTATCATTGCACGTTGATACGTTGCTCCAGCATTCTTAAGTCCGAATGGCATCACCTTATAGCAGAAGGTTCCTCATGGTGTGATAAATGTGGTCTTCTCCATATCCTTTGGATCCATCTTAATTTGATTATACCTAGAAAATCCGTCCATAAAAGAGAATACGGAGAACTGAGTTATGTTGTCAACCAATACATCGATGTGAGGTAATGGGAAGTCGTCCTTAGGACTAGCTCTGTTCAAATCCCTGTAATCCACACACATGCGAACCTTTCCATTTTTCTTCGGTACTGGCACAATATTGGCAACCCATTGTGGTTACTTTGCTACTGCCAGGAATCCAGCATCAAGCTGCTTTCGGACTTCTTCAAGAATTTTGAGAGCCATATCCGGATGGGTCCTTCTTAACTTCTGTTTGATAGCATGGCATTCCTCCTTAAGTGGTAACTTGTGTACAAACATATCAGTATCCAACCCAGGCATGTCTTGATACGACCAGGCGAATACATCAGCGTACTCACAGAGGAGCTCTACCAGCTTGGTCTTGACTTCAATTTGAAGAGATGCACCTATCTTTACCTCTCTTCTGTCTTCTTCAGTACCCAGGTTGATGACTTCAATGTCTTCTTGGTGCGGCAGGATGACTTTCTCCTCTTGCTTGAGCAGCCTTGCCAATTCGTCGGGGAGTTCACAACCTTTCACGCCTTCCTCTTCAGCTTGGTAGATTGGGCAATCAAAATCATATAGGCCCGTAGCAGCGTCTATATCAAGGACCTCGGTGGTGTTTCTGCATGTTTATGATTTATGCAGTTTATTTAGGAAAGTGTGTGCATAAAAAATATTGCCATTTATTGTAAAGTAAAAAAAATGAAAGAAAGTAAGTGAAAATTGAATGCAAACTGAAATTCATTAATGATAATCAATGTTTGAAAACATCAAGTGGCCCATACAATGCTCCACTACGCCTTGGGCAGAGCGTAGGGTTTTTGATAAACAGTAAAATTACATTTGGTGTGTGAAGAACTGAGGGACTTCAATGGTCTTCCAATTCTGGAGCTCTTCACCAGGCTTTGCTTATCGGATCCAGCTTGCAGGAGCTTGCTCATCACCAACATGGTCTTCAATGATCATTGCTACTGGAGAACCAAAGATGTGCCCCGCACTTGTAAAAATCTTCTCAACAGGAAGGATCTGATTTCCGTTGTATGGAACAAAGGCTGAATTGCGGGACGGCTGATATCCTAGCCCAAACTTATCAAGCTTTTTAGTAACCTCAACCACTTTTCCCCATCCTTGGGCGTTTCCCTCTTCTACCACAGCTTTAACTTCCTCGTATGAGGTCATTGATGATCTTAACTCTTGGTGCTCTGGCACTCGTTGCACAGCCAGCATACTCACCACCTCAAAGGACTGAAAAGGTGTCTCAACCACTTCACCTTCAACATCAATGTAGCGGAACGATGTCAAATGGCTTACCAGGATATCCTCTTCACCACCTATCACAACCATTTTGTCATTGGTAATAAACTTCAAATTTTGATGGAGAGTGGATGTAACTGCCCCTGCCGCGTGAATCCAGGGCCTTCCTAGCAACCAACTGTAACCAGGATAAATGTCCATTACTTGAAAAGTAATGGTAAAGATAGTAGGTCCAATCTTAATTGGCAAGTCCACCTCACCAATAACCGCACGCCTAGATCCATCAAACGCCTTCACTATGAGAGTACTTGGCTTCATGCTTACTCCACTTATAGGCATCTTTTCCAGAGTAGTCTTAGGGAGCACATTCAAAGAGGATCCAGTGTCCACCAATACCCTAGACAATAAAGTGTCTTCGCACCTAATGGAAATGTGAAGAGCCTTGTTGTGGTTCTTCCTTTCAGCAGTCAGATCATCATCATTAAACCCAAGAAAATTTCCAATAGTGACGCTGGCTATCACATCATCAAATTGAGCTACAGTGATATCTTTGGTAATATGTGCGGCACTCAATACTTTCAACAGGGAAGATCTGTGCGCCTCAGAACTAAGTAGTAAGGAGAGCATAGATATCTTGGTGGGAGTTTGATTCAGCTGATCGACTACCTTGTAGCCGCTCTTCTTTATAATCTTCAGAAACTCTTCAGCCTCTTTCTGTGTGAATGCCCCTCTTGGAGACGACAACCTTTCTTATATTTCAGCACTCGGAGTTTCAACTGGTATAGCAATTGCCTTACCTTTGTCATTGTTTGGCACATCTGCTTATTTTGCTGCAAAGATTCGACCACTACGGGTCATTCCACTTGGTCCTACTACAGCGTCACACTTAGCACCACCATATTCAACGACTGCCTTTTCTGGCCCTTGTTTAAAAACTTCAGACTCAGGAACACTAACAGGATACTCAATAGTTATCGGAACAGGGCGCACTGGCCTTGGTTTGCTAACATCCGCTTCATCAAACTGAATAACCACAGGTGCAGGGCGAACTGGTCTTTGTTGGAAAACATTAGCTCCATCATATTCAATGATTACCGGAGCAAGACGAACTTGTCTTTGTTGACGGCCTTCAGGTGCATCATACTGAATGTTAATTACAGCCACACTTTGCTCTCTTGCATCCTGACGTTCAACGTGAATCACACCTTGATCCAGGAATTTCTGCAAATGTTTCTTAACCACCTCATCAGTCAAATTATCAAGCTCATCTTCAGGAATCATCCCACATCTCTTCAATTTTTCTCCTATAACCGTCATAGGAGTACGAATATCTTCAACCCTTGTAATGAACCTCTGTCCGCTGCCTTCTTCCACAACATTAACAGACGGTCCTCCATGCGGGGGCATGAGATTGTGTTTAACATTAGCGCCTCGCTGAGTGAAAGTAAGATCTTTGGACTCAACCAAATCTTGAACTCTGTTCTGAAATGCATAACAGTTTTCTATATTATGCCCGGGAGCACCCTTATGAAACTCACAATGGGCATTGGCATCGTATCCGGGAGGATATGGGAAGATTGCTGGCCTCAAATCTCTGAGTTTCAAATGTCCACTCTGATACAGTTGAGAAAAAATATGGCTATACGGTATTGGCACATGATCGATATGCCTTCTTGGTCTTGGCTGCCTCTGTGGTGGGACATTCTGATATTGCGGCGGAGGAACATTCTAATAATTCGGTTGTTGAGTAGGCTGCTGAGGTGGGGCTTGTGCAACTGCAGCCACTTGCTGATATGGTATATTCACTGGGGCTCTACCCCGTCGTCCTTTCATGACAGCATTATTCTCTTCATCCTTCCTCTTCACAAAAGGCTTTTTAACTCCGCTTGTAGAAGCAATAGCATCTTTTTTCTTCAACTGAGTCTCGATTCTTTCTCCTACTGACACAATCTCAGGAAAGTTGGGGAAGCTAGATCCCAGCATGCGGTCCGAATACTGAGGCTGCAAAGTTCCCATGAACATATCCATCAATTCTTTGTCCAACAAGGGTGGTTGAACACGAGAAGTCAATTCCCGCCAACGTTGAGCATATTCTTTGAATGACTCATTGTTGCGCTGAGTCATATCTTGTAACTGAGTACGGTTTGGCGCTAAATCAGTGTTGTACTGGTAATGTTTGAGGAACGCCTCTGAGAGATCCCTCCAGGTATTAATTTGCCTCTTCTCTAGCTGCATGTACCATTCCAGCGATGCCCCACTGAGGCTATCCTGAAAGTAGTGAATTAGAAGAGGGTCGTCCTTAACGTGGGCAGCCATTTTATGACAGTATGCTCGCAAATGAGTCTTAGGGCAGCTAAGTCCCTTGTATTTGTCAAATGTCGGCACTTGAAACTTATGAGGGATTACCAGTCCAGGGACCAAACACATGTCGACAGTATCCAAGCCGGGAGTTGTCTGAACCTCTAAGGCCTTGAATTTGTCTTCTAGTACGTGCAACCGGTCAGCAGATAGATCAGATCTCATAAGTTAAAGAGATGGAGGTGGAGGTGGTACATAGAAGGCATCGAATTGCTCATCCACATCACTCACGGACCCGTGATGAGCTGAGTGTCCTGGCACATCAGAGGTAGGGATTTCTTTAACTCCAGAAGTGCCTATCTTTTCAGCCATCTTCTTGGCATTGGCCACTCTTTCAGCATCTTTCTCTTTCTGGGCAAGCAACATCATAGTTTCCAGTAGCTGATCCATTTTAGCCTTCAGCGAATCGATATCATTCCTCATTGTGTTTTGGTTCTCCTCGATCTGTTCCAGCATCATCTTGAAGCTTTGACGAGTCTCGTATCGGTGTCGAGTAGTCAGGTTTTCTGTTTGGAGAAAGGATAAAGTGTATGAGTTGGTGTTCAAATGCATATGAGATGCGAATGCTAAATGCTTATGCTTTGCGTTTTTATGTTTTTATTTTTAGGGAATCATTCGTAGAGTTTAATAAGCATTCAAAATAACACGAAGACAAGAAAATAAAGGAAAGCTAAATTCTCATTCATTCATTAAGTCATTACATAATTCCGAAGTACCAAAGTTTAAAATAATACAAGCCAAATACAAATAACAAGAAAAAAAAGATGATGATCTTCAAGCTGCAGGCCTTCGTGCTTCATGCTCCTCAAGTTCTTCCTTAAACCTCTTTAGCATTGCCTTGCAAAGGCAAACAAAATCAATAATGGCCTGAGGAGTAGAGTCTTCTAGTGCCTCATACGCATCCTTGTGTTTCCAAATCAGATCCTTAGCTAGCCAGTTACAAAACTCAATCAAACCGTTGAGTTTGTTGTGATACATGTCTCGGCTGTCCCTCAGGATAATCATAGATCGCTCAAAACCATCGTAATCCTGGAGCATTTTTTCCCTTTCTGCCAACCAAATGGCCTTGTCTTCGAGAATAGCCCTCATCTGATTCTGCTGATTTTCAACGACCCTTTTGACACCATCCAACTCCCTTCGTAAATCATCCCAATCATCAGACCTGACCCAGGCTGTACTCATAGAGTCTTCCTTAAGCCGACGTTCTCTTGCTTCAGAAGCTCTTGACAAGCGTAGGTCAGTACTTAGTTGTCGAATTTGCGCTCCCATTTCTTCTCTAAGTTCTTTGTTCTTCCTAGTGGCAAAGAGCCATGCCCTTTCATTTTCCGCACTTTTGCTATAAGCTTTATCCAGATCTTCTTTAAGCCTATCTAACGCGCCATCAGCTTGGTTAAGACACACCTTAACCCTCTTTTTTTGGTGCTCCTCTTCACCGGCTCTCTTTCCCACTTCCCCAAGCTGATTCTTTTTGCGCTCTAGCTCATACCTCAGATTATTTTTCTCATTTGTCACTGTTTGCAGCTTCAATTCCAACTCTTCGTTATCCTTCCCAAGTTGGGCTATTTTGGCTCTAAGACCTTCCACCTCTTCCCAAGAGAAGGGTACAGGCTGTGGGCTAGCAGGCCTAGGAGGAGCCTCAATGGAGAAAGGAAGTTTGACCATCTTAATCCTCTCCAGAACCCATGGCTGATACGGCACCCTAGGTGTTCCATCCTTTTTCCTCAACTCGGACCCCTTAGTATGAACCTTCTGCCAGGAGTGTACAATCTTACAAATGAGTGAAGGATCTTTAGTACCCCTGTCATGAAGAATCATTTCTTCCAACTCTTTGTCTTCAGGCTTTCTCAACATAGGGTATTCAAACTGTCGTATATTCAGTATGGGATTGTAGCTTATACAACCTTTTGACCCAATCAGCGGCACATTGACAAAGCTCCCACAACTCATAATGATTTTATCAACATCCAGTTTGTTGGGATACCATGTGATATTCATTTTAGAGAGGGACACTAGCAACTGAGCCCATTCCCCACTATCCAAGTCAGGGACAATGGCATAACGCTTGAACACATGAGAAGTGATCCATTTGTAGAGGAGAGGAATACAGAATGTCAACAATGAACCCTTCCTTTCATGGCGGAGATGTAGGGTATAGAAGATGTCAGCTAAGAGGGGATGGACCGGGCTTTGTCCTTCCTTCCAAACAGCCCAAAACACACTGATGGCAGCAGAGTCAATGAATTCTTCAAAAGTGGGGAAGAGTACAAGCCCATATATGAGGAGAGCCAATACGTTCACTAGAGCATCCCATTGCATATTCTTCAAAAACTTTATCGCTTCTTTTTCCAGAAAAGTGCTTCGGAAACCAAAGAAATCTTCTCTCTTTTTCCAACCAATCTTGACCGCTGAAATAGGGATTTGGAGGGCCTCAGCTCGCTTTTCTTTCTCGGGTGTCTGGCCAATAATAGTGTAGGGTGCCTTACCCTTCACGGAGAAACCCAAAAATCCTTCAAATTCTTCAATGGCAGGAGTCAAGTAGAAATCTTGGAACAAAAAGCTTCTCATCGGTGGGTCATAAAACTGTGCTAGAGCTGTAACGGCAGGAACTTACACATTGACAATAAGGAGATCAAGAACCTGGCCAAATCTTCCCTCTAGAGTTTTCTTGAAGAGAGGAGGCATTTCTTTCAAACAGTTCATCACAACGGTAGTATCTGGCATGATAGCTTTCAGCTGCAGAGTTTTCCTTTTTCCTGAATCCATGGTTACTTTGAATGCAAGATAAACAGTAGATACAAGTGATTCCCTGAAAATAAAAATGTTCTTTTGTAAGTCATGATGTAAATGTAAATGATTATGAATGCACGATGTTGGATCCAGGTAATCACAAGTAACTTCCCCTTCCTCCTAAAAGGTAGGATCTATAAGGATAGTTCTAGATTTTTTACTCATAAACCCACTCACAGGATAGCTCCTACATTGATGGATAAGGTTCCCAGGATCATGGACACTAGTCGTATCAACACCACGCAACAGGCTAGCTGCATTGTGACGGGGATACGAAAAGGTCTATCCTGAGTGTAGTCTTCATGCTAGGCCCACGAGAAGCGAGTCCTCGGAGACTAACACTAACGACCACCAAGATAGAAACTGGTGCTAAGAGTTGGTTCCCAGAGTCACGGACCCTTCATGAATCAAGTCGTGCGACAGGCTAGCTGCGTTACAACAAGATCTACGAAAAGGTCTACTCTAGGGGAAGCTTTCATGCCAGGCACACAAGGAGCGAGTCCTTGGGGACTAACACTAATTACTTCCAAAATCTAAACTAGGTGTTCTCTCTTCTTTTTCCAAGACTCGGGTATAGAGCCTTACTTGTGATATCACCCAAAATCCAACAGTCAAGTATGATAAACAACATATGATAAAGAGAAAGCAATAAAAGCAAATAGATAAGTAATATAGGAACAATTAAGAAGAAAACAACTAAGCGAAGTTAACACTCTCGAATCGAGTCAAGTTAGGCTTGACTCTCTCTAGCATAGGGCAATGCTTTTCCCCAGCAGAGTCGCCATCTGTCGTACCTCGAAAAATACGATCCTCGCGATGGACTCGGAAAAAACTGTTCGAAACAGAGTCGCCACCGAATTTTATTCATTCAAAGGAAGGAATAGGAAAATATAGATAAAACCTTTGAAAGGGATAAGAAAATGGTCGTCGCAACCAAATTCTAGGTTCGGGAGTCGATTACGCAAAGGGAAGGTGTTAGCACCCTCTACGTCCGTTGTACTCAACGACAACCTCTTGATTCGATTCGGGAGATAAGTTATCTAGGTTTGTTTGTTTTCTTCTAAGGGAATATTGCTTTCCAAGGGGGAAAATGGATGATTTTTTATTAGGGTGCTCGGCAAGGATTAGAATCCTTGTGCCTACGTATTCCCTCGTGCAATGGGAAAGTCAGAGCATTCGTAGTTCGTGGGACTACGGTTGGTTTGTATTTTTTTAAGCGAACGATTGTTTAATTCGCATTCTAACTGCTAAACGTTGGCTTGTCTGCTCGCTAGGGGAGGCTGAAGCACGAGTTTATATGCGCGAAAGAATGGACTAAACAATGTTCTTTTACGAAAATTTGTTTGAGTATGAATTAAGTGTATTAGAGATTTGATTGAGAAAAATAGTTTGATTTGAATGTGTTTTTAGGGTTTCATTCACCTGGGAAGTGTTTGGTTTGTTAAGTATTTTAGAGGGGGAATGACGATTATTCGATAAACGAGGCGTCGGCCTTGCAACCAACTAATCGGGGTATTACTGAGATGCTAGATCTCAACGACACATTTTTCATTCCATTAATTGCGAAATCATGTTTGTTGGACAATGGGCTTTTTTCTCCATGTAATTTAGGGCGAGTGTTTTAGGAACGAAAGATAGAAACGAACACAACCCAAAGCGTGCGCCTTAAGAGCGTTCATTCAAGGGCCCAAGAAGTGCTAGACCTTAAGAGTCCACTACTTTCGTAATTTAATTAGGAAAAAGATTTGAATTTGATGTATTTTAGACGCGTTAATTGAATTTGGATTTGAAGTTGTTAAAATTTTAAAGATGATTAAGTATTTTAATTGGGTTGAGAGTTTTTTAAGTTTAGAGATGGAAGATCGAAATGATCACAACCCAAGGCGTGCGCCTCAAGAGCGATCGTTCAAGGACCCAAGGAGTGCTAGACCCTAAAAGCCCATTACTTCCATAATTAATTAGGAGAATGGTTTAGATGTTTTAAGAAATATTTTAAGTTTTGTCTTAAGAAAATAATTATGATTTAATTTGATTTTGAGAAAGATATTTTTTTTAGGTTAAGAAATTAACTAAATTAAGTCTTTTAATTTGAGAAAATGTGGTGTTTTTATGGGTTTAAGTATTTTGATTAATATTAGAAGTTTTTAAGTATAGAAGTGGAAGATCGAAACGATCACAACCCAAGGCGTGCGCCCCAAGAGCGATCGTTCAAGGACCCAAGGAGTGCTAGACCCCAAAAGCCCACTACTTCCATAATTAATTAGGAGAATAGTTTAGAAATATTAACCTAAATATTTTATGATTTGATTTAAGAAGATACTTAGAGATTAAGTAAAATGGGTTATAATTTAACTTGATTTGAAAAAATTATTAGGAATTTAATTAGATTGAGAATTTTAATTTGAGAAAATATTGTATTTTTAGGGGTTGAGTATTTTGATATAGATTAAATATTTTCAGTATTTTAAAATGATTAGGAGTTTTTTAGATTATGATTTTTAACTTAATTAGGGGTTAATTATATGTTGCCTAAGCAAAGATTAATTGTTTTAAGCATTTTTTATAAACGAAAGACGGAATGAACACAACCCAAAGCGTGCGCCTCAAGAGCATTCATCCAAGGACCCAAGGAGTGCTAGACCCCAAAAGGCCACTACTTTCGTGATTAATTAGAAAAAGGTTTGAGTCATTATGTATAAAAAGTTGGGTAATTAGTTAAGGTTTAATTAAATAAGTATTTTTTAGGTGTTGGATAATTATAAAACAAAATTAACGATTAATTACCTAAGTGTTTTAATTAACACAAGACTATCAATTGGTTAGTAAATAAATAATCATGATCATTGCGTTTAACTTTTGATTTAGTTAAATGTTACTTAAAAAAAACTAAACCTATTTAGTAATCCTATTAGGCCCAACGGCCTCATAATGATCAACAATAACAAAACAGATTGGGCTCAGGTAATAGAGAACCCGGTCCACCCACTTGGATGCTAATGAGGCGCATCAAAACCTAGTCGCTAATGCATCATTTTCAGTCAAATTTTACCTTTCACCAACTTAACTTTAATAAATTAACAGTACACAATACCGTCTTGGAAAAATAAAAAGTAACATTAAGAAGATTAAAACAAATAGCATACCAACACAATGATTCACTGCCCACATGTCCAGTCTAATCAATTCGCATGTGTTCCTTTTTTAAAAAGAGTTAAAGCTATTAATGATAATAAAGAAAAAGAATTTAGTTTTGAAACGTGATAACCATGTAGTCTCTCAAAAGAAAACAAACGCCCCCTGTCAGATGTTCAAACACAACCTCTCGTCTCCATACCTCTCTCTGTTTTCCAACCTACCACCTCCAACCACCTTTCTCTCTCGTTTCCAAAACTTCTCCCGTTTTCTTCCCCAAATCCAAACCCTTATGCATCCATCTCAAACGATGCTCAACCTCACCTCTAAAATTTCTACCTTAAAACCCCAAAGGCATACCAATTTTAACCCTAAATCTATCGTAAACTTCGGATTTCAAGTGGAAATCAAGTAGCAAGTAGCAAATCAACAAATAATTGGAGAAAGCATTCAAACAGAACCACTCAAATCGACATGCAACGAAGTCAGAACAAGAAAATGCAAAGGAAAAGGTTTCAAGAAGATTTACCCAAATCACGGTGCTCCAGTAATCAGGCAACAGGTACTCGCTTGGCTCGAATCTTCCTCCTCCTTAGCTTGTTTAATGTTCGTAATGTGGTTTGAGCTTCACTCTTAATCACAGCTCTGATGTGAGCTCTAAGAGAGTTATGGAAATAGAAGCTTTAGTGTAGGTTAGGATTAGATTTCAGCAGCGCTTCCGTAGGGTTTTCTTTCGTGTCATTTGCTAATGATTAGCACTCTATTTATAGGGGATTTGTGGTTTTCTGATACGTGTGGGATTAGGGTAAAATTTTGAGGAATATTCCTTCAAGTGTGTGAGAATTTGAGCTGTCAATTTCAATACCGTTAGAGGGAATTTTTGCTGATAGATTTAGTGGGGACCCAAGTGATAGTGATAGGTGAAAAATTGTTTTTAGCATGAGCTGTACATCTTCTAGAATGCGATTTCCTCTGATTTTTTTTTACTGCGTGTAAAATGTGTAATTTTGTAGTTTTTCACTGTCATTGACTTTTGCTGATGTGGCTCTTATTGACTTAAGTTGACTCTTGTTATTTTGAATATCTTTTTAATCCTTGTTCTGCTTTCGTGTTGCTCTGTTTATTTTGCCATGAATCATATCTGATGCGTATAGTTGCTGTTTGACATAGATTAGTGCTGGTGCTCATGACTGTTTGATTGCTGCAGGGTGTAAGATCAGAGGTTTGGATAGAGCCTGCTTGTTTACTGCAAACCAAAACGAGGTCAACATCATCTATATCACTCACCAAGTTCCAAAATGTTTCCCACTTGTCATAACAGGTATAAATCTTTCAAAGAGTTTTGCATTGGTACAAGGTTTTCTTGCTTGTGAAGGCTTTGAAACCAAATTATTATGGCTTCATGGATTATTATGCACAAAACATGCTCCTTGATACTTCCTCCTTACGAATCCTGCTTCTATCATTGGCATGTGTTGGACTTAATTCTTGCTTTTGTTCGATAATTTGAGAATTTACAGTGTGTTCTTGTAACTTTCACTAGGGCCTTTATCCAAGTATGGTCACGACAGAAACAACAGCATGGACTACAAATGTTTTCGTATATGCCTTTCAATGCGTGCTATTGGTGATGTATGTATTACTCAGACTATGATGCAACTCAATTCCTCCTTTTGGTTCATGGCAAGTTTTGAGGATAAACAATGGTCATGTGAGGAGGTCGTGGAACATGGTAGGTGTGTGAAGCTTTTGGCAGGATCGCATGAAAGAACTGCTGGCCTTATTGTGTATGTGTAGTGATGCCTTATGTAATCTCTAAGCTGTGTGTAAACTAATATGTTGTGTTCTTGGCTTGTAAATGTGGCTTATGAATTTTGTCTGTGTTTTTGCTTGGCAGTAGCGGCATGATGGATAGGAATGTGCTTGAGTGGAGAATTGGCTCACGATAGGATCATTTGAAGCATGGCGAGGAGTAAGTAGCTTAGCACGACAAAAGAAGTCAAGGACTACTTTGAAGCTCGGTGGAGAGGTCATAATTTTAAAGAAAAAAACATGGGTACAAAGGCTTGATGGTAAGATGTTCAAATTCTGCTATGCGGTCAAAATTTCCCCTGCTGATTAAGTATGAGTAATGAGTTTCTGTGTGCCTTGAAAATGAAACATGGCATCACTTGTGGCATTGATGTGCTATGAATGCTTACTGCTAATTTTCGTAATTCGAACTGGTGTGCATTTATCCTTGGAAATCAATGTTTGCTTAAATTCATGTCTATTGCTGCCGTGCCTTTTGTATTTTGGCACTCTATCCTTTATGTATTCCAAGAGTTGATTTGTGATATTGTTAGGAAGCTTTGGTAATTGAAACTTTCTTGTAAATGAAGGCCTTGAATAAGTTGATGGAGGTATGAAGATGTTGATTGAAGCAAATTGGCATAAGAGTGAAGTTTGGAAACTTGCATTTTGGATCTTTGACAAAACAAATCACAGCTAGCATGGAGCTTGAGAGGCATTGCACCTGAAGCTTAAGATTGGATTTTTTTATTATTATTTTTTAATTTACAATCTCTTAAGCTTTGGTTTAACTAGCATTTGTAACTTGTATACCGTGATACTGGTGAGGACTTTAGCATTTAAGCTTTATAGCATCAATCTGAACCTATTGTATTCTTCTTTTGTAACCTTTGCAAAGCACTTTGTAACTTTCAGCATACATCTTTGAATCTATTTGCCTTACTCTTAATGATTTCGTAAAACAAGCTTTATGGTTGGATCCTTATTGTCAATGAATTAAGTTAACATGACACCTTGGTCTAAGTCTTGGAGGACGTGACATTTTCGGTTCAAATGGTTTGGTTTTGTGCACCTAGATACTTTATCTCTTTTTTTTTTTCAGATTTGAACTTGAATGAGCCTTTCGCTCTACAATTCTATATCATATGTGAACCTATTAGGCAATTTATACCATGATTAGCATTCTTGCCTCAAACTTGTATTCATTTCTAAATAGCTTGACATGTCATTTGACCAAGGCTTTGCCCACCGTTCATCTCTTGATCCACTGAGCAAACAAGATCCAACTTGAACCATATAAGCTATAATTTTACCAATTTTAAATAAAGCTGAAAACCAATTTGAATCTTAGTCAAAATGATTTTCCAACATAGCTTGCCAAAGGGCTCAAACTATTTCTAATCTCATGTCTTAATTAATCCCATATCCTTAACAACCTTGAAACAATTCTTCCAATTATGGATTGAAACAAATTAAGTCAAAGCTTGTCACAAATTGATCTTGAAACTTGAAACCATTTTAAGCATGGATTGAAAACAAACATGTCCTAAAGATGAATGTTCATTTCTTAACTTGTTTTAACCATACAGCCTCATTGTCATACTTGGAATATGGTTAAAAAATCCCTTTTTATCATAGCTTAAAACCTCAGGCAATCTTAAGCCTGGCCTTGAAGAAATAGATTATAATCATTGTGCTTGACCAACTAGAATCATCTTGGACCATATCCTAAAATCAGAATTGAGCCAATTGATTGTGTCTTGACTGATTAATCATAAAAATGAATGCCCAATCCTCCTTATCTCTTCTTGAAATCATAGCAAACCCATCACAAGCTAGTAACATTTTAACCACAAACCAGACCCTAATGACCTGGATTTTAGAGTCAACACGAAATCTAGGTGTGAAAAACATGCAATAGGTAGGACAAATTTGGGGTATGACAGAGTTCTATGAGAAGTTTGGTCCAGATTATCATGATCAAGGTTCATCAGTCCAGTTGCAAGTTAAGTCACTGGTCCAGGAGCAGTTGTATTCATTTTTATCAGAGATGTGCGGAAAAGTTCAAGTTGGTTCAAATGGTCGTTGCTTCAATTGCAAGTTATCCAGTGGTTCAAGGAGTGGCTTCATTCATATTAATAAGATGTTTTGCGTGGAAAGTTCAAGATTGGCTTTGGATTAAAAATCAAGATTTCATATCCGTTATCCAATTCCCACAAAAAACCATTTTCTTCATATCCATTTTTTCCCATTTTTCACATTATCCGTTAAACCAATTTTATCTTTTTTTATCCATTCAAATATCCATATCATAAATCAAATTATCCATTTTTTTTTTATTATGTGTTTTCTATCCCAAATTACAAAGTTCAATGTACTTGCCAAAAATAATTAAAAAAAAACCAATTCAATTCAAGTCATGACTACACAAAGCAAACTCCAATATGCCAAGTTCTTGCCATGCTTCTCAAATCTTCACTTGCGATTCCCATGAAGACCAACCATGACGTGAGCATTCAAAGCCACTCTAAGCTGAACAAGACCTCGCACCAAATTTGCAACAACATGCTTCATGAATACAATTTCCAAGCACCATGAAAACCTTGTGTCAAAACTTCATTTTGAAATTCGTACTGAAATGGTGTTCGGATCCATATTATATCTTGAAATAGCACTTGAACACTATGAGAATGATGAATGATCCTCTTTTGACAAAATATAGTGTTATAATGGTCGATGAAGCTCATGAGAGGTCCATTTCAACTGACATCTTGCTTGGACTATTGAAAAAGATCCAACGGCGTCGACCAGAGTTACGATTAATTATTGCATCTGCTACTATTGAAGCCAAGTCAATGGCTGACTTCTTCCGCCCAAGACAAAAGCGTCGAGAACCTGAAAATGAGGAGAATGGACTAAAAGTTGAACCTGCAATCTTATCAGTCGAGGGAAGAGGCTTCAATGTACAAATTAATTTGCTGAAAAAACCCTTCCATGACTACATTCAAGCTGCTGTTTCAACTGTACTCTCGATCCATAAGCGGGAATCCACCAGAGATGTTCTAGTATTTCTTACCGGTCAAGATGATATTGATGCTGCCGGTCATTTACTCAATGAAGACATTCAAACTAATCGAAAGCACTCAGGATTGGTTGTTTTGTCTCTCTATTCAAGACTCCCACGTGCTGATCAGGAGTTAGTGTTTTCTCCAACTCCTATAGGAAAGAGGAAAATAGTAATTTCTACTAATATAGTAGAGACATCGCTCACAATGGAGGGCATTGTTTATGTTGGTGAGAGTGGATTCTAAAAACAGCAGTTCTACAATCCGGTCTCTGATATTGAAAATCTGGTTGTGGCACCAATTTCCAGGGCTTCTGCTAGACAAAGAGCTGGTAGGGTTGGACGAGTTCGACCAGGAAAGTGTTACAGGCTATACACAGAAGAATATTTTCTTAGCCACATGTCTGTTGAGGGAATTCCAGAGATACAGAGATCTAATCTTGTCTCCTGTGTAATCCAGTTAAAGGCTTTGGGAATCAATAATATATTGGGATTTGACTGGCCAGCATCTCCATCACCTGAAGCAATGATCCGAGCATTGGAAGTTCTTTACTCACTTGCGATCTTGGATGATGATGCCAAGCTTACTTCATCAACTGGATTTCAAATTGCAGAAATTCCACTTGACCCTATGATCTCAAAAATGATAATAGCTTCTAGTCAACTCGGATGCTCAGAGGAGATACTCACAATTGTTGCGGCACTTTCCGTCCAATCTATCTTGATATCAGGGAGAGGGATACAAAAGGAATCAGAAGAAGAAAAATTGAGATTTGCTGCTGCCGAGGGTGACCATGTAACATTTCTAAATGTTTACAAAGGTTTTCATCTATCTCGGAAATCATCACAGTGGTGTCACAAGCATTTTGTGAACAACCATGCCATGAAAAAGGTTGTCGAAGTTAGAGAACAACTCAAAAGAATTGCACAGAGGATAGGCTAAGTCTTAAAATCATACGACAGTGATATGCAGGTTGTTAAGAAAGCGGTTACTACTGGCTTTTTTGCTAATGCATGTCGTCTTGAGCCATACAGTCCTGATGGGATGTACAAGACGCTAAGAGGATCCGAAGAAGTATATATTCACCCATCACCAGTGCTATTCAGAGTAAATCCAAAGTGGGTTATATTCAATTCTCTAGTATCAACTGATTGGAAATATATGCGCCATGTGATGACAATAGATCCTTCATGGCTATTGGAAGCTACTCTCTCTACGGTTTAGTTGCATTTGATGAGGATTGTGAAGGTGAACTAGCTGACAATAATGATGCAAGGCTGGAAGTCTCTTTATTAGCTAGGAGCCCTGATCTTGAGCTGACATAGAAGCTGAAGCAGGTTGCAGATGCGATGTCGTTGGAAATGCAAGTTGGTATTGCTTCTGAAGTTGCTGATGCAAACAAAGACGTTGCCGCACTTTTTTTCTTCTTGAAAACGGATTTGGTGGTTACGATGTTTTCGACAACAACTGTGATCTTATGAATTGGTTATATATTACCTTTGTTCAAGAATGTCAATAACAACAACTTCAAGCAATATATGAATACCATGGTTGCTGCTGTCTTAGCCTTTAAGTCTCTTGAATACGATGTCCCACAGTTGCTTCACGACGCCACCGAGATGCGCCTTAGGTAGCTGCAGAATGTGTTGAACTTTGGTATTGGAGATTCATCAGGCAGTCAGTCACAGCAGGTGGGAAATGTAGTAAGGCATAGAAGGTTGCAAACCATCATACCGAGCCATATCTAAGCTGCAAAGACATTACAACGAAGCCATGTGAGCCATGAGCAAAAAGTGATACGTAATAATCCACGTCACCTTTTGAATTCACAAATTGCAACAAAAATGAAATATCAAGTAAGCCATCAAGCCGTGCAAATCCACGTCATGTTTAAATTACAAATGAGCTACAAATGAAAAAATCAAAAACGACGCCAAAAGTTTCAGCTTCAGATCACGCACAACACACCAATTGAAACAAAATGGAAATTAAAAAAAAAAAGACACTCATTCACCCCACTCTCCATCTATAAATACAACCCACCTCTCATTCATTTCCTCAAGCTTCAAAGCCATCAAAACTCTGCAGAATTTCTTTCTCATCTTCTCACTTCGTAAAAAAAACCGTTTCATACCACATTCATCTTCTACTTTCTTTTCTTCAAATTCACACTCAATTGGAACACAAAAACCATCCAGAATCAAAGAAGAAGAAGAAGAGGAAAGATCAAGTTCACCACTTACCTGAATTCGAAGGTAGTTTGAGGAGCTTTTGTGTTGTTGATTCGTTTCTGTGGTTGTTTGTTGCTCGAAATTGATTGTATCATCGTGTTCATCTCTTGATTTTGAACACAAACGTGTGCTTTCCATATCCCGTCGCTTCGATTTCGTTTGGATCGTGAACTGTTGGCTCCGGCGTGAATAGTACAGCCGCGTGAGGAAGATGATGAAACTTATGTTTCTGATTCCATTTTTTCATTGTTAGTTTTATTTTAAAAAAAAAAAAAAAGAAAAAGGTCTTCATCATTAGCAAGTGGACCGAACGTTGTTTGGATTTATCATCACCATTATTTTCTACTACAGACCTCCCTCTGTCTTTTTTTTAAATGTTTTTTTCTCACAATTTCTTTTAACTCTTTTTTTTTATTATTTCTTCTTAATTTTTTGATAGTTTTTTTATTTTGATTTACTATTTTGGTAGATTTTCACTTTGAATATTATTTTAAAAATCATTTGAAAAAATTATTTAAAAATACTTTGTTCTTGATTTTATTTTTGAATTTTTATTTTGTTCTTGACCTCTTTCTTCTTCTCTTTTTTCCATTTTGATCGATGAAAATTTTATGGATCTTAGAATTTCTTTGTTGAATTCTTGATCAAGACTAGATCGTTATCTATTTTCTTTCCGTGCGGTATTGCTTTCGGATGACGATTTACATATCGTTCATCTAGCATGCATTAGCACAAAGATCTATTGACCGGCCTCATTGTAGGGTAATTACTCCATAAATTACTCGCCGATTGCTTAATATAGTGTAACATTTGTCCCTCTTTATCCAATTCGGAATTTGAAGTTCGTGGTCCGGAACTTGATTGGTCGCGTCAACCCAATGGTGATTGATCTTTTGTATTAGGTTCAAAATCTCTGAAGCTTGTTGTTGTAGAGGCTTTGATTCTATCAATCTTCTAACAAGTCTTCATTAATCTTGACCTAAGTACATTGTTTAATCACTATAGTTCAAGACGCGAAATGGAATAATCGGTGAAAGCTTATGGCACTAGAGCCTTGTGCTACTAATTACTAACTTCTAACTTTTTTTTATGTTTCCTTCTCGCTCCCTATCTCTCTTTATTTTTATTGTTCATTTTATCATATCATGTTTATGTTTATGTCATTTTCTTTTTTGTCCACTTGGACCATATTATCTTGTGCTTTTGTTTTTCTTTTGTCCATTTGGACTCAAAAATATTAATAAAGGATTAAACCACTAAAAGACTTGTGCTCTTAATTGTTGGACTATGGCCACTATACTTTGCATTGGAGGACCTATACTCTTGATTATGGACTTATGGACTTAGACTTAGGACACTCTCCCTTGTGCTTTGGACCATTCTGGAGTTTGATATTCTAGCCTTTATTTGGCTTGCTTATTGGCTCAAGAGGACATAATTCTTTTCTTATTATGCTTTGAAGAGTGCCTCCATGTGGTTAGATCTTTCTTACCCTAGCTTTTATTTTATGCACTAGGATAGTCTCTTCTTCTACAACCCTTCTTCAATTTTCAAAATCTCTTCTCTTTTTCAAAAATCTTCTTGTTTTCAAACTTAAAACCGCTTTCATAATAAAAACTTGACTTTGGTCAAGCGATTTTTAAACTTCATTTTCTTTAATAAATGTCAATCAATATTAATCATATTTTGACCATTTCAAAAAGACATAAAAAATACAAAACTCATCAAACTCTTTTTGTGCTTTGTGCACTTTTTCCTTTAAAATTTTCATAAGTTTAGCCATGATTCATTTCTTTAAACGGAATTATTCGCTTGGAAATGACGACTTGTCTTTACACTTAAAATCAACCAAAACAAACAAATTTCATTCTTTGTACCACGAACTACGAGGTTTTGATCCTACATTGCACTTCGTGGGTACGTAGGCATGAGGCAATAAGTCTCTCCAAACGCAAAAATCTAAAAAAATAATTCTCTTCTCACCTCCCCATTCTCTGTTTGTTCTTGTTTTTTTAGAACTCTTTAGGTTTTGTTCACTCTTTTTCCTTTCCTTTTTTTTTGGATAAAATGAAAGTGCGGTGGCGACTCTTGCATTTTTTAGTTAAGTTAATCATTAGCTTATACTCACAAATTTCCCCGCTACAGAAAAGTGGCGACTCTGCTGGGGAAATTAGTTCCTTGAGGGGTTTAGCCTACTTTGATTTATTTATTGCTTTTTGTTTGATTTGTTTGTTATTGATTGTTCTGTCAGGGTGCTTGGTGATCTGTGTGGTGAGATAAGCCCAATACCTAGGCTTGAGTATACACCTAGGACTAGGGTGGAAAGTAGTGTGGCCTACGTAGCATCTTGGTACATTTGGTTTACACGGAATCCACATCCAGACGAGGTTTTCTTGGGAGATATTCTGATTTGCGCATCTTGTGCATTTCGGGGTGTTAACCTTGGGAGCTGTCGACTCTGGCGGCCATTCCCCGAGGACTCAGTTGAGGCACTCCTCCCAAGAGGCAATAATAGCAGACCAGAAATGGCAATCCCATTATGCTTCTAGATCCGAGGACCCAAATCTGAGGACTTTAGAACCCTTAACCCATCTTGGCCTTATTAGGACGTGGTGCGGTGGCTATTTAGGTGCAGACTTGAATCAGATGTTACACGATACCATAATCAGACGAGACTCTCTTGAGAATATTATTGACTACCAAGCAATTGGGAAATTGATAATATCCGAAAGATGGGTTGTAGACTCTGGGAACCTCTTTAGAACCTTGTTAGGCAGGTCTTATACCTTTAGTACATACCATTGTGGGAGGTTCTTAACCCTTGGCTCCATGCTCGTGACTCGGAACCTTGAACCCGTGTACTTTGTGTGATCTTGTTTGTGGTTGCTGCATACATGCACTCATGCATTCGTGGCCATTATGTTTCAGTCGATTTTCAAGGATTTTAGAGATTTTCCTTTTGCAAACACCACAGAAAATATTCAATAAAATGAGATGTTTATCAGTATTTCAAAAAAGTGTTATTTCTTTGTGAAGTTTTCAATTGCTTTATATCTTAAAGATCCTTGAAAATTGAATGAAACGTTTGCATTTTTGCATTAGCATTAGCATCATTCTGCATTGTTTCTTGCCTTTCCCAGGTGTCTTATTGTTTCCCTTTGGTCTTCATTCAGCCAAGTTGTCGCACCAGTATAATACTCGAGCTAATTTGAAGAAAAAGATGGATCAATTGCAACAAGAGAACTGTGAGCTTCATGAAGAAGTATCAACTCTGAAGGATGGTTTGGAAAGACTCGCTGCTATGATGAAATCCCCGGTGCTGCTCAGAATCAGCCACCACCACCTCCTGCCCCGCTTTCAACTCCTGTGCAAAGGACAATCATTTCTGAGATTGTCTCTACGCCTATATCTGTGGCGCCTGCTAGTGTTCCTCCATACTCCATGCCTCCTAGTTTCCCCTGGGGCATGCCTCATAACTTTGTTCCTGAGGGTTATCAACCACCACTACCTCCTGAAATTCCAGTTGTTCCTACCGTTCAACCTATGATGACTGTACAACCGCCTGTGGTTCATACCATTCCTTTTGGTGAAGAGCGGATTTTCCACACTGCTTCAAGTGAAAATGTTAGTTCTTATGATAGAATGGAAGAGATTCAAGATCAATTTGTTGAAATGCAGAAAGAGATCAAAGCTTTGAGAGGTAAAGAACTATTTGGAAAGAATGCCCATGAGTTATGCTTGGTTCCTAATGTAAAGATTCCACATAAGTTCAAGGTCCCTGACTTTGAAAAGTATAAGGGTAATTCTTGTCCGTTGAGTCATTTGACTATGTATGCTCGCAACATGTCGACTCAGGCTGTTAATAATCAGCTTCTCATTCACTACTTTCAAGACAGTTTATCAGGTGCAGCCTTGAAATGGTATATGGGACTCGACAACACTCAAATTCGCACTTTCTAAGATTTGGGTGAGGTGTTTGTGAAACAGTATAAGTATAATGTGGATATAGCTCCTGACCGTGACCAGCTTCGGGCAATGGCTCAGAAAGATAAGGAGACATTCAAAGAATATGCGCAAAGATGGCGCGAGATTTCTGCTTAGATTAATCCTCCTTTGAAAGAAAAAGAGATGACCATGATTTTTCTGAAAACTGTAAGTCCTTTCTATTATGAGCGTATGATTGCTAGTGCCCTGAGTGATTTCACTGAGATGGTTAATATGGGGATGAGATTAGAAGAAGGTGTCCGTGAGGGACGTTTGTCAAAAGATAGTAATTCTACTGCTAATTCCAAGAAGTATGGTGGAGGATTTGCCAAGAAGAAAGAGGGTGAGACCAATGCTATTTCCAATGGAGGACGCAAAAAAGGTTATAGTAAGAATAACCAATGTCAGCAACAAATTGCATCTGTTACTCCTGTTTTCATTTCAACTCCTGTTGTTTAGGCAGCTCCTACTCATCAACAACGTTTTAATCAACAGAACAATCAACGGGGCCGTTTTCAGAAAGATTTTGATCTGATTCTGAAGACCTACACAGATTTGCTTCCTTGTTTAATTCAAAAGAATCTTGTTCAGACCCGTGTACCACCTGCTGTTCCAAAAGATTTTCCATAGTGGTATAAGTCTAAAGCTCATTGTGCTTTCCATCAGGGAGGAGCGGGACATGATACTGAGAACTGTTATCCATTGAAGATGGAAGTTCAAAGGTTGGCTAGGAGTGGTATTTTGTCTTTCGAAGATTTCAACCCTAATGTACAATCGAATCCGCTGCCCAATCATGGCAAGGCGTCTGCCAATATGGTTTATGGTTGTCCTGGTACATTCAAAATCTTTGATATTCGTTGGATCCGAAGATCTCTTGTGGAAATGCATGCACTTTTGAGTGAATACCATGATATTGATCATGACTATGCAGCTTGTTGCATCTGTTCCGTGAATCCGCGTGGTTGTGTGATAGTGAAGAGGGACATTCAAGGATGATGGATGAAAATTTGATTGAAGTCACTGCTAAAAGAGATGAATATCAGAATGAGGTGAATGTTATTGCACCACGCTTTAATATTCCTGAACGAGTTGTTATCTCTTATGATAGTCGGAAGACCGCTGTTACGCCTTTGGTTATTCGGTTGCCCGGTCTAATACCATATGAATTTGACAAGGTTGTTCTGTATAAGTACAATGCTACCATAGTAGAAGATGGTAAGGAAGTGCCCATTCCTTCTTTGTCTTCTGTGGTAAGCATCGCTGATGTGAGTAGAGTGACCCGAAGTGGTCGTGTCTTTGCTCCTGAGCCTCCAAAGATTGCAGAGACTGTTGTTGATGGGAAACGATCTCAAGATGAGAGTAATGTTGATGCTTCTGGTCAGTCCAGTGGTTTGAAGACTTATGAGGATGAAGTATTGAAATTGATCAAGAAGAGTGAGTGCAGTGTTGTAGATCAACTCTTGCATACCCCATCCAATATTTCAGTGTTGTCCCTACTGATGAATTTTGAAGCTCATAGGCAATCTTTGCAGATGGTTTTGGAACAAGCATTTGTTGAGCATGATGTGACTTTTAATCAGTTTGATGGCATTGTTGCCAACCACACCGCATGTAATAATTTGAGTTTCTATGATGAAGAGTTACCTGAGGAGGGGAGAAATCACAATTTGGCTTTACATATCTCTATGAACTGTCAAGAAGATGCACTTTCCAATGTGTTGGTTGATACCGGTTCTTCCCTGAATGTGTTGCCAAAATCTACTTTGTCGAGGCTTTCGTACCAAGGACCTCCCATGAGGTATAGTCGAGTTGTTGTTAAAGCTTTTGATGGATCTTGAAAGACTGTGATTGGAGAAGTTGATCTTCCAATCAGAATAGGACCGTGCTTCTTCCAGATTACTTTTCAAGTAATGGATATTCATCCTGCTTATAGTTGTCTGCTTGGCCGACCCTGGATTCATGAAACTGGGGCAGTGACTTCGAGTCTCCATCAGAAATTAAAATTTGTTAAAAATGATAAGCTAGTGATTGTTGGAGGTGAGCAAGCGATGCTGGTGAGCCACCTTTCATCCTTTTCGTATGTTGATGCTGATGAGACTGTTGGGACTCCGTTCCAAGCTCTTTCTGTTGATGATAAAGTTGTTAAGAAGAATGAGTTGCCCATGTCTTCCTTGAAGGATGCTCTGCATGTATTAAAGACTGGTCGATCTGATGGTTGGGGCCGAGTCATTGATGTGGTTGATAACCTGGGCAAAACTGGTTTAGGCTTTACGCCTGGTACAGCCAGAAGATATTTGAAGCGTATTAATGAGGCCTTTCACAGCGCCGGATTCATCAACAAAGATCACTCTACTGCTGCCATCATTGAAGAAGACGAAGAAGAAGAACTTCCCAATTTTGTGACGCATGGAAAAATCTGCCAGAATTGGATAGCTGTTGATGTTCCCACTGTTGTTCATATTTCAAAGTAATTTGTCTTTGTTTCTTTCAAAAAATCCTTTCACTCTGCCCAAGGTGAAAGTGAATTTGTGAGGGCTTTGTTTCAAATTTTATCATCATCAATAAAATGTTATTTTGTTTATCCATATTATGTTTTCCCTTTTTGCTTTATTTCTGAAAAATGGTAACATAAAAAACCAAAAAAATAATAATAACGTGTTAATCGCTTTTATCTGCACAATAATTGCACTTCCTATTCATATTCTAAAATCAAACATAAATCATTATGCAGATTGATTGATAAACCCATTGAAAACAATGACCCTATGCCCCCTCCCAACTTTGAGTTCCTTGTGTTTGGAGTTGAAGAAGAGGATATTGAGGAGATTCCAGATGAAATTTCTCGGTTGCTTGAGCACGTGGAAAAAGCCATTCAGCCTCATGTAGAGCCGGTGGAATTGGTTAATTTGGGTTCAGATGATGATAAGAAAGAAGTCAAGATTGGGGCACTGCTTCATTCAGATGGTAAGAAGAGGATTATGGAGCTTCTTAGAGAATATGTTGATGTGTTTGCTTGGTCTTATCAAGACATGCCTGGTCTTGATACTGATATTGTGGAGTCTAGATTGCCATTGAAGCCTGAATGTCCACCTGTGAAACAGAAATTGAGAAGAACTCATCCCGACATGGCTATGAAGATCAAAGAGGAGGTTCAAAAGCAGATTGATGTTGGTTTTCTTGTGACTTCTGAGTATCCTCAATGGGTGGCCAATATTGTGCCTGTTCCAAAGAAATACGGGAAAGTCTGAATGTCCGTTGACTATAGGGATTTGAATAAAGCGAATCCAAAAGATGATTTTCCATTGCCACACATTGACATGTTGGTAGATAATACTGCTAAGTTCAATACCTTTTCTTTTATGGATGGATTTTTCGGTTATAGTCAAATAAAGATGGCACCCGAGGATATGGAAAAAACAACATTCATTACACCCTGGGGAACACTCTGTTACAGAGTGATGCCCTTCGGTTTGAAAAATGCTGGTGCAACGTACCAGAGAGCTATGACTACTTTGTTCCATGATATGATGCATAAAGAAATTGAGGTCTATGTGGATGATATGATTTGTAAGTCGAAGACTGAAGAAGATCATATCGAGTACTTATTGAAGTTGTTTCAACATTTGAGAAAGTTTAAGCTCCGTTTGAATCCTAATAAATGCACTTTAGGTGTCCGTTCTGGAAAACTATTGGGCTTTATTGTCAGCCAAAAAGGCATTGAAGTTGATCCTGGTAAAGTTAAAGCTATTCAGGAAATGCCTGCTCCCAAAACAGAAAAACAAGTAAGAGGATTCTTGGGATGTTTGAATTATATCTCCCGATTTATATCCAATATGACTGCCACATGTGCGCCAATATTCAAGCTTCTTCGCAAAGATCAGGGTTGTGTCTGGACAGAGGATTGTCAGAAAGCTTTTGAGAGGATTAAAGAGTATCTGCTTGAACCTCGGATTTTGTCTCCTCCCGTGGAAGGAAGACCTTTGATCATGTATTTGACTGTGCTGGAAGAGTCTATGGACTGTGTTCTGGGTCAACAAGATGAATCTGTTCGAAAATAATTTGCCATTTATTATTTGAGCAAGAAGTTCACCAATTGTGAGTCTCGGTATTCAATGCTTGAAAAGACATGTTGTGCTTTAGCTTGGGCTGCCAAGCGCCTCCGCTAGTATATGTTGAATCATACGACTTGGTTGATATCCAAAATGGATCCAATCAAGTATATCTTTGAAAAGCCTGCTCTAACTGGGAGGATTGCTCGTCGGCAAATGTTGTTGTCAGAATATGATATCGAGTACAGAACTTAAAAAGCAATAAAAGGAAGTATTTTGGCAGACCATTTGGCACACCAGCCAATTGATGATTACTAACCTATCAGGTTTGATTTACCTGATGAAGATGTGATGTATCTAAAGGTTAAAGATTGTGAAGAACCATTACCTGATGAAGGGCCTGAGCCTGGATCCCATTGGGGTTTGATTTTTGATGGAGCTGTTAATGAGTATGGCAATGGTATTGGGGCAATAATTGTTACTCCTTATGGTTCTCATATTCCTTTCACCACAAGGTTGATGTTCACTTGCACAAATAATGCGGCTGAGTATGAAGCGTGTATTATGGGCTTGGAAGAAGCTATTGATTTAAGAATTAAGATTCTTGATGTATTCGGAGATTCAACCCTGGTGATTAATCAGATTAAAGGAGAACCGGAGACACGTCAACCTGATTTGATTCCTTATCGAGATTATGCAAGAAGGTTGTTAACTTTCTTCAATAAGGTTGAGTGTCACCATGTACCCAGAGCAGCAAATCGAATGATGGATGCTTTAGCCACTATATCCTCCATGATTATGGTGAATCGGTGGAATGATGTGCCCAAAATCGATGTTATGCGGCTTGATAGGCCAGCGCATGTATTTTCCGTTGAAGTGGTTGTTGATGATAAACCGTGGTATTATGATATCAAATACTTTCTTCAGAATCAAGAGTACCCACTTGGGGCATCGAAGAAAGATAAGAAAACTTTGAGAAGATTGGCTGGTAGTTTCTTCTTGAACGATGATGTGATGTATAAGAGAAATTATGACATGGTTTTGCTCAGATGCGTGGATAGACACGAAGCAGACATGTTGATGAAAGAAATTCATGAAGGATCTTTTGGTACCCATGCCAATGGGCATGCAATGGCTAAGAAGATGTTGAGGGCAGGTTACTATTGGCTGACAATGGAATCTGACTGTTGCAAATTTGTAAAGAAGTGCCATAAGTGCCAGATTTATGCTGACAAAATTCATGTACCACCAACTCCTCTCAATGTTATCTCTTCTCCATGGCCTTTCTCCATGTGGGGCATTGATATGATTGGAATGATTGAGCCTAAAGCATCTAACGGACACTGTTTCATATGGTGGCTATTGACTATTTTACCAAGTGGGTTGAAGCACCATCATATGCCAATGTGACCAAGCAAGTAGTGGTTCAGTTTATCAAGAACCAAATCATCTGTCGGTATGGTATTCCGAGCAAGATTATCACTGATAATGGGTCGAATTTGAATAACATGATGATGAAGGAATTATGCGATGAGTTTAAGATTGAGCATCATAATTCTTCTCCTTACAGACCTAAGATGAATGGGGCTGTTGAAGCTGCTAATAAGAATATCAAGAAGATTGTTCAGAAGATGGCTGTTACATACAAGGATTGGCAAGAGATGCTCCCTTTTGCTTTGCATGGGTATCGTATATCCATCCGCACTTCAACAGGGGCAACCCCTTTCTCTCTTGTTTACGGTATGGAAGCAGTGCTCCCAGTAGAAGTTGAAATCCCTTCTATGAGAGTTTTGATGGAAGCTGAATTGTCTGAGGCTGAATGGTGTCAGAGTAGATACGATCAGTTGAATTTGATTGAAGAAAAAAGAATGACGGCCTCGTGTCATGTCCAATTGTATCAACAGAGAATGAAGAAAGCTTTTGATAAGAAAGTTCGACCTCGTGTTTTCAGAGAAGGCGACCTCGTGCTCAAAAGGATCTCGAATTCTACCAATGATTCTAGGGGCAAGTGGACTCCTAATTATGAAGGCCCATGTGTTGTTAAGAGAGCCTTCTCTGGTGGTGCATTACTTCTTACAACTATGGATGGTGAAGAGTTCACTCGTCATGTGAATTCCGATGCAGTCAAGAAATACTTCGCCTAAAAATATAAAAGAACAGCTCGCTAAGTTGAAAACCTGAAAGGGCGGCTTAGGAAAAAATGAGCGTCTCGGTGGGCTGAAAAACCGAAAGGGCGGTCCAGACAAAAATTAGAGACAAAAACACTACCCATCCCAAAACGTGTGTACTAATTGGTCAATTTTTGTACCTGTAGAACGGGTTCTAACAGAGGCTCCCAAAATCGTTGACCCTTCTTAGGGATATTAACAAAAAGCTGATTGACTCAAGCGAGCTGTAGTATCCTAAGATGAATCTCCTTTGAGTGTAGTATCGCGTGTCAACTATTCCCGATAGTCACCGCACTACCTAATGGTTTAATGGTTAAGTGTCTACTAAATCCTCAGTGTCATGGGTACCGCACTGGGAAAACTATGCTTTCACGACGTGCTCGTTCAACATTAACAATTCCATATGGGTACCTCGACTGATTCGGTGGACTTCCAGGTTAACTTGGTCGGGATTCACACCCTATAAGCCTTCCTGGAGACGCCACCACTTATCTTATGGTTTTCTCAAACTTTCCACATGCGTATCAAGTAATATGACAGTAAATGATATGTATAGCAGGAAAATGAGAAAGCAAGTAAATAAACAGAGAAATAAATGCAAAGCAAAGCCTAGAACTCTTAGGAACTCTAATCCTAAAGCTCCCCAGCAGAGTCGCCATTTTTCTGTAGCGTGCGATTTTTGTCGGTGACGCGTCCACTTTATCGCAATGTTGGAATTGGGTGCTACTTTCTGATTTCTTATTTATCCTATGAAGCTAGAAAGGAAAGGGAAGATATCTAAAACTAACCTTACAGGCAAATGTTTTCTTTTACAAATGCTAAGAGATCGGGGATCGGGGTCAGGTTATACAAAGGGAAGCTATTAACACCCAGTGTATATATGGTTATCCAAAGGAACTTTTTATTGCATGTTTCTCTGTTAATTTGAAATACTTTCTTGTGTTTATCTGCTGTGGCTTGGGAAAATTTCTCCTTTGGGAGAATTGAGAGAATGTTTTTGTTGTTTTTGGGTTTTCCGTTGTTTTTGGGAAGGTATTGTACCTAAAGTTTTTTATTTGTGTGCTCGCTAAGATTTCGCAATCTTATGCCTACGTATTCCCGTAAAGAAATCCAGGAAATCAGAGCAATCGTAGTTCATGGGAGGAAATTGTTTGGTGTCATGTTTAAAGCCCATGATTGAAGTTGTTTGAGTATTGTTGTCTTGTTCAAAGCCCAAGATTGAAGCTAAAGGTTTGACCGAGAGAATTTGTCATCTCTAAAGGGAGATATCTCACCTATTCATCAAAAATATTGAGAGGTTGGTTATAAAGAGGATTACTTTAACTGGGATATATGAATCCAGCAAAGCCATAATTTCCTTTATAAGAGAGATGTCATAAAGGAAGAAAGCTTTAACTCGGTGTAGAGCAATGCCACTTTTTCCTTATGAATCTTTCATGCTAAAAGAGGGACATTGGGTTGGATGTATGAAATCCAGAGGCTTGCCACTTATAGCAGTTAGATGAAAGAGAGGTTTTAGCCACGATAAAGGAAGGACTCCAGCTTGGATTTTGAATCAACAAGTGTGCCACTTACATCAATTATATGGGAAAAGGTTTTGATTGTTTATTTTGATATGTGATGTATAGAGGAAATGTCCTCCTACAAATTTAAGTCATGGTCTCGTCTGAGGGGATGTTGATTTTTGTGTGCCTTGATCAAAGCCCAAGGTTGAAGCTAAAAGAGACTGACTCCACTGGGGAGGGTTTTATCTATCTTGTACAAAGCCTAAGATTGAGGCTGACTGACTCCACTGGGGGGAAATTCTTATATGAAGCCTAAGAGGAGGTTATCTCTTGTTGAGGATTTATTGAAATCCAGGAGCAGGTCCAAATGGTATTGGGGAATCCAAAGGTTTTACTCTTTCTGGGGATTATGGAAGAGTTGAAGTATCAGATGCCATGAGGCTCTGATTCTATTAAGGATTTTTTATGGTAAATTGACCCTGGTTGGGGATTTTTAAGGTAAAAGCTTAAGCCTTGTTGGGGGGTTAGGTGGTTTTAAAGTTGATTTTGAAAACCTATAGAGGTTTTAACTCTGCTGGAGATTAGTATATTGATGAAGTGATCAGGGTTTTTTCTGTGCTTTTAGGAAACTTGAGGGTTTCTTTGTGATATTAAAGAGGATATGAGACTTTCCAAGTCTAACTCTATAAAGCCCAAGAGGAGGCTGAGACTGTCCAAGTATGCTTTTATGAAGCCCAAGAGGAGACTGAGGGTTAAAGGGGTGAAGATCAACCCTAGAATGGTCTGATGTTCTGGAAATATGACTCTCCTGAGGATTGAACTAGTAGAGATGACTAATTTATGTCCTATACCTTTAGGAGGCCTTTGGGTCCTTGTACTAAGCCCAATAGGAGGTTGAGGAACTTCTAAGAATCCTGCTGGTCCTTGTACTATGCCCAAGAGGAGGTTGGGGATACTTTTAGGAAGCCAGTGGGTCCAAGCCTAAGAAAAGTTCAAGAAAGGTTTCATCGAAAATTAATCATTTCTCTGCTGAATAGTTCTAGGGTTTGAAGAAATTCAAGAGAGGTTTCATCGGGAATTAATCCTCTCTAGGGGAATGAATTTCTTGTATACACATATATTTCTAAGTTTGACAGTCTTGAGAAAAGTTTCACCGGGAATAATGCATTTCTCTGTTCCATATTGTATAAGCCCGGGAGGAGGCAGACTGTATAGGGAATTTCCTATGAGGGACTAGTTTTGACTATGTTGTAAAGTACCCTCTGGTTTGACCTAAACACAGACCTAACTGCTGGGGGAAACTCTAAACAAGATATGCATAAGTATATACAGACAATTATATTTATAGATATATATAAGAAATATGCACTGAAAAAGATGTGGGGACTTACCTTCTAAGATGAAGCCCAAGCATATTGTAATCTGTAGTATTGACTACAACTATATGTTTGATTAAGGTTTCAAGAAATTGAAGAAAGTTTTGAGGAAAACTTTGAATTTGAATTTGAATTACGAGAAAGTTTGTTTAGAAGAATGTTTGGGGCTTATAACTCAAAGAGAGGCCCAGATGAATTATTTAAAAACATTGATCGCACTGCGATACTGAAAGACATTGTGGGGCTTATACTACAGCAGAGGCCTAAAAGTGTTTGTGAAAAAAGAAAAATGGGACTTATACTCAAGGAGAGGCCCAAATGATTTATTCGAAAAGGCGACGATCGTGCCGTGATTTTAAGAACCACTGAGGGACTTATACAATGACTGAGACCCAAAATATTTATGTACAAGAAGGAATGGGTCTTACACTCTAATAGAGGCCCAAAAGTGTTATTTTTATACAAGACATGGGGCTTACAACTCAAGGATATGTCCAGATGAAAAACAGTGATCGCACCATTTATTTTGAAAATCGTATCGAGACTTATACAATGAATGAGGCCTAAAATGGTATATTTGCAAAGGGGATGGGTATTACACTCTATTAGAGACCCAAAAGTGTTTCAAATGAAGTTAAAATCAAGACAAAACCCTAATTTCTTTTAAAGTATTTTTTTTCAAAGAAAAATAAATAATAAATGATATAAAATATCAAATATATTTAAAAACAAGTTGTCAACTTTGAACAATGTTTTGAAAAATCATATTTAATCATATGAAAACTTATAATTCATTTGAATTTGAAAAATCAAGGTAGAAATTTAATTCAAAAATGTTTAAAAACAAATAAAAATGAAATTATTTACAAAATTCAAGCTATATTAAATAAATAATATAAGTTTGACTTTTTTGTAGAATAAAATATTTCAACATTTTTGTGAATTTAAAAAAAAAAGAATCAATAAAAAATAATTAAAATTGAAGGAGAAATTAATTTTGAGATTAATTAAGAAAATAATGAAAAATGAGAAAAATAGCAAAAAAGGAGAGGAAACCAAAAATGGTCTGGGTGGGTGTTGAACTCACGCCCTCTAACCAAACAAACACACGCTACCACCACTGGGGTGGCGATACATCCGTGTATCAAAACCACTCCATATGCATATAAGGGTGACCTAGTTTCTAGGTCAGGCCAAGGTAAAAACCAGATTTTGAGGTATTCGCAAGAAGGCCATAGCTTCTTCATTTCTCCATGAAAATGGATGAAATTTAGATGGATCCTACCTAGAATTTCATGAGGAATCCAATGGTGGTCTTAGAATTTTCTAAAGATGCCTACATTTTAAAACCTGAGAGTGGTTTCAAAATAGAGCAAAATTTGCAAGTTCTATGCTCATACTTCATACAAGCAATAATAGCATGGTAAATTGGTTCACACACAACACATATGATATGTATGACATGTTCATTATTAATGGACATCAAACCAATGCATATTTTAAAGAGTTCAAGTTGTTATGCACTTACCTCTTGAAGCTCCTTGTGCTATCTTTCAAAATACTTGTGCCAGAAGTAATCTAATTCCTTAGACACTCTTGATAGATCCCTTAGAAGCTTTTAGGATGATCAAAACCAGTTGGAAACCTCAAGAACAAGAACTGGCTTTTCTTGCAAAAGTGGCAAAAGTGACCAAAATGGTAACTCACTCAAATGGTGTTACAATTGAGGGACACTTGTTGGAACATATTAGGGATGATATTTGGAGAGTATTTTAAGTGTTGTTTGGCTTTGAAAGTGATTGGATCAAGACATGGCTTAAAAAATGCAAAAAAGTCAAAATTTGAGGTTTTGGTGGTTGACTTTCTGATTTTGGTGTTGTACAATGAGGATGAAGGTTTGAACACCTCCAATAGATGATTTATGATGTGTTTGGATAGTTATTAGAGTGGTTTTTTCTCTGGTTTCAAGAATCCACAAATTGCTCCATTGTGACTTGAAATTGAAGTAAGAGAGGGAGAGTCAGAAAACAAAGCTTTGGTATTGTTTTGGTGTGGTTTGAATGATCATAAATGACCTCTATTTATAGGGGAGAAGTTTGTTTTTGAAGTAATAGTGAATGGGGGCTGGTTCACTCTATTATCCAATGGATATGCCCATGTATCACTTTCTTAAATGCCAAGGTACCAAGTCTCCTCTAGCCATTGACTTGAGCTGATCTTTGTAGCTTTAGGTCTTCTGATTTTTGAAACAATCTTGACTCAAATGGACTGTCATGGACTGATGCATGTCACCTCAATACACCTCTTGAATGCCTTGAAACAAAATTGGAGTTTTTGGATTTCTAGCATTGAATTTCACATGCCAAGGAATAGGATTTTTGACTTGGTGGCTTTGTGATCAGATCCCTCATCATTCAAGTTGATTTTGGACAGAAATGAAATGATGTGAGTTTCCAAAATTGGCCCAAGGAATCGTGGTAACCAAGTTATGTTTTCATGCCTTTGTGTGGGCAAGGTGAAAAATGCCATTTTTGGAAGCTTATAACTCCTTGCTCAAGTTGAACCATGGGAGGCTCTTGTACTTTTTGGAAAACCCCAATAACATACTTCATCTTTGATGTCCAACTTTGGTCTTGAATCATCTTGGATCATAATGAAAAATGGCCTCAAAGTTGGTGAAAATGCAAAACAGATTCTGTCCAAAATTTCACAAAGTGTTGGAAAAATGGTCATTTTCACATTTTTATGATTTTTATCAATCCATAACTCAAAATCCATGAGGATTTGGAATCTGATGTAGTTGACAATCTTAAAGTACGTAATGAGAGCTTTCATTTGAGCTTTGGATGGAAGAAAAAGGTTGCTTGGATCACAAGTTATGGTCTTGCAAAGTTGGGTATAAATCACTTTTTTTTCATGACTTTGTGAAATTTCAAGTTTCTTAAGATTGCCCCTTTTTCAAGTAACCCTACTTTTCTTGATTTTTATTGATGGATAATGGTCCAAACCATATGTTCACATTGTTTTTGATTTAGGGAAGCCTTGTTTGTCAAGAAATTCAAAAAGTCAAACTTGGTTTTTATTGGCACAATTGACTTTTTATCAGATGAATTTCAAACTTTATGATCCTCCATGAAATCAAGTCCTTGACCTAATTCAAACCTAATGGATGGATTCCATAGGTGTTTTAGAGTGTCTTGAATCATATCCCAAGGTTTGGGATCATGTCTTTGTCAAAAGTCAAAGGTACCGTTGACTTTTCATCAGAAAACCCTAATTGGTCCAGATGAATTTGAATCCTTGTACTGCATATGAACCAAGTTCTTTGGGTCAATCCAATCTTGTAAATGGATCAATATGATGTATTGGAGGTCTCCAAAACACTTCTTGATGTTTTGGCTCATGCCTTTCTTCAAAAGTCAACTTAGGGGTGAATTAGGTCAAGAAACCCTAATTCCTGATTTTTGATTAATGCATCCCCTGAAGCTATTTTGACTCTATGATTGGGTTCATGAGGTCCCTTTGACCTTCTTCGATCATGTTTTGAAGTATGGCTCATGCCCAGAGAAAGATTTCCCTCTGGAGGCCTTGGTCTACCAAAACCCTAATTTGGTGACACTGACGATCTTGAGGTTTGTTCAACTTGAGATTGTTGCACTCTTGTGCTTGATTCTTGATATGGGAAACCTCTTGATCCTTCATGGATGTTTGAGAGACTTGAAAAATATAGGATCATGTCCATTCTTGATTGATCCTTTGTCTGAGTGCTCTGAGGGGGCTCAAAACCCTAATTCTTGATTGTAGTGAATGCTCAACAATCTTTGAGAGGATTAATGTGGTATGAAGGTACATCCATATTGTGGTGATGATTTGCACAATGATGGGAAATCTTGTTAGACGATGGCTAGAATCTAAAAGGGGGGTTGAATAGATCCTTCGAGTTTTACACGCAAATGGCTTTCCAAAAAAATTTGTTTTAAAAAGTTTGGCGGAAGCGGCCACTGAATTACGTCTACAACGAACCTCTACTAGAGGGATCGGATATGCACAATAATATTGGGAATGAATTATGGATGAGAAAAATTCAGATTAATTAACACAGTTTAAACGCAACCAACAATGATTTATTTGCTTGATAGTTAATCCAACCCAACGAGGTAAATCGACAAATAATTAATTGTGAATACGTTTGATTTTGCGTTGAAACAAAATTATCGAACACTTGGTGTGCGTTAACACACTAAGTGCAAATTTCAAATAATGTGATGTTGAGCTGCTCCTAAATATAATCCAAGGGATTGTATCAGATTTACAAAACAATTTAACAACTCAATATAACACCAGCTCAGAAACATCAATCAATTCAAACTTCCTAAATTTGAATGATATCAAACGTAAAGAGTTAAGGGAAAGAGAGAACAAACGAGATTTGGGCAGTTCCCCAATCGTCCTCGCTTTGGGTACCTCTGCCCCCAATTCCACAATTGGAATTGAGATATATATATATATATATATATATATGTTACTGTTTACAAATTGTTTATACAAGAGAAGAACTATGAACATCCAAACTCTCAAACGTCTTTGATTATTGATGTAGAGTCTTCTCTCCCCTTGATTCAAGACGAATCAAGTGCCTCGAATTCAGTTGAACAAGTCACCGTCCCATGCTACTAGACTGCAAGAAACCACCGTTCTTCATTCACCTTCACTCGGCCGACTTCAATTCTCCGTAATTCGATCCCTAAACCTTTCTTCTACGATCCTCCGACTGTAGCTACTAAACTGAAAGAATACTCTGTTCTTCGGTTACCTTCGCATGGTTGAATCCCTGTAGAACAAAATGGTTTGTGCCAAAAACCCCCAAAATCTCCTTTGATTCTTAGAGGATAAAACCTAAGGTTTTATTCAAGAAACACCTACCAATTCTCAACCTAGAAATGAAGATCACAACACTTCCTAATTCTGAACGTTATCACCTCAAAACAATGGACAACACAAGCAAAAATGATTATGTGTAATTGTTGGTTGACTCAAGGATGAAGATGAAGATGAAGAGAAAGATTGGTATAAATTTTCACGTTTCTTGTTGTGTTGTTATGTGAGAGACCCAACTATTTATAATGAATAACATAAATGAACAACAAAAAGAAATAACAGAAATAACTGAAATAACAGACAACATTAAATGCAGAAAAAATTGGTTCAGGCGAGGATGAGTCGACCGCCCTCTTAGTGAGGGTCGGCGTGCGCTGTCCCATAGAATCACTACGCAATTTTCACAATCATGCGTCAACCCATTAGCATCTTGCGTCGACGCAAGTATGCATTTTTGTATATTTTCAAATTCCCAAAATCATGCGTCGACCCAAGTCCTGCAGGGGTCAGCGTGCGCTTTCCCGGCCCTTTCACAAAAATTGTTCCAACAAGCATGAGTCGACTCATGCTCAGTTTGGGTCGGCGCATCATCTGCATATTTTTTAAGAAATGTAATTTTCTACATATTTTAGCTGACCAAGGCAAGGACAAACATGCAAGACATCAATATACTGATCATGCACGTGTATTTATATAGGTAAGACCTTGTCCTATATGTTTAGACACATGAAAAGTTATGGTTAGATGCAATTTGCCCGACAATGAAGTGATACCGCTCAAAATACAATCTAATGCCTAGCTTATTTGTTGACATCATTAAAACCTAAATATATGAAAAACCTTAGCCCTTACATACTCCCCCCTTTTTGATGATGGCAACCCTGTATGTCTTTCTCTTGATTTGTAATTTGAGAACGGATAAACTCCTCCTATCTTTAACACTTTAACGTCTGCTGCTTTAATATTTTTCTGCTGCTAGTATCCTTCTCCCCCTTTGACAAAATCAAAAAGAGTAAAAAAAGGTGGTCAAAGAGATATCATTATATCCAGTAATGGTTCATTCACCAATTTGTAAAAAGCTACACTAACAAGCATTCACATATGATACGGTTAATGCAATACTATAACGGAATAGATACGGAACATAAGAAACAAACACAATTCATTCCATAGTTCAAAACATATATTCAATACTAAACTGAAACATAGTTCAAAGTAAAGCAAACGAAAATAACATGCAATCCAAAAAACAAAACATAGAATCAAAAGCACAAACACTATAATGCACTAATAATGATGATGGTAAATCCTATGGTCTCCTCCCCCTAAATGGGTGACCTCTTCCTTGGTAATAATGGTCTGGTGGTGGCAAGTCCTCTACGAAACGATTCAATTCGATGTCCATGCTGTTGAGAATGTTGAGGCTGTTAGATAGATTTTGAGTCTAAATAGCCATAGCATTTTCCAAATGTGTGAATCTGGTCATGGAGGCATCAGCAAACCAAGTGAAATCATGTGTATGAGCAGCAAACCGATTCGACAGTGTAGTAAGCTGCTCCTGCTGAGCAGTGTACCTCTGATCCTGTAATTCCCGAAATTGCTCTTGTTCAAGGTTCATTTGGTGCAACATGGCCAGAATATTCAGGCTGTTGCCAGTCATATTCGTCACTTTGCTGCCAACCATAGTTTGGAGGGACATAAGCATCCCTAAGAACAGTCCAACTGTTGTTCTGCCATTTACCCCAGCCTTGATCATCAGAATTTTCCTCTGGTTGAGAGTTACCCATCCATGCTTCATTTTCTTTGTCCACCATATTCTCATCAATATTGTTACCCAACCATGCCGCATTATCTTGGTTTTCATTGACATGTCTTTCAGCAATATCGTCAGGAACATTAGGAAAAGGGGTGAGTTGATCTAAATTTGTAGATGTACTTATTTTCAACCGGATCCCAAGTATAACCCGTCATGGTGAGAGTCTTTTGTTGAAATTGATGCTCGGATAAAACATTGACATAGCGCATGTTCGGAACAGAGATCCCAGCCTTATCCAAAATGTTTTGAATACATGATGCATACCCCAAAGTCGTACCTTTTGTGGAGTCGCGAAGGGAAAACATCCGGTATATGAAGTAATATGGCCAGTTAATCTTAATCTTGTTCTTTAGAATGTAGATAAGATGAACTTCAGCTTTATCCACTCGAGAGAATCCACCTTTCTTGGGTCGCAAGATGTGTGCGATAATCCACTGCAGAATGCGCTCAGTAAACTTCAGATGACCTGTTGTAACATTCTTAGGAAATAACTCGCTTGCTACAACATCATCTGAGTATGGTTCACACAACATAGAATTCAAGGTAGTTTTAAACTCATAGTTTTGAGCAAAATTGGTGTCAGTCACTTGAGGAAGATTTTCAGCAGTTTCTAAATTGAACAAACTAGTCCACACAACATTGTTCATAGAATGAGAGGCGTTATTCATAGAATACGAAAAAATCCGTACCTTCAAATTTTCCTTCAATCCTGCAATAGAACAAACGCACGAGATCACAGTTGAACTTATCATCACATTCAAGAAATTCACCAAAATTTTGAGCATTTATAATGTCAATTGACTCCTCGGTGAGATGATAGTCCGGAGCCATCAAGGGATAGTATGCATGTTGTTGAATAACAGCACGGTTGCGGAAATCATTAGTGAAAGACTCAGACAGAGCATTGGAGAGTAGAGACATAGTATTTACCGGAGTTGAAGCAGTTCCGGCTCTTGAAGTTGAAGCTCTTGTTGACCTTTTTCTGGTTGCACGTCTAGAAGCCATTGTTGAAGATATGAAGAAGATGATGAATAATGTTTGGTGAATAGTGCGTAATTGATGAACAAATGATGGAGTGCTTGCTTCCAAAAACCTTGTGAAACCCTCTTCTTATAAACCTTGTGAAACAACCTTTGTGGGTTTTGAGTTTTAGGGTTTGAAGGGGAATTTGAATGGGAATTTGGAAGAGTAGGAGAGGAGAAGACCAAAAACTTGATATGTTTAACATGCAATGAATAAAAAAAAACATAAAATGAAGATATGTAGTGGAGAGAGGAAACAATAGGTCGGCGCACGCATTCCCAATAAACGGGATTCTGAGCGCGTCAGGTATGCGTCGACCCAAGAACAAGGTACGTCGGCGCAAGCTTACTGGGTTTTAAAAAAATTTTAAAATTTTGAGATGCGCCGATCGCAGGTCAGCGTGAGCTAACCCAGTTGTTTCCCTTGAACATTATTTCATCTCATGTGTCGAACCATGGCATATTTCGGTCGACTCATCCAAGTAGAATATGAAAAAAAAATTGAAATTTTGCATACACAAGTTCCAAAATAAGATAAATAAACATGAACAACCATAGAACAAGTATCCAAATGAGTAAAATATGCTAAAACATGTAATAAATATCAATTATAAAGCATTCAACATGGTATCAAAAGAAAAATTACAAGACGGAACGATATTACCTTGACCACGAACGATGATGAGAGCCCTCACATATTGCTCAATAACTCTTGGCATAGTTAGTCAAAACCATAAACAAGCATATATAGATGTGAAGAGCTACTATCTTAAGAATTATCAAACACGATCCAAAATATCGAGAACGCCTAGTTCCCTACGGATGTGAAAGAAAGGCACAGTAGCTAGTGGTTTTGTAAAGATGTCAGCAAGTTGATTTTTAGTATCAACATGCTCAAAGACAACATCACCCTTCTCTATATGATCCCTAAGGAAATGATGACGTATTTCAATATGCTTGGTGCGTGAATGTAATACGGGGTTCTTAGTTAAGTTAATAGCACTAGTGTTATTGCACAAAATAGGAATACGTTCAAGTTTTAAATTGAAATCAAGCAATTGTTGCTTAAACCATAGAACTTGAGCACAACAACTGTCGGCGGAAACATATTCTACCTCGACTGTTGACAAAGCAACTGAAACCTGTTTCTTGCTATGCCAACTCACCAAGGAATTTGCGAAAAGGTGACACGTGCCACTAGTACTTTTCCTATCCAACTTGCACCCGACAAAGTCGGAATCGGAATAACCAACTAAGGAACAAACTGCTTTTAAGTGGGATTCCTTGGGACGTGCTTGATACCTCGCACACATGCATACACTAAACATAATATCGGGACGTGATGGGGTAAGATAAAGAAGAGATCCAATCATACCTCGATACATCTTTATCTCTACATCCTTACCATGTTCATCACGATCAAGATTGGCACATGTAGGCATAGGAGTATCTATTGCCTTGAAGTTTAGCATGTCGAAACGTTTGAGAAGCTCAAAACAATATTTGGTTTGACTCACAAATGTGCCCTCTTCGAGTTGTTTGATTTACAATCCGAGGAAATAGTTGGTCTCCCCCATCATGCTCATTTCAAATTCCCTCTGCATCAAACTAGAAAACTCCTTGACCAAGGTCATGTTAGTAGACCCAAAAATAATATCGTCAACATAAATTTGTACCAAGATTAAATGCTTTCCTTGACGTTTAATAAAGAGGGTTGTGTCAACCTTCCATCTTGAATACCCTTGATCAAGTAAAAATTTGCTTAGCCGTTCATACCAAGCCCTAGGGGCTTGTTTAAGTCCGTATAAAGCACTTTTAACTTTGTAGACATGATCGGGATATTCATGGGATTCAAAACTCGGAGGTTGGGTAACATAAACCTCTTCATTTATGTATCCATTAAGGAAAGCACTTTTAACGTCCATTTGGAATAATTTGAAGTTCTTAATGCAAGCATAAGCAAGTAAAAGGCGTATAGCCTCGAGTCGGGAAACCGGCACATAAGTTTCCTCATAGTCGATTCCTTCCTCTTGGTTATAGCCTTGCGCTACAAGCCGCGCTTTGTTACATGTTATAACTCCATTTTCATCAAGTTTATTTCTAAATACCCATCTGGTGCCGATTACTCGATGATCTCGCGGAGGGGGGACAAGGTCCCAAACCTCATTTCTCCTGAATTGATTTAGTTCATCTTGCATTGATAAGAACCAATGCTCATCGAGTAATGCCTCCTTTGGGATTTTAGGTTCAACTTGTGACACAAAAGCAGAGTAATAACAAAAGCTACTAAGTTTAGAGCGAGTGGTTACTCCCTTAGAGATGTCACCGATGATATTGTCGATTGGATGGTCTTTGGAATACTTCCATGCTGGAGGAAGGTCATCTTCATTAGTTGGATGATCCTCCTCACTTTTCATTGGTTGGTGATGCTTTTCCTCCTCAATACGCACTGCTTCAGGCTGATCAGTTCACTTATCAGTGTCCTTGAGTATGTCTTCAGAAGATGCACCTGCACCATGAAAAAAACTACCTTCTTCGACATTTCTCGGATAAGACTCATCAAAAGTAACATGTACCGACTCTTCAACAATTCGTAACCTTTTATTATATATTCTATAAGCTTTACTTGACTGAGAGTATCCAAGAAAAATACCCTCATCGGCCTTGGCATCAAACTTACCAAGTGTCTCTTTTCCATTGTTCAACATAAAACACTTGCAACCAAAGACATGAAGGTGAGAGATATTTGGCTTACGCCCTTTTAAAAGCTCATACGGTGTCATGTTTAGAATAGGTCGGATGGGCACCCTATTCAGAATGTAACAAGCCGTACCTATGGCGTCTGCCCAAAAGTATTTTGGAAGTTCACTCTCATTGATCATAGTCCTTCCTAATTCTTCCAAAATTCTATTTTTACGTTCCACAACCCCGTTTTGTTGAGGGGTACGTGGTGCAGAAAAATTAGGATCAATTCCATGGGATTCACAAAATGCTTCAAATAAATGGTTTTCAAACTCACCCCCATGATCACTTCTAATTGACACAATGTTCGTGTTGTTAGACGATGGCTATGGATCTAGAAGGGGGGTTGAATAGATCCCTTGAGTTTTACACGCAAATGGTTTACAAAATTTGTTTTTAAAAAATTGTTTAAACGGAAGCTACCACTGGATAGAACGTCTACAACGAACCTTCTACCAAAAGGATCGGATATGCACGAATATATCACGGATGAGTGCAGAAGAGAAAAATTCAGTTTTGAATATTACACTTAAGATACGCAATCAACAAAATATCACTTGGTTGATGTATATTCCAATCCAATTAGGTAAAATGATAAGCAATCTAAAGACAACAAGTTCGAATTTTGCTTTGACACAAATTATCAAACACCTAGTGTGCAAAAACACACTAAGTGCAGAATTTCAGTGAAAGGTAATGTACAGCTGCTCCAAGATACAATTCAAGGAATTGTATCAGTTTAACAAAACAATTTATCATCTTACAATTACTCTACAACAGAAATTTCGATGACTTGCGACTTCACAAATTCGAACGAACTGAATTGTAAAAGAGTTAAGGAAAGAGAGAACAAACGCGATTTAATTAGGCAGTTCCCCAATCATCCTCACTTTGGGTACATCTGCCCCCAACTCCACAAATGGAATTGATATATATATATATATATATATATATATATATATATATATATATATATATAGTTGTTACAAATTGTTTATTACAAGAGAAAACAATGAACATCCAAACCCTCGAACGTCTTCGATCGTTGATGCAGAATTTTCTCTTCCCTTGATTCAAGATGAATCAAGTGCTCCGAATATGGTTGATTCAATTACCGTCTCACGCTACTAAACCGACAGAAACCACCGTTCTTTAGTTACCTTCACTCGGTCAATTGCAATCTACCAAGAATTCGAACCTAAACCTCCTTTCTACGATCCTCTGATTACAGCTACTAAACCGAACAATTGCGCCAATTTCCGGTTACCTTCGCCCAGTCGAATCCCTGTAGAAAGAACAGTTTGTGCAAAAACCCCCCAAAATCTATCCGATTCTTGGAGGACAAAACCAACTGGTTTTATTCAAGAAACACCTGCCAAACTCTCAACCCAGAAGATGAAGATTACACTTCCTAAATTCTGAACGTTATCACTTCGATCAATGGGCGACACAAACAAAGATTATTATGTGTGATTGTTTGTTTACACAATGAAAAAGATGAAAATGAAGAGCGAAATGACATATATCTTTCACGTTTCTTGTTGGAAATAAAAAGGATGACCAAAACTATTTATATGAAAAATATGACCAACAAAAATAATAACAGAAAAATAACAGAAAAGAAATTAAGTGAAAAAAAGTGCAGAATTTGAGGTCATGCGTCGACCTCCAGCATTCATGCGTCGACGCATAAATGAAGAATTTGGTGTCCACAAGTTTGTGCGCTTTCCCGCAAGTTTTGGAGGTTAGCGCATAAAATTTGGGGTTAGCGCATGAACTGAAGAGTCAGTGCATGAAGTGCAAATTTTCAGGAAATTCAATTTTTCTGAGCGTTTTTACCAGACCAAGATCAGAGACACATATTAGACAGAACTAAAATGATAGTGGACATTTATTTTTGGAGAGGATAAGATCCTATGCATCTATACATATGAACGATAATGGTTAGACGCTATATGCCAGACACGTGAAGTGATACCGCTCAAATTACAATCTAATATGTTTGTTGACATCATTAAAACAAGGTAGCTAGGAGAATATCCCTCACATACTCCCCCTTTTTGATGATGGCAACACTTTCTTAGCTGTCACGAGATATGTAATTTGAGAGTGAACAAAGCTCCCCCTGTCTTTGACATCTGGATAATAATATTTTTGCTTGTTATTCTTCTCCCCCTTTGACAACATCAAAAAGAAGAAAAGACAGTGGTCAAAGTAATGCAGTATAATACGTATTGGATCATCATATATTTGCAACAATTAAACATTAACATGCATCCAAATATGATACCGCTAATGTAAACTTAGGAATGATTAAATATGGAACAAAAAAACATACAAGCAAAACATTCACTCCGGAAGAGTTTAAACAAACGGAAGCACATGTCAAAGTTAAGCAACAAACAAAACAAAACAAAACATAAACGTAAACACAAATGAAGCATAATGCCTTAAGCTCTATGGTCTTCTCCCTCTAAAGTGATGACCTCTCCCCCTATAATGTTGACTTGGTGGTGGAAGATCCTCGAGTTGAAGGTTGAGCTCAATCAAGGTGATGTTGAGGTTACCAAGGCTGTTTGCCAAGTTCAGATTTTGCTGTTAAGTTGGCATCCATCTGATTGAACCGATTCATGGCTGCATTTGCGAAATTGTTGAAGTTGGTGACGTGAGAAGATATTTGGTTAGACATATTTGTGAACTGTTCCTGCTGAGCCGTGTATCGAGTGTCTTGCAGCGCTTGGAATTCTTGATGTTGCAGAGACAACTCATTCAGCCTTGCTAGAATTTCTTCAGACGACTGCCGATCATGCTGAAATGGTGGAGTTGGAAGAGTAGAACTTTCAGGTGGCTGCCATTCATAGTCCTCACCATAAGATGGAGGAACATATGCATCACCAAGCACAGTCCAACAGTTTTGTTGCCACTGACCCCAACCCTGATTTTCAGAGGTCTCTTGAGGTTGATGGCCCATCCATGCCTCATTGTCCTCTTCTTGCATAGCCACATTCTCTTGCATAACCACATCTTCCTAGATAACCACATTTTCATCATTTATCGCTTGATTTGCATTTCCAGGAATGCCTTCATCATCACTTGCTTCAAGATGAACCGGTTCATCATGTTCAGGATGGGTAGATCTTGGTCGATAGATGAACCTGTTCTCACGTGACTGCCAAAAGTAACCCATCATGGAAAGGGTTTTGGAAAGAAATTGTTGTTTAGCAGTGATATGAATGTGACAAATCTGCAGAATAGGAACATCAAAGTGATTCAAGATGTTTGCAACAACAGACGCATAACCAAGTGCCAGAAATTTGTGGGAGCTGCAAGTAGTGAACATCCTATAAGCAAAATAATAGGGCCAGTTAATTTTGATCATATTCTTGAGAATATAGATGAGGTGAACCTCTGTCTGCTCAACTCTTGAGTATCCTCCTTTCTTAGGCCTCAAGATGCGAGCAACAATCCATTGAAGAATACGGTCTTTGAATTTTAGATGGTCGGTAGTGACACTTTTAGGAAATAATTCACTTGCCACAAAATCAGCTGAATACGGTTCCCGCAACATTGAATTCAGAGCAGTTTTAAATTCATAGCCCTCAACAAAGGTTTTATCAGTAACCTTTGGGAGAGTGTCATCAGTGTCCAAGACAAACAATGTAGACCATACATCATTTGTCACTTCAAATTCTGTATTATTCATGGAGAATTTAAATTCAGCCCCACAAAATTTGCCCTTGATCCCACAATAGAATAACCGAGTCAAGTCTTCACTATACTTATCATCACATTCTATAAATTCACTAAGATTTTGAAAATTTATAAGTTCAGAAATATCAGGAATGTGAAAATCTGGACCCATCAAAGGATAAAACCCATGTTGTCTTATAACAGCCCGATTAGAAAACAGTTCCGCAAAAGGAGTAGTTAGCCTTTCAGAAATTAAAGATTCAAAGGTTACCCGTTGTGAAGATGATGATGCTCTGGTTGGTACTGATTGTGAAGATGATCCTCTTGTTCCCCTTCTACTATCGTTTCTTCTTGAAGCCATTGTTGAAGAAAAGTGGAGACAGGATGATGACACTTGTTTTTCTCTGAGAGTAAAGAAGAGATATGGCAGCCCTTAGAAAACCTTGTAGCAGTAATATAGAAGATTTCCTCTTGGTGGGTTTTGATTTCTAGGGTTTGGATGAGGATTTAGTGGAGAGTAATTGTGATTGATGAGGTTTAATGGAGGAGGATAGGGAGAGATTGACCACAAAGACTAATAAGATGACATGCAAGAATCATAGATTAATGTACAATGAGAATATGTAGGGAAAATGAACAACACTAGGTCGGCGCACACGTCCCAGTAAAGAAGGGAGTCTGAACGGTCAAGTTATGCGTCGACCTGTGAATCTGTGCGTCGGCGCATGATTCTTGAATTTTTTGAAAAAAGTTGAACATGTGTTTATGCGCTATCCCGAAAATTTAGTAGGTCAGCGCATGAATCTATGCGTCGACGTATGAACGTAAAAAAATGAAATTTTGTAATTTTAAAGTTCCAACCAGATAAATAGACACGTGCGCATACAGAACAAAACATCCACATGAACGATAAGTGCTCAAAATGCAATAAACATTAAGATTAGAGTAATTAATATGGCACAAAATATTGATAAACATCTATAAATCAGAATGATATTACCTTGATCGTCATGACGATAAGATCCCTCACATATGGCTAAATATCTCTTTGCATTGTTAGTGAAAAGAATAAACAAGCATATATATATATATATATATATATATATATATATATATATGTGTGTGTGTGTGTGTGTGTGTGTGAAGATCAATACCCTAAAGGATTATTAAGCACAATCCGAGATATCGAGAATGCCAAGTTCCCTATGGATGTGAAAGAAAGGCTCTGTAGCTAATGGTTTTGTGAAAATATCGGCAAGTTGATTCTTAGTGTCAACGTGCTCAAAAGTTACATCACCTTTCTCTACATGATCCCTAAGAAAATGATGGCGTATTTCGATATGCTTGGTGCGTGAATGCAATACGGGGTTCTTAGTTAGATTAATCGCACTAGTGTTATCGCACAAAATTGGAATACGTTCAATTTTTAAGTTGAAATCAAGTAATTGTTGTTTAAGCCATAAAACTTGAGCACAACAACTACCGGCGACAACATATTCCGCCTCGGCTGTTGACAAAGCAACGGAAACCTATTTCTTGCTGTGCCAACTCACCAAGGAATTTGCGAAAAAGTGACACGTGCCACTAGTACTTTTCCTATCCAACTTGCACCCGGCAAAGTCGGAATCGGAGTAGCCAACTAAGGAACAAACACTACCTTTGTAATACCACAGCCCATACTTTGGAGTACCAGAAAGGTATCGAAGTATGCGCTTAACTGCCTTAAGGTGGGATTCCTTGGGATGTGCCTAATACTTCACACACATGCATACACTAAACATTATATCGGGACGTGATGCGGTAAGATAAAGAAGAGACCCTATCATACCTCGATACTTCTTTACCTTAACATCCTTACCCTTTTTGTCACGATCAAGATTAGCACTTGTAGGCATAGGAGTATCTATTGCTTTGCAGTTCAGCATATCAAAACGTTTTAGTAACTCAAGACAATATTTCGTTTGACTCGCGAATGTGCCCTCTTCAAGTTGTTTGATTTGCAATCCGAGGAAATAGTTGAGCTCCCCCATCATGCTCATTTCAAACTCCCCCTGCATCAAACTAGAAAACTCCTTGACCAAGGTCATGTTAGTAGACCCAAATATGATATCATTAACATAAATTTGTACCAAAATTAAGTGTTTTCCTTGACGTTTAATAAAGAGGGTTGTGTCAACCTTTCCTCTTGAATACCCTTGATCTAGTAGAAATTTGCTTAGACGTTCATACCAAGCCCTAGGGGCTTGTTTAAGTCCGTACAAAGCTCATTTTAGTTTATAGACATGATCAGGATATTCGTGGGATTCAAAACCCGGAGGTTGGGCTACATAAACCTCTTCATTTATGTATCCATTAAGGAACGCACTTTTAACATCCATTTGGAATAATTTAAAGTTCTTTGTGCAAGCATAGGCAAGTAGAAGGCGTATGGCCTCGAGTCGGGCAACCAGCGCATAAGTTTCCTCATAGTCGATTCCTTCCTCTTGGTTATAGCCTTGCGCTACAAGCCTAGCTTTGTTACGCATTATTACTCCATTTTCATCAAGTTTATTCTTAAACACCCATCGGGTGCCGATTACTCGATGATCTCACGGAGGGGGAACAAGGTCCCAAACCTTATTTCTCCAGAATTGATTTTGTTCATCTTGCATTGATAGAAACCAATGCTCATCGAGTAACGCATCCTTAGCGTTTTTAGGTTAAACTTGGGAAACAAAAGCAGAGTAATAACAAAAGTTACTAAGTTTAGAGCGATTAGTTATTCCCTTAGATATATCACCAAGAATGTTGTCAATTGGATGGTCTTTTGAAGACTTCCAAGCTGGAGGAAGTTCATCTTTATCAGCATGATGATCATCCTCACTTTTCACTGGTTGGTGATCCTTTTCCTCCTCAATACGCACTGCTTCAGGCTGATCAATTCCCTTATCAGTGTCCTTGAGTATGTCTTCAGTAGGTACACCTGCACCATGAAAAGAACTCCTTCTCCGACATTTCTCGGATAAGACTCGTCAAAAGTAACATGAACTGACTCTTCAACTATGCGTAACCTCTTATTATAAATTCTATATGCTTTACTTGACTGAGAGTATCCAAGAAAAATACCCTCGTCGGCCTTGGCATCAAATTTACCAAGAGACTCTTTCCCATTGTTTAACACAAAGCATTTGCAACCAAATACATGAAGGTGAGATATGTTTGGCTTACACCCTTTTAAAAGCTCATACGGTGTCTTGTTTAGAATAGGTCGGATGAGCACCCTATTCAAAACATAACAAGCTGTACTTATGGCGTCGGCCCAAAAGTATTTTGGTAATCCACCATCATTGATCATAGTCCTTCCAAGTTCTTCCAAAACTCTATTTTTACGTTCCACTACCCCATTTTGTTGAGGGGTACGTGGTGGGGAAAAATTATGATCAATTCCGTTGGAATCACAAAATGCTTCAAATAAATGATTTTCAAACTCACCCTCATGGTCACTTCTAATTGACCCAATGTTTGTGTTTAACTTGTTCTGAGATAACTTAGCAAATCGTTCAAAGGCCGAAAAAGTATCACTCTTATTTGCTAAGAAAATTGTCCAGCAAAACCTAGAAAAATCATCGACTATAACAAGCCCATAATAGTTACCACCTAGACTTTTAACCCTAGATGGTCCAAAGAGGTCCATATGGAGGAGCTCAAGGGGTCTCATAGTTGAAACGATGTTTTTGGATTTGAATGAGATCCTTGTTTGCTTTCCCATTTGGCACGCATCACAAAGGTGATCCTTTGTGAATTTAATTTTGGGCAAACCGATGACTAGGTCTTTAGAGACAATTTTGTTAACAAATCAAAATTGATGTGAGCCAACCGTCTATGCCACAACCATGAATATTCATTCATAGCGACTAGACACTTGTCTCCAATCAACGATACCTCATTTAAGTCTAGCATATAGACGTTGTTCACCCTCAAGCCCTTAAACACGTTCTTTTTGTCGCAATCTTCACCTATGCAACAATCCTTTGAAAAAGATACTTTATAATTCTTGTCACATAGTTGACTAATGCTTAAAAGGTTGTGTCTAAGGCCTTCCACAAGCAGTACATCAGAGATAGTAGTAGATGAGGGGTTACCTACACTACCTTTGCCGAGAATCTGTCCGTTCTTGTTATCTTCGTAGGTGACAACCCCCTTTTTCTTCGCCACAAAGTCGATAAAAAGAGATATGTCTCTGGTCATGTGTCTCGAGCAGCCATTATCCAGAACCCATCTTCTTTCGGTGGTCTCAAGACTTTGTACCTACAAAAACAATCAAGGGAGAGTAGGTACCCAATTCTCATTGGGTCCTTTAAGGTGAGTGAAACCAAAACCGCACTTGGACAACCATTGGTAGATGCCTTTCGGAACAAGAAACCTTCTGAAGCGGCATTTCTCAATAGTATGACCAGGCTTACAACAGTAAAGACAATTACGATTCATTTGGAATTTACTTTTGCTATCACTATCTCGAATCACATAAGTACACTTTTGATATGGATTATTCATGCTCTCACGAAAATGTGATCGATCAATAGCAAACGTAACTTTTGGCTTAAGAGCCTTGTCCAATTTGGCCTTGAGGGTTCTCACCTCTCGTTGCCAAATATGACAAGTGTCACAACCCCAATTGAACCAAGAGGTAGGATCCTTTTCAACCTTTGCTTTTGATGTGTCCACTATAGAGTTTTTTAGAGCTTCCAATTCCTTTTCGGAATCGGAAACCTTCTTCTCCAAATATGTGAAAATCCTTTTGTTTGAGGCTAAGCGTTGAAATGCTTCCTTAGCCTCATAGTGTAACATGTCAAAAGCCTTTCGTAACTCTAAATGAGACATAGTATTAACATGATCATATTTAGAATGATTTACCTCTTTTGCTTTGTTGTGGCGTGCCATAAGACAAAAGTTAACGGATTCACTTTCGTCGCTTGAGGAATCATCTTTCTCCCACTCACTATCGCTTTCCCAAGCGATGTATGCTCGTCGAGACTTGTTGGACTTTTTGTTTGAGCGACTCTTGTCATTATCCTTATCTTTGTCTTTCTTTAGAGATGGACAATCTGGCTTGTAGTGCCCGGATTTTCCACAGTTGTAGCACGTACCTTTTACCTTGCCATTTTTATTTCCTTCGCTTCTAGATTGCTTCCTAAACTTGACTAGATTTCTATCCGAGTGTTGAATATCGTTCTTACGAGCATATCTATTGTATCTCTTCACAAATAAGCCCATATCATCACCGAATTCTTCATCTTTGTCATTATTGGTTTCATCATCACTTAGCTCATGATGTGTGGACTTCGAACAAGAAGCCTTAAGAGTTATCAACTTCTTCTCCGTATCTTTTTCCTTCTCTTTCTTGATACTCTTTTCATGTTTATCCAAGCTAATGAGCACTTGCTCATGCTCATCAAGTTTCCCAAACAGTGTCGTGAGGTCTAGTGTAGCAAGATCATTGGCCTCCTTGATAGTGGTGATCTTCGGTTGCCATTCCCTGTTAAGACACCTCAGAATTTTGTTAGTAGAATCCTCATTTGGAATTGGTTTACCAAGAACATGCAGTTTGTTGATGATGTGAGTGAATCGTTTTTGCATATCCGCAATGGTTTCCCCTTGCTTCATGTAAAACAAATCAAACTCTTGCGTTAGTGTATTAATACGAGCCAACTAAACATCATTAGTGCCTTCGTGGGCTACTTGTAAAGCATCCCGCATGGCTTTGGCCGTTTCACAATGGGAGACTCGATAATACTCGTCAACTCCCAAGGAGGAGATGATCATATTACGAGCCTTCCAATCATAGCTGTACTTTTTCTCGTCCTCCTCAGTCCATTGAGCTTCGGGTTTAGGAACGACAACGCCTTCCGCGTTAGTCATAGTAATTTGCATGGGACCTTTTAAAATAACGTTCCAAACCTTCCGATCATTGGAATTAATATGAACGCGCATACAATCCTTCCAGTAGCTGTAGTTTTCACCTGTAAAAACTGGAGCTCTATTATAAGCCCCTTTAGGTTCGTTTGCCATGATCCAAGAAGTTTTACCAAAGCACCGGAATTAACCAGAGCTCGTGATACCACTTGTTAGACGATGGCTATGGATCTAGAAGGGGGGGGGGGTTGAATAGATCCCTTGAGTTTTACACGCAAATGGTTTACAAAATTTGTTTTTAAAAAATTATTTAAACAGAAGCTACCACTGGATAGAACGTCTACAACGAACCTTCTACCAAAAGGATCAGATATGCACGAATATATCACGGATGAGTGCAGAAGAGAAAAAATCAGTTTTGAATATTACACTTAAGATACGCAATCAACAAAATATCACTTGGTTGATGTATATTCCAATCTAATGAGGTAAAATGATAAGCAATTTAAAGACAACAAGTTCGAATTTTGCTTTGACACAAATTATCAAACACCTAGTGTGCAAAAACACACTAAGTGCAGAATTTCAGTGAAGGGTAATGTACAGCTACTCTAAGATACAATTCAAGGAATTGTATTAGTTTAACAAAACAATTTATCAGCTTACAATTACTCTACAATAGAAATTTCGATGACTTGCGACTTCACAAATTCGAACGAACTGAATTGTAAAAGAGTTAAGGAAAGAGAGAACAAACGCGATTTGATTAGGCAGTTCCCCAATCGTCCTCGCTTTGGGTACGTCTGCCCCCAACTCCACAAATGGAATTGAGATATATATATATATATATATATATATATATAGTTGTTGCAAATTGTTTATTACAAGAGAAAACAATGAACATCCAAACCCTCGAACGTCTTCGATCGTTGATGCAGAATTTTCTCTTCCCTTGATTCAAGATGAATCAAGTGCTCCGAATATGGTTGATTCAACTACCGTCTCACGCTACTAAACCGAGAGAAACCACTGTTCTTCAGTTACCTTCACTCGGTCAATTGCAATCTACCAAGAATTCGAACCCAAACCTCCTTTCTACGATCCTCTGATTACAGCTACTAAACCGAACAATTGCACCAATTTTTGGTTACCTTCGCCCAGCCGAATCCCTGTAGAAAGAACAGTTTGTGCAAAAGCCCCTAAAATCTATCCGATTCTTGGAGGACAAAACCAACTGGTTTTATTAAAGAAACACCTGCCAAACTCTCAACGCAGAAGATGAAGATTACACTTCCTAAATTCTGAACGTTATCACTTCGATCAATGGGCGACACAAACAAAGATGATTATGTGTGATTGTTTGTTTACATAATGAGGAAGATGAAGATGAAGAGAGAAATGACATATATCTTTAACGTTTCTTGTTGGAAATAAAAAGGATGACCAAAACTATTTATATGAAAAATATGACCAACAAAAATAATAACAGAAAAGAAATTAAGTGAAAAAAAGTGCAGAATTTGAGGTCATGCGTCGACCTCCAGTATTCATGCGTCGACGCATAAATAAAGAATTTGGTGTCCACAAGTTTGTGCGTTTTCCCGCAAGTTTTGGAGGTTAGTGCATAAAATTTGGGGTTAGCGCATGAACTGAAGAGTCAGCGCATGAAGTGCAAATTTTCAGGAAATTCAATTTTTCTGAGCGTTTTTACCAGACCAAGATCAGAGACACATATTAGACACAACTAAAACGATAGTGGACATTTATTTTTAGAGAGGACAAGATCCTATGCATCTAGACATATGAACGATAATGGTTAGACGCTATATGCCCGACACGTGAAGTGATACCGCTCAAATTACAATCTAATATGTTTGTTGACATCATTAAAATAAGGTAGCTAGGAGAATATCCCTCACACGTGTTTAACTTGTTTTGATATAACTTAGCAAATCTCTCAAAGGCCGAAAAGGTATCACTCTCATTTATTAAGAAAATGGTCCAGCAAAACCTAGAAAAATCATCGACTATTACAAAACCATAATAGTTACCACCTAAGCTTTTAACCCTAGATGGTCCAAAGAGGTCCATATGGAGGAGCTCAAGGGGTCTCATAGTTGAAACGATATTTTTAGATTTGAATGAGATCCTTGTTTGTTTCCCCATTTGGCAAGCATCACAATGGTGATCCTTTGTGAATTTGATTTTGGGCAAACCGATGACTAGGTCTTTAGAGACTATTTTGTTAAGCAAATCAAATTTGATGTGAGCCAACCGTCTATGCCACAACCATGAATCTTCATTCATAGTGACTATACATTTGTCTGCATTCAACGATACCTCATTTAAGTCTAGCATATAGACGTTGTTCACCCTCAAGCCCTTAAACACGTTCTTTTTGTCACTATCTTCAACTATGCAACAATCTTTTGAAAATGATACTTTTATAATTCTTGTCACATAGTTGGCTAATGCTTAAAAGATTATGTCTAAGGCCTTCCACAAGAAGCACATCAAAGATAGTAGTAGATGAGGGGTTACCTACACTACCTTTTCCGAGAATCTGTCCCTTGTTGTTATCTCCGTAGGTGACAAACCCCTTTTTCTTTGCCACAAAGTTGATAAAAAGAGATATGTCGTCTGTCATATGTCTTGAGCAGCCACTATCCAAAACCCATCTTCTTTCGGTGGTCTCAAGACTTTGTACCTACAAAAACAATCAAGGGAGAGTAGGTACCCAATTCTCATTGGGTCCTTTGCGGTAAGTGAAACCAAGATCGCACTTGGGCAACCATTAATAAATGCCTTTTGGAACAAGAAATCTTCTAAAAGGACATTTACCAATAGTATGACCAGGCTTGCAACAATATAGGCAATCACGGTTCATTTGGAATTTACCTTTGCTATCTCTATCTCAAATCACATACGTATACCTTTGATACGGATTATTCATGCTTTCTCGATAATGTGATCGATCAATAACAAACATAACTTTAGGCTTAAGAGCCTTGTCTAATTTGGCCTTAAGGGTTCTTACTTCTTTTTGCCAAATATGACAAGTATCACAGCCCCCAAACTTGAACCATGGAGACTTATTCTCATAAATCTTAGCTTTTGATGTATCCACCATGGAGTTTTTAAGATCTTTCAATTCCTTTTCGGAATTGGAAACCTTTTTCTCCAAGTATTTAAAAATCTTTTTGTTCGAGCCTAAGCGTTGAAAAGCTTCCTTAGCCTCATGGTGCAACATATTAAAAGCCTGTTGTAATTCTAAATGAGACATAGTATTAGAATGGTCATATTTAGAGTGTTTTACCTCTTTCTTCTTGTTGTGACGTGCCATAAGACATAGATTAATGGATTCACTTTCATCACTTGAGCTGTCCTCTTTTTCTGACTCGCTATCACTTTCCCAAGCGAATGCTCGTCTAGATTTGTTTGACTTTTTATGTTGACGGCTCTTATCCTTGTCCTTATCCTTGTCTTTCTTAAGTGATGGACAATTCGGCTTGTAGTGCCCGGATTTTCCATAGTTGTAGCACGTCCCTTTAACCTTGCCATTCTTATTTCCTTCATTTCTAGATTGCCTCTTAAATTTAACAAGATTTTTATCCGAGTGTTGAATCTCATTCTTCTGAACATACCTATTGTATCTCTTCACAAATAGACTCATATCATCATCGGAGTCATCATCTTCGTCATTATTGGTTTCATCATCACTTTGCTCTTTAGATGTGGACTTTAAACAAGAAATCTTAAGAGCAATCGACTTCTTTTCCGTATCTTTCATTTTCTCCTTCTTTATACTCTTTTCATGTTTATCAAGGCTAATGAGCACTCGTTCATGCTCATCGAGTTTGCCAAATAGTGTGGTGAGGTCTAGAGTAGCTAGATTATTGGCCTCCTTGATCGCGGTGACCTTCGGCTGCCATTCCCTGTTAAGACACCTCAAAATCTTATTAGTAGCAACCTCGTTTGGAATTGGTTTACCAAGTACATGCAATTTATTGATAATGTGAGTAAATCGTTTTTGCATATCCGCAATGGTTTCCCCTTGCTTCATGTAAAAAGGATCAAACTCTTGCGTTAGTGTGTTAATACGAGCCATTTTAACATCATTAGTGCCTTCTTGGGCTACTTGTAAAGCATCCCACATGGCTTTGGCCATTTCACAATGAGAGACACGATAATATTCGTCAACTCCCAAAGAGGAGATCAAAATATTTCAAGCCTTCCAATCATAGTTGTACTTTTTCTCGTCCTCCTCATTCCATTGGTCTTAGAGTTTGGGAACGACTATTCCTTCGGCATTAGTCATTGTAATTTCCATGGGACCGTTTAAAATAACGTTCCAAACCTTCCGATCTATGGAATTTATATGGGCGCGCATACAATCCTTCCAGTAGCTGTAATTCTCGCCTGTAAAAACTGGAGCTCTATTATAAGCCCCTTTAGGTTCGTTCGCCATGATCCAAGAAGTTTTACCGAAGCACCAGATAAACCGGAGCTCGTGATACCACTTTTTAGATGATGGCTAGGATCTAGAAGGGGGGGGGGGGGGGGGGGTTGAATAGATCCCTCGAGTTTTACACGCAAATGGATTTCCAAAAAAATTTGTTTTAAAAATTTTGGCGGAAGCGGCCATTGAATTACGTCTACAACGAACCTCTACTAGAGGGATCGTATATGCACGATTATATTGGGAATGAATTATGGATGAGAAAAATTCAGATTGATTAACACAGTTTAAACACAATCAACAATGTTTTATTTGCTTGATAGTTAATCCAACCCAGCGAGGTAAATCGACAAACAATTAATTGTGAATACGTTCGATTTTGCGTTGAAACAAAATTATCGAACACTTGGTGTGCGTTAACACACTAAGTGCAGATTTCAAAGTAATGTGATGTTGAGCTTCTCCTAAATAAAATCCAAGGGATTGTATCAGATTTACAAAACAATTTAACAGCTCAATATAACACCAGCTCAGAAATTTTGATCAATTCAAACTTCGCAAATTTGAATGATATCAAACGTAAAGAGTTAAGGGAAAGAGAGAACAAACGAGATTTGATTAGGCAGTTCCCCAATCATCCTCGCTTTGGGTACCTCTGCCCCCAATTCCACAATTGGAATTGATATATATATATATATATATATATATATATATATATATATATATATAAATATATATGTTGTTGTTTGCAAATTTTTTATACAAGAGAAGAACTATGAACATCCAAACTCTCAAACGTCTTTGATTGTTGATGAATAGTCTTCTCTCCCCTTGATTCAAGACGAATCAAGTGCCTCGAATTCGGTTGAACAAGTCACCGTCCCACTCTACTAGACTGCAAGAAACCACCGTTCTTTAGTCACCTTCACTCGCCGACTTCAATTCTCCACAATTCGATCCCCAAACCTTTCTTCTACGATCCTCCGACTGTAGATACTAAACCGAAAGAATACTCTGTTCTTCGGTTACCTTCGCACGGCTGAATCCCTATAGAACGAAACGGTTTGTGCCAAAAACCCCCAAAATCTCCTTTGATTCTTGGTTGATAAAACCGAAGGTTTTATTCAAGAAAGACCTACCAATTCTCAACCTAGAAATGAAGATCACAACACTTCCTAATTCTGAACATTATCACTTCAAAATAGTGGACATCACAAGCAAAAATGATTATGTGTAATTGTTGGTTGACTCAAGGATGAAGATGAAGATGAAGAGAAGGATTGGTATAAATTTTCACCTTTCTTGTTGTGTTGTTATGTGAGAGACCCAACTATTTATAATGAATAACATAAATAACCAACAAAAAGAAATAACAAAAATAACAGAAATAACAGACAAAATTTAATGCAAAAAAATTGGTTCAGGCGAGGATGAGTCGACCGCCCTCTTAAGGAGGGTCGGCGTGCACTGTCCCGTAGAAATCACTACGCAAGTTTCACAATCATGCGTCGACCCATTAGCATCTTGCGTCAATGCAAGTATGCATATTTTGTATATTTTCAAATTCCCAGAATCATGCGTCGACCCAAGTCCTGCAGGGGTCAGCGTGCGCTTTCACGGTCCTTTCACAAAAATTGTTCCAACAAGCATGAGTCGACTCATGCTCAGTTTAGGTCGGTGCATCATCTGCATATTTTTCAAGAAATGTAATTTTCTACACATTTTAGCTGACCAAGACAAGGACAAACATGCAAGACATTAATATACTGATCATGCACATGTAGTTATAGGTAAGACCTTGTCCTATATGTTTAGACACATGAAAAGCTATGGTTAGATGCAATTTGCCCGACAATGAAGTGATACCGCTCAAATTACAATCTAATGCCTAGCTTATTTGTTGACATCATTAAAACCGAAATATATGAAAAACCTTAGCCCTCACAAATCTTGTGGTCAAAATTTGGGGTATGACACACAAGAATGGATCTTGTCATCAACCAGGTGCTTCAACCTTTGGTAATAAGTAGGGCTAAGGAAAATCATTGCACTGAGACGCCTCCTAGTATGACCATTATACATTGTCTCAAAAAATGCCATTCCCTCTGGTGATATTCTCCCATGAGCTTCCATGTACTCTCGAAGCTGAAAAAAGCTTTCTCTCACTGCATGAATGTTGTCTGCCTCAAAAAGATAATTTTAGACAAAATAGTTTGATGATGATCCTGAACCACCCCTCACGGCTCCGCTAGCTTGGTTATAGAATTTGAATCATTAAACATTGAGTATAAATGAAATTTGGATATTGAAATTCCAAGTGAGTTGAAATGGATGAAAAGGTTTTGTTTTTGATATGAAAGGGATATGGCTCTTAATTTGGTAAAATTGGATTAGAGATGGACATCAAATGATAAAAATGATTAATTGGATTTAGTTTTAACAAATGGGCATTTAGGTAATTCGTTTAGACTTGGATTTGGATATAGACTAACGGTTTGAGAACGAATATGTGACTTGGATTTTGAAGTTTGGATTATGGTTTTGGACATTTGAAAATGGTTATGGATTAACAAAAATGGATAATGGTTTATGATGGCTTTGTATCTTGAATTCCAAGAAATCCACATGACCAATTTTAACGTGTCTAATTCCAATCAAACTCCCACTTCACACCAAACTTCTATCCTCAATGAATCTAAAAATTCAATCGGTAAGCTCAGCTGACCATGACCCAATGCCTTTCAGGTCAGGCCACAACTGCTTTGTCCTGATGACCATTGATCTCCTCAACATGAAACCCTAATCTCATGATTTTGAATTGATGACTGTCCATAAACTCACCCCTGATTAAGAACCCTAATCTTCCTTGAATGCACACTGATGAAGACTTGAACTGAGAAAAAGCCAAACCCTGATTCACACCAAAGAAATCGTGACCCTAAGCTTCTGATGAATCCTTTGAATGGGGAAAACCCTGGAGCTTGATGAACCTCTGAATAGGAAGATAGTCATGCTAATATTAATTCAAACCTTGCTTCACCTTGACCTGAAATAGGAACCGACCGAATCACCTCTGAATAGGGCCAACACAAGTAACAACACAATCCTTCGATCCCATGTCTTAAAAGGCCAATGCACATGAATGATTATGAGTTTATGACCTAATGAAGATGCAAATGAATGCGAAACAAAATCCAGTTAATGTTAGAACAGGCGAGGACAAATTTTGGGGTGTTACAGCTGCCCCAATTCAATCGACTTTGACCTGAAGGGAAGATAGCAACGACTTTCAGACATTCGAGGTGTAAGGTGATTGAATACAAAAAGAACCCGAAAATTTGCAATCTGCGGGGAAATACGTGATAAAATGATTAGATGCCAGCCAAAGGGAGCTCAAAGATAGCGAATACCAACCAAAAGTTGAAATAGCGAAAGATGACAGATGTGTTAACCATAGATGCCAACCAAGAGTTGGGATGAAAAGAACACTGATAAGGAGTGAACTCGCAACGAAGAATACTGACCAAAAGTTGGGATAGAGGATAGGATATCTACCTCGATTTGGGATAAAGACAAAGTACCGACCAAGAGTTGTAATACGAGACAATAATCAACAATTACTATAACGGGGCCGCCGACCGAAGGCGAGCTCACAAAGGGTACCAACCAAAAGTTGAGATAAAACCGAAGACCTCCAACCAATAGTTGGGAAAAAGGAAAGACACCAACCGAGAGTCGAGAGAGAAGATACTAACCAAGAGTTAGGATAATAACTAAAAGTTGAGATGAAATAAAGGATACTAACCAAAAGTTAGGATGAAATGAAGGATGCTAACCAAGAGTTAGGATAAAGGATACTAACCAAGAGTTAGGATAACGAGGATGCCGACCGAAGGTGAACTCATAACGAAAGATACCAACCAAAAGTTGGGATAAAGGGTACTAACCAAGAGTTAGGATAACAGATACTAACTAAGAGTTAGGATGACGGATATACAAAACGCCAACCAAAGGCAAACTCACAACGAAAGATACCAACCAAGAGTCGGGATAAAAGTTACTAACCAAGAGTTAGGATAATAGATACTAACCAATAGTTAGGATAACGAGATCACCGACAAAGGCGAAATCACAACGAAAGATACCAACCAAGAGTCGGGATAAAAATACTAACCAATAGTTAGGATAACGGATACTAACCAATAGTTAGGATAACAAGAACGCCGACCAAAGGCGAACTCACAATGAAAGATACCAACCAAGAGTCAGGATAAAAGATACTAACCAATAGTTAGGATAGAGGGTACTAACCAATACTTAGGATAACGAGAATGCCGAACAAAGGCGAACTCACAACGAAGGATACCAACCAAGAGTCAGGAAAGAAGGTATTCACTGTGTGCCAACCAAAAGTTGGGATAAACCAAAAATATACAGGAAGTAGACTCCACGGACTTACAACCTCAAAGGAAGATGACTCCGGTGGGGAAAAGAGAAGCCTAAACAGACGACTCTTCAGATCAGTTGAAGTGGCTCTTCTCAAGGAAGATGCATAGGATTGTGCCAGCTTAGTCAACATGAGTCAAGGGTGTCAGTCTTGATGTCTCAACATTCTGCTTGGCAAGGAAGGTACCTACACTAAAGAATACTTGTTTGGTATTCCTAGAGTGTTGATATCTCTTGGATGTATGGCCTTCTGAACAAGGATTTAAGATCAATTGCTATTTGTGGAATACACAAGTATTTAATTGATTATTCATGTGTGTGGTGTTCAAAATTGGATGTAGTCAAGGTCATCAGTGAAGATTTCATTAGATAAGGATCAGATGTTCAACCAGATGTTAAAACATTCCATCAGCAGAGATTGTGCAGAATCTTGCTGATTCAAGGAATGAATATTTAGGACAAGAGATGGGAGTAGCTTATGCTATGGGAACCAAACTTTTGTGTGTTGACATAAAATGTTGGGAACCTTCTTCTAGTTGGATCTGCAGAGGTACATAATCTGACTAGGAAGTTTCGTGGCAGAAAGCTTATCTAGAATATGGTGTTGATGGAAGTGAAGATGAAGACTTCTTAATCTTGATGAAGATTAATTGGATCAATTTATTTCTGATCTAAGTGAATTGGAGTGCAGCTACTGAGAGAATGTGATCCATTTCAACATAGAGGTTCTGGATAAGTGTCCAGGACAGTATCTCTGACATCTTGGAGAAAGCTGGATTTCTTGTAGTTGTTGACTACTCTTTCCTAAAGAATCAGGAGACAAATGATCATGCAATGGCAATCAACACATGAAGGTCAGAAGCTCAAACAAGTTATTTAAGTCACACAAGAGCACCAAGCATCAAGGGATCATACAAGAGAACAAACTCAAGAGACTAGGTCAAGAACACACAAGTATCATGCTCAATACATCACCAAATTGAAACCTCAATAAAAAATAGTTAAATAACCAAACAAATATGGATCTAAGGCTCTAAATCATGGCAAAGCAATCAAGATCAAGTATGAAATAGATCCCAAAAAGCATTGCATAAAGTCATCATCAAAATCATCCAACAAGTTCAAGTATGCCATTAATCGAGCATATATCGAGGACCAATTAAAACCAATTAATAAGCATCCCAAAATTAATAATCAAGTCACCAAAACAACATTCAAACATTCATCAATCAAGTATCAAAGCATGGCCTAAATATTGGATCAAGAAAGCAATCATAAAGCATCAACAACATAAACCCTAGTTCAAGGACAAAACTGTAAAAGCACTTCACAAATTAATTCAAAATAAAATAGAAAAATTAATTGAAAAATAAAATAAAAATCATGATAAATGTTTAGAGACCTTAAGATGTGTAGAAAGTATTTTTAGGAATTTTAAAAATGAGTTTATCAACTAAAATAAAATCAAAAATATAAAAGGATAAAAAAAGAAAAATCAAAGAAGAAGAAACCATGAGGGGTATATCAGCAAAACTGGAATGAATTAGGATCAAGTTGTCAGCGCGTTGGGCTCAAAATCTTGGGGGTGTGGATAACAAACAAAACAAACCCCAGTCCACTAAGTAAACACACTCAGGTGCCACGCAAACCTCAATAATTGAGGTGGCACCTAGTCAGCAAGGAAAGCGAATATGTACAAGCCATGTAATACAATTTGAAATTAAAACAAGGCACACATGCCACCTCAGCTTGCCTCCAACCTTCAGACGGTGGAGCCCTAGCTCCGGTCGTCTTCTCCGGCCAGCCTCTCACCGGAGAAATAACAAACAACCCAGAAGTGAAAATAAACACCATCACTCCACTTAAAATTTCAGGTTGAGTCCAAATATGCTATTCATTTTTACAAACAAGCAATATTTCAGGGTGAAAATGAAACGCGAAAGCAAGCACACACGAATTGAAGGTCACCAAAATAAGATAACACTATGCTCAAACATTTCCTACCACATGTAGGGCTTCAGATGCAACCAACATGGGCTTAAAACGTGCATGGATCTAGCATGAGAGAGTGAAAAAGTTTCAAGGGTTACCTAGTGGAATATGTTCACTGCACCTTATTATTTGCTTCAAAAGCTTCAGAAACACTTCCTCCAAGCTCCAATAATGATGAAGAGAACAAGAGAATAGAGAATTCTTGAAGATGAGAAATTCTTGAAGGAGATAGAGCTTCAGATCTGGATCAATTCCCCTCCCCTTGGTTTGGAGTTGATTTGCTTTTATATGGAGCTCTTTTTAGGGTTGGAAATGAAGGTGAGGCTTGGAGTTTGTTGTTGTGGTTTGGCAAGAGAAAAGAAAAGAAAAATGGTGCACATGTCATGGCGGCTTAGGTTGAGGTTTTTTCTCAGCTTTGGAGAGAGGTTTGGAGAGTGGAAATGAGGCGTGAAAAAGGGTGATGAGGTGCACGTGAGAATGAGTGTGATGCAAAGTCGTACAACCACTTTCTCTTTCCTTATTTTGGTAAAAGGGTTAAATAAGGTGTGCATGGGAATAGTATAAATGTTTAGGCATTTTAGAAAATATTTTGGTAATGCAATGTGTGTGGTCTTGGTGCTAAGAAGCATGTTGAAAAATCAAGTCACAAATGTGCCAAGAATATGCATGAAAAGCATATCCATATGATATCCTTTAGGCCATTGTAACTTAAAGATGAAGAAACCATTTGATGAGAAATTTGGTACAAAAATGAAGTATGAAGAAAGAAGAACAAGTTTCATGTTGAAATACACTTGAAATAATGCTTGGAATCATATGAAAAAGGGACTTGAAGTTGTGTCCACAAAACTGTCTAAAAGGCTTGAAAATATTCTAAGTTACAAATGTGTTTTGGAAACTTTGAAAACCCAAATTTGAAATGCCATAACTTGAGGAGCATTGATCCAATTGAGGAGTTTTTGGTATGTATGAAAAGCTTGAAGCATGAAGGAAAATTCTCATGTTGACAGAAAGTTGAGTTGAAGCTTGGAATCATGAGAAAATAGCCTTGAAAGTTGGCTTCATGACATTGATCCATGACCTATACTTTTGACCGCTTGAAAAACCCTAATTTGAGGCATCATAACTTGAGTTCTAATTATCCAAATGTAGAGTTCTTGTTATCAAAAGAAAGCTTAAAGAATAAGGAACAACACTCATGTTGAAAGAAAATTGAGGTGAAGCTTGGATCATCAAGAAAATTGGCCTTGAAAGCATGAACTTTTGACTGAATTTCCACACTTAGAAAAATTCTAAGTGTTGAAACTTGAATTCCACATTTTCCCTAACTTTAAGCCATCATAACTCTTGATCTATACATCTTTTGAATTTGCTTTCTTCTACAAACTTGTAGTATATGATGTCCTCTTCAATTTGATCATTCGTTTGCACCATTTGGATCAACGATTATGAAGATATGGATCTTGCAAGATGGCTTCATGAACACAAATTTTCCATACTTAGAAAAAATCCAAAACCTTAATTTAGTATCTTTTCCTGATTTTATGATTTCTCTTGATTCCTCTTGATCAAACCTCATAATACCATGGATCAGGGACGGAGCCACACATATGAGTGTTTAGGCAATTGCCTCACTTAAAATGTATCACTCTCCACAATAGTATTATATAATAATACTATTATAAAATATCACAAAACTTTGTTTTCACTTCACCACCATGAAATCTAATTATAATATATTTAAGACAATTCAATGTATATATAACTTATGTCGCACTACGCCAAAAATATGATTAGACAGCACCAAAAAGACAGCGGTTTTATGCAAAAGCGCTGCTAAAAAGAATAAAAAAATTTCGCTAAAAAAAAGCGCCTTAAAAGAAAGGCTTTAGAAAGCGCTTTTCAAAAGCGCTGTAAAAGAATGTAAAAGAGTGCCACCTTAGACAGCGCTTTCCAAAAAGCGCTGCTATAGGTATCACTTTAGAGAGCGCTTTTAAAAAGCGCTATTATAGGTATCACCTTAGAAAGCGCTTTCAGAAAAAACTCTAATAGGGCTCAATTTCTTTTCACTTTAGAAAGCGCTTTCTAAGGAAAAGCGCTCTCTAAAGTCATTTACTAATTAAAATATAAAACAATTCTAAACATTTTCAGAGACAGCGTTGTATTTGTTGTTTGACACAATTATACTGAAAAACATCAAGAATCACAAAAAATGGCAAAAGAGGGGTCAAACCCACGCCCTTTAGGTAGGGAAAGGAATTTTAAATTATATTAATATATCAAATTATATTTAATATATTTAAATTATATATTTTAACTTATTTAAATTATATTTAATATATATAAATTATATTAATATATAATTTAAAATATATTAATTTAAAATATACTTTAAATTATATTAATATATCAAATTATATTTAATATATTTAAATTATATTAAGTTATATTTTAATTTATTTTAAATTATATTTTAAATTATTCAAATAATGTATTTAAATATACATGTTTTAAATACAAATATTTTAACTTATTTAAATTATATTTAATATATATAAATTATATTAATATATAATTGAAAATATATTAATTTAAAATATAATTTAAATTATATTAATATATCAAATTATATTTAATATATTTTAATTTATTTTAAATTATATTTTAAATTATTCAAATAATATATTTAAATATATATGTTTTAAATACAAACATTTTAACTTATTTAAATTATATTTAATATATATAAATTATATTAATATATAATTTAAAATATATTAATTTAAAATATAATTTAAATTATATTAATATATCAAATTATATTTAATATTTTTAAATTATATTAAATTATATTTTAATTTATTTTAAATTATATTTAGAATTATTCAAATAATATATTTAAATATATATGTTTTAAATACAAACATTTTAACTTATTTAAATTATATATAATATATATATAAATTATATTAATATATAATTTAAAATATACTTTAAAATATATTAATATATCAAATTATATTTAATATATTTAAATTATATTAAATTATATTAAATTATATTTTAATTTATTTTAAATTATATTTAAAATTATTCAAATAATATATTTAAATATATATGTTGACACCTTATTTTATATATTTATGGAGTGAGTATAAACAATGGATGAGGGCGTAGTACCGGTGGTCAAGGAGATTTCTGTGTTTGTTTGCCATGCTTTGAGTCTGGGGTTTGAATCCCCCTCGCCCCAGACTCATTTTTATATTTTTTGACATTTTCAGGTAAACCTTAGACAGCGCTTTCTAAGGACAAAGCGCTGTTATAAGCCTTCTAAAAATAGTCTTTAAATTATATTAAATTATATTTTAAATTATTCAAATAATATATTTAAATATATATGTTTTAAATACAAACATTTTAACTTATTTAAATTATATTTAATATATATAAATTATATTAATATATTAATTTAAAATATACTTTAAATTATATTAATATATCAAATTATATTTAATATATTTAATTTATATTTTAATTTATTTTTAATTATATTTTAAATTATTCAAATAATATATTTAAATATATATGTTTTAAATACAAACATTTTAACTTATTTAAATTATATTTAATATATATAAATTATATTAATATATAATTTAAAATATACTTTAAATTATATTAATATATCAAATTATATTTAATATATTTAAATTATATTAAATTATATTTTAATTTATTTTAAATTATATTTAAAATTATTCAAATAATATATTTAAATATATATGTTTTAAATACAAACATTTTAACTTATTTAAATTATATTTAATATATAATTTAAAATATACTTTAAATTATATTAATATATCAAATTATATTTAATATAATTAAATTATATTAAATTATATTTTAATTTATTTTAAATTAAATTTAAAATTATTCAAATAATATATTTAAATATATATGTTGACACCTTATTTTATATATTTATGGAGTGAGTATAAACAATGGATGAGGGAGTAGTACCGCTGGTCAAGGAGGTTTGTGTGTTTGTTTGCCATGCTTTGAGTCTGGGGTTCGAATCCCCCTCGCCCCAGACTCATTTTTATATTTTTTGACATTTTCAGGTAAACCTTAGACAACGCTTTCTAAGGACAAAGCGCTGTTATAAGCCTTCTAAAAATAGCCTTTAGAAAGCGCTTTAGAAAAGCGCTGTCTAAAGTTTAACCTTAGAAAGCGCTTTAAGAAAAGCGCCCTCTAAGGTCTTTAAGTCTCCTCACTTTAGAAAGCGCTTTTTAAGGAAAGCGCCCTCTAAGGTCATTTATTAATTAAAATATAAAACACATTTCATTTTATTTTCTGAAACTGCTTCTATTCATTTTCTTCTCTCGACCCTTGCTCTCTTTCTTCTCTGCTGAAACCCTTGCTCTCTTTCTTCTCTGCTGAAACCCTTTGCCATTGCCGTCGTTCATCCGCCATTGCCGTCGTTCATTCACGGTTGCCGTCGTTCTGCTGTCGTCGTTCATTGTCGTGACTTCACTGCTGCCGTCGTTTTGCTGCCGTCGTGACGAAGAAGAGGTACATTGTTGTTGCTGTTCTTACTTCTAACATTGTTCGTTGTTGCTGTTCTTGTCATCATTATTGTCAATCGTTCTTGCATGTTATTGTTGTTCGTTGTTGCTGTTCGTTGTCGTGAAAGGAACCATACCACCACCTGCAACTTCTTCTTCTTTTTTTTTTAAAAGAAACATAAAACAACATTTTTGTTGATGTTTTTTGTTAATAAATTTATTTCTCTTGATTTTTAAACTATTATTGTTGTTCTTGTTTGGTATATATAATAGAATATGACCCTGCAGTGAAGTGAAAGCTAGAGTTTCTGTGTAGAATGATGATAAAATTCGAATATTTTGTGTAGGATTACTATTGACCTCTCCTTTTGGTACCTGTTACTAACAAGTATCAATTTCTTGTTAGAATTAGAAACTCAGAATCTTATCATTCTTTTATAAGGGTGTTTGTTTATTTACTTGGTTTCAGTGTTTATTAATTATTTTTCTTTTCCTTTTCAATTTTCACTTTAACTTGCTTAGGCTTTGTAAGTTGTAAGTATTCATTAACAGTGGAGTGAGGGATACCAAGATGTGGCTGAAATGGTGGGAGAAGATTTCAGGGAATGGTTACAAAATCAATCAACGGTATTATCAGTATATTGGGTCAAATAGAGTGAAGAGAGAGTTATGGAGGAAGCTTTTGTTGACATGGGTGTTGGGTTGTACTGTGGTGTCTTTGTGGATCTTTTGCTTTATGAGTTTACAAGCTAGTGTTAAGAGGAAAGAAACTCTTGGTAGTATGTGTGATGAAAGGGCTAGGAAAGAAACTCTTTTGCTTTATGAGTTTATATTTGTCATTTAATTTTTGTTTTTTTCTTTCTTACAGGTAAAATGTCTAATAACCAGGAAGACACCCACGAGACACATGATACACAGGAAGCTCAGAATGAAGCTTCGAATGTAGAACATGAAATAAAAAGAGGAAAAACCATTATGAAGAGAATCATCCGTGCTAGAGATAAAGGGATGAGATTTGATGTACATTGGAGTGACCAGAACCAACTAGTTGAGCCTAACGGTTCAATGTTATCTTCATACATTGGTTCACTTGTCCGTCAGCACATTCCAATCACTAGTGATAATTGGAGGAGTAAATCGTTGGATGCCGGTAAAGAAAAGATATGGACTGAGATACAGGTACTTACCAAATATGATTGATGTTATTAGATTTTTGTTGATGATTAAGTCTTTAATTTACTTATACTAACACACTTTATGTTTATATGTGTATGTTTTTTCGTAGAGGTCCTTTAATATTGAAGAAAGCCAGAAAAAGTATTGTCTTCAATTGGCCGTGTAGCGAGCGATTTTGGACGCGGTTCTTAAGCGTGGTCGCTCTCTGCGGTTGAGTTTACTACAGGTCGATTCATTTTTTATCCTATTAAAGCTGACGAAGGAAGGGAAATAGATGTCTCCAATTAACCCTGCTTGTATACTGAGTTTAAACAGCGGTCTGTTAGGTTACGGATGCTATCAATGTGGGGGGGCCTTTGTACTGGTTATTTGTATTTTCGTCAATACTGATTTCTCTCTTTTTGTTAGGATACTGCTTCAGATTAGGATATATGGGATCTTGGGTTTTTTGTTGATTGCGCTCGCTAAGATTTTTCTTTCAATCTTATGCCTACGTATTCCTGTTTACCGAAACAGGGAAATCAGAGCGTTAGTAGTTCCTTCTATTCTATGGGAGGAAATGGTGTTTTGGTGTCTTGTTCAAAGCCCAAGACGTGAAGCTAAAGGGTAGTTTGTATCTTGTTCAAATCCCCAAGATGTGAAGCTGAAAGGGGTTTGACTTTAGAGAGAATTTGTCATCTCTAAAGAGGGGGTTGTATGTCACAACGGTTTATAAAGGAGAATTACTTTAACCGGGATATGCGAATCCGGCAATGCCATAATTTCCTTTATAGGGGATTTTAACCTGGAGGATAAGACTTTAACTCAGTGTAGAGCAATGCCATCTTTCCTTAGGAATTTCTCATGCTAAAAGAGGGACAGTGGCATGGATAGAGATGATCCAGAGGCTTGCCGCTTACAGCAATTAGATGAAAGGGGAAGTAGTTGTTGATGTTTGTGTACTGTGAACGAGGCACAGCTTCGATGTTAAAAGGTTAATTGGATCAACCAGTGGTTTTCTTATACAAAGCCTAAGAGGAGGCTAATATGTGTCTCATACAAAGCCCGAGAGAGAGGCTAAAAGGGGTTGATCCTACAAGAGGATCTTTTATACTCAACAAGAGAGTGTTTTTGTATCTCGTACGAAGCCCGAGATGGAGGCTAAAGATGGTGACTCACCAAGAGAATCTTTTATACTCAACAAGAGAGTGTTTTTGTGTCTCGTACAAAGCCCGAGAGAGAGGCTAAAAGGTTTGTTTGGCTCAATAAGAACCTTTTTGTATCTCGTATAAAGCCTGAGATGGAGGCGAAAGGGGTGATTGACTCAACGAGGGAGTCTCTTATATGTCTCGTACAAAGCCCGAGAGAGAGGCTAAACGTTGTTTGCTCCGCTGGGGAGAATCATTGTACAAAGCCCAAAAGGAGGCTAGTATGACTGTTTCAGTTGAGTGACAGGTCCAATATACTGATTTTAAAAGAGAAAATCAGTTCTTATATGAGCAACACTGTACTCAGGGATTTGATTCGAGGATCAGGGTTATTCCCTATTCTTTAAGGAAATGGGAAATCCAAAGGGTATTGAGACTGTCCGAGTCTACGGGTTTCCTTCCTATTTAACGAAGGGGTCACTTGAGAATGTCTTTGAGACTCAAGGAGATTAGACTGTCCGTGTCTAGAGTTTTATCTTTTGTACTATGCTTTGAGAAACAATAGTAGACTCTATGACAGGACTGTTCTATGAAGATGACTAAGTTCTGTTCCTATACGTCTAGGAGGTCGTCGGGATAATTTGTACGAAGCCCAAGAGGAGGCTGGAAGCTTTTAAAAGCCGACGGGTCCTTGTACTAAGCCCAAGAGGAGGCTATCATTCCCGGAGGAAGAGATCATTATACGAAGCTTAAGAGGAGGCTGTGAATACTTCTAAGAAGCCGGCGGGTCCTTGTACTAAGCCCAAGAGGAGGCGGGGTTGCTTTTAGGAAGCCTGGGGGTCCTTGTACGATGCCCAAGAGGAGGCCGATGCTTTTAAGAAGCCCGTGGGTCCCCAAACCCTGAAAAATTCAAGGCAAACTATTCAAAAGGAAAAGATCAAGTCATGAAAGTTCGAGAATTTGGAAGAAACTCAAAGATGCCATTCATGGAGAATACATTCATCTCTGGGAGTAGAGTTTCTTGACAATTCCTAATGAGGACAGCCGAAGAGAAGACTGTATCTGGTGATCCTATTGGGGATCTAGTTGTCTATTTCTACGAATAAACGAAACGGCGTCACCTAGTTCTAGACGTAGTTGTCGGGGGAACTCTAAATATCTATACTATTATTACACAATTGATATGAGTTTATGAAAGAAGACTTACAGCGAAACAGCCCCACAATACAGTTATATGTATCTGAAAGCGGTAAATGAAAGCGTATAAACACTTACTCGGTTGTAGAGCTTCCATGTTGTTTGGTTAGTTGTTCAACAAAGACAGATTGAAAACAACAGTATATTCAAAATCAAAGGAGAAAGTGCTTTGAAAAAGAAAGATTTGGGGCTTACAGCTCAAGGAGAGGCCCAGGGTTTTATCAGTGAGCGCACTATTGAATTTGTACAGAGGGACTTATACAAGTGACTGAGGCCCAAAAAAGGTTTTCTGTACAAAGGGATGGGTCTTACACTCTCTCAAGAGGCCCAAAAGGTTTTAAAGAAAAAGAGTGGGGCTTATAACACAAGGGTAGGCCCAGATGATTTTTCATTTAAAATGGCGATCGCGCCGAGGTTTTCTTTTAACGCAGAGGGACTTATACAATAAGTGAGGCCCAAAATGTTTTGGTTAAAAGGAGGTTGGGTCTTACACTCTATTAGAGGCCCAAAGAGTTTTGAATGAGTGATGGGGCTTACAGCTCGAGGAGAGGCCCAGGTTATTTTTCAAAAGGCGACGATCGCGTCGTTTGTTTTTGACGGTATCGGGACTTATACAATACACTGAGGCCCAAAAATGATTTGGTCAATAAAAGGATTGGGTCTTACACTCTATTAGAGGCCCAAAAGTTTTGAATGTGTCTTATAGCTCAAGGAGAGGCCCAGGGTTTGTTTTTCAACGGATGATGATCGCGTCGAACTTTTTGAAATACAATGGGACTTATACCATAAGTGAGGCCCAAAGTGGGTTGTATTTATAAAGGGTTGGGTCTTACACTCTATTAGAGGGCCATGAGTGTTTGAAAAAGTTTGATGAGGGTTGAATTAATCAAAAACCCTAATTTCATTTTTTAAAGGGCATTTTTCAAAGAAAAATCAAGTAAAAAATGATAAAAAAAATATCAAATAAAATCATTAATCATGTTATAAATAGTGATTAAGGTTTATGAAAAAGTATTTTATCCACATGAATATTTAAAATCATTTTGGTTTTAAAAATCAAGAAAAATAAATCATTTTAAAAGCATTTAAAACAATTTAAAATAATATTTTTGAATATATTAAAAATATATCAAATAATAATATTTTTTGTGATTTTTTGGTGGATTAAAATATTATGGAGTATGAATAAGAAGTGTGTAAAACAAATTTGAAAAATGATGATTTTTACTATGTAAAAGAATTGGTTGAGTTTTGAAGATAAACTAAGAAAAAGAGGAATGTGATGTCACAACATCACTCATGAGACATCACTCATGAGTTTTGAATATAAGAGAAAAGGGACGATGTCACAACATCACATTCGACATCAGACAAAAACCAGAATTGCACCTTGATTTTCAACATCTTTTTATCAAGCTTCAAACATTCATAACTCTCTCAATTTTTAACGGAATTAAGATCCGGAAGAGCCTATCTTGACCAATTTTTCACAAGGAATCCAATTTTATCACTCAAACATACTAAAACTTAATGTACAGTGCACACAAGGCAAAAAACCAGATCTGCACCTTAAGTTTAAACATCTTTGCTTATCAAATTTTCAAACATTCATAACTCTCTCAATTTTTAACGAAATTGAAATCCGTAAGAACCTATCTTGACCAATTTTTCGCAAGGAATCCAATGGTATTACTCATACATACTGAAACTTAATGTACAGCACACACATGGCAAAAAACCAGATATGCACCTTAAGTTTAAAACAACATAAACTCCACATATAAACATGTTAAAGTACAAACAGTAGGAGGATCATAACATACGCATTAAGGACTACATTTTTGCTTCAAGAATTGTTCAATATGATGCATGTATGTGGACATCAAAGGAAAGCATGATTCAAAGAATTCAAGTTATGAATTTTACCTCCTTTTTGGAGATTTTGTGCAACCTACCAAGTGCTTTGTTCCAGAAATGATTTGATGCTTTGGACACCCTCAAATGACCTCTTAGAAGCTTTTAGAATGGTTGGAATCAGCTGGTACCTGCAAAAACACAAACTGTCCCTTTCTTGCAAAAGGGGTTAAAAGTGACCAAAATAGCAACTCTCTCAAATGGTGTTCAAGACGTTGGGAACCATTTGGGATAGTTCAAGGATGATAGTTGGAGTGTGTTTGAGGTTTTATCTGGTTTGGAAAGTGACTAAATCAAGACATGGCTTGAAAAATGCAAAAAAGTGCCATTTCGAGGTTTTGAGATGTGACTTTGTGATTTTTTATTACAGGTCACTTGTGATAGTTTGCACAGCTTACATATGATATATATGAGGTGTGTGTGTGATTGATTGTGATGGAAAAGCTCTCAAGCTCAAAAACTCAGAATTACTTGCTTTGGAATGCAAATTTGAGGTGAAAGAAGAGATTTTGAGGAAAGCATCTGTTTGATGGCTTTGGTGTACTCAAACTAAACACAAATGAGCTCTATTTATAGTAGAACAAGTTTGTTTTCGTAGCAATAGTGAATGGCAACTGCAGCAGAGGTTTGTTCAATGTTGGCCAATGAAAATCCAAGTCACAGGCTGCTGGTTCCCTACTTGTTGGAGGAATCTTGACTGAATTCAGTTGCAAATGTGTCAGTCCATGCCACCTCTAAGCATATATTAAATGCTCCAATCCAAATTTGGAGTCTTGTCCCTCTTTTAGGGATTTTTAGGAATAGCATGCTACTTCTTGTTCCAAGGACTTTGGAGGCTTGGCTCAGTGATTGTCCCCTTTAGATTTGATCCTCAGAGGTGTCCAAGATGATGACAAGGCTTGGAAATTCGTGTGGAACAAGAAATGTGCAAATCTGTCCCATGAAAAATTCAGCTGCAGCAAGCCTTTTTGTAAAATCCATAACTCCCTGCTCGAGTATGCTACATGGACGTTCTAGGACTTTCTGGAAAGCTGAGATGATGTACTTCAACTTTTATGTTCAAGGTTTGGCTTTAATCAACTTGGACCATGGAGAAAAACATCCTTGAAGTTGGGACATTCTTGCTGGAAAAAATATTAGTGATGTCCTATGCAATGTTGGAACATCAGACATTAAGAACATTAATAATTCTAAACTTCAATCACTTGTATCTTTTAATCCACTATGATATTTTGAGTTGAAGTGAATTGCCTCTTTGATGCTTGTCTTGCATGGTGACAAAGTTTGAAAATTGGATGGCACAAGAAAAGTGCGCAAAATCTGTCCTAAAAAATCAGCTCGAGCAAAGCCTGTTGTGAGGTTCATAACTCCTTGCTCAAGTTGAATTAATGGGAGTTCTTATACATTTTGGAAAGCCCTAATGACATAATTTAACTTTGATGTTTGACTTTGGTCTCGGTTCAGCTTGCAAAGTCATAAAAAATGGTCTTGAACTTGTGTAGTCAAATCTGTCCTAAAAGCTGTCATGAAAATTCTGCTTTATCAATGCTTTTTGCAAAAATCATATCTCCTTGATCGAGTATGCTACAAGGACGTTCTACAACTTTCTGGAAAGCTGAGATAACGTACTTCAACTTTGATGTTCAAGGTTTGGCTTGAATTAACTTGGATCATGGAGAAAAACATCCTTGAAGTTGGGACATTCTTGCTGAAAAAAATATTAATGATGTCCTATGCAATGTCAGAACATCAGACATTAAGAATTCCAAACTTTGATCACTTATATCTTTCAATCCTTATGATATTTTGAGTTGATTCCTTCTACAATGTTGAAGTATCAAATACCCTCTTTAAAAGTAGCTCTTACTCAAAATCAATGGATGCTTGAATCAATAGTTACAACCTTGAAAAGTTGTGCACTTGAACATGATTTTAACTTAGAAAAAATTTCTAAGTTTCTTTTAATTTGATCAATTTTGCAATTTTGCGTGATTTCTTGATTTAAATTTGATCAAATTAAATCATCCATCATATTTTCTTGAGTTATGGCTTGTGAAGCTCATAGTTGACCAAAAAGTTAAACTTTGACTTTCTGCGTCAGTTGACTTTGTATTAGATGAACTTGAGGCTTGATCCACTTGAAATGTTGCACTATTGTGCTTAATTCTTAATGTGGGAGTCCTCTTGATCCTTTGTGGATGTTTAAGAGGTTAGACAAGTTGAAGATCAAGTCATTCCTTGATTGATCCTTTGTGGATGCTTAATTCTTGTAGTGAATGCTCAACAATTCCTTGAGGAGATTGATGAGGCATAAAGGTACATCCATATTGTGATGATGATTTGTACAATGATGGGAAATCTTAGTGGTCAAAATTTGGGGTATGCAGATGCCCCTATTTAATCTTCTTGGACCCGAAGGTGTGAATGACGAAGGTATTCGAGCATTCGGGGTGCAAGAGGATTAAATATCGGAATACCCAAAATTTTGATGGCTATGAATGGCAGCTTGCGCATTCAGCTTCTTTTGCTAAGCAATGATGCTTAGAAAAGGTAAAAAACTTCCCCGCGATCCTGGTTTCCTACCAAGGAACTGGTCTCAGTTTCTGAAATAAACTTCCCCTCGATCCTGGTTTCCTACCAAGGAACTGGTCTTAGTTTCTGAAATAAACTTCCCCTTGATCCTGGTTTCCAACCAAGGAACTGGTCTAAGTTTCTATTGTAAACTTCCCCTCGATCCTGGTTTCCTACCAAGGAACTGGTCTAAGTTGCTGTTGTAAACTTCCCCTCGATCCTGGTTTCCTACCAAGGAACTGGTCTCGGTTTCTTCCGTCAATAAACTTTATTGACAAAGGACGCTATTTGTAGCGGTTTTCCTCAAACTTCTCACCGAATTTTCCTGGGAAGATGCCATTTGACGGAAAAAGTTTTGATGTCAGACTTGCTGGGGAACCCATTCGTCTGAGTTGTAGAGGTGCACAAACTTCTCTGTTGGAGACGCCATTTGTCGACTCTATCTGGGGAAAATGAGTCTCTTGAGAGTTTGCTTCTGCTTGGGGTCTTACATCATACTTTTCTCGGGATCTTCCTGGAGAAATGCCATATGATGGGCTCCAATTTTGAGGTGCCGATGACATTTTCATCAATGGTTCTTTCGGAGAAAAACTGTCGTATTGCCGAAGCTCCGATTAAGGGGCTTTCTCTATGGATTTCCTTAATCCGGGAAAGCGGAGATATCATCTTCAATGGCGAAGAGTGACATTTGTAGAAAGCTTCTCTGGATTTTCAGAGGTTCAAGTTATCAAAGTGGTCAAGTGCCGACTCTAATCCAGAGATGCACTGGAAGCGAGATTGTTCAAACGCAGCATTTCCTGACGAGGCAAGAACTGACAACTCGATTGAGAGGACTGTTATCACTAGGGGACAAGACCGACTAGAGTGATAGCGATGCAATATGAATACGAATGCAAATAAAATGCATGATGTATGTATGTTTATGCTGACAAAACAGACGCGACATACAGACTAGAGGATGAACACGACTGGTTACTCGACCATCGCGGGGCGACGAAGTACCGTTGGTCAAAAAAGTAGCAATTCTACCTTGCTTAGGAGAGATAGTCCCTGCGGGGAATCCCGTTGATCGGGCTTAGGAGATAAGAACTCGGCCGAGGGTATTAGATGGGAAAGCCGCATCTCATACAGTTGATCCTTCGTTCAGGCGTACTGGCCTAGAAGGAGTACTTTGATTCTGCACTTTGAAATTCAAACGCCTTTGGAGACGCAATCGACGTTCTTTCGATGTTCAACAGTCAAAAGCAATTGCCATCTTTAATTTAAAAGCAGAAAAAGTTTTACAATTAAATTCATTTTTGTTTTATTTCAAGAATTGTTGATCATGTTAAAATGTCGTTCTATAAAGCTTAAAACAAATGAGAATTACAAACAAAAGCACAAGGGCTCACATTTTATTGATAAGATGGAGATCAGCCAAACGCATGATTCCAAAGAGTATATACAAAGTTTGAAAATGGTAATTTACAGGGAAAAGGGCTACGTTGAAACATAACGACCACTATCCTTCTACCAACTTCGAAGTTGGGACATCCTGAGCCTCTGTCGAAGATGACCTTGACTGGAGTTTTCCTCCGATGGATGATGTAACTACTGCTGAGGGACTTGCCTCTGTTGACCATAGTTACTTGCCATTATCCCTAATTTTTGCCTGGATTGTACTATGATGTTTCCAATCCATCGGGATGATTTTTTTTCATGTCTCTAACTTTTGCCTGGACCGCCCTTTTGGGTTTTCAATCCACCGAGACGTTTTTTTTTTAGGCGAAGTATTTCTTGACTACATCAACATTCGTGGGGTAGGTAAATTCCTCTTCGTCCATGGTTGCAAGTCTCAAGGCGCCGCCTGAGAAAGCTTTCGTGACCACATAGGGGCCATCATAATTTGGGGTCCATTTGCCCTGAGAGTCAGTGAGAAACGATTGTATCTTCTTGAGCAGTTTGAAGATTGGCTCGCATGTCACGGTCATGAGGAATATGAATCTGGAGATGTAGTTCAAACGTCCCAAGAATCCTATGACTTGTTTTTCAGTTTTCGGAGAAGGCATTTCTCGAATGGCCTTGACCTTGTCAGGATCAACCTCAATTCCTTTCTGGCTGACGATGAACCCTAAGAGTTTCCCTAAACGGACACCGAAGGTGCATTTGTTGGGATTCAAGCGGAGTTTGTACTTTCGCAAACGCTCGAATAGTTTTGACAGGTGGGTCACATGCTCCTCTTCTGTTCTAGATTTTTCAATCATATCATCGACATATACCTCGATTTCTTTGTGTATCATGTCATGAAACAGAGTAGCCATGGCCCTTTGATAGGTTGCCCCAACGTTCTTCAAGCCGAACGGCATCACCTTGTAACAAAAGGTACCCCATGGGGTAATGAACGAAGTTTTCTCCATGTCTTTCGGCGCCATTTTGATCTGGTTATAGCTCGAGAATCCATCCATGAAGGAGAAAATTTTGAAATTTGTTGTGCTATCTACCAGCATGTCAATGTGTGGTAAAGGAAAGTCGTCCTTTGGACTTGCCTTGTTCAGATCCCTGTAATCAACACACATTCTGACCTTTCCGTCCTTTTTGGGAACGGGTACGATGTTGGCTAACCATTGAGGATATTCAGATATGGCGAGGAAACCCGCGTCAATCTGTTTTTGTACCTCCTCTTTGATTTTGATGGCCATGTCCGGGTGAGTCCGTCTCAACCTTTGTTTTACTGGCGGATATTCTGACCTCAGCAGTAAGTGATGTTCCACGATGCTGGTATCCAACCCTGGCATATCCTGATAGGACCAAGCGAATACATCGGGAAATTCTCTGAGAAGCTTTATCAAACCCTCTCTGGCAGGTGGACTGAGCAGTACCCCAATCCTGATTTCTTTGCTCTCTTTTTCCGAACCCAAGTTTACCGTTTCCAACGGCTCTTTGTGAGGTTTAATGGACCTTTCCTCTTGTCTGAGTAGTCGGGAGATCTCTTCGGGAATTTCGTTGTCAACTTCTTCTTCAGCCCCAAATATCGGGAACCCAAAGTCGGGAGAAGGCATCGGATCGTATGTTTCAACTGGGTTTAAAACAAGCAATCTGCATGACGTGATGATTCGTGTTTAGAAGAGATAGAGAAAATGCAAGTGTGTGCAATGTATTTCTTTTACTGCTTGTTTTTATTATTTGCTTTTTAGGATTACCATTTTCTGAAAAAACGAAAAGAGAAAACAACAATTAATGCGGAAATTACAGAACGACGTTATTTTATTAATGAACAAGTCGATCCTTGAAACTACAACCCTATAAAACAAAACTCTGTCGCTTCGGGCTAAGTGAAGAGGGAAATTTATAGAAAGCGAGCCCTATCAAAACATCTGTTTCACCTGGGCAGGGTGAAAGGTTAAAGATGGCAATTACTTTGACTGATGAATGACCTTCGGAACCTCGACGGCAACCCATTGGCGGCGAACTCCTCGGTGAATCACAAAGTCTGGCACCTTCCTCGATTTGTCTTTAGAAATGACGCTGATTTCTGGTGGAGCAGGATCATTGGAATCTGTTTCCCAGGCAGAATTGTCGTAGGAGAATTCCTCAGTTGTATTTTGCATAGCATTTGTGCTCTCAGCTGTATCTCCCCATCCAGTAGGCTGGATTCTTCGAACCTGATACGAGAGCTTTCGGGCGCAGTGTACTTGACCATATAGTCGTATTTTCCACTCGGTTGTCCCAAGGTGCCCCAAACTTCTTTCGAACTGGAGGAGTCATCTCTCTCGATGACATTGACCTCGGGAAAAGCATAGTTGATGAATTCAAGTCCTGCAAACGTTGCAAATTCATCGTCATGTTGAGTAGTTTCTGAATGACCTGAGTGTTAATCCCATAACATGGTGGGGACACAGGTATTCTGTTCAATGATGCTCAGCTGGGTTTCATTACTCGGATGACTTTCTGGCCCCAAGTCTCCTGGGTAATGTTGCCACATTGGCAGGCCATCCATCGGGCCATAGTAATTATGGTCAAAGTTGTCTTTCATCAGAGTGTCCTCCTCTAACGAATTTGGTGGAGCACGACATCCTTCCGGATCACAATCTCCATATATCATTTTGACGTCTGACCTTGGTATAAATCTCGGACTCTGTGCAGGATAACAAAATGGCATAGGCACCTCTTCCTGAGACATATAACCGTCCTCATTAAGATAGGACTTCCATTCTTCCTCTGTGTCAGAGGGATCCTCCTCATTGATAGCATGAACTATTTGAGATACTGGGTGAAGGAAACCTCCACTATGGAAGAAATCCTGAATGGGATGAAGACTTTCATCGTTAGCAGCAGTCTGGGTATAGGTTATAGAAAAACCAAGACCCTTCTTTGTTTTATTGTCAATAGGAATGACAAGCTGTCCCCATCCTGTCGTATCGGTACTCTCGACTGCTTTGATAGCATCATTGTATGAAGAAATGGAAGTTCCTTCTTTGAATTGATTGTTCTTGCTTACCGACAGTGCTTGGAACTGCGTTCCAATAACCTCCTCGGGTTCTACACAAGTAGATGATGATAAGTTACTCACGAGCAAGGCCTGTTCTCTACAGACTGTGACAAGTTGATCGTTCTTGACGAACTTTAGCTTTTGGTGGAGGTTCGAAGTGACCGCTCCAGCCTGATGTATCCAAGGTTTTCCTAATAAACAACTGTATGTTGCCCGGATGTCCATGACCTGGAAAGTGACTTGGAAAGTGTGAGGACCGATAGTTATGGGAAGATCAACTTCGCCGATAACTGTTTTTCTGGATCCGTCGAACGCTTTGACGACGACCTCGCTGATTCTCATTGGAGGGCCCTTGAATGATAATTGCATCAAAGTGGACTTCGGCATAACATTCAGGGCTGACCCTGTGTCTACCAGTACGCTGGCTAAAGCATCGTCCTAGCAGTTAACTGTAATGTTGAGCGCCATGTTATGACGGCGACCCTCTTCGGGTAATTCCTCATCACTAAATCCCAAATTATTGCAGGAAGTGATGTTAGAGACAATGCTATCGAACTGTCTGATTGTTACATCCTGTTCCACAAAGGCTTGCTCCAAGACTTTCTGTAGAGCCTCCCTGTGGGCTTCTGAACTGAGTAACAATGATAATACCGAGATCTTTGAAGGAGTCTGTAACAGCTGATCAACAATGTTATATTTACTCCTTTGGATGAGCTTCAACATCTCATCATTATTTTTCAAAAGGTCGAGATTACTGGATTGACCAACTGATGGATCAGGAGCTTCTGTCTGAAGTTCCTTTTCCTTGTTAGGTTCTCCAACTCCTCGGTTGAAGATTCGACCGCTCCGTGTTACACGACTGATGTCTGCAATATTCACGACGGAGGGTAATGGAATTTCCTTTCCATTTTCAATGGTTGTTGCACCGTACTTGTAAGGGATTGCCTTAGCTGATTCATACGGTAGTGGTCCCGGCAGATAGATAACTATGGGAACCTTCTGATTTTTCTGACCATCATAAGTATTCTCAATCCGTTCCCGGTTGGGAACTCTAGATTCGTCAAGTAGAGGGATGATGGCAAAAACATCCCTGGTCTGGTGACGACCAGAGACTGTGACAACATCCTCGACTTGATTGGCAAGGTAGTTCGACGTCCAATTGATAGGCCCGGAACCCAGATATGGGCGAATCTCTCCATGATCCACCTGACCCTGAAGAGCCGCTTTCACAAGGTAACACCCTTGGTTACTTTTCGAACAGACACTACAACGTTCATAATTGTGTGGTGGAACCTGGCCATGCCCACTTTGAATACAATGTAACCTCACTAGGTTAGCTTCCACAGATCGGACATCCTGACTTTGACGTCGAGTGGGATTCTTGTTATTGATACTAATCTGCTGAGTATCTTCATCCATATAGATTGGCATCCACCAGTGATTTAACAAGTGCTGGAGTGCTTCCTGGACAAGGGTACAACCTCGATCGTTTTCGCAACCCGCTTTACAACTTTGATAGTCATGTAACTCTACCAGGTTGGTATTCATCACGCGAATATCGAAGATCTGAACCATGTTGATCTGATAAGGGTTCCAATCATGGTAGTCTTGAATCCATCCAAGATCCATCTGACGCTGGAGGGCCTCTTGTATGAAAGAACATCCCTGTTTGTTTACCGAGCAAGTCAGACAGGAACTGTAATCATGCCACAGAAGATTATGATACTGGCTTTGCCTTGAGTGCATTGCCACCAAGTTGACATTCATTGCACATATGTCGCAGTTCTGAATGACGTTGGAGTTCGTATAGACCATGTTAACTCCACGAACTCGGTGCTCTTGGATCCATCCGATATCCATCTGTTCCTGTAGAGCTGATTGCACTACCGAACATCCTCTATTATTTTTAGAGCAGACATCATATTGATGATAATTATGAGGTGGCACATGGTCATATCCACTCTGTCTACAATGCATCTTAACCAAGTTGGTTTTTAATAAGAGTACATCGTGAATTTGATAGACATTGTTAAATTCTTTCTCAATCAGGTTGACTGCAGCTTTCTCATGTTGAGGCAGCGGGTTCGTGAGAACATTAGGATTTGTATCCTTGAAGGATAAGACCCCACTCCTAACAAGCTTTGCACGTCAGATTTGAAATTGAGACAGTTCTATATGTTATGCCCTGATCCTCCTTGATGATAAGGGCATGTCTGATCCATCTTAAACCAAAAAGAAGGATTTTTCGGCATTGTAAGAGGAGACTTAGTCTGGATGTGCCCCTTAGCTAGTAGTAACGGAAATAGTTCTGCGTACAACATGGGTATAGGATCAAATCCTGGTGGCTGTGTTGTACGGTTGTTGTTATATGGAGGACGAACCTGCTGAAGAGGCTGTTGTGTCCTTTGCTGATCAGGCTGGCTCTGCGCAACCTGAGGTTGATACGTAGGAATAGGCGCAGAGTTGATAGCAGGAGTCACAACTGCTACCGGTTGATAACCTCGCCTTTGCTTTCCAAGAGAGATATTCCCAATATCTTGCTCTTTTTTCTTAGGGAGAGCACTACCGTATTTTTTAGTACCGCTCGTCGATCCAGTGTCTTTTATCAAACGTCCTTCTCGGACGGCTTCCTCAAAACGTACGCCCATGCCCACCATTTCGGTGAAATCACTGGGCGCACTGGCAACCATTCGGTCATTGTAAAATGAGCTTAAGGTTTTTAAGAAGATCTTTGTCATCTCTTTTTCCTTAAGAGGTGGACAAATTTGAGTGGCAATTTCATGCCACCTTTGAGCATACTCCTTAAAGGTTTCCTTGACCTTTTGCGACATTGATCTGAGTTGATCTCTGTCGGGTGCCATGTCCAAATTGTATATGTATTGTTGGACGAAGGCAGTACCAAGATCTCTAAATGTGCTAATCGTAGCACGGTTTAAACCCATGTACCATTTTAATGCGGCACCGGTTAAACTATCCTGAAAGTAGTGAATCAGCAGGTCCTGATTCTCCGTCTGAGCTGACATTCGCCGAGCATACATCACCAGATGGCTCTGAGGGCAAGAGTTACCCTTGTACTTTTCAAAGTCGGGCACTTGGAACTTGTGCGGGACTTTTACATTGGGGACCAAGCAGAGGTCTGCGGCGTCCTTTCCAAATAGATCCTGACCGCGAATGGCTTGCAGTTCCTTCTGCATTTCCAAGAACTGTTCCTGGAATTCATCCATTCGGTCAAACATAGTTTCCATTTTTCCAGAAGGTATTTGTGGAATCTGCCCTTCCGGGACAGTGTGCACCACAAGGGGTGGTACCGTGACTATGGCAGTGAGTCTTGGCGTTTCCTGAAGTTTGTAACCTTCAGGAGTCTTCAATATGCCTCTGGCATCTTCGCTTTCCCAAAGTTTGTAACATTCAGGACCAGCGGCATCTGTCGCAATTCCCTGATCTTCAATGATCGGTGGAACATATCCTTCCGGGATATAGTTTGCAGGCATTCCCCAGGGACGATCTTTCGGCATCTGATACCTAGGATCATACTTCTCCACTATGGGCGCTGAGGTGATCTCTGAGATCACAGTCCTTTGTAGCTGAGCTTCTGCCATGGCTTGCAAGTCGTTATGAAGCTTTCTCATATCCTCTCTCAGAGCGTCGATCTCTTCTTTCAACCCTCTGTTTTCTTCCTCAAGATCATCCATCTTTTTCTGACGATTGGCCCGAGTATTGTACGAATGAGACAGTTTGACTCTAGAACCGAGACACAAACGTGAGATTCGTAGGTAAGAAGAATATGCGATGTGAGAATGATAAATGCAATGATTATATTAATTGTTTTTTTGTTTAATCAAAATAAACTTTGACAATTAGATTGTAAATATCAAACAGTGGGGACACCCCTTTTTATTGAAATTCAAAAGATTACAAAAATGGAAATACAGTAGATTACAAAATGCAGAAACAGAAACCTAAGCTAATGGGTCCCGAGTCCTCTCTGAAGAGAAATCGGGTGCTGACTCTGGTACTTTCCTTTTCTTTGATCGGGGCTCTTGGGCCGTTGTCGGGTTGTCATTCCTTTGCCAAGTGAAAGGAGCGAGCAAATTCCTTTGGTCATCCTGATTATCCACAGCATGTTGCTCCGAAATTTCAATCAGAGCATCCTTATCTCTTAGTAGTTGCTGTATTTTGATACACTCCACATCAAGGGTGCGGTACTTGTTCTTCCAAGACCTCCTCTCCCGTTGAACTTTGTTGAGAGTAACCTGAACCTTTTCAGTTTCCGTCATGAAGTACATGACAGATTCCCTCGGCGGAAGAATTCCGTGACGAGGATAAGGCATCTTTAGCTTGAGAGCTCTAGTTTGTACCCAGTGGAGATAAGGCTCCACCGAGACACAGTTTGGTTTTCCTAGAGACTCCCGTCCTTTCTTATGAACGTGTTTCCAAGCGTGCACTATTTCCGTCTTTAGTGCTCTGTCATTTTCTCCTTCCTTGAAGAAAAGACCTTCCAGATGAACACCCCGTGGGACGTGTCTCATCGGGTATCCAAACTGACGAAGAACCAATACCGGATGGTAGTTGATTCCTCCCTTAGTTCCTATAAGGGGTACGTTGGGGAAGTTTCCACAACGGTCAATGATCCTGATTCCATCATAAATCCTATTACACCAGTCAATGTCAGAGTGGTGGGAGACATGATTTTCTGCGACCAGCGCAAGGCACTCTTATGATCCCAGAAAGCAGCAGACTTAGGCAAATGGGAGATAAACCATTTGTAAAGCAAAGGTACACAACATGTGATCTCCCCTCCGCTGTACAAATTCCCTAAGTGTACAGAATGATACGCATCCGCGAGCAAAGTCGGTACAGGGTTTCCAATGAGAAAAACCTTAATGGCGTTGATATCGACGAAGTTATTAATGTTGGGCAACAAAAATAATCTATAGGTGAGTAAAACAAAGATGCGTTCAAAACCTTGTATGCCACCCTTGGTAGTCATGTGAATCCTGACCTCTGATTCATCCAAATGAATTGCTCTTGCAATGGTCTGATCCTTTGAAATTTCTTCCAGTCTAGAAAATAGAGCTCGATCGGTGATATGTAAATCGATCAAATGAGAATACTCCTCCAGCGTTGGTGCTAGCTGGTAATCCGGGAATGTAAAGCAGTGATAAACCGGATCGTAGAATTGAACGAGCGCGTCCATGATTCCCTCAATCACATGGACTCTTAACAGTGGTAGCAAACCTCCGTGCTTGGCTCTGAAAGCCTCAGGGTTAGTGATCATCCTCGCTAACCTTCTCAAATCCTCTAGCTTTGGAACCTTGAAGGTGTACCTATGGGTTCTCCTTCTACCGAAATCCATTAGCGCAATCCTTTTCTCTGTTATTTGCAATCACAGTCTTAGTTTAATTTGAAAAACAGAGAGACTAGAAGAGAAATTTTTTGAATGTTTTAATGTTTTTTAAATGAATGCATGAATGCAGCACACAAAAACATAGAAAAAACATGGGGTCAAAGGGTCGTTGTCATGAAATCAAGGCTCTACCCATCCCCAAAGGTTTATACTAGGGTGATTTTTGTAACTGTACTCATTATCATCAGCTCCTCCCAGGAAAGTAAAACAACAAGCGGATCGCCAGCGAGTTGTAGAGCAATCTTAGAGTAAGTGCCATTCACCGAGAATAGATCACCAGCCTCAAATGAGGGTAGTATCGCGTAACAACTATTCCCGATAGTTTCCGCACTACAAAAGGGTTTGGCTCCTCAGCTTCTCAGACTTAACAATCGCCCCATTGTCTAGGTGAGAGAATGGGTTGCATTGGTCAGCCTCCACTGAGGTTGATGGTCGATCTCGTCACCATCACTTATCTTAAGTGTATACTCAATCTTTCCACATGCGGCATCACACGCATTCCCATTAGCAGAAACAGGGAAATTAGAGTGTTCGTAGTTCCTCCTATTCTATGGGAGGAAATGGTGTTTTGGTGTCTTGTTCAAAGCCCAAGACGTGAAGCTAAAGGGTAGTTTGTATCTTGTTCAAAGCCCAAGATGTGAAGCTGAAAGGGGTTTGACTTTAGAGAGAATTTGTCATCTCTAAAGAGGGGGTTATATGTCACAACGGTTTATAAAGGAGAATTACTTTAACCGGGATATGCGAATCCGGCAATGCCATAATTTCTTTTATAGGGGATTTTAACCTGGACGATAAGACTTTAACTCGGTGTAGAGCAATGCCATCTTTCCTTAGGAATATCTCATGCTAAAAGAGGGACAGTGGCATGGATAGAGATGATCTAGAGGCTTGCCGCTTACAGCAATTATATGAAAGGGGAAGGAGTTGTTGATGTTTGTGTACTATGAACGAGGCACAGCTTCGATGCTAAAAGGTTAATTGGATCAACCAGTGGTTTTCTTATACAAAGCCTAAGAGGAGGCTAATATGTGTCTCGTACAAAGCCCGAGAGAGAGGCTAAAAGGGGTTGATCCTACAAGAGGATCTTTTATACTCAACAAGAGAGTGTTTTTGTATCTCGTACGAAGCCCGAGATGGAGGCTAAAGATGGTGACTCACCAAGAGAATCTTTTATACTCAACAAGAGAGTGTTTTTGTGTCTCGTACAAAGCCCGAGAGAGAGGCTAAAAGGTTTGTTTGGCTCAATAAGAACCTTTTTGTATCTCGTATAAAGCCCGAGATGGAGGCGAAAGGGGTGATTGACTCAACGAGGGAGTCTCTTATGTGTCTTGTACAAAGCCTGAGAGAGAGGCTAAACGTTGTTTGCTCCGCTGGGGAGAATCATTGTACAAAGCCCAAAAGGAGGCTAGTATGACTGTTTCAGTTGAGTGACAGGTCCAATATACTGATTTTAAAAGAGAAAATAAGTTCTTATATGAGCAACACTGTACTCAGGGATTTGATTCGAGGATCAGGGTTATTCCCTATTCTTTAAGGAAATGGGAAATCCAAAGGGTATTGAGACTGTCCGAGTCTACGGGTTTCCTTCCTATTTAACGAAGGGGTCACTTGAGAATGTCTTTGAGACTCAAGGAGATTAGACTGTCCGTGTCTAGAGTTTTATCTTTTGTACTATGCTTTGAGAAACAGTAGTAGACTCTATGACATGACTGTTCTATGAAGATGACTAAGTTCTGTTCCTATACCTCTAGGAGGTCGTCGGGACAATTTGTACGAAGCCCAAGAGGAGGCTGGAAGCTTTTAAGAAGCCGACGGGTCCTTGTACTAAGCCCAAGAGGAGGCTATCATTCCCGGAGGAAGAGATCATTATACGAAGCCTAAGAGGAGGCTGTGAATACTTCTAAGAAGCCGGCGGGTCCTTGTACTAAGCCCAAGAGGAGGCGGGGTTGCTTTTAGGAAGCCTGTGGGTCCTTGTACGATGCCCAAGAGGAGGTCGATGCGTTTAAGAAGCCCTTGGGTCCCCAAACCCCGAGAAATTCAAGGCAAGCTATTCACAAGGAATAGATCAAGTCAGGAAAGTTCGAGAATTTGGAAGAAACTCAAAGATGCCATTCACGGAGAATACATTCATCTCTGGGGGTAGAGTTTCTTGACAATTCCTAATAAGGACAGTCGAAGAGAAGACTGTATCTGGTGATCCTATTGGGGATCTAGTTGTCTATTTCTACGAATAAACGAAACGGCGTCACCTAGTTCTAGACGTAGTTGCCGGGGAAACTCTAAATATCTATACTATTATTACACAGTTGATATGAGTTTATGAAAGAAGACTTACAGCGAAACAGCCCCACAATACAGTTATATGTATCTGAAAGTGGTAAATGAAAGCGTATAAACACTTACTCTGTTGTAGAGCTTCCATGCTGTTTGGTTAGTTGTTAAACAAAGACAGATTGAAAACAACAGTATATTCAAAATCAAAGGAGAAAGTGCTTTGAAAAAGAAAGATTTGGGGCTTACAGCTCAAGGAGAGGCCCAGGGTTTTATCAGTGAGCGCACTGTTGAATTTGTATAGAGGGACTTATACAAGTGACTGAGGCCCAAAAAAGGTTTTCTGTACAAAGGGATGGGTCTTACACTCTCTCAAGAAGCCCAAAAGGTTTTAAAGAAAAAGAGTGGGGCTTATAACACAAGGGTAGGCCCAGATGATTTTTCGTTTAAAATGGCGATCGCGCCGAGGTTTTCTTTTAACGCAAAGGGACTTATACAATAAGTGAGGCCCAAAATGTTTTGGTTAAAAGGGGGTTGGGTCTTACACTCTATTAGAGGCCCAAAGAGTTTTGAATGAGTGATGGGGCTTACAGCTCGAGGAGAGGCCCAGGTTATTTTTCAAAAGGCGACGATCGCACCGTTTGTTTTTGACGGTATCGGGACTTATACAATACACTGAGGCCCAAAAATGATTTGGTCAAAAAAAGGATTGGGTCTTACACTCTATTAGAGGCCCAAAAGTTTTGAATGGGTCTTATAGCTCAAGGAGAGGCCCAGGGTTTATTTTTAAACGGATGATGATCGCGTCGAACTTTTTGAAATACAACGGGACTTATACCATAAGTGAGGCCCAAAGTGGGTTGTATTTACAAAGGGTTGGGTCTTACACTCTATTAGAGGCCCATGAGTGTTTGAAAAAGTTTGATGAGGGTTGAATTAATCAAAAACCCTAATTTCATTTTTTAAAGGGCATTTTTCAAAGAAAAATCAAGTAAAAATGATAAAAAAATATCAAATAAAATCATTAATCATGCTATAAACAGTGATTAAGGTTTATGAAAAAGTATTTTATCCACATGAATATTTAAAATCATTTTGGTTTTAAAAATGAAGAAAAAGAAATCATTTTAAAAGCATTTAAAACAATTTAAAATAATATTTTTGAATATATTAAAAATATATCAAATAATAATATTTTTTGTGATTTTTTGGTGGATTAAAATATTATGGAGTATGAATAAGAAGTGTGTAAAACAGATTTGAAAAATGATGATTTTTGCTATGTAAAAGAATTGGTTGAGTTTTGAAGATAAACTAAGAAAAAGAGGAATGTGATGTCACAACATCACTAATGAGACATCACTCATGAGTTTTGAATATAAGAGAAAAGGGACGATGTCACAACATCACATTCGACATCAGACAAAAACCAGAATTGTACCTTGATTTTCAACATCTTTTTATCAAGCTTCAAACATTCATAACTCTCTCAATTTTTAACGGAATTAAGATCCGAAAAAGCCTATCTTGACCAATTTTTCGCAAGGAATCCAATGGTATTACTCATACATGCTGAAACTTAATGTACATCACACACAAGGCAAAAAACCAGATCTGCACCTTATTTAAAACAACATAAACTCCACATATAAACATGTTAAAATGAAAACAGTAGGAGGATCATAACATACGCATTAAGGACTATATTTTTGCTTCAAGAATTGTTCAATATGATGCATGTATGTGGACATCAAAGGAAAGCATGATTCAAAGAATTCAAGTTATGAATTTTACCTCTTTTTTGGAGATTTTGTGCAACCTACCAAGTGCTTTATTCCAGAAATGATTTGATGCTTTGGACATCCTCAAATGACCTCTTAGAAGCTTTTAGGATGGTTGGAATCAGCTGGTACCTGCAAAAACACAAACTGTCCCTTTCTTGCAAAAGGGGTTAAAAGTGACCAAAATAGCAACTCTCTCAAATGGTGTTCCAGACATTGGGAACCATTTGGGATAGTTCAAGGATGATATTTGGAGTGTGTTTGAGGTTTTATCTGGTTTGGAAAGTGACTGAATCAAGACATGGCTTGAAAAATGCAAAAAAGTGCCATTTTGAGGTTTTGAGAGGTGACTTTGTGATTTTGTGATTACATGTCACTTGTGATAGTTTGCACAGCTTACATATGATATATATGAGGTGTGTGTGTGATTGATTGTGATGGAAAAGATCTCAAGCTCAAAAACTCAGAATTACTTGCTTTGGAAGGCAAATTTGAGGTGAAAGAAGAGATTTTGAGGAAAGCATCTGTTTGATGGCTTTGGTGTACTCAAACTGAACACAAATGAGCTCTATTTATAGAAGAGCAAGTTTGTTTTCGTAGCAATAGTGAATGGCAACTGCAACAGAGGTTTGTTCAATGTTGGCCAATGAAAATCCAAGTCTCCTCTAGCCATTGACTAGAGGTTAGAGCACAGGCTGCTGGTTCCCTACTTGTTGGAGGAATCTTGACTGAATTCAGTTGCAAATGTGTCAGTCCATGCCACCTCTAAGCATCTATTAAATGCTCTAATCCAAAATTGGAGTCTTGTCCCTATTTTAGGGATTTTTAGGAATAGCATGCTACTTCTTGTTCCAAGGACTTTGGAGGCTTGGCTCAGTGATTGTCCCCTTTAGATTTGATCCTCAGAGGTGTCCAAGATGATGACAAGGCTTGGAAATTCGTGTGGCACAAGAAATGTGCAAATCTGTCCCATGAAAAATTCAGCTGCAGCAAGCCTTTTTGTAAAATCCATAACTCCCTGCTCGAGTATGCTACATGGACATTCTAGGACTTTCTGGAAAGCTGAGATGATGTACTTCAACTTTTATGTTCAAGGTTTGGCTTGAATCAACTTGGATCATGGAGAAAAACATCCTTGAAGTTGGGACATTCTTGCTGGAAAAAATATTAGTGATGTCCTATGCAATGTTGGAACATCGTACATTAAGAACATTAATAATTCCAAACTTCAATCACTTGTATCTTTTAATCCACTATGATATTTTGAGTTGAAGTGAATTGCCTCTTTGATGCTTGTCTTGCATGGTGACAAAGTTTGAAAATTGGGTGGCACAAGAAAAGTGCGCAAAATCTGTCCTAAAAAATCAGCTCGAGCAAGGCCTGTTGTGAGGTTCATAACTCCTTGCTCAAGTTGAATTAATGGGAGTTCTTATACATTTTGGAAAGCCCTAATGACATACTTTAACTTTTATGTTTGACTTTGGTCTAGGTTCAGCTTGCAAAGTCATCAAAAATGGTCTTGAACTTGTGTAGTCAAATCTATCCTAAAAGCTGTCATGAAAATTCTGCTTTATCAATGCTTTTTGCAAAAATCATATCTCCTTGCTCGAGTATGCTACAAGGACGTTCTACAACTTTCTACAAAGCTGATATAACGTACTTCAACTTTGATGTTCAAGGTTTGGCTTGAATCAACTTGGATCATGGAGAAAAACATCCTTGAAGTTGGGACATTCTTGCTGAAAAAAATATTAATGATGTCCTATGCAATGTCAGAACATCAGACATTAAGAATTCCAAACTTTGATCACTTATATCTTTCAATCCTTATGATATTTTGAGTTGATTCCTTCTACAATGTTGAAGTATCAAATACCCTCTTTAAAATTAGCTCTTACTCAAAATCAATGGATGCTTGGATCAATAGTTACAACCTTGAAAAGTTGTGCACTTGAACATGATTTTAACTTAGAAAAAATTTCTAAGTTTCTTTCAATTTGATCAATTTTGCAATTTTGCGTGATTTCTTGATTTTAATTTGATCAAATTAAATCATCCATCATATTTTCTTGAGTAATGGCTTGTGAAGCTCATAGTTGACCAAAAAGTCAAACTTTGACTTTCTGCGTCAGTTGACTTTGTATTAGATGAACTTGAGGCTTGATCCACTTGAAATGTTGCACTGTTGTGCTTAATTCTTGATGTGGGAGTCCTCTTGATCCTTTATGGATGTTTAAGAGGTTAGACAAGTTGAAGATCAAGTCATTCCTTGATTGATCCTTTGTCTAAAGGCTCTGAGAGGGCTTGAAACCCTAAGCTTGATTGTAGTGAATGCTCAACAATTCCTTGAGGAGATTGATGAGGCTTAAAGGTACATCCATATTGTGATGATGATTTGCACAATGATGGGAAATCTTAGTTGTCAAAATTTGGGGTATGACAGGCCGGAAAGAGACACAGAGGGTTTAGAGCCTTATTATCAAACAAATATCTTAGGGATGAGGACAAAAAATTTGTTGAAGCAGAACTTCCACCGTTGTATGCGGATGTGATTACACCGGAAGAATGGGGCATTTTTGTAGACAAACGGAAAACCGAAGAATTCAATGTAATGTTATCTTGTCATGTCTATTGATTGTATTATATATTTGTTTCATTAGTTTGTTTTGATATGACTTAAAATTTTTTATCCAGAAATTGAGTGCCATTAATTGCGAAAGAGCATCAAACCCCGCGTATCCATACAGAAAAGGGCGTTTGGGATATGCACGGTTACAACAAAAATTGGTAAGTATATATTAATGCTATGATTTTATTAATTGTATTATTGTGTTATAATTGATGAACTTATTATTTAACTAAATGTGTAGTTAGAAGAGTCTAAAAGTGAAGAATCATCACTTCTGGACCATGTTTTGTGGAAGGAAGCTCGCGTGGGTAAGGGTGGAGCTGTTACAGAAGATATTTAGCATGTTTATGAAGAATGTGTAAGTATAACATTATGTCTCAAAGTTAATTGAAATTTTATTAAATTATAATTAATTTTTAATCCCCACTAATAATTTTCGATATCTCAATGAATTTCAGGAGAATCTATCTAAATCCATACCCGCAGGTGAGGATGATTGCAGGAGCATTCTTAGTCGAGTACTAAATGTTCCTGAGTATCCCGGTTGGGTGAGAGGTAAAGGATTTGGTGTGACTCCATCATCCTTGTATAAGCAATCAAAGAAAAAAAAATCCCACCACCCAAGAAATCATGCAAACTGTGATGGCACTACAAGCGCAAGTCCAAGCATTGCAGCAGGATAAAGAGAGATATGAGGCGGAAAGGCGCGGTTCCGGTTTGAAAGATGCTAGTGACAAAGCTAGTATCAATTCTCCAAATAAAATTCCCGAGGTAATTAGCACATATTTATTTTAATTAAATTAACACATTTATTTTATTTGACCTTTATACATATTAACAGTTACATATTTATTATTGCTTCAGGGCATTTCATCTTGCCAGCTGTATTTGTCGTTTCCGACTTATCGCATGGTTGGCAAGGGAGAAGTGCATAACTTTATGGGAGCGTTACTTCACCATCATCCGCTCCCACAAGGTTATCTGAAAGTGTCGGTTGATATCGCTTTAGATACGGATGCGTTACTACCGATACCAGACTCGGTTTCAGAGGTTACACTGCTGCGGGATGCAATAGGTTCGTTTGTTGCATGGCCGTTAGACCTCATTTCCATAGGTGATGAGGTATGTTGAAAACCATTACAAATCTCTTAGTATTCAAATGTCAATTCTGAACGATTATGAAAATCATTCTGAACCATTACTTACATTTTTTTTACATGGTAATGTTAGACTCCTACAAAACCTGCAGCAAAGAATAAAGAGGTTTTGCTGCAAAACGAGTCTGTTGAATCACACAGAGAGGTAGCTTTTAAGTGTTATTCTATTATCCGAATTCATGATTTTCTACTTTACCTAACTTATATGATTGTTAGGTTCTTGCTCAACCTTCACAACAGACCGGCTAGAAAAAAGCTCCTACAAGGACCGTGAAGGAAAAAAGACCTCACTTTCAGACGTGTTTAGAAACACTTTTGTCAATTTCAAATTTGATGCAAGGTGCTATTCGTCAAATCAACATGGACGAAGGTGTTTTTGGTTTTCCTCATTCCGAGATAATCGGAAAAGAGGACATGAAGCAGGTTTTCAATCATACTAAATTAGGCATCGGTGTTATGCATTCATACATCTGGTACTCCAATCAATCTATTATTTATTTAGTTGAACAATTTATTTACACATTTCAATGATAATAGTCTAATGTTTATTATGTTTTTATTTAAGGTGCATGTATGAAAAATTCATGCGGGGGACGGATTTGTCAAACAAATTCTGTTTCTTCTCTTGCAGCCTTGTTAATGCACCGAGAATTGGTATGAGTGCAATTGAAGTAAGAGACCACTTACTTGAGCGATTTACGGCCAGCAACACAGAAAGTCTGTTTCTTTTACCGTATAATACTGGAAACGGGTAAGATTTTCATTATAATTTCATTCTAATCTTTAATTTGTATCTTTTGCGTAGAAATTATCCATCTAAACTTTTGTTATATTTTACAGTGGACACTGGTTGTTGGTTGCCATTAATCCTATAACAGAAGTGGTCTATTATCTTAATTCATTGGATACTGATTGGTCCACATATCAGAATATGAAGGATGTGGTTGACACGTAAGTGAGATTGTTCGAAATATTCGTGTGTATTTGTATATTTAATTATTTCTGTGACATTGTTCTAAGTTTACATTTTTCTTTTATAGAGCTATACTACTATACCGCGCACAAAGAGAGACTCGAGTAGCACGGGCTAGATCAACCAATATTACATGGGTCAAAGTGGAGGTATATTAATTTTCACAATATTGCTTATTAGTGATGCTACTTAATAACACAAAACATCTATATATTATTTCTTATTTGTTTGTCTATGTGTAGTGCCCTCGTCAGCGTAATGGCATAAACTGCGGGTACTTCGTTTTGAGGTTCATGAGAGAAATCCTTCAAATGGGACAATTGGAGATTCTTATTAGGGTATGCATGGTTTTATAACTTAGGATTTATTTTAATATTTATCGGATATGTCATATAATTTATTATTTTTAACTAAATAATGCGTATTTTGTTTTGTTATGTAGTATTTCGAAGATATGGCGTGTTTTTGTTACACAAGGAAACAATTGAATTATATTACGGAAGAATTGTGCGAATTCTTTCTTCTAAGAAGAATTCTTTGAATGTATAGTTTTGTGAATGTAAATTTTAGTTTTGTGAATATAAGGAAATTCTGTTGCAAGAAGAATTCTGTTGTAAATTTTGTGAATTCTGTTAATGTATATGAATTCTGTTGTTGCAAGAATTTTGTGAATTTTGTAAATTTTGTGAATTCTGTTGTAAGTTTTGTGAATGTTAATTTTATTGAAATGTATATGAATTCTGTTGTTGCAAGAATTCTATTTCTTGAAATGTATAAGAATTCTGTTGTTGCAAGAAATTCTATAAGAAATGCAGGTTTGAAACTATGCAGGCTTCTGCATAAAAAAAATGGCTAAAATGAGATTTTTTATACGTAGAAAAAATCAATAAAATTATAGGTATACTTTAGAGAGCGCTTTTAAGGAAAAAGCGCTCTCTAAAGTCCCCTTTAGAGAGCGCTTTTAGGGAAAAGTGCTCTCCAAAGGTATATAAAAAAATCATTTTCCGTATACATTAGACAGCGCTTTCAAAAGAGCTGTCTAAAAGCACCTTTAGAGAGCGCTTTTGTTGGAAAAAGCGCTTTCTAAAGTTTATAAAAAAAAAATTTTAAATTTTAAACGTATACTTTAGACAGCGCTTTTAAAAGCGCTGTCTAAAGTTCCCTTTTAGAAAGTGCTTTTTCATAAATAAAAAAGCGCCGTCTTTACCTACGACAGCGCAGGCTTAGACAGCGCTTTTAAGTGCTTTTATAGGGCAAAAAAAGTGCCCTCTTTTCCCTCTTTTCCCGTAGTGTCGATACTAATTTAATACTTTATGTTGCTATATATTACGAGGTTATTTATATTTTATAGGATGTTATAAATTTACATTTCCAATAAATATGTTATGATATTTATTTATTTAAGTAATAAATATTTTATATCAAAAAGTAATTTATTATATTTTAAATATGTAATCAAGTTTATATGTATATTATCATTGTAAAAATAATTATACATACATTTAAATATGTCTCTCAATATAGATGGTTGATAATTTTTTTTAAAAAAATATTATAATAAAATGATATAATAATGAGAATTAATTTAATAAACATAAAATTATTTTTACACTAAAAACACATCTATGTTAAAGGTGAATACTTCCTCTAAATTTTATTGAATATTGATACCTTCGTGAAATTTAAAACAATGAAATTTAAAGATATATTATATTTTAAAATTATTTTATTTTAAAAAATTACATTTTAAAATTTATTTACACTTAAGATAGTGGTCCATAATCAAAATTCATAAATGTCAAAGAATTTATCTATCTTAAATTTATATTTAATATTATATTTGCCCCCATATATTAAATTTTCTGGCTCCGTCCCTGCCATGGATTATGACATCAAATGCCTAAATGTAACCCAAGAATTCAAGAGTTGACTTTTGTAGGGAACCCGTTGACTTTTTGATCAGAGGAATTCCATGCTTCCTCTATCCACTTCAGGAACCCTTGAAATGATTTGTGATTAACCATGAGGCTTTGTTAGATGTCACACATGCTTTATATTTCTTATTAATACTTGACATTAATCAACTCTTTTATTTTTAATTGTGGATTTTAATCTTAAATTGTTGTTATTCTTCAAACATTGTGAAAATACCTTTGGTGCTTGTAATATATGTGTTATTGTGCAGAAAAAGACACTAATTTATCAAAGAAGTAAGACACAAAGAAAGGATCCAAGTTGCCAAAGAAAGGAAGAAAACATCTGCAAGTTCACTTTGCGAACTTGCCAGCAAATGTTCGCTTTGCGAACATCTGGCGAAGCTCCAGCAAATGGTCCCAGACTTTGGGCTGTAAGAAAAGGGACTAAAGTTCGCTTTGCAAACTTCCCAGCGAATGTTCGCTGATTCATCGCTTTGCGAAGACCTGGCGAAGGACATCTTGGATGAGGCAGTAGCTAAAGGGGCCTAAGTTCACTTTGCGAACTTGTAGGCGAATAGTTTGCTTTGTGTATAAAAGTTTGCATTGCGAACTTGTAGGCGAATAATTCGCATTGCGAACTGATGCAGAACTTCTGAGACGGTTTAGCTTATCAGAGGCACCTCAGGTGCCAATTTAGTAGTTTACTAGGCGAACAAAAAGTTCGCAGTGCGAACTGGTCTGATTTCAAGTGTACTATAAAAGCACTTTATGTAATTTCTTGGGATCATAACCTCATTTTATCACACTAAAACCTATTTTTCTGATATTTCTACATCAAAGAGAGATCTTTCACATTGAGAAGCTGGATTTGAATCCGATCTCGATTATTCGACGCAGATGCTTTTTCATCTCCTCCCGAAACTTGTGAAACAAGCTACCATGAATATGTGTAGCTAAACACATCTTTTGTCAAGATTAGTGGTAGATAATCTTTCATTTTGTATGTATTGATCTTGATTGTAGTGTGTGAACATTGTTGATGATAAATATAGGTGAAAAACTTTGTTTGGTTGGTTTATATTTTGTTTTAGTTTAGATTGAGAAATAAGTTCTAAAACTTGACCTAAGTTTCAATCCATCAACAATCATGAGGCTAGAGATAGTTTTGAAAGTTGATGTTCATAAATATTGATCTTGAATGTTATCATATTGATAGTTGGGGTGAAAGATCATCTAAGGATCAAATGGTAAATCCCACAACAAGTGTTAGAGATAAACTTGTTGAGAGGATATGTGATTATATTCATCATTAACAAGTTCACATCCTTTATCGAGTAAATACGTATAAAACGGATTATCGGATCCTAATCTTGGCATGCTTTTACCAAATCTTTAAAACCAATTTCTTTACCGTTACTACTAAAATTTTATGCAAATGATCCGTTACAAAACCACCAAAAATCTTTGTAACTCTAAGTTTAAAACTATTTCGACTATAGAATGGCGGCAATACACACACAATCCCTGTGGAGACGTTAAAACACCCCCTGAAATACTTTTCAACAAAATGGCACCGTTGCCGGGGAATGTTGTTTGATATTGCAAGCATTGCAATAGTTGTTAAGTTTTAAGCTTTTATAACTTTTTCTTGTGCTTGTTAATTTTTTTGGCTAAGTTGCATACTCTGTTTATGCGAGGGAAGTTACCCGCAGATCAACTTAATTTCGATCCTGAGATTGAAAGAACTCCGCGTAAGTTAAATAGCAAAACTAGGTGGAGGAGGCAACTTTCTAAGGAAAGACGATAACGAGGAGAAAGTTCAACTTCGACACCAACACCACAGTTAACGCCAACCATGGCTGCTCCACCACCACCACCACCACCTGCTTCAACACCTTGTGTTAGTAGTCCGAGGCATACAGCTCAGTTCGCACGAATTGTCTATAATGGTCGGCACTCTGAAATGAAGACGGGTATCCTCGCTATTCTATACCAGAATCCTTCACCGGTATGGATCACCAGGATCCATTTACTCATTTGACCAAATTCTATGAAATTGCGGGTGCGACTGGAGCCCCTGAAGCTAAATAAGAGTCTTTGTTCAAGAGACTGTTTCCGCATTCCCTAATTGGGAAGGCAAAGGAATGGTACCTTGACCAATCAACTGCTATTATGACGGACTGGAACATGTTAGAAGAGAAGTTCTTGGAACAATTTTTCCTCATAATCGTTTCATGGAAGCGAAAACGGCGATTGCAGTTTTCTCACAAGGTGGAAATGAGTCTCTCAACGAAGCTTGGGAGAGATTCAAGTCCATGCTTAGAAAATGAAAAGGGCACGGTTTTGATGAGCTCACGCAAGTGCATATTTTCAGAAATGGTCTTCAAATGGTTCACAAAACATTGTTGAATGCTACTGCGGGCGGATCTTTAATGACTAAAAGCGCCGACGAAGCCATTTCTATCATCGACAAGATGACACTAAACGACCATCAAGGGAATCATAACTGTGGCCAATCTCAAAAGAAACCGAGAGTGCTAGAATTGGGGACAAATGATGCAATTCTTGCTCAAAACAAATTGCTATCTCAACAAGTTGAGTTGTTAACGCAACAAATGTCAAAGCTTCCTAAACAGATTAAAGAGATGCAAGACTTACCGAGCAAGAATGTGCAAATAGCCGTTTGTGAGCTATGTAAATGAGATCACCCCACCGGCTATTGTCCTCCTTGTCCTCCGATTGATGAAGAAGCAAATTACATGAATAATCAAAATCAACAACAAGGTTATCAAAGGCAACAACAACCTTATCAAAATCAACAAGGATACCAACCAAGAGGAAATTATCAAAATCAACAAGGATATCAACAAAATCCTTATCAACCGGCACAACCTCAAGGTGGGAGTTCAAAGCTTGAAGAAACTCTAAACCAATTCATTCAAATGTCCATGGCTAACCAAAAGACAAATGAAGCATCATCAAAAATCTTGAGAATCAAGTTGGGAAACCTGCAAAATAAATGGCCGATCAACAATCGGGGCCATCTTTTTCCGCAAATACTCAAACCAACCCGAAGAAGCATTGCAAAGTTATTGTTACTAGGAGTGGAAGAGAGTTGGGGGAAGGAGAAAAAAATGAAAAAAAATGTTGATGTGAGAATGGATGAGATTGCGGAGGAAGAGAAAGATGATGATGTAGTAGTTGAAAAGAATGATAAGGAAGAAGTTGAAAAAGAAAATGAGAAGTTAGTTGAAAAAGATAACCTTGAAAAAGAAAATATTGAAGAAAAAAGAGAAGAGTAAAAAAGGGGAAGGAGATAGTGAATCCTATTCCTATCCAAAACCTACCTTATCTTCATGTGCCCACCAAGAAGGACAATGAAAGACATTACACTCGTTTCATGGACATATTCAAACAATTGCAAATCAACATTCCATTTTCCGAAACGATTGAGCAAATGCCAAAATATGCTAAGTTCATGAAAGATATTCTTACAAAGAAGCGAAGATATTCGGAGCCGAAAACAATTATCCTTGATGCAAGTTGTAGTGTTATAATACAAAGAACTCTACCAAAGAAAGAAGTTGATCTGGGGCGTGTTACTTTGCAGGTAACAATTGGTGATGTCTATGTTGGCAAAGGCTTAATTGATTTGGGCTCAAGCATCGACTTAATTCCATTGCCTATTGTGAAGAGGATTAGGAACATTAAAATGAAAGCAATTCGAATGACATTACAATTGGCCGACAAATCTACAACTCATCCTCATGGATTGGCTTAAGATGTATTGGTTAAGGTTGATAAATTTTTCTTTCCGATTGACTTTGTTGTGATTGATATGGAGGAAGAAGAAGATGCTCCATTGATTCTTAGACGCCCTTTTATGAAGACCGCTCGAATGATGATTGATGTTGACGACAACCTTATGAAAGTAAGAGTTCAAAATGAAGAGGTGTACTTTAATCTTTTTGAGGCAATGAAGCATTCTAAAGATAACCATGATAGTTTCTGTATTGATGCAACGGAAGAAGCCATAATAAAAGATGATGCTTTTAAAGAAAAAGAGCGTGCAAGAGTGGCTTTGAGTAAAAAGAAGGATGAATATACAAAAGCGGCTATGATGCGATCATGTTGGGATTTTTCCTTCTTAAAGAAAAGGGGACCAAAGACTGGACATAATAATGGTTGAAATCTTTGTTCGTGAAATGTTGTTTTTCTCGGAAGCCAATTCTTGAGATTTTGGTTTCGAGGTGTCAAGCCTCTGGATCGTCGAGCTCAAACGATGTTAAACAAAGCACTAGTTGGGAGGCACCTCAACATTGTAAGTATTTCTGGTTTTTTTTACTGTTTTGATGTATTAAGTTGTTTGGAGTTGGTATGTAGTGTGGTAGCAGCTTGTAGAAAAAATTTTAAAGTTCTATCTTGTTCGCTGACTAGTTCGCTTTGCGAACCTGGGGCGAGTGTTCGCTGGCCAGTTCGCATTGCGAACTTAGCGAGACAGACACAATTTTGTCTGCTGCCACCTTATTACAAAGGGGATTTTATAATGTGTGGGCCAGACACTTGGGCTCATGACCCACTTATTATGATTTTGAGAGGTAGCCCTACACTCCCTTTGTCACTCTCACATTCTCACTCTCTCACAAACACTCACACAACTTTGAACTCTTTCACGTGCTCTGTATTTCCTACTTTTCTCACGAATTTTTTCAAGTTCTCAACAAGTCCAGGTTTGATTCTCTTTCTCTCTGTTAATTTTTTATTAGAACATTTAGTTAGGTTAGGTTAGGATAACATTAGAGACCAATTGATTCTAGGTTTAAATGTGTACAATGCACCTCTATTTTAAGGTTTGTTGTTGTTGCATGTTGAATTTTTATGTAAACTTTTAGAATAGAGGTTGTATTGTTGAAGAAAAACCATTTTGTTTACATTGGCTGAAGTTGTTAATTTTGAAAAAAATCGTAGGTTTGCCACTAGTTCGCTTTGCAAATCTGCGGCGAACATTCGCCAGAACTTCGCTTTGCGAATCTGGGACGAATTTTCGCCAGGACTTTGGTTTGCGAACTTCTAGGCGAACATACCAGATCTCTAAAAATTTTTTTACTATTTCTGTTTGGGATTCTTGATTACTAAATTTTGTTCCTCATCTAATGGATTGTTTTGCTGGCTGGTTATTGTTTTGTCTGATGTTTTTTGCAGATGGCTCTAAAAATCATTCCATCAAAAAAGAGAAAGACCGTAAGCACTTCAAGACCGGTTCCAATTCAGTTCAATAACATATGTTTCAAAGGGGGGAAAAACAGGTTGCACGACACTTGACTCTAGAGAGAAGGAAGATCTTACCCGAGAAAAGATTCAATTTGAACCCACAAGGCAGCTATAGGGAGGTAGCTGGACTCCTTGAAAGAAAAAAGTGGGGGAAGTTGATTACACCTGTGGATAGCTATAACGTTGAGATGATACGGGAATTTCATGCAAATGCCCTCCCGGATGATGGGGATGAATTTGGGTGGAAGACCTTGGTTTTAGGAACAGAGGTGTTGTTTGATCGGGCGACAATTAATGAAGTTCTTGGAACCCACTTCCGTTGAGAGAAAATGAGATAGATACTTACCACAGAACCTTGAGACTAGTTAGAGACACCGACAAAATCACTCGTGACCTTTTGCGTGAAGGTAAAACAGTTGAGTTGAACCCATCTGGGGTTCCACGCCGATACCATCGAGAGGACATGCATCCTTTGGCCCAGTTGATCTTACTATTGGTTCTTACAAACATTAAGCCAAAGTCGCATTCCTCGACTGTTACCATACCCCTTGCCCATTTGGTCCACAACATCATGTTGAATGTCTAAATTGATGTGGCCAGGATTATTGCTGATGAGATGAAGACTATTGTGGAAAGTGGCCTTGGTTCAGCTTCGAGGAAGAACTGTCCTTTTGCCTTTCCTTGTCTTATAATGACCCTTTGTGTGCATGTGGGGGTTAATGTCCCCTCATGCCGTCAGGTAACCATCCCGACCGCTATTGATGAATGGTATGTGGACACATTTTGTAAACCAAAGGGGTTGCGAGGTGAGACTTCAGGTGCTGGTACTGATGCCGGCACAGGTGCTGGTGATGGATCGAGTGGTTCTGGTTCTCAAGGTTATTACCCGTATCAGCAAGAGGTATGCTAGTACAATTGGGACTGGATGGTGGCTTCTCAGTGCGCCATGATGGATTTACATTATTCTATGCAGGTGTTACAGTTGTAGATTCGTGAGCTCTCTGTGGATCACTCTATAATGACTAGGAAGCAATTCCTAGCTCATGATGGTTGGCCTGAGGCCAGGCCAGTTTTTGGAGGGGGAGCAGAGGCAGCTGCTAAGCCTGAGGAGAACGTTGATGCGGAGGATGATGATGATGAGGTTGTGGCGGTATCTGGATTTGAGTTTGGTTATGAGGAGGAGGAGATTGAAGTTTTCGGTTCTGAGTCCGAAGAGGACTAGTTTTGATGATGTCATTTTGTACTTCCTTTGATCTTCAAAGTGAAGTTTTCTTGTTATTATGCTTTATGTATCAGTTTTTAGTATTGTACTTTATCCACTATGTGGATTATTTTGGGATATTTTGATGTACTTTGTACCCTTATGAGGTACTGATGACTTTTGTTGGTGTTTCTACACCATAACAGTATTATGCTATTATTATTATTAGTATTTTGTTTTTCAGTTGAATTTGTTCAGTTTTCATTTTTATTTTAGTTATTGATTTATTTATTTTGCTGTGTTATGTTGGTATGCTTGTGGGAATTTAATGTTTCCAATTTTGGGTGTGGTTTTGAAAGAAACTTCTAGGTTGGTGATTGTTGTTCATCAAAGAAGATTCTTCCAAGTTTGGATGACAATGATAGTATTTTAAGCATTTAATTGTTGGCAAGGTACATGGTTACCTATTTTTAGGATTTAGAATGTGTTAGAACTTCTTGTCTTTGTGCAAATGAAATTTTGTTTCTTGTTACAACTTTATTGATTGCTTATGTCACTTAGGTCCAAAAACCAAAATGGTGAGAAATCTCCATGGTCTACTTAATGCATAGGATTGCTAATGAATTTTGTTTTATACTTTTAATTCATGCTTTATATTGTGATTTGTGTGATTTTGTGGAAGCATTAGAAATGATCAAGGCATTTGTTGATAATGAGCATAACCATTTCGAAACAGTGATTTACCCGTGAGTAGTGAGTATTCGTTAGCCCTTTGAGCCTAAACAATTTAGATCTCATTTTAGTGATGAACTTTGAGTTGTACATAATTTGAAAATCAAGTTCAATATTGAATTTTTGAGAGTTTCTAAAAAAATTTCTTCTTGGACCTTGGAACTTTGTTTTTATTGATTTCCTTGCCTTAAAAAGCAAGGAGCATTCACTTAAGGTTTAGTTGAAAATAAGTTGGGGAGAATGAAAAAGAAGATTGGTAAATTGCTAAAAACTTTTGAAATATTTCAAGCAAACATGAAAAGAAAAAGAAAAATGTGAATATGAATGTGAAAAACATAGAAAAAGAATGCTTGCTTGAAGGAGAAAAATAGAGACCAATAATTGTGCATAAGTAAATTTGAGAAGGTTTGTGATAAAGGAATGAAAATGGTGAATGAAGTTGAGATGTGTGTGAATACCTTGTATAGTGAATGTTCTTTTGCATCGGAAATTTTGATTCAATGGCCTTAAGAAATGTCCCTTTATTGTTAACTTGACCAAGCTACAACCTTAAAAGCCCTTAGTGATCTTTTTGCTTCCATGATTTCTTTATTGATCGTTTAGATATTGTATGAATTGCTTTGTATTTGCATCATTTGTCAGATGAGCGAAATTGCCCCGCGTTTGTAAGCGCGTTTTTCCTTCAATTCTTTTTCGAAGAGGAGTGTTAGAGTGATATGAGCATGATAGTTTAGTTATTACTTGAAACATTGTCTGATATTTGTTTAAGAATCAAGTTCTTGTGCATTGTTCGATTCTAGGAATTTGTAATTGTTGCTTGTTTACAATTGTTGTTTGTTTGAGCCGTTTATCTTTTCTTTGTTGAATCAAATGCTTAAGCAAATCCTCTTGTTTTCAATGAGAGGCATACTTTGCTTGAGGACAAACAAAGAGTTAGTAGGGGAGAGTTTGTTAGATGTCAAACATGCTTTATATTTCTTATTAATACTTGACATTTTTCAACTCTTTTATGTTTAATTGTGGAGTTTAATCTTGAATTGTTGTTATTCTTCAAACATTGTGAAAATACCTTTGGTGCTTGTAATATGTGTGTTATTGTGCAGAAAAAGGCACTAATTTATCAAAGAAGTAAGACACAAAGAAAGGATCCAAGTTGCCAAAGAAAGGAAGAAAACATCAGCAAGTTTACTTTGAGAACTTGCCAGCGAATGTTCACTTTGCGAACATCTGGTGAAGCTCCAGTGAATGGTCCCAGACTTTAGGCAGTAAGAAAAGGGACTAAAGTTCGCTATGCAAACTTCCCAGCGAATGTTCGCTGATTCATCGCTTTGCGAAGACCTGGCGAAGGACACCTTGGATGAGGCAGTAGCTAAAGGGGCCTAAGTTCGCTTTGCGAACTTGTAGGCGAATAGTTTGCATTGCGAATAAAAGTTCGCATTGCGAACTTATGTAGAACTTCTGAGGCGGTTTAGCTTATCAGAGGCACCTCAGGTGCCAATTTAGTAGTTCGCTAGGTGAACAAAAAGTTCGCAGTGCGAACTGGTCTGATTTCAAGTGTAGTATAAAAGCACTTTATGTCATTTCTTGGGATCATAACCTCATTTTTTTATCACACCAAAACCTATTTTTCTGATATTTCTTCATCTAAGAGAGATCTTTCACATTGAGAAGCTGGATTTGCATCCGATCTCGATTATTCGACGCAGATGCTTTTTCATCTCCTCCTGAAACTTGTGAAACAAGCTACCATGAATATGTGTAGCTAAACACATCTTGCGTCAAGATTAGTGGTAGGTAATCCTTCATTTTGTATGTATTGATCTTGATTATAGTGTGTGAACTTTGTTGATGATAAATATAGGTGAAAAACTTTGTTTGTTTGGTTTATATTTTGTTTTAGTTCATGATTGAGAAATATGTTCTAAACCTTGACCTAAGTTTCAATCCATCAACAATCATGAGGCTAGAGATAGTTTTAAAAGTTGATGTTCATAAATATTGATCTTGAATGTTATCATATTGATAGTTGGAGTGAGAGATCATCTAAGGATCAATATGGTAAATCCCACAACAAGTGTTAGAGATAAACTTGTTGAAAGGATATGTGATTATATTCATCGTTAACAAGTTCACACCCTTTATCGAGTAAATGCGTATAAAACGGATTATCGGACCCTAATTGGCATGCTTTTATCAAATCTTTAAAACCAATTTCTTTATTGTTACTACTAAAATTTTATGCAAACGATCTGTTACAAAACCACCAAAAATCTTTGTAACTCTAAGTTTAAAACGATTTCGACTATAGAACGACGAAAATACACATGCAATCCCTGTGGAGACAATAAAGCACCCCCCGAAATACTTTTCAACAGGCTTATATAGAATTCTTGGGATGTGTATTGGACCATGGAACCTTGTCTTGCTCAAGAAAACAAACACAAGTAGCCTTTGATTCAGAACCCTAGCTCAGAGCCACTAGGAGCTTGCTCAGATGAATCCCTTGAAACCAATGAAACCCTAATCTTCAGATGATTGTGTGAACTTATTGAGATACTTTGGAGAGTATGAAGACCTTTATAGCTTAATAATATCTTGATGTTGAGGACACTTCCTTGCTCATTGCTTTTAAAAACAACTCTTCCTCTTAAGGACAACCAAAGATACATTGATCTCATGTCTTAGAACCAATGCAATGCATAAATGAAGATGAAGATGAAATGAAGCATAAGCCAATAATGGTGAAGAAAAATAGGGAAAATTTTGGGTGTTACAGAGGGTTATTTGTTATTCTTGAGTACTTGTAATATGATTTAAAGAGAAAGTAAAGAATAGCAGTTATAACCAATATTTGTTATTCTTCTTGTTTTTCCTTGTTAACCCAAACCCTTGTGTGTTTCTTGATCATAAAGAAACTGTTTATACTTTGTTCCAAGGCATCAATTTCACAACAGAAGTCATAGTATGATCTTTCAACATGGACCATTAGGATAAGTGATTTCTCAAATATATATCAACCAACACTTGACAAAGTGCCCAAATATTCTATCAAGTTTAAGCATATTGGTAAACTGATAATTGTAAGTGGAAATCCTGACACTACTGTTAATGGCAAATAGAATTTTAGGTCGGCAATACTCTTTTGTCAATCCAAAAATATGAATCTAAACTAGAATGTAAGAGTTAGGTTGTATCAAAGGGTTGAAGTCCTTAGTCCAAGAAAATAGTTTGAGGTGACCTATGTTCAAGTTCGACGAACCAGAAGCTCTAACTGTTAGGGAATCTTCTACGAAAGATAAAGACAATTCATAGTATCCTTTTTCAAGGGAGGTGATTCCTCATTTTGAAAGAGATTGCCATAGGGGATATAACTTGGACTTCAAGGAAACTACTTTGAACGGGGTTGTACCTTTGGGCAACATGATATGACTATGTAGGTTTTATTTGTACACTTAAATGCTTGCAGGGTATCCATCTTCTGATATATTGATAGTGATTGTATCCCCTTTAACTATTGGTAGAGGAAGTTGGGAGGTTGGAATGTCACAAATATTGGTGAAAACTTCAACAAAAGATTACTTTTGTTTGTAAGAATAGAGGAAGATGGCAGTGATTTTGTCTACGCTAGACCCGAAATAGGGCGGTTGGTGTTGGTGATGAAGAGGCAAGCCCAAGGGATGATTATCATGGGTTGGAGGGACGTGAGTAGCCAGCCGCCATGATACATGGTTGCTTAGTGGTTAGGTAAGGGTTGGCTATAGTGCAACATTTTATCGTCAGAGCTTTTCTGTCTTTTATAATCTCCTATTACTTTATATAAATAGACCCTCTCAATGAACTACTACATTATTTTTTTTTTTTTTGTAAAAATGGATTTTTTTTCTATAGACGGTTCGAGTTTGAAGATACTAAGAAAAAATTTCAAAAAAATTTCAATTCATCCTTTTAAATATGAGACTCTATTGGAGAGCTTTTTCCAATGGTATCTTTTAAAATATAATTTAATGTCAAAAGGATCCTTCAAATAATATATTTTAGTAAATTTTATCTAGAAAGGTAATTTTCAAATATTATTTTTATCTTTAAAGATTAGTTTATCTAGAAAGAAAATTAAAATCTAAGTTAAAATATAAAAAAAAGTTAGGTCTAAGTTTCTCACATTTGAGACCACTTATAAACATGCTATCACACAAATATGCTATCAAGCTATTAGTCTTCTTTACTAAAAAAACATATCTCAATAATGAGCGACAATAGGTCTGCACCATTTCCGCTCTCTACAAATTTAAGGCAAAATGTTGCTAAGAAATCTAGGGGTAGACCTCGAGGTTCAAAAAATAGACCTAAACCAACTTCCATTATTCAGGAAGAATCTAACATTTTGGAACCGATTCGAATTGAGATCCCTCCCGGAAGAGATGTTATGGAGTCTCTCATTAACTTGGCAAGGTCTCGTCAAGCTGGAATTAGTGTGTTATCTGGTTCTGGTCTTGTCTATGATGTTACCATTATCCACCCAATAACTCGTTCCCCTAATTTCCCTATAGAAGGACCGATCTATATGAAATCTCTCATGGGAACTTACATAAATTCTAATATTGGTCACACTTCTCCCTCAATCTTGAGCACTGCAACATCAAATTCCTTCTTCTCCATTTATCTCAGTAGCGGCGACAAAGGACAAGTGTTTGGTGGAATTGTTGGAGGGAAGTTAATGACTGCAGGCAATGTTTTGATTAATGCGGCTCTTGTTAAGAAATCCAAAAGTCACAGTCTGGACATAAATAATGCAAATCTTCGCCAAGTTAGATTGCCCATTATCAATATTGATCATTTTGAATGAGTCCAACAACTTTATCGACACTTATGATTAATCAATGTCTGGTTAAAATAATATGTTTTTCTTTGTTGCTTAATGTTTTTTGAATATTGAATAAAGTAAGTTTAGTTTCCTGCTATGAATTTCTTTAATTTTCTTATGAAGTCTATTGCTTAAATCTTTGGGGATTGATATATGGTTGAAGCTTTTAACTCTAACTTTTTTTTTGGTGTTGTGTATGCTTTTGCACCCTCAAGATTGACGAATTACATATAAAATATACTTTTTAGTTGACTATCAGATAATAAATTATAAAGAATAATTGTTTTGTATTTTTTATAAAGGAATAATTATTAAGAGTTAGATATAATTTGGAATAAAGTGGAATAATATTGAATTTCATACAACTTGAAATATATTTAATAATGTGAAGCATACATTTTATTTTTCCCTTTTATGAAAGTCAAACTGAAATATATATATTTTAATAATTATATATATATATATATATATATATATATATATATATATATATATATATATATATATATATATATATATATATATATATATATATATATATATATATGAAGAAAACACACTACATTCCATTTATTCTAACCTTTTCATTTTAATTATCTCTAATAAAATATAAATGAAATTAAATCTGGTAAAAAATTATAAAAATTAAAAAGAATATTTATTTGTTTTCTAATTAAATTCTTTAAACCCTATGAAAACAGTTAATTTAACTTTTTAAAGTTAAATTATTTGTGTCGATTAATAATACAACCATTACAAGAACAAGTTCTTTTTCTAGAAACCAAAATATTATGAAAACATTGAACGGAAAAGTAATTTTGAAAGAAATTACGAAACTTTTACTTAAATAGCCAATTTTTTCAAATAAATATTCAAACTAATTCACTTTTTCACTTATTTTCCAAGCTAACCCACTTTAAAAAAAAAAAAAATTCAACAAAGAGGCGTCGTCAATCCAATTGACGACAATATACAAACACATAAAAACAGCCGTCAATCTAATTGGCGATAATGTACATTCTCTCTCCTTTGTGTTTGTACACTATCGTCAATTGGATTGACGACTGTTCTTATATGTTTGTACACTGTCCCCAATTGGATTGACGACTCATCTTTGTTGAATTTTTATTTTTTTAAAGTGGGTTGGTTTGGAAAATAGGTGAAAAAGTGGGTTAGTTTGGGTATATATTTGACAAGTTGATTAATTGAGTAAAATTTTCAGAAATTACTGAGAAAATAAATTTTTCAATAATAATTTACTAATAAACTAAAAAAAAAAAGGAAATGCACTGACAGTGTAAAATATTTTACACTGTCAACCAATCACAATCATGTATCAGAATAAAACATATTTTTATTTTAAAAATACTGATATTACATGACAATTGTAAATATTTTAATTGATTGAATGTGTAAAACTGTCTTACACTGACAATACACTATCATTAAACCCATAAACTAATGTGTGGAAAAAAATTTAAAAACTATTTTTCAGAAATTTTCTTAAAATATAATGGGTTATAATGTGTCAAAAAGAGTTCCGAAAAACTATATACTTGTAAGAAAAATTTCAAAAAAAGAAGATATATATATATATATATATATATATATATATATATATATATATATATATATATATATATATATATATATATATATATATATATACATAGGCGAAGCTTGGGCCCAACGTGGGTGGGCCAATGCCCAGGCTCTAGTTCCAATTTTTTTTAAGCTGGAGTGAAAAAAAACTAATATTAAATTATTGAGGGCAAATAAGGAAATATGAAAGAGTGGTTATATGACACACAACAAAGAAAAAGAAACAGAATGCATAGAAAGAAAAAGAAAAAGAAGCACGCAGGGCAGCAGAAGAAAAACAAAGGCAGGTTTAGCTTTTTCTTGTTTTAGTTTTTTCTCTTGCTTTAGCTTTTTCTTGTTTCATGTTTGATTTTCTATTTGAGGAAGAACAAGAAAAGAATGCAGGTTTGAGTTTGGGTTTTTGTTATTGATTTTTTTGTATAATAGGGTTTGAATTTTTTGTTATTGATTTTTCTGCTTGAGATTTTTCTGCAATATTGGGTTTATATGACATGTTTGACACTTATTGAGATTTTTCTGTTTGACAATTGGGTTTATTTTTCTGCATTATCAGGTTTATTTGTTTTCAATGTCCACATTGGGTTTAGTATTATTTTAGGTCAACCAGAAATTTTTCGGATACAATATTTAATGTTATTTTTAGTTTTAATTTATTAGAATAAAGTAAAGTTAAATTATGAATGGTGTATGGGGACTAACACAAATTCTAGCGTCCTGGAAGTTTTATAGTTTTAATTAATTAGTTTGTTTCATTTTGTTACAATTTATGAATGGAGTTAATGATATCTTAAATTCTATTAATTGCCCTTAATTTCTTTTATTCAATAAAATCAATGGTCCATTTATTCTTTTTTTTTTCTGAATTAAATGACTACTACAATTATCCGAAGGTCTATTACATTTAAATCCAAATTAAGTTGTTCCACTGTCCATATCTCACACATATGGTTTTTTATTTAAATGTTTGATTGTTAGAAATTTACAACTATATTGGGTTTGGGTTTGTAGTTGTTGCAACTTATTGGGTTTATTGTTATTGATTGTTTGATTTGTTTCATTCAATGACAGAGATGAGAAGATTTTTGGTTGATAGAGCAAGTATTGAGAATGTGAATGTCGTGCAACCGGAAGCCGAATTACAATCACTGCCTAATAATGTGATTGATGAGTTTAACCCAAATGAGATTGTGCGTGATCCAGGTCTTAGGAAACAAATTAATGAGTATGCTCCGGATATTCAAGATCAAGTGAGGAGGGCATATGTATTGAAGGGTCCAATGCAACCAGATTTGACAAGCTTTCCCCGTACTCTATTTGGAAGTTCTAAAAGAGCATTTAGTAAATCATGGTATAAGAATTATGCATGGTTAGAATATAGTGAGATCAAGGATGTCGCTTATTGTTTTTATTGTTTTCTCTTTACGAAACCCGGGAGAGCCGAGCGCTTTGGTTTTGACGTCTTTACTAAAGGTGGATATAAAGATTGGAAGCATGCATCTAAAGGTTTGAAAGATCACGTTGGTAGTCATAATAGTTTGCACAACTCATGTGTCAAGCACTACGATGATTATAATAATCAAAGACAAAGTGTGGCTAGTAAATTTGCTAGAGCAACCAAGGAATCAGAAGAATTATATAAGATTCGTTTGACTTGTTCTGTAGATTGTTCAAGATATCTCATTGCACAAGGCATGGCTTTTCGTGGCCATGATGAATCCTCTATTTCTCTAAATAAGGGAAATTTTAGAGAGATGGTAGATTGGTTAAAAGCTAAGGATGAACAAGTGAGCGATGCTTTTGACCGTGGTGGAAAAAATTGCACAATGATTTCCAGTGACATTCAAAAGGAGCTTGCAATGTGTTGTGCACATGAAGTTACCAAGGTGATTATGGAAGAGCTTGGTGATAGACAATTCTCTGTACTTATTGATGAGTCACGTGATATATCTATCAAAGAGCAAATGGCGGTGATGTTGAGGTTAGTATTTGTATTTGTTTTCAATTTCCTATTTCCAATATTCATTACTTATTATGCCGCCAAGTAAACTTGTTGAATTTGTTTTAGGTTTGTTAACGACAAAGGGCATATTGTGGAACGATTTATTGCTCTACATCATGTCAAAGATACTACATCTGAGGCATTAAAGGATGCTCTTTATGGTATTCTTGATAAGTACATGTTATCTATTTCAAGGATAAGAGGGCAAGGATATGATGGAGCTTCAAATATGAGAGGTGAATTTAATGGTTTGCAAAGAAAGATTCTAGATGAAAACCCTTATGCTTTCTATGTCCATTGCTATGCTCACCGTTTGCAATTGGTTGTTGTATCTGTTGCTAGTAGTTGCTCATCTATTCATGATTTCTTTGAGTACATATCCTTGATTGTGAACACAATAAGTGCATCTTGTAAGAGGAGGGATGCTTTGACGGAGGCACAACCCCAAGATATTTTAAATCAACTTGAGAGGGGTGAGATATCTAAAGGAAGGGGATTGCACCAGTCATCAAGTCTTACTAGACCCGGGGATACTAGATGGGGTTCACATCATACTACATTGCTTCGTTTAGATCAAATGTGGTCATCTGTGTTAAAAGTACTTAGTATGGTTGATGGAGATGGACGTGTAACATCTCAAGCAGCGGGTTTGATAGAAAAAATGGAGAGTTTTAAATTTTCATTTATTTTGAAGTTAATGTTAAAGTTGTTTGGTATCACAAACGAGCTTTCAAATGTCTTGCAAAGAAAAGATCTTAATATTGTGAATGCCATTGAATTAGTTGATGTTGTCAAAGCTCGGTTGGCCACAATGAGAGAAAGTGGTTGGGATAATTTTTTTGCCGATGTCAAGGAATTTTGTGTTGCTAAATGTATTTCGATGCCAAATATGGAAGATGAAATACCTGTTCGGGGTCGGTCAAGGGCAGAAGGGCGGACTATCACAAATCTTCATCATTATCGTGCAGAGATTTTTTATGTAGCTATTGACAAAATATGTGTCGAGATGGATCACCGTTTTAGTGAAGGAAGTAACACTATCCTTGATTGTTTCTCATGTCTTGACCCCAAGAACTCTTTCTCCAGGTTTGATGTTGATAAGCTTGCTCGTCTTGCTGATATTTATCATGAAGACTTTTCTGATGATGACCGTGGAACAATAAGGGATCAACTTGAAACTTATGTTCTTCAAGTGAAAAGAAATGCTTCATTTTCCACTTGTGAAGATGTTCAAAGTTTGGCTATGAAGATGGTTCAAACTGAGAAACATTTGGTATTTCCATTGGTTTACAAACTTATTTAGTTAGCTTTGATATTACCGGTGTCGACAGCATCCGTTGAAAGAGCCTTTTCAGCAATGAAGATTATCAAGTCTAAATTGCGCAATAAGATCAACGATGTGTGGTTCAATGACTTGATGGTATGTTACACTGAGCGGGAGATATTCAAGTCACTTGATGATATTGATATTATTCGAACATTCACAGCAAAGAAGTCTCGGAAAGGACATTTGCCTCGTGATTTTATTTAACACCCTATTGTAAGGTTATCTTTCATCTTTTTTTTTTCTGTTTGATGACTATTTATATATTATATACAATGAATTTGCGGTATTTAAATTTTTTGCCCAGCCTTTAAAACTTTTCTGGCTTCGCCACTGTATATATATATATATATATTACATTTTAAATTAATTTTATCGAGTAATTTAGATAGGGATAATAACATATTTGTACATTTTACATTATTTTCATAAAACTAAAATTTTGGGCACATGACAATCGGAGCTTAGAAAATTATACAAGGATCTGCGTGTTTACTTTTTTTCTAGGAATTATATTAAAAGCAAGTGAATGAGGTAGACACTGAGTGATAAAACATAAAGATAATAACAGGAATAACAGTAATGGAGAATAACAAGAACAACAACAATAATAACATACCGGCGAATAATAGTGAGAGAGTTTTTTTTCGTTCGTAGGGCTCCTTGAAGAATAAGTGTTCTTTTGTTGGCTGGAGAAGAATTGTTATTTCGTTAGGGCTCGAGAAGTGAATAAGGTAGACACTGAGGAAATAAAAAATATAAAGAGTATATATCGCGGTTGTAGCGCGGTTCTCGTGACCGCCCATATTCGTCTGCGGATGGGAATGGGTGCTACTTTCTGATTTCTTATTTATCCTATGAAGCTGGAAAGGAAAGGGAAGATATCTCAAACTAACCTTGCATGCAAATGTTTTCTTTAACAAATGCTAAGAGATTGGGGAGTTTGGGGTCAGGTTTTACAATGGGGAGTTGTCAACTACCCATCCTATACATGGTTATCCTTGGGTTGTTAGCAGTTTTCCTTACTGCTTTCTACTTACTGGTGTTTATCTGTTGTAAATGGGAAAGTTTCTCCTTTGGAAAGGTTGAGAGATGTTGAAAACAAATTTTTGTGGTTTTCGGGTTTTTTGATGTTTTTGGTAAGGTACTGGACCTAAGGTTTTTGATAAGTATGCCCGCTAAGATTTCGCAGTCTTATGCCTACGTATTCCCATAATGATAACAGGGAAATCAGGGTCATCGTAGTTCCTCCTATTCTATGGGAGGAAAAAGATATTTTGGTGTCTTGTTTAAAGCCCAAGATTGAAGCTAAAGGTTTATTTGTGTCTTGTTCAAAGCCCAAGATTGAAGCTAAAAGGGTGTTTGTGGGAATTGATTGAAAAGAGTGAAGAGATTAAAGATTGAGATATGAATATCCGGGAAAACATCGAATGAAAATAGAAAGAATATCCGGGAAAGCATCGGATGTATCCGGGAAAGCGTCGGATGTTTTAAATAAAGAGGAAAGGGTTTTCCTGTATTTAAGGAGATAAAAATGGTTCTTTGAAATCCAAGAGGAAATGAGACTGTCCCAGTCTACTGGGTTTATCTTTGTACGATGCCCAAGAGGAGGCTGATGTTTTAAGGGACGAGAATCAACCCTAAATTGGTTTGATGTTTTGACTCTAGAAAGACTGTTCTAGCAAAGGATGACTAGGTTATGTTCCTATACCTTTAAGAGGTCGTCGAGTCCTTGTACTAAGCCCAAGAGAAGGCATGAGAACTTATAAGAAGTCGGAGGGTCCTTGTACAATGCCCAAGAGGAGGCGGGGATGCTTTTAGGAAGCCTGTGGGTCCCCAAACCAAGAGAAGTTCAAGAAATGCAATTCACAGAGAAGAGATCATTCCAGAAAAGTTCGAGGGTTTGGAAGAAGCTCAAGAGATGCCATTCATGGAGAAAAGATCAACTCCGGGGAGTAGAATTTCTTTGATAATTTCTAAGGGTGACAGTCTGAGAAAAGGTTCACTGAGAATACTGTCTTTCTCTTTGTTCCATATTGTTTAACCCCAAGAGAAGGGAAGACTGTATTTGGAAATCCTATGGGGATCTAGTTTTAATTGTATTTAAGAGTGACCAACATGGCTTTATCTAGTTCTAGACCTAGTTGCCGGAGAAAACTCTAAGCAGATATAAGTATATATACAGTGGATATATGACAAGTATTTAAAAAGGTATGAAAGAAGACTAACCATGCGCAGCTTCCCACAATACAGTTATGAAAAGAAACGATATATATATCCAGGAAAACACCGGATTGCAAGAAAATATCGCGGATATGAATATCTGGGAAAGCATCAAATAAAAAGAGATAAAAAATAAGAGGTTGAAAATACAAATATCCGAGAAAACGTCGGATGTAAAGAGATGATGAAAATAAAAGGTTGCAAATATCCGGAAAAATGTCAGATTGAAAGAGATAAAAATAAAAAGGTTGCTCGCTAAGACTTTGAAGTCTTATGCCTACGTATTCTCAAACAGGATCTTGAGAAATCAGAGCGGTCGTAGTTCGCCCCTATGGGGCACGAACTACAGAAAAGAAAGTTTAAATCGCACGGCGGCGAGAGGGGAAATTTAACCTAAAGTTATCATGCTTGGTTGAATATTCTAATGTCTGTCTCTAATCGAAAATTAAGTTTTAACTAAGAGATCCTAAGGGAACATGCATACATGGCAAAACATCACGGAATAAATGAATACACAGCAAAGCATTGTGGAATAAATGAATATACACGGAAGAACATTGTGTAACAGATAAAATAGACATTCACGACAAAGCTTCGTGGTAGATAAAATATACACGGTAAAACATCGTGAAGAAATAGATACATGGAAGAACATCGTGTGATAAAATATATACACGGCAAGACATCGTTGGTAAACAGAGAGAAAATACACGGCAAAACATCCGGAGAATAAAAGCATATATACACGGCAAAACATCGTGTGTGAAACTGAATACATGGAAAAACATCATGTGATAAAATATACACGGCAAAACATTGTGGCGGATAAAAGCATATACACGGCAAAACATCGTGTAAAATAAAAAAAAAACTTCACGGCAAAGCATCGTGGAATCAGAGATATACATACATGGAAAAACATCATGTGATAAAATATACACGGAAGAACATCGTGATATCATGGCAATTGAAAAATATACACGGAAAAGCATCGTGTGAATAAAAACATGGATAATGAGTTCAAGAAAACTTACATATTTGAGCAAGGTCCAATGCCTCTTCTCAAGCTTCCAGAAGCGAGATAATGATCCCCAAAGTATCATATAAGAACTCCTGCGTCAGGTAAAAGACAAAGCAGAGAAAACCAGAGATCATAGAGAAATTCCCTAAGTCTTATCAAGTGGTTAGAATCGAATTTGAACATTTAATTAATTATTTACAAAAGTTTTACTTGAAAATAATCCTAAGAATAAATTACCAAATAATTGAATAAATCAATTTAAACAATTAAATGATTAATTACAAATTAATTAAAGCAAATTTAATAACTTAGAAATTATTAACATATTTTAGAATATTTAATCAAGATTAACTAAACTAAAAAAATAAAGTTGTATTAAAAAGAAAAAATGGGCCACAAGAAGAATTATCAATTAACTTAAATATTAATATTTAATAAGATTAATTAATAATTTAATTAAACAATATTAAAAAAAATATCTAAATTAATTAATAATTAAACAATATTTTTTTATGTTTTTAAATATTTATTAATCTAATTAAACCTAGAAATAAGAAAATTAAAAATAAATAATGAAAGAGAGAAATATATGTGGGGGAGAGAATTGAGAAAACAATGTGAGGTATTATTTTGGTATGAGAATTATGTGAAGATCTCTTGTCTATTTATAGTAAAATTTGTAACTTGGAGATGAAGAAAGTGATGCATGCAATGACATATAACAAGCTTAAAAATTAAGCTAACTTAGTTTTTAAGCTAACTTAATTTTTAAGCCAAATTAAATATCTATATAATAGAATAATATAAAAACAAAATTGTATTAAAAACAAAAGTTTTTTAAAACAAAATATATAAAAAACAAAAATTCATAAAAAAACAAAATTTGTATAAAAAAACAAAATATATGAATTTTAAAAATAATTTATATATATATATATATATATATATATATATATATATATATATAATATATATACATATAAAAAATATGAAAAATATATAAAAAATAAAAAGACAAAAAAAAAACAAATATATATATATATATATATATATATATATAAATAAGGAAATTTATATATATTATTATTATTATATTATTTATTTATTATTTTTATTTTCATTTTTAATTTATATATGTAAAAAATAAAATAAAATTTAGAAATCGATAAAATCGTGCGAAAGATAGATGAATAGTGAACATTTGTAAATTTAATTGAAAAACACGCTCGTTCACCGATTTTTCGCATAATTGACCAGAAAAGACGGAGATTTCAATGCATATATTCTGACTGAAAATTCAAATTCAAACGATATGCATGACAAAAACAAATGATATGATATGCAGATGACACGAAGTGAAAACACAATCGGGTTTTGACAATCGGGTGGTCAAAATTTGGGGTATGACAGATGCCCCTATTTAATCTTCTTAGACCTGAAGGTATGAATAGCAAAGAGTTTTAGACATTCGAGGTATAAGAGGATTAAATATCAGAGTACCTAGAATTTTGACCGTGAATACAGATGAAATGATATGTGATGAATGAAAGACTTTTGAACACTGTGGGGAATGATGCCACAGGAGACAGACCAACATAATTTTCTTGGGGATATAAGATATTGTGGAAATTTACTGATGCGACAAAGGGTATTCAGTAGTATTTGGAAAGAGAGGGATAAACCCTGGAACAAAGATTCAGACATCCGGAAAAGCATCAGATGCGAAAGAAGTGTCATACTCTGAAAAAAGAGCAAATATTTAGAGATATCAAGAAATCAAGCAATCAGAAATATTCAAGAGAGCATTGAATGAAGTCTGAAAAATAAATCAGGCACATCCAGAAAAGTATTGGATGAATGAGAAACAAACTCGAAGGCATCCAGAAAAGCATTTGACCGAGTTGTTGACCAAACTTGAAGATATATTAATGACATCCAGAAAAGCGTTGATTGTATTAAAAATAACTTTGAGTGTAAATCCGAAACATTTAGAAAAGCATTAAATGTAAAGGAAAAAATTTTAGAAGACTGGCAGAATGATGGACATATCTAGAAAAACATCAGATAAGCACATCGGAACAAAAGTTACATCTGGAAAAACATCTGATGAGAAAAAGTCATGTTCGGGGGAACATCAGATAGACATGTAAAGAGTTTCTAGAAGAGCATCAGAATAAAAGAGACATATCCGGAAGAGCATCAGAGGAACACAAAGAAAGTTCTAGAAAAGCATCAGAACAGACAGACATATCCGGAAGAGCATCGGATAGAAACAAAAAAAGTTCTGGAAAAACATCAGAACGGGTTTTGGAAAAACTTCAAAACCAAAATATACACCCGGAAGAACATCGGGTAGACACAGAGAAACGTTCTGGAAAAGCATCAGAACAGACAGACATATCCAGAAGAACATCGGATAGAAACAAAGTTATATCTGGAAGAACATCAGATTAGACATAAAAGTATTGGTGCCAGATAAGTTGGAATTTGTACAAAAGGTAAGATGTTGATAATAACACGACCACTGATGAATGCAAATGCGGATTAAAACACTCTTGAATGCATAGTATACGCAAACGTTATGATGTATGATTAAATGTATGTATTACAAATGAAAATGCTGACAACAAGTTTAGACTCTTTGAGGAGTGACAACCAACAAGTTTATACTCTTTTGGGGAGTGGAAATCAACAAGTTTATACTCTTTTGGAGAGTGACAGACAAAACTGATTCCTCAACACAGAGATCACTGCCATTTCTTAGGGACTGAAAATGTTGTTTGTTAAACATATCTTTGCCATACTAATAAAATGTATCAAGTTTATAATCCTTGGAGGAAGGCTGGATAGCTTGCTTGGGGATTTTTCAAAATAAATTGCCCCAAATTTGCTGACTGTTGTAGATGAACTGATCATTGCTTCAACTTGAATGATAATGACCGTATGCTGTATACTAGGAAGGCTTGCCCCAGTAATGAGTCTTGAAAGTTTTTCTGAATAAACCAATTCTGAGAAGGACTTACACTGAACAAATCTTGAACTGATTCTTAACAGGCTCAGGAAAGAACTTGTCCATGATAGGATCACTGACTAAGTTTCTAAACTGTTTTGAAAATTCCTTGAGAGGAAAGCTAGTTTGCGATAAAAATGTTTATTTAAACATGGCAAATTTAATGTAAAGTTCATGTAAAAAATTTTGAAAACAAAATCATTGTTTAGAAAAAAGTACAGTAATATGAATTACTGATTAAAAACACAGTGGTTTTAAACATTTTGAATGAAAAGTAAAACAGAGGCATGATAGCAAAACAAATGATTTGCAAAAAATGATTTTGGATTCAGTTTACGCCACCTTGCTGTAGTATGTTTTCAAAATAACATTGCTTCAATTAGGTCTTTTGAGGGTTATAACGTGGCCTGGTTCACAGTTTATGAAAAAAGATAAAGACTCAAAATTTGTTTGTGCCCACCCCAACTTCGTGATGTTCTTCAGTCCTATGCTCAATTAAACTTAAATTGTGCATTCAGGTTCCAAAAGGTTTCGGAATTGTACTGATGATAGTGATGACGATGGTCCAGAAGTCTTGAGACGGCAGCTACTGCTTCTTTACAACACTTAGTTGTTTTTCCGTCTTTGTGGATTTTTTGAAGATCGAGGATTTAAGGACCTCTTTTCTGTATTATCCCTAACTTTTGCTTGACCTATTATTTTTTTTTTGAAATTTAGAGTCAGCGGGATGCCCTAGTTTTTTCCTAAGCTTTTTTACTTAGCGGGCCTTTTTATTTTTGATTTCGAAAGGAAGTGACTGCTTAATTTGATGATTACGATGGACCATCATGGGTTTTTGAAATACATTTTCAGCATCTGTTTGTTGTATGTAAACTTTTTGAACTTGAATACACAACCCAAATTAAACTGAGAACTACCCTGCCCCTGGTTAAAATTGCGGGTTTTTTTATAAAGAAAGAAACTCCTACTTCAAGGCTCAAAGGGGTTAACGAGGGATTATCTTCCTTATATCTCCAGTGTTTGGGAATTGAAAAAAAAATACCTTACATCGTCAGCAAAGTTTTTTATTCGAAAGCATACCAACAACAATTATGGGTATTACGTTTTCATCATCCTCCCACAAATATTTGCATAGTAAAAAATTGAAGAAGAGGTGTATTTTTTTTTAAGTTTTTGTTTTTTGAAAGAGAAAGCATAAAGATGCAAATAAACAGATGATTTGAATCAAAATACTGTACATGCTCATTTCATTAAAACTGACATTTAAAGATAAACAAGCTGAAAGCAAATATGATACAAACAAGGAAAATGTAAAATAGACAGAAACAAGGCAAGTGACTAATCAAACACAAGGATGAGTTATCCTGTCTTTGGGAAGTAACTGAGCTGAAGTTGATTGAAGTTTCGGTTCTGTATCGGTGATGAGGAATCAGTTTGATGACTTACAGATGACTGAAAGATAGAAGGTTGGAATGAATTGACGATGACCCGGACGTATGTATGAAATATGCAACGGATGCAAGTGCAATGCATGGATGCATCAAACAAAAACATGTGGAAAACATGGGTTCAAAGGTTTGGCTTCATGAAGTCAAGGATCTACCCATCCCCAAGGTTTTTCTATGGTGAATTTTTGTACCTGTCCTCAAAATCATTGACCCCTCTTGGGATAACAACAGCAGGCTGGTTCACCCGAGCGAGCTGCAGTATCTTAGAGTAATCTCAAATGAGGGTAGTATCGCGTGACAACTATTTCCGATAGCTTCTGCACTACAAAATAGTAACATGGTTTCAGTCTACTAAAATCCTCAGCTTCTCAGATAACCCAATCGAACAATCTGCTTTCAACAACCGAAGTCGTATAGGCATTGAATCCGAAAAGGGCATCTCCACTGATTCGATTGTCGACCGAGACCTCTTATTTGGGAGTCACTTCCTGTAAGATTACCTGTCTAGTGCCATCACTTATCTTAGGTGTCACTCAAACTTTCCACATGCGGCATCACCCGCAGTCCCATTAGCAGAAAAATAAACACGGATATCAAGTAGGAAAAGCGATATATATATATATATATGTATATATATATATATATATATATATATATATATATATATATATATATATATAGTATATAGAAAAATTTCTAACAACCTAGACCTCTTAGGAATTCTAACCATAGTTTGTGTCCCCAGCAGAGTCGCTATTTTTCTGTAGCGCGGTTTTCGTGACCGCCCACATCCGCCTGCGGATGGGATTGGGTGCTACTTTCTGATTTCTTATTTATCCTATGAAGCTGGAAAGGAAAGGGAAGCTATCTTAAACTAACCTTGCACGCAAATGTTTTCTTTAACAAATGCTAAGAGATTGGGGAGTTCGGGGTCAGGTTATACAATGGGGAGTTGTTAACTACCCATCCTATACATGGTTATCCATGGGTTGTTTGCAGTTTTCCTTACTGCTTTCTACTTACTGGTGTTTATCTGTTGTAAATGGGAAAGTTTCTCCTTTGGGAAGGTTGAGAGATGTTGAAAAGATATTTTTGTGGTTTTTGGGTTTTTCGATGTTTTTGGTAAGGTACTGGACCTAAGGTTTTTGATAAGTATGCTCGCTAAGATTTCACAATCTTATGCCTACGTATTCCCGTAATGATAACAGGGAAATCAGAGCCATCGTAGTTCCTCCTATTCTATGGGAGGAAAAGGATATTTTGGTGTCTTGTTTAAAGCCAAAGATTGAAGCTAAAGGTTTATTTGTGTATTGTTCAAAGCCCAAGATTGAAGCTAAAAGGGTGTTTGTGGGAATTGATTGAAAAGAGTGAAGAGATTAAAGATTGAGATATGAATATCCGGGAAAAACATCGGATGAAAATAAAAGGAATATCCGGGAAAGCGTCGGATGTAAAGAAAAGGAATATCCGGGAAAGCGTCGGATGTTTAAAATAAAGAGGAAAGGGTTTTTCCGGTATTTAAGGAGATAAAAAGGGTTCTTTGAATTCCAAGAGGAAATAAGACTGTCTGAGTCTACTGGGTTTATCTTTGTACGATGCCCAAGAGGAGGCTGATGTTTTAAGGGATGAGAATCAACCCTAAATTGGTTTGATGTTTTGAATCTAGAAAGACTGTTCTAGCAAAGGATGACTAGGTTCTAGTCCTATACCTTTAAGAGGTAGTCGGCTCCTTGTACTAAGCCCAAGAGAAGGCATGAGAACTTCTAAGAAGCCGGAGGGTCCTTCTAGAACGCCCAAGAGGAGGCGGGGATGCTTTTAGGAAGCCTGTGGGTCCCCAAACAAAGAGAAGTTCAAGAAATGAAATTCACAGAGAAGAGATCATTCCAGGAAAGTTCGAGGGTTTGGAAGAAACTCAAGAGATACCATTCACGGAGAAAATATGAACTCTGGGGAGTAGAATTTATTTGATAATTTCTAAGGGTGATAGTCTGAGAAAAGGTTCACCAAGAATATTTCCTTTCTCTTTGTTCCATATTGTTTAACCCCAAGAGAAGGGAAGACTGTATCTGGAAATCCTATGGGGATCTAGTTTTGTTTGTATTTAAGAGTGACCAACATGGCTTTACCTAGTTCTAGACCTAGTTGCCGGGGAAAACTCTAAGCAGATACAAGTATATATACAGTGGATATATGATAAGTATTTAAAAAGGTATGAAAGAAGACTAACCATGCGCAGCTTCCCTCAATACAATTATTTATATGAAAGCATATAAAAGAAAGCGGATAAACACTTACCCGTTGTAGAGCTTCCATGTTGTATTGTTAGTTGTTCAAGAAATTGAAGAAAGTTTTGATAACAAATTGGAATTTGAATTTAAATCACAAGGAAAGTTGTTTTGAAAAGAAACGATATGAATATCCGGGAAAACACCGGATTCCAAGAAAACATCGCAGATATGAATATCCGGGAAAGCATCGGATAAAAAGAGATAAAAAAATAAGAGGTTGAAAATACAAATATCCGGGAAAACACCGGATGTAAAGAGATGATGAAAAAATAAAAGGTTGCAAATATCCGGGAAAATGTCGGATTGAAAGAGATAAAAATAAAAAGGTCGCTCGCATAGACTTTGCAGTCTTATGCCTACGTATTGTCAAACGGGATCTTGAGAAATCAGAGCGGTCGTAGTTCGCCCCTATGGGGCACGAACTACAGAAAAGAAAGTTTAAATCGCACGACGGCGAGAGGGGAAATTTAACCTAAAGTTATCATGCTTGGTTGAATATTCTAATGTCTGTCTCTAATCGAAAATTAAGTTTGAACTAAGAGATCCTAAGGGAACATGCATACGTGGCAAAACATCACGGAATAAATGAATACACAGCAAAGCATTGTGGAATAAATGAATATACACGGAAGAACATCGTGTAACAGATAAAATAGACATTCACGGCAAAACATCGTGGCAGATAAAATATACACAGTAAAACATCATGAAGAAATAGATATATGGAAGAACATCGTGTGATAAAACATATACACTACAAGACATCGTGGGTAAACAGAGAGAAAATACACGACAAAACATCCGGAGAATAAAAGCATATACACGGCAAAACATCGTGTGTGAAACTGAATACATGGAAAAACATCATGTGATAAAATATACAAGGCAAAACATCGTGTTGGATAAAAGCATATACACGACAAAACATCGTGTAAAATAAACAGAAACTTCACAACAAAACATCATGGAATCAGAGATATACATACATGGAAAAACATCAGGTGATAAAATATACACGGAAGAACATCGTGATATCATGGCAATTGAAAAATATACACGGAAAAGCATCGTGTGAATAAAAACATGGATAATGAGTTCAAGAAAAATTACCTATTAGAGCAAGGTCCAATGCCTCTTCTCAAGCTTCCAGAAGCGAGATAATGATCCACAAAGTATCATATAAGAACTCATGCGTCATGTAAAAGACAAAGCAGAGAAAACCAGAGATCATAGAGAAATTCCCTAAGTCTTATCAAGTGGTTAGAATCGAATTTGAATATTTAATTAATTATTTACAAAAGTTTTACTTGAAAATAATCCTAAGAATAAATTACCAAATAATTGAATAAATCAATTTAAACAATTAAATGATTAATTACAAATTAA